>CM035227.1:82280229-83011091 GCA_020226215.1 Sindora glabra
AGCAATTAATTGATCTAATAAACCAAATTAAAAACCTAAACCCATATTGGCAACATTGTATAAGTATGTATTATTTTCATAATACATGAGCTTAACTTTTTAATGTCAAAATATGTATACATAAAAGGGAAGATAAATTTAAATATGAACATACTTGACCTAAGTGCAAATATAAGTAATATCTAGCTCTTCCATGTTTAAAAGCTCTAAGATGTACTACTTAGTTAGGCTAATATGATATTTATGTCCCATGAGCTCCTTTGCTATATGTAATAGCATGATGTTTGAGCTATACATCTCATTTGCAATGGATCAGAACTCATGCCAAGATTTACTAATTCTTTTGGCTGAGGGGAATTGCTAAAATTTTTTACTTTTCCACCATGCCATCATCATTCTTGTTTGATTCAAGCAAACTTCTATTGAGATCTTTTTGTTAAGATACTTAAAATTGGTTTCAAAATAATAATAATAATTATACATGTTAAGTAATATTTTATTTAATTATAAATAAGTAACTTGTAGAGATGGAAAAAACCTTATCTTTATAGACAATGTAATCAAGGTCTTCAACAAGAGTAGATAGGTATCAATTGTTTAAGCCATAATGGTCACCTTATTAATTAGTAATGGCATTTCAGTTGTGTTCTCCTTGACATTGTTAATTATGACCTTATTTGGTCCTCTAATAATGCAAGGTGTAGAGCATGTATGTTAAAAATCATGTCCATTGCCATTATCCTAATAAAGAGTTTCATAACTAAAAGTAGGCATCCACATCTACCTCACAATGACAAATAAGTCAATTGATCAATATCAATGTAAAACTATAACATTATTCAAAAGTACTTGGCAACAAGTAATAAGGTGATAAGAATTTAGTTATGGCAATTAGGTGAAGAGGTTAAGGTTAGTAGGGTAGCAACTGCCTTGTTATTTCATAGGAGTTATCATCTATACCACCTTCTCTTATTATAGGATAGTGGTTGGTGTCTTGCTTTCCTACTCAAGCATGGCTTTCACTTCCTTTAGAATGTCTATCCTTAGTTTCATTCCTATTTCATTTATGGACTATGCCTTTAGCTTTGTAATATCTATAATAGATAGCCCTCTATAGGAAGGATGTTTTAAAGCTCCATTAAGAAAAGCTTTAAGGCCTATTGATCCTTTAACACCCTTAACATGACAAGAATGCTCCGAAGTTCCTAAAGCAGTAGTGAAAATATTTATCCTCCATTCTAGTTGAAACTTCTTAGGTGTAAGTTTAATCAATGATCGATTAAAGTTAGTTAATAACTTTATTTTAACTAACCAAAGCTAATTGAAAGACCTTAAATTTGAACTTATTGTCGACTGATTGCCAATGTCTAATTGAACTTAACCAAAAGTTTTAGTTTTGATTAATTAGACATAGGTACTAATGGGTAGAAATATGATGCAAAAATGCAATTAAACACCAATTTTTTTATGTTTGAAACTGCCAATAACACTTACCATATTTTATAACATAATAAGAAAATAAGACAAAAAAATAAAACAATATATCAAACATCAAAGTTAATAAATATAAAATTTTTCCTTTATTGAACATATTTAAAGTCTAAAGTTTGAGTTTTTCATTCAAAATTTAGATAAAGATCAATAAAAAGCATAAAAATGTCTATATTTCACAATTCTTTTTTCCATTTCAACATCAACTACATTTGATTTACCAAAAGATGCCCTTTACCATCTCAAAAAATACTATAAACCATGATTCCATCTATTTACCACATTATTGTGCTTGTAGTAGTAGAAAATAAATGTTAAAACTTATGTGTTTTATATGCCTCCTTACCTAGAATTGAATTGGCCAACAACACTAAATAGTTATAAATTAACTTCATTATACAATTGAGTGAACTACCTCCAACACTAAAAGATTTTTTTTCAAAATGCAAAATATTTGCAAGTTTGCAAGTTTGAACTTGCAATTAGCATATGCTTTTTATAGCAATGGTGTCATTTCCCAGTTAATTTTGGCAACACTATCTAATAACTTCATTCAACTTGCAAGATGGCAAAAATAAGAAATTAAAATTGGCTAGATAATAAAAATAACACTAGAACAACAAAAACTACATTTAAAGTAATAGTCATTAGTTATGGCTATGACTGATCTATGTTTTTGTCTTCATCTTGAACACTATCACTATTTTTTATACTACTAAATCTACTATCTCTATGAAATTTAGTTGCCACATCTAAAAAGAAAGGAAAAATAGCCATAAATTATATTATGAATTAAAAAAATAAAAGTACAAGTTATAGTTACTAATTACCTTTTTCTTCATCTTCATAAGCTTAAAAGTTATTAACCATATTAATGTCTTTAAACTCAAATTTGGTAGGTTTCAATCAATTTTGTGTGCATATTAGTGCATTTGTTATCTTTAAAGAGAGAGAGCTCTTATGTCACAAACCCAATTTCAGGTATCATGACCAGCTTAAAGACATCTAATTGGTATCCAACCAATTAGACATCTTTACAAGCCTATAGGAAACTATATCTAACTATATTTTGTAATAAAAGGGAATATATAATAGTATCAAATAATATAAGTAAAGTACATTACATTGCATGTGCAATGAAAAAGTTAATACATAATATTAATATATAGTAGTTATAACAAAATTATTTATTACATACATTGACTTTAACTGTATAGAGGATAACTTCAATATATTAATATTTTTGTTACACTATACCCTATGGAGATTAGAAAGTTTTTATGTAGTATATCAGTCCTCCTATTGGAACTCCTTATTCTTTATCTGTAAAACAAAATAATACCGAAGGAGGAGTGAGTATATAAAATACTCAGTGAATAGCTACTTAATCTTTATTCCCATGGTTTTCCATGATCAATTCTCTTTGATATGAAATTAGGAAGATTGGATAAGTTTCCATATTCTTAGCTTTATTTCAGATCTACTAACTACCATCTATTTTTTGCATTATGTATTTAGCATTTAATTAATAGATATGGTTAGTATGGTATATAGTTTTTCTTTTTATTTCTTCAGGCCATCCTTATTCCACTCGCCTCCAACCTTTTCCCTTCACTTCTTGCCACCCCTATCCTTCATTTAGAAGGACGTTGCAAACCATTTGGCCAACTTCTTCCTCCACATATCACATTTAAAATATCATATGAGCCATGAAAGGCTTAAGTGGAGTAATGATGATATTTCATAACATATTATGTAATCCATTTGGTAAGGTTAATACCAATTAGCCATAAGTGCTTTATCAAGTTTTGATTCTTTGATTGTCATCAATGCTATTCATTTTGTACATTTAATATGCCAATTCCATAAACCCCTCATATATTTTCAATAAAATATATGTTACTCCTAACATCCTAATTGACTAACTTAAGCTTGCACAAAACCCTGCTGATTTTGCCCAGAAAATTCATGGAACTTCACCCTTCCAAACTGGTTCCAAAATTGGCAGCATTGGAGCTCTGAAATGGTAGAAATTTATTGCCAGACAAATGAGCTTCAATTATCTCAAAATTTGACTATGTTTTAACTAACATATGGAAGGGTATCTAGGAATTTTTGTGGAATTTTTACTAATCATTTAGTACCAAAAATAATCTAAAGAACATAAGTGAAATTATTCACATCCTGCTTTTTGGGCAAGTTGCACCTTTGTGTAGAAATATCCCTTGGTTCAAGTTTCTAAAAATATCTAAATGTTTTTAATAAATTACATATGTATCCTAACATCATAAGCAACTATAAAATGGGTAAATTTGAATTTTTAAGAAGCTTTAGTATGTCCCTAAAATTCATGATTTATTTTTAGATTTTTAGGAATTTCAGAAACAAAAATCAGCAAAGCAATTTCTAAGTTCTATGTTTTCCATCTTCACTCAAGACTTAACAATTGGTAATCTAATCACTTAATCATGCTAATATTTTGTTAGTATCTTCAATACAACTTAAGAACAAAAGTTTTTAGTACCATGCCTTTATTGTGGCCACACACCTAGTTCCATGAAATCACAATTCTAGAAAGCATTATTGGTAATTTTGTAATCAAAATCCAATGGAAAATCAATTAAGTTCCTACTCACCTTAAGTTTTATACCTTCTAATATGATAGAGAATCCTTAGAGGCAGCTGAACTCTAGTCAAAATAATAAACCAAATTTTAGAGAATTTTGAAGAAAATCTTCCATGAAAGCATGAAGAAAAGAAGGAAGTTGCATGGTTACCTCTTGAAATCTTATAGGACATTCTCTTATGGAAAATTTTTGTGAATTAAAAGTGAGCTTGAAAGTTGGCTAATATGGAGAGAGAGCCACGATTTTTGCTAAAGAAGAGTGCAAAAAATTGGTGTTTAGGAGTGGTAAAAAGAGTTTTAAGAAAAGGTTAACTTAGAAGTCAAAATGTGAACCAATTATTTTCAAATATGTGGAGTTGCTTTAAGAATTTTTGCTGATTATTTGACCAACATGGGGACACATTTTTACTATTAAAAATGACCAGAAAAAAAGAGAAAAATGGAGAGAATTGAAGAGAAATCTAGAGATAAAACTTTTGTTATAAAAATACACCTTACTTTTCTCACTTTTTTCATCTTTATCCTTAGCTTTCCTCTTAAATTTTTCCTATTGGACTGCATGGTTTTGGACCTTCAAAACTCATTTGGGCTTTTAGAAAACACACCAAATCATCCCAAAAGGAATTTAATTATTTCAAATTAAATTATATTAATTCCGAACTTATTTTATCAGATTTCGGCTTACTTGAATCCCTAAAATCGAGTAAGATTCTATCAAAATTCCTCTAATATTTTGGGTACATTTCTAACAATATTTTAATTCAAGTTTTATCTCTATCAATGTTTTAAAGGATTTAAAAAAGCTTCCCAAGAGGTTACCCATCTCTAAAATTTTCCTGGGCTGAGCACACTTAACTAAGAAGTGTTAATTTACTTTGATACTTTAGGAGTAGCTCTTGGGAAATGTCTCCTAGGGATATTACATCCTATAAACATCTAATGCATGGCCTCTTATACTAAATGCATACTTAAATGCAACAATAGACATTAGGATAGACAATACATCTCTTGCTATCTTAGGCAACATATTAAATCTAGATGTATTCAATCTCCACAAAGTTAAAACATCATAATTTTCATCTTCATTAATAAAAAGCTCATTCAAGTACCTCTCTACATTATTCTTTACCTCAATTGCATCCTTTTTCTTTAGGTGTGACCTAAAGGCAACATCCTTTGTCTTTTGAACATTGCTTGCAAGTCTAGGATCTTTTGGATTTGCTACATCTTCTAATATGGTTTAGTTATTTGCCACACTTTTAAAAGGCTATTCTTGTTCAATTAAATACCATCCATAAACTCTTAGCATGGATGCTTTCAAACTTTTAACCATTATGCTTGCAAGGCTTTCTTTATAAATGTCCTTAAAGGACCATTCAATGTAAGCTATTTTGTACCTTGGGTCTGGGACATTTGTAGTAAATATTATTGGGTTCATATTTTTAAGTTTTCCTTGATATTTGTTAAACTTGACTTTTATTTCATTTGCTAAGAAAAATAATGCAAAATCTACATTATTTTCACTTTTCTAATTCCTTATCTAACTTTGCACAAGAGAAACATGATTGTACATAGCATTTAAAATGACATACAATAAACCAAACAAAGATAAAGTAACATTATAGAAAATCTTAAACAATTTTATGAAGGTCCTTAAATTTTCCTAGTTTAGATTACCTAGAGCAACCTTTCTAGTTTCAAATTCACAAAAGTATGATGAGAATTCTCCACTATCCTTTTCTAACTTTTCAAATGTTTTTTAAAATTTTTTAGCTACTTGAAGCATTTGGTAGGTTGAATTCCACCTGGTGGAAACATCCAAGCACATTTAAGACATGGAAGGGATGTTTTTGCCTTAATTGTCTTTTTGAACTTTATTAACCTACTTGGAGATTATCTCATATACTTAATTGTGTGCCTTATGGTAGTAATAGAATCATCGCATTTTTTAAGCCTTTCATTCACTATTAAATTGAGGACATGAATATAACACTATATATACATCATATTCTCATCCAACACCAAATATTTTTAATTTTTTACCCTTCATTTTCAAGTACACTATTGCTCCAAGATTGGAGCCAATGTTATCAAATTTTACCATGAGCACTTGTTTAACTTTCTGCTCATTTAAGCAAGATTTAATGCATCTACCAATTATTTCTCCCGTATGATTAGGAATAACTTGAAAACTAAGGATGTGTTTTTGCAATCTCCATTGTCTATAAAGTGTGTAGTTAAGCACATGTAATTATAGTTTTGCACTGATCCAATAATCAGTAGTCAAACACATCCTTTCATAATCAATTTCAGTATTGCTTTAAGCTTACCTTTCTCTTTAATATAAATTTTAATGCAATCCTTAGTTATAATATGTTTAGCAAGGGCATCTAACTTAGGGCATAACCTTTTACACAAATATTTGAAACCATGCCCTTTGACATCACTAAAAGGTTATTTATCACATATGACAAAATATGCAATTCCCTTTCTACACTTTTTCAAGTTAACTATATAAGGAATGGCACCAACTAATTATTTATTAAAAGAGCTCCTATCAAACTATAATAGTTTTTTGAATAAGGTCATTGGCAAAAGCATTTACAACTTTAGGACACTTCGGTATATGGGCAAGCATGTTGGTAGTACCATGTTCTTTGCTATCTCATAAAAATTGATGCCACAGTATATGGGCTTTGCAATTGTTTCACTAACCTCTTCATCTGAGACTATTTTAAATTATTCTCGTACTAGTGACCTTATTCTTGTTTGAATCCTAGCTCCTTGTTAGCACTATGCTTTCTTGGCATAACTTTTTTTTTCTTAGGGGCTATAGTTTAAGCCTTTTTGGTTGCATCTTTTGGAGGGTTTTCACTAGATGTTAGACTAATTCTACTAACAGTACATGGTTAACTTGACCTATTAGCATGTTACTAGCTTGGACTAGCAACTATTACCTTACCAAGATTAGGCTCATTAAGCTCTATGCTTTAATTAGGACCAGCAAAATGGAAAAATAAATGCTAAAGTCAAATTTTGTAACTCAAACTTTACTCATATTGATGAAGCCAACATCTTTATTACACTAGATGAAGCCAACATCTCTATTACACTAGAAAACTAACTAACTAAGCACAAATATCATATAAAAGCATCAAAGATAACTTCAAATTGATAGAAATTAATAATTGTCACATAAAGGCAACAAGAATATAACGTTTTTATTTGTCTAAAGCTTTGTATTGAATTAAGAAGCCATTAAACCAATAAGTTCAAAACATCATGCTTAAACAAATTAGAGAAAAATATTCAATTATAATAGATATTGGCATATTGTACAATTCACATGCATAATAAGGAAAACTAATCTAATATACATGATAAATGAGAGAAGTTAGCTACAATACAAGGGTATAGAAGATAAATTTTAAAATTTCTACAATTAAATTATAAATTAGTCAAGTAATTAAATTAGGCAACTATTTACCAAGAGGATATAAATTTTCATTATTGCCTTCTTAATTATACTTGTTTAAGTAGTCAATTAATTCAATATGTTGAAATATATCAGAGTTTTCCAAGGTAGATAAATATTTTATTACCTAAAACTATTTAAATTAGCTCACTCTATTTACTTAATTTGTAAAGATCTTAGTAGACTTTATATAGAAATTGTTAAGTAAAATCTAAATCTCTATAATGTATTTGATGACAATATAATGTATTTGTTTATTAGTAAGTTGTTATAATAGGAATAATGAAATCATTTTTCATTGAACATGTTGAAGAAATATATTTATATTCAATTTAGTGAAATTTAATAAATTAGCATCTTTAACCAATGTTGGATAATTTCTTTTTAACACTAGTAATGGTTTTCAATAAAAACATGAATTACAATTTAAATCATTAGATATAAATTCTATTATCATTTAAAGTTAATAAAAACAAAAATGATTAACAATCCATTGCTCTTCCTCCTTGTTTGAGTTATAAATTATAAAATTAATTAGAAAAATGCTACATTATATGTAATGAAGTCTCAAAAGATTTCAACATTATAAACTTCAATATATAAACAAATATATTATACTTTCATTAAAATCTTAAAATTTTTAAAATTCTTCTCAATTCTATTCATATAATTGTTTGACTAGCACATGATTTAATTATATTTTTAGTGATGTGTCCTACAATAATCTACATGGAAGTATTCCTCAAGAACTAGGATAGCTACAAAATCTTATATCTTTATACATAAGCTACAAAATGTATTTCTCTATTTTTCCATTAAGTATATTCTGGAAGCCCATTAATGATTTCTCTTCTTTATAATTGTATGGTAGAATTCTAAACAACAATGGCTTGCATTGGAAATTCCTAATCAATTAGCTAATTTCTTCAATCTTTCCTTTTTGTGAGTATGCTTAACAATTAGCAAAGTGCTTTGTTTTATGACACCCTTAAAACATATAAAACCTAAATGAATTTATTCTTCTATAGTTTTAATATGCACTCTTTGTTCATTTAACTTGTGATTTTCATTTTACACAATGGTTCTAATCATTGCATCTTTATTAAGTAACAAAAAGATAACTAAGAGATAGAGAACTATAAAATAGACAAATAACATAGAGACAAACCTAATTTCTATGGAAAAAGCACAAGAAAGTCAAGATATGTTGAGCAAATTACAAA
The DNA here is from genome assembly GCA_020226215.1 of Sindora glabra. NCBI lineage: Eukaryota > Viridiplantae > Streptophyta > Magnoliopsida > Fabales > Fabaceae > Sindora > Sindora glabra. Next base: position 82,289,045 of record CM035227.1, read on the forward strand.
GATTAAACAATGAAAAAGAGGAAATAATCTACTTATGAAACTGCACTAGCACATAAATTGCAAATGAAATCATAGATTACCAAACCTAAAATAATGAAAAGATAAAATAATAAAACAAAGATATAAAGAGATGAAATTAGGACATAAAATTAATAAATAAAACTTGAATAAGATCAACAAATACCTTAATGCAGGCTCTTAACAACATGCATTTTGCAATTTGTAAGCTTTCTTCCTGTTGTAATTTGAGGTGATGATTGTGGTATGATGGTCAAATAAATCAAAATTCTAGTGCAAAGTAGCTTAAGAATCTTAGGAAAACTAGTGTGGCGATAATAAGCAATAAAGATGCATTCACAAGTGGCAAAGGGAAGGGTTTTAGGGTTTTTTGCCTATTCAAAATTAAGTTGGGGTTAAAGTGAGACTAAGAGAGCTAGAAAGGAAGCTTAGCATATTTGCATATAAAGTGGACAAGAAATGGCACTATTTAAATAGGCAAAAAATGATGCCCTTTGGCTTCTTCCCTAGAAGCTTCAGTTTGATTCGATCTTAAATTTATGGCTTCTTCAACTACTTCTAATTGAATTACAGAAATTTGCATAAAAATTCCTCTGATTTTGATTGCTTATGCAATTTTAATTGACCTTAACCAACCGATCTTGCGTTCAAGCAATCATTTAAGGTCAAGTTCAATTTTTCTAATTAGCCCTGCTTAGGTGGCTTACTTTTTAAGCCTATTTTAGTAAAATATAATGAAATATCATTAGTTATGTGCTAATAACTGAACAATACACTCTATATTTGACAAGTAAAATAATAGCATCACTTACCACTCATTTGGTAAACTAGCTGATTGTCCTTTATTGTGAAGTCACCTTTTTTTTACTTTACCTAAAACCTATAATGTTACAACCTAATTTTTGGATATTGTGACTAATGTAAAGATAACTAACTAATATTAGTAAACTAACGAGATGTTTTTACAAGCCTTTCAAACACTTTTAGCTTATTTATTTTCATAAATTCTATTAAAATTATAATTGAGTACTTATGGAAAATAATGTTACTTGCACGCGCACATAAATAAATTCAACATAAATTACATACATCAAATGTAATTTTTTTGAAAACATAATTTTGTACATAATATTTATAAAAAAATGAAACTACTAATTGGGACACCATAAAAATATTATAAAGAAAGTTCCTAAAGTGAAAGGAAGATTGCCGCTAAGATGTCAGTCATCATTGTAGAATTCATACTTTGCATCTGTAAATAACAAAAAAAATAGGAAAAGTGAGTATTAAAATACCCAGTGAGTGGTTACTCATCTCCTTTTTCTAAATAGATTTCACCATATTAGATCAGACATATGTTTTACTATATAATAATTAATTTAAAACTCTTAGGTATTATTTATGATTTTCTATACACAACTATAACTCTAGAGTATTATCAGAAATTCTTAAGTGTTAATAACCACTCTTATGTACCAATAATACTTTTAATGCACTAATAGTAATTTTATGTGCATTATTTATGAATTCTAACAAGAAATTAGCTATAATAACTTAGTAAAAATTTGTAAAATGATTATAGTTGGTATCCACATTTCTTTTTATATCTTTAATCCAACCTCATCCTTTACCACCCTAGGTACGAAGCCACCAACCTTGTGAATGATGTAAATAACTTCCTTCATAAATCAGATTTAAGGTAAGCAATCATACTCATATTGAGCATTGATAGGATGCCATTAGCATATATAAGCATTAACCATGATACACCATAAGCATCAACTATGATGCTACACTATGAGCATTAATTATGTATTTTAGTATCACAAAACATAGGATATGATCAAAATACTAACTATGCTATAAGGGTTTTGTTTATAAAATTTGCCATTGTCATGTATTTAACCTTCAACAACATATATTAATATGTTTAAGATTGATATACAATCTTTTCATTCAAGATAAAATAGCTTAAGCATTATCATTTGTATCACAATTCTTATACATAGCCCCATTTTACTATCATATGACATTGTATTCAAGCTTCGTATTCAACCATTCCATTTATAATAATGATAACACTGAATTGCTTTGAATGGCTAGCAATATATAACTCAAGCATCATCCATGATCCATGATCATGCAATGTTATATTTAAGGTTATCACATACAACTTTTTCATCTACAATTTTGGAAATATATAATTTTAATGAATAGCTATTCGCATGATTCCAATATCATCAAGCATTTTATAAATTCAAATCAATTTTCAAAGAAATTATAACTATCATATTGCCAATTACCTTGTAAATGTCATGATTTTCATGCCCTTTAAGGCTCTCAAATCAATTCTAAATCTCATTAAAATTTGTCCTAACATTCCTAATAAAACGTTACATATTAAACATTAATTAATTTGCCTTATTTCTTTCCATGGGTACTTTTCATATAGAACCAAAAATGAGAAATGCAAAATAAGATAGCATAAAGACATTTACAATCCAAGCCCTTTTTGAGTATCCAAATCATCAGTAAATTTTGATAAAACACCCCCAAAATGTTGAATAAGGAATAACTTAAGTATTTTACAATAAATTTCATGGCTTTAACCATGCACTAAAGGCATAAATCTAAAACTACCAAATTCAGAAAACACTGGAATTATCAAAACTAAACTATCATTTAGCTAATCAAATTAACTCCGTTTGCCACTAAATTTTGAAATACGCTTATTAACATCACCAAAATCATGTGTAAAATTTTTTATAATTTTTATCACTTATTTAGTGCCAAAAAAAATTCCAATGCTAAGATTAACCAAAACAGAGATTTGAATTGGATAGTTTTAAGTATCTTGCATAAAACTTAGTTTTTTATGCATCTAAAAATTTTCAAAAATTCTTAATTTCTTCTATAATCATCCTAACACTAAATATGACTTCAAAATACGAAGCATTGAAATTTTAAAAATTTCAAACCCATGATTATAAAGAGAAATAGAAACATATCCTTAAAACTTTCTTGATAGAAATTCCTTCTCAAACTTCCTATGGCTATTTTCTAGGAAAAACCCTAATAAATCATCTTTAACTCATTTCAACATAATAATACCAATATTATATCCTTATATTAGCATTTATACAATATTAAAATCAAACCCAACCATGTCACAAATTAGCTTCTCTTCCAATATAACTAAATATATAAAGTTCTTTAACTTTTTAAGAAAAACTTAATAAAAGAAGAAGTAGTAATTGACGCTCACCTCAATTCTTCACTCGTTAAATTTCCAACAACCCTTTGGGATAGCAAGAAAGAAGCTTCATGGCAATAAATTGAATTTTATACATTTAAAAGAGAAGGAGATCATAAATTCTTGAAGATGGCAATGGAAAATCCTAAATTATCTTATAGAATTTGATAATGTAAATTGAAGAATCTTGTAGCAACCTATGAAAGCTTGGATGCTTCACCAAATTGCTTGTCCTCTTTCATGTTTTTGCTAGCCTAGGTGGTAGAAATTTGCTTCAAATTGGCTAACCCTTACACACACACACACACACACACACACACACACATATATATAAGTCTAAACCCTAGTTTAAAAAAATTACTATTTGTTTATTATTTGTATTGAATTTTTTAAAAAAAATTCTTAGATAATTGTGAGTCATCTTAGGCATCCAAGTGGCTTGGAAAAATCAGGGGAATAATTACCCTACAAACCAATAAAATTAATCCATATAAAAAGGATAAACAAGGTTTATTGCAAAATAGCCCCATTTTTTCATTTTCTTACACTTTTGCCTTAATAGCTTTTGATATTCTTGAGCCTTATTTAGGCCTTTAAATTCTAGGCTTCCATAATTTTTTTAGGCCTAAATAATTTGCTCTACATTAGCCTAAGAGTTATTATATCAATTGCATAATTTTTAGCTCAATTCTCACTTTTCAATCTACTCGAGTGTTGAAATTTTAACAAATTTCTATACGAATTTTCCTAAACATATTAATGGATTTTTAGTTATATTTTAATCTATTTTAATGCTCAATAAAATTCTCATAAAAATTCTAGTTAGGCTTACATCAAAATTACTTCTATGATTCTCCTAAATTTCACCTAATTTTCCATTTGGGTTTTCTACTTTGGGAGTTTTCTAATAAAATATCTCTTTAGAATTTCTAATTCACTTAATATATTTTAAAAGACTCCTATAGGATATTACTATAACTCATTTCATTTTTTGAAGGCAATAGAGGCAAATATTGGATTACTAGATTGACTAGCAACATCCTAAACAACTTAGGTCCTTTCCTTGATGGGGTTCCCATTAAGCATCCTGTACTCGCCTTGAAACAACCTATGGTTGTATATGTTTTTGGTCTAGTTCTCTTTATTCTTTACATGTAAAGCTTATTGACAAAAATAAAATAAAATAAGTGATGAAAAGACTGGCTCACTATCAATAGCAGAATGATGACAATAATTAGATGGTCACATTCTTACCTAATACTCTTTGTAGTTCCACATGCTCACAAACTCATCACACATCTTAAGATTCATCTAGTGACATTCTTCTATGGCCACCTTTTTATCCTTATCTTCATAGAAGATGAAATCCTTGGCTGAATTATACTTAAAGTCCCTTTACTTGTGTCGTAAAGCTACAAAACATATTCTCAATACCCCTCAACAATATTAAAGCTAGTCTACAAGACAATATACCCATGAATGACACTTATGCATATGTAATCTAGAAAGATTGTATGCAAATGCAAAAAATGAAATGGATATGAACATTAAGTTTCTTTAAAAATATATCCTTTCATATGGCATCCTTGATGTCCTAGTTCACTTAGTGCTATTGCTTAATGGTGATGGCACCTTGGAATGTGCAAATGTCTTAAGCTAGTTGCTAAACTCTGTTGTACCAGGCCCACATGCTTGGCCCTTCTTATTGAAATCTACTCTCTCCTTATCTCTTTTGGTGCATTTGAGGACCATGTCTCTCATAATTGTAGGATCCTTTATTGCTCCCTTCCTTTTGATACCACCTTTATCAGAATCAAAATCCACGTCACTTTTGTTTACAAAGTTATGCCAAAATCTACATAAATTTTTAACTCATGTGTCAAGCAAATTTTGATAAATTTTTAAGCACATACATTTGATAACTTAAATAATCAGGAATGTTAGAAATCAATTTATCAAATTCAGTTAATCATAAAATAACAATGCTAACTATAACAAGTTGAAATTTTAAAAATAACATTTGAGTAACAAAGTCATACCAATGAAGAATGTTATTTTGAAAACATAATATCCAAGAAAAAATGACATTTTTAAAAATAAAAGCACAAAATAGAATACATATTCAAGTACAATACTCTTCATGTTAAATAATGAGCTTAAAGGATATTTACAACAATTAAAGACTAATTTTAAAGCAAAAAAAATGAAAGGTTTTTTAAAAATACATAATAATGCTAGCTATCTAACCTTGAAGATCATAATTGAAATATAAAAATGCTCACAAAGTATAAAAGAATTAGAAAAAAAAACCATGAATAATATAGTGTATAGATGCTTAAAGATAGTAGAAATTTAATAACAAATAATTGTTGAACAAATTCAAGAAAAAACTAAGTGGAAAGCAAGTAAAAATGGAGAGAAAATTGTTGTATGAATGAAATATTTGTTTGTAGCACTAAGAAACAAAGATATCATATGGCATTTTTCACCTTCATCATTAAAAAAATTCAACATGTAACGCTTTCCACATTGGATATAAATAAAATTGACGTCTAATGTTTTATGCATAATTGCAAAAATTTACTTAAGGCAAACTTCAACAATAGGTGTGTGTAGGAATTGATGTGTAATGTTCAACTTAATCTTCAAATCTAATCATTCATCTTTATTTTCAACAATGGTCTTTTAACAATTGATATAATAGGTCAAAATTTTATACCTAAATTAATTCTTACTAAAAAACCAACATGGAAAGGTATGTTTCTCAAAAGAGTGTCATCACTTGATTTTCCATTTGATGTTTATTCATTTAATACCTAACAAATATATGATTGCTTTACAATGTCATCTATTCATTAAAATTGACATGATAAGTCAATCATAATTTAAAAAATGCCAATGCACTATTATATACAGTATTTTTCACTACGATATTGTATTGCATTTCTGTAGCTGTGCACTACAACAAAAAAGACCTTCAGCAGCAATAATTATCGTCAACATAGAATGCTCAGTCATTGGTAAATACAAAAGTCATTGATGAAAATGTCATCAGCATAGCTTCATAGGTGAAACAACCAACACTGACAATAATTTGCCGTTGCTAAAAGTATAACCTTTTATGATGACAAAGTCATTGTAGAAAACATTTTCAAAATTCAAAAATTTTTAAATTTTGATTTTTAATGACAACATTATCATCGCTATAGGTCGAAGCTTCAGTGATGACAACGTCATCGTTGAAGGTTTTTTGAATTTTTTTAAAATTTAAATTGAAATTAACATTATAATTAAGTGTATTTCAAATAATATATTATATTTAACAACATAATCTAAAATATTATTTATTTGAATTCATTTGAATTATATTTATCTTTTTTAAATTTAATTTAATATATATTATACAACTACAATACATCAATAATACTAATAATAATGTATAACAATTTGATCTAACATAAAAAGAATGAGTACTCATAAAACAATTGTATAAATAATATATATATGAATAAATTATATATACACAATTAATATAAATGTGTACATATGACAATATATGTATATAATATACTACAGGGAGAGGAGGTGGAAATATGTCGATGCATCCTCATTAGTGCTAGCATTATCATCATCATCATCCTGGTAATGAGGATGATAAAATGATGGTGATTAGTTGAGAAGGACCAAGTGGTTAGGTGGCAGGTACAGGTCACAAATCTACTTGGCCCAAGCGGTGTAGCAACAGCAAATAGAAGCGGCAGTAGGAACAATACCTTACTGTCTAAGAATGGAGGTGGTAAGTCCCAAGCTACTGTTGCATCTAATGCTACTGAGTAATCTACTGCTGCTCTTGAATCAACTGCTGGCTTTGCTGAAACTCATCTCCACTCTACTATAATTGCTCCTGTAACTCACTGACCTGAGACATAGACTGTGAGCTCCCCCTAAAGCTAGAAGTGCCTGTCGAATGGTTGGACTGACCAACCAATACATGACTAACAGCCCTCCTATACCCTTAACTGAGTGCCAAGCACCTCATCGACGATGGCAGCCTCATCTATTTATACAAGAGTCCTAAGCAAGCTAGTGGATGATACACTAAACTGTGCGTGCTGAGTCACTAGCTCAGTCATTTTCGCCTTAAATTATTAAAATAAAATTCAATAATAAATATTACAAGATATATTTGTAAAATTTTATTTAAAATGTAAAATTCAACTAACTTACATATTACTCCTAAAGGATTGAATGCACCCACTCCCTCGACCTATACATATGTCCGTCCTTAAAATTCTCAGGAACCGACTACAACTCATTAGTATTTCTATTTCTCTGTTCATTTTTTGTAAGAGAAAAAAAGTATGAACATAAATAAATAATGAACAAGAAGCTAGCTAACAAAATGTACATTTAAAAAATGAATAAAAAAGTTAAATTACCTTATCAAAATGATATGCAATAATAGACTTTGACCCATATCGATCATTCACGACCTTTTGCACTATTATTTGCATTTCTCCCAAACAACTGCTATAAATTAAAAAATAATATTAAATTTTTATGTTTACAATTTAGACATGTGAAGTAATGACCCTAATTTTTATAAAATATCTTACTTACCCTATACTTGTCGCTGTAAAAAAAGTCCATGTACCTTTGCCATGTCTGCAATAACATAAACCGTGGTACATAATGTCTAGCATAATCCAAATCATAGTTTTGGTGTCGATCACCCCCATGCTATAAAAAGTGCTTATTTAACCTGTACTTCCAAACTTTGTACAGGTCTGCAGTAGACCGCATTAATCGGAGATCACTCTATCCCAGTCACCCTTAAAGAAGCCTAGAACTCGAAGTAAGACTGCATAGAAGACATTTAGCAAATTTATGAGTAATATATTTAGAAATTTCAATCTTAAAAGGATTAATTCAGCAAATGGAGGAGATAAATACTTACGCAAGCCTCCTACACAACTCTATCTCGGATCTATTGAGGTACAGCCTACCATAACTTATAATAAGGCAATACATGGGCTCGGATCATGCTGCCAATATCAGGAGGGAGATGGCTAGCATTCTCACTAATTGCATGCTATGTACCAATTGTATCAACTATATAGGCACCGGTTTCCCCCCCACTCTTGCCTATCTTTTCATACAGCCTAAGGGACCTATTTGGAGCCCTTTTTCTAATAGTTGCCACTTCGATAGATAAAGGAAAATATCAATACCATAAATGGGATATTTAATCAATCTTAAGTATGCATAATTAAGAATAGATACCTGATCCCTTGCACTATGATGGAATGTGGGTAGGTCGCTGTGGTGGATCCCCTCTAGCATCACCTCCATGGTATCATGGCTTAACATCCGCCATAGTTAAATTGAATGATTAAAGGGTACAACTTTTTGTAATCATATAGATTATTTAAACAATTATGCTTACATGATCATGAGTTGTAATTCGAATTTCTTATTTTTTCCCTAGTCTGAATTAGTGTCAATGAACCTAATAGACTCATGGTTATCGGTTTCTTCTTCATTATCAGATTATAAAGGTCTTTCCCCCATATAATCCTCAATCATTTTGTCTTCAAAATTACCTTCATCATTGATGAAGTCATCTTCTCCATAAGCGCCAGATCCAACATCCTTGGAAGGTAGAATGATTGAAGGACCATTTCTTTGATTACTTAGATCTACTAAATGGAAATCTTTAAGATCAATTATGAGGTTGAAATTGAATGAACTACTATCCTGTAGAAATAACAAGTCCTGTACACTGTCTCCATCACTAGATAGATCCCATATGTCACGATGCACTAGATTATAGACAATCCTCCAATTTGGTCCATTAAGGAGATCCTTAGTGTAAAAGACTTATTTTGTTTAGGTAGGGAGTATGTAAGGATAATCTTTTTACCATTGCGAATTAACGGAGATGCTTGTGATATTCTTATTAATATAAAATTTCTTCTTTGTAAGATCAGTGTCATACTACTTGCATTTAAATAAAGTCACACTGCACTTATTTAAATAAGTCAACTCTATGATGTCTTCTAGTACACCATAAAACATGTTACCATTAGTACCTAGAACAAAAATGCAACTATTTTGTGTTTTATGCTTTGAATCCGAAGTTTTGATTACAAAGTGCACTCCATCTACAATACACACAGAGTATATCATGATAGTAAAATTAGGACCTGAGGCTAATGATAGTAGCTCTTTGGTAGCCTCTAGAGAATCGTTCCTATGCAAATGGTACATCTACAAAAATAGCAATTTTTTCAAGAATTAAATTGAAGGATCAATAAGAGTAATGAACAATATTTGAAAATTTGGCATAATACATTTAGGAAGAAAAAACCCTTACCATTGAGTAAAAACTATGAGGGAAATTTGGTTTTCTATAAGTTTAATATTTTTAGCACTATTTCGTTCGAGTCCTCATCGATGCTCACTATAGAACATAGACATTTTAATCCATTATAATTATTTAGGAGAAAAGTATAAATGAGCATAGAAACTTACTGGAGATACTTTTCAACCTCACTACAATTATTCAATATGTACCATACTGCAACAGCTTGATTCTTCCTATCAAATTGAGAAATAATCTTCTTTTCTACTAGTCGACACTGGGATCGGAACATCAACAATGCCCTTCTTGTTTGACTGGGTGCACCATCTTGATTTCTATCAAGCCAGTTGAATCTAGTTTCCACTCCTTCCAATTACATAAAAAAGAATGTTAATGCCTCATTAATAATATACCCTTCTGCAATTGAACCCTCCAGTCGAGCACGATTTTGGATATAATCCTTCAACTTTTTTATATATCTCTCGTATGGGTACATCCATAAAAAATGAACAGGATCCACCTTCTAATGCTTTATCTAGCAAATGTATCACCTAAGTGAACTATTGTGTCAAAGAATGCTAGAGGGTATATCTTCTCAAGCTTGCATAAAATAATGATAATGTCTTATTTAGCTTGTAGAATATCCTTCCTATTGAGAGTTCTAGCACATATTTGATTGAAGAAGTTGTATAACTCAACAAATAGATATGATAATTCCTTTAGTAAAAAAGCTCAAATTCTTAGTCCTAATAATCTTTGCATAATAACATGACAGTCATGTGATTTCAGCCTCTTCAACTTCATATCACAATTTGTAACATTCTTCCAGAGACTTCTAGCAAACCTATCTAGAAATTTCATATTCTTTATATATTAGCAAAATCATCTTCATTCTTCCTGGTTAAGTAAATATGCAGCATGTGGCTTGAAAAGTTGACCCTTCTGCTCATATAGATGTGAGTTAGGCCTTATCTTCATGTCTACCAGGTCTTGTCTTGTATTGTCCGTATCTTTTTGTTTTATGTTCAATATCCAATAATGTACATAGAATACTATCACATACATTCTTCTCAACATGCATCACATTAATGTTATGTCTTAAGTTCATTGTCGACTAATACGGGAGATCAAAAAATATACTTCTCCTACTCCAATTAAGTTCATCGACGCCTCTTTTTCATTTTAAACCATCAAATTAAGCATGTTTTCCAGAAATTCTCTATGCCACCTTACCCAATTGAATCCATGATAATGTTATTGGTAAGAGGACGAGGAAGGGCTCTCCTCTCCGATGTCCCATTGAATTCTTTCCTGTTTCTCCATATGTGACTTCTTGGAAGCCAATGATGATGACTAACATAAGTTATTTTCCCCCTAACTCAAATTAATGGAGTATCCAGATTGCATGTGGGACATACTTTATATCCTTGTCCACTTCACCCAAAAAGACTACTTCGAGTAAAAAAATCATTTACAGTCCATAGCAAAGCTGCCTACATGTTGAACATCGTATTTATATTCGTATCTCGAGTTTCAACTCCCTTCTCCTAAAGATGCCTCAACTCTTCTATGATCGGTTGTAAGAAAACATTGATATCCTTACCTGGTGATTGTGGACTTAGGATTAATAGGGTCAACATGAAAAAAAACTAATTCATGCATATCCATGGTGGCAAGTTATAAGTAGTCATCACCACTGGCCACATGTTGTAGGACAAGTTCCTATCACCAAAAAGATTAAATCCATCTGCACTTAAATCCAACCTAACATTTAATAGGTTAACGGAGAAATTAGGATACCTCTTATCAAACTTCTATCAGCCTTTTCCATCAACGAGATGTTACATTACCCCCTCCTTTATTGACTTTCCAATATGATGTCATATCATATTCTTTGCAGTATGTCTTGACCCATACAATCGCTTTAATTGAGGAGTTAATGGAAAATATCGAACTACTTTTTGAGGCACCTTCTTTCCTTTCGTATTTTTATCTATCAATCGGCTCTCCCTATAAATTGGATAATTATCCTCCGAAGCATATTCTTTTCAGAAAAATGTGTAGTCATGTTTGCACACATGGATTCATTCATACCTCAATCCTAACTTGTTGAGCTATTTCCTTATATCGTAGTACGATTCAGATAATTTATTATCATTTGGAAGTTCTTTTTTAATAACCTCAAAAGAGTATTAAATGACTTATTTGTCCACTTATGTAGAACTTTCAAGTGCATGAGTTTCACTGAAAAGTTCGAGGCTGAAAACGATATGTATCCTGGATACAATTCTATTTCTACTTGCTCAAATATGTTATCACAACTACTATAATTTGTTCCATTGTCTTCGTTAGGTGCATTCTCACTCCCTCCTACATTAATGTGAACTACTCCTTCAGGTACATGAGAGCTAATGAAATCGTGTATAATATCTGCAAACTCATTTCTATTGTTAGGAGCTACCCTCCAAGCTCCCCTAGAAGTCAAAACATCCACTTAACCATGGTGTACCCAATTTATGTATAATGGATGAAATCCATTATCTATAATATGTGCCTCCAATGTTGGTAATGTTTGAAACAATAAATTCACACACTTTCTGCATGGGACCCCTTCATTAACAAAGTTTTTAGCTCTTTGAACAAATGCCACTACACCATTCCAATACTTATCCGACAAGTGATTTGGTGGATGTATCCAACTTTTATCTATAGACATTGTTTCACTAAACAGGAAGAAAATAGCTTTAAGTGGAATAAAGTGTTATGATTAATATTTGAAATGTACCATAAATACACCATATCACTCTAACTCTGAAAGGTAGGGTCTTATCCTATTTGAGATATTTTTGTAGTTATGATTTTTTTCAATTTATCCACACTCATAATTTATTTCATGCAAAAATTTCGGCAGCATCTCCCTATAGTTCTCCAAGTGTATAAACTATCCGTCCGTATAGTTTATACCTGAAGAACAGTTAGGATGCTAAGATATTTCTACAATATCAAACAAGAGCTAGATAAATTGTTAATAATAACCATAGGACATATCTCAAACTGTCTAATTTTTTAGGATAATTCAAGGGTTAGTTGATGTATAGAGATCAACCAATCCTTGAACGGATCTAAACTTATAATGTAAATACAAATGCAATTCTATTTAAAATTATTGTAAAAATATGTTTATAATAATTAAAAATAAAGATACAACATTTTATGAGTATTGTTATTTAAGTATCTTATTACTTGGATTATTGATTTTTTAAATAATCCACAACAATTGTTATGTTTCACAATTTGCATGTGGGAATTCAAATATGTAACCTACTCTACTATATTCATAAGGTGTACTATTTAACTTTTTTAGAGAGACGTGCATTTTATGAGTACTTGTAAATTATCAAACGTTTAAAATTTTTAAATTTTTATTATTGTATAGTCGTTTTAGTTATTTTGTCAAAAAGTCTTTTATAAGAAATATTATATATATTTTTATACAAGTGTAATATGTCACAGGTTATTATAATTAAATAATAACATTTATCATTATAATAATGAAAGAAAGTTTTTACTCACAAAATAGGTTCCCATTGTTTGTCAATATTTTTTTTAATTTAACACTAAACAAATAAAATAATTTTTCAATATTTCATAATTATATTTTTTCATTAAAATTTCAGAAAATTTTAAGAAGCTTTAAAATAAATAACACCAAATTAATATCCAAAAGATTATAACATTAGTAGATTAGGCTTAAAAAATATTTCACCATACATTTATTGTTAATTTCATAAGTTATACATTAATGTAATGTTATTGTAATTTTAGCTATTAGAATTATGTAAATAACATATATTTTCTAAAATAATTGAAAATTATTTCGTAATCTTCAGAAATTATATTCTTTATTTTGAAAATTAATTTTTAATCCAAGAAAAGAATCAAATCAGATAGAGGTTGAAATTGTAAATGAAAACATAATTCACTTAATTAAAAAATTGATATTGAAAATAACAAAATATAATTCAAAAAATATATAAATATTATTTATTTTAATTATGTTCAGAGTCTAGCTTTAAAAAATAATTTTGACAAATAAATTTTAAAAATTAATCAATTATAAATTTTATTATTTTTAAGAATAAAAAGTACATTTAATTTATCCATAAAGGAGATGATTTTCATGTGATCTCAAGTTTAATTGACTTTTTCTTTCTATGTGGTGTAGATAGTATAATTTAGATTGTTATGTTTGATTTTCATGTGGCCTCAAGTTTAATTGACTTTTTCTTATTATGTGATGTAAATAATATAATTTAGATTGTTAAGTTTTAATTTCAATTTTAATTAAGGAAAAGATTATATTATTATAATCTCTTATTTTCTAAACTATGTTTACATACTTATTTCTAATTTCCTATGTTACATTATTTCAACAAAACTAATAATTTTGAAATCTCCTAAATTAAATCATAAATTTTAGATTTTGTGGATAAAATATTATAACAACTATATCTTACTTTAATCTAATTAAAATCTATACATATATCATATAATACAAAGTTAAAATTTAAGGGATACATAATAATAACAAAATTTATATTTACAAATTTTATGCTAAGACAAAATTACGTAAATAAATTTAATATTTACAACATGCAAAATTAAATAACATGGAGTTTCACATTATATTAAATATACTATCAACTCTATTAATTTATTGTAAATTATTAATCCCACAGATAATATTTTATAATAAAAATATTATAAAATTTAATTCACATATTTCAATGGCAAAAATTTACTGATTAAATATATTTTGAATACTTCCCATGAATAATGATGAGTGCCAACAATAACTAATAAATTAAAATTACAAATATAAAAAATTAATACACATCAATATATATATAAAATAAATATACTAATTTATAAAAAATTTATAAGAGAAACTTACCTTAGGTTCACTGCTTCTTCCTTGTAACCACACGAATGAAAGTTCAAAGGCGTCGAAGGGGTATATATAGACAAACTCTTCAGCGACGATAAAAAATCTCGATCGTTGCTGAAAAGTCATCGATGAAAGTACGAACTTTCAGCTATGACTTTTATTGTTGCTCAAGGCCCGGTTCTATTTTCAAGATAGATCTTTAGCGATAACAAATGTCATCACTGAAAGGCTAGACCTTTTACCGACGACACTTCTCATCGCTAAATGTTTGTCTCAGAAATAGAACCAAGCCTTCAACGACGACAAAAGTCATCGTTGAAAGTTCGGACTTTCACCGACGATTTTTGTTATCACTAAAAGTTTGGTCTAATTTCCCAGACATACTTTCAGCGATGAAAATTATTGCCGGTGAAAGGTGACCTTTGTCGTCATTGAAGAGTCAATCTTGCTCAAATTTTTCGGTTCTTTAACGATAACAAATGTTATAGCAAAAAATTTTATTTTCCCGCCATCATTTTTGGAGTCCCTTCAAAAGTCAATTTAGACATCACCAATGACTATGTCGTCAGCGATACTTTTAACGATGATCGAACTTTTATCATTACTAAAAATGTCGTCACTGTTGTTCTTTTTTCTTGTAGTGTGTGATTGTTTTCTCTTTCATTTATCTCAATATTATTCTCTTTTTTACTACAAGTGGGATATGATTGAAAAAACAATAATTAATGTTTTCATTATATTTCTACAGTGAAAGATATTAAAAAAAAGAAACTTATCCGAACCACGAAACAAAATGAACAGGAGGTGTAGTTGTTTAGCCACCTAAGAAAGTGGATGGTGTCAAGAATGTGAGAGTGTAAGTGTAACATCGATGAACGCAGAAGTTTTTTTTTGTCGAAAATTAATAGTAATAAACATGCTTAAAAAATAATTAAGTATAATATATAATTGGTATTTTTTAACAAATAAATGTTCTTTAATTCTTCATTTCACTCGTCTTTGATACCAGACTTTTAAAGAAGTTTTTTGTTGGATGGAAGCTTGAGTAGTCACTGTATCATCACATTTGTAAAGATGGGTGTACCTTGAATTTTGTTTAAATCTTCAACTTATAACATGCATTCTTGATTGAAATTAAGAATTTGAATGGCTGGATGTTGATGGCAGAGTTTTAAGAGCGTTTCCTAGTTTCAACCCTCCCTCTTGTAGATGTGATGTCGTTGTTGATGATTTGACGGCAATCTCGTTTACAAACGAAAACATTGAAGAGCGGCCACTTATCTCTATATGTCATGAATTCGATGACTAGAGAAAGCTTGTTTTCATATGTCAATCGCAAGCGTAAAGATGACTGGAGCTTCTGTATGTGCTGCTCCTCCCCAGCTGAGGAGAGGGAATTCAAGGAAACAATAGTGCCTTTTATAATTTTCTCAATTTCTTAAGGTTTTAAATTTAATTCATTATGAGTGAATCATCTTTACATTATTACTCACCCATATATTGTAATATTAAAAAAAAAGTATTAAAATTTATTTACTGTGATCAGAATTTTTTAATTATTTTTATTTTTTAATGATATTTCTTTCTTTCATATATTGATAGTGCAAAGTATTTTATATGGTCAACAAATCAAATTTAAACTTATTTTTTCAAATATAAATGTTTAAATTTTTATATATTACTTTATTAAAATATAATTATTTATAATATTTTTATTATTTTAATTGGTTATCATGATATTCATAATGGAAAATTGTTATTTTCACATTTATTATGCGGATCATTTATTCATAACTTTAACTTGGTTAACATTTACACTTTAAATTGTTGCCAATCCATATTCTAATCATACTCTAACAGTTTGATTTACAAACCACTTAACATAAACATTCAGAATTTAAACTGATATTAAAAGAAGAAATATTTCAAGACAATAATATGAGGTGAAATTGTGCGACGCAAGGGTGTCGTCATAAAAATGCACATAAAATCAATTATGACGCTATGATCACGGTGCCATAAAAAATAATTATGTGATTCCTAGATAAACTTTGGTTTTAAACAAGAAATATATTTTTTAAAAATTGTTCTCAAGAACTATTTTCTTATTCTTAAAAATTATTTTTGGATTGAAGCAAAATCAAGATTAGAGGGTGATTAATAATATAAATAAAAAATATTTTATTTATTTACAAAATTAATGTTCATAATAAAAAATAAATTTAAAAAATAATTAAATTTTTTTTATTTTTAAGTTATACATTTAGAAAACAGTTGTTAAAATAGTTTCTAAAAGCAAATTGCCAAACAAGTTCCTTTTTAAAAAAAAATAAAAAAGGAAAATATTTTTAAAAACATAAAATAAACAGATCGTTATTTTTTAAAATTGATTACTCATTATTAATTGTGCTCAAAATCGATGATCATATCTACATTCAAAAACTTTATGATAAACTAAATCAAATCAAAATAATAATTACTCGCCCACAATTTGAGTATGAATCTATCGTCGTCACTAACTTAAATGACATATACATTTTCAAAAAAAAAAATTAATAATGAGCAATATCATCTTAAATCAAATATTCATCAAGCCTTTTTAAAATTTCTCTCATTTTTTTTTAGTCAAAGCAATAAGTCTCTTGACACATATTCACCAAGCCAAAACATTGCTAAAAATATTACAGGCTTCAATCACGAGAAGTTCATGTTGTCCTAGGTTCGTCCAGACTTGCCTAGAAGCTTAATTTTAATATAAAAATGTGAAGGGTTACGGAGTTTAATGCTTTAGGCCTATTTTAAAACTGTCCAAAAAATCATAAATTTAGAAACCCGTGAAAATTTTAGTTAATAAACCGTTATCCCTTTATTATCCAGCTACAGTTAGTAGGAAATTAACCATTAATTGTAGTTTTACATTTTTCATATAATAAAAATGACAAATTATTTAGAATCATTAAAAAAAATTCTTCTATATTAATAAAAAAAGTAATATATTATTCTCATACTTTATTATTAAAAAATATTACTCACAATAATAATAATGAAGGAAAATAATTTTTTCTTTTAAAAAAAAATTTATCTCTCACCGAGCTCCTTACATTTACCGTAGAATATATTGAATTTTTTTTACTATTTTAATAATTTATAATTATATTCTGATTGAAAATATTTTTCATCAAAAATATAGGTGGGCTTGAGGATATATGGGAGAACTCTATCCTTTATCTAAGATAAAGCTTGTGATTTAGATCTACCCCATTGAGCTAGGATGCCTAATTACTTGAAGCATCCCACTTAGAAGTTCCTAGAATTTTCATTATAGTTTACCTTTTCTGAGAATCAATATTTCTAGTAAACATCAAGCCTAATTTCATTCTATTTATACATTTTCCTAATGCCTTTGCATACATGTAATGATCCTTATCCATTCATATGCCTTTTGATAAGTAGCCTTTAAAAACAATAAAGAATTATTTGTAAAAAGAAGTTGTGTAGGAATAAGACAACTTTTAGCCATACAGATTCCCTTTAATCTACCTTCTTGGATTTATTGATTAATAAGATAAGAAAAAGTTTCAACCACAAAAATAAATAAATAAGGAGATAAAGGATCTCCCTATCTAGGACCTCTTTGCAGAAAGAATCAATTTCTCAACATTCCATTTAGTTAAATTTTATAATTACTAGCTTGTACACAAGCTATTATTAAATTAACCCAATGATGATAAAAACCATAAGTTATTAAAACATTTTTTAGATAATTCTATTCCACCTTATTATAAGTTTTTGTCATATGCAATTTCATGACTAAAATATTAGTATTATTAACCAATTTCCTTTTAAGAAAGTGAAATACCTTTTAAGCCATAATAATATTATCTTGGATAAATTTTCCTTGAATGAAAACACTTTGATTGGGAGAGATAATGACTTTGATAATTGGCTTTTTTTTGTTAACAAGAATCTTAGATATCACTTTGTAAAGAAAATTACAACAAGTAATGGATCTATAATGACTCACTTTTTTAGGATATTTAATTTTAAGGACCAAAATTAGATGAGTTTCAATGATATCAACATCCATAAATCTTGAATCAAAAAACTCCTGCACCATATAAATGACATTAGATTTAACTAAGTTCCAATTTATTTTGAAAAGAATCCTATTAAAACCATTAGAGCTTGGGGATCTTAAGGCTCTTAGATTAAAAATAGCCTCTTTGACTTTTTGCTTAGTGATTTCTCTTAAAAAAGATGTAGTATCTTCTTCTACAATTAAATTAGGAATTAAATGCAATACTTGAGAATAATCTTCAGCTCCTATTGAAGTGAACAAATTTTGAAAATAATCTACAATAAGACCTCATATTTGTTCAAGATCTTTAATTCAAGCTCCTATAAAGTGTCTTAGCTTTAACAATTTGTTTCTAGCCCTCCTCTGAATCGTAGTAAAATGAAAAAAATTTAGAGTTCCCATCTCCTCATTTCAACCAATTTAACCTTGAATACGTGCCTTAAAATTTCTCTTCTTAACACCATAACAACCCTACTTGTTTAGTCAAATTGCACTTCTTTAAGAGTCTTGTTTGCTAGGGCTATCAAATGGGTCACAATTTGCAAACCCACGACCTATTTTTATGGATACAAGTTATTAAAATTAGACCTATTTTTTAATACGGGCAATACGAATTGGCCTATCATAGATCGGATTCGTGGTGGACTAACCCATATCTGTAAAGTTTGTGGGTTTTTAGTTAAAACCCGTGAACCAACCAATACTTGTTACAGGTTTTGGTGGGTTTGGACCTCTACAATTGAACCTAATTTTTAATGCGGAATACAAACTAACCTGTCACAGATCCGACCTATATCTACATGGGCCGACCCATTTTACAACCCTATTATTTGCTAGTAAGTTTTGTAGATTAGAGAGTTTACTTTTGATAGCCTTAATTTCATAACCATCTTTCTTAAAAATAATTTTACTCAAGTGGATTAAACTTTTCTTGCAGTTTGAGATTTTTAATAAAATATTCTTTCACCTATTCAAATCATATTCATTTTTCTGGCTTTGCTAAATTGTCTAACCATATGTTTGGTGATCAAGTTAAAAAGCTTCAAACTTGAAAAGTGGGGTAGTCTTTGTATGAAAAGGATTAACATTCAACACTAAATGACTATGGTTAGATTTGATGGTAGTGTGAATGAAAATAACAACATTTAGAAATAGATTCCTCCATCTTTAATTTTCCATAACTATACCTACCCTCTCCTTAACAACTTCCACAACCACACCTCTTGTTCCATTAAGTATATGAACATCCTTTTATTTCAATCTCAACAGACCTAGTTTTATTCATAAAGCCTCTAACGGAGTTCATTTTGTTCAAATTGGGGGTATGAGTGCCTTACTTATCCACAATAAATAATATTTCATTAAAATCCTTTATACACATTCAAACTCCATTAAATCCTCTAACTATAGATAATAGCCTATCCTATAAATCTCTCCTTTTGTTATGGTCATTAAAGGTATAGACTAAAGTAAGCTAACTAACTTCATTCTTCTCCTTGTAATAAACTTTAGCATGGATAAATGATTGATGTTTTTCTAGTAATTTAATTGTATATCTTTCCTCCGTATTATACAAAGACTACCAATAGTAGCACAATTACCAAAAGCATCCACAGCTTCCATTTAATGTATTTTTAGCTTCCTACACAACTTTTCCAAATTGCTTCCTTTAGTCTTTATTCAATCAAACAACAAATAAAAGGATTATATTGAACATTGAGGTCCTTGAGATGTTGAACTATCAAGGGTCCCCCTACCCATTAGTAGTTCCAACATAAAAAATTCATGGCACCTAGTGGGGTGATTGTAGGCTCACATTCCTAGCCTTTTGATCCCATGAAAAAGAAACCTATTTATCAAAAGAAATTAGGCAATTAACCTCATGTTCATCCTTCCTTTCTTTCTTATTTAATGTGGTGAATTTTCTTTTCACCTTTTTCTCTTTTTATCATCCTATAGCATATAGTTAAGTTTTATCTTCATGATTAGCACTGGCTCCCAAATTAAATGAAAGCATGTAGGTTTTTTTTATGTTGAAACATTTGAATATTCTTCTAGGCCTTTTTTCAAATCAAGATATCTATGTAGGCTTTGTGCAAAATCAAAAGCCAATAACTCTTCTTTACAAGTTAAAATTGGAGAAAGCCTTTTAGGCCTAATGGAAATGGGCCCTTGCTCTTTTAAACAATCAACAACCTTAGATAAGGCTTTAGAATTATTCTATAGGTTCAACTTCAAGTTTGACCCATGTTGATTTAAAACTAATAATGAATTTTCTAAATTAAGCCTAGCCCAATCATGTGGCCCAACATTATAATGAGCTGTATTTGGGACACCTATATCTCTAATTTGTGCTCGAGTATTTGAAGCCATTTCTTGATTTGAAATAAAATTCTCTTTCACACCATTATAGTTATTACTTTCTTTGACTCTTCCAGAAGTAGCAGGTAATAATTGCACAACATTGCTGAATAAGTGAGATTAACTCTCTACCAACTTAATTTGCTTTCATCCTTTTCTTCTTTAACCTTTCTTCCTTTCTCACTTGAGACCACTAGTAAAGCTAGTATTTGAAAAGCTAGTTGGTGAAGCTTTAAGTGAGGACCTATACTTTTGCTTTTTTAAAATATGACATGACTTCATAACAAGAAACTTGCAATTCTTCTAATCATAACCCATCATTCCATAACTATAACAATCCAAATCTTTGGTAAAGATGGACGAGGAATAGAAAAGTCCACTGGTAAAGATTTGAGAATATCAACCAAGACCTTATTCAACAGAACTTCCTCAAAAGTTCCCCATCAACAATAGGGACTTTGGTTTTAATAACGCTACCTATTTTTTTTTTAACCTATTATATACAAATTCTCATGAGTCATACATTCCACTGGCAAATCATGCACTTGAACCCAGAATGGAACTAAATAAAACTCAAGATCATGCATTGCTTTTTGAAGGTCCAATCATTACAAACTAAGAATTGCTCCTTTGATAGACCGTGGACTTTCTTCCAGCACTTTAACACAATCCTCCTGTTTTCTAAAATTGAAAGCAAATAACAGGGGTCTTAACACTACTATCGACAAATCTTCATACTCTTTCCAAATATCTCTAATAATAAATTTCACAACATTCCTATTTAAAAATTTTCTAGTAATAATTTTATCAACTAACAGAAAGCCTTTAATTTCAGAAGAGTTTTCCCATTGTAATTCAATGCTATCAGGGTCCTCCATTCCATTGTTCAACTTCATTGCAGAAAAACGAAAGCATCAAGCACCAAGCTCTAACCCAAAAAATCCTATAGACCACAACCAACTCTAAAACGCGTAAAGGACCAGGAAGTAGAATAAACGCACTAGTACGAGGCTTACACGGAAAACCACAGAGAGCAAAGATAAGTAGGAAAGCCAGAAACATTATACCAGCGAACAGCAGTCCTTTAGAGGAGAAAGTAACAAACTCAGTCGCGTAAAATCACTGCTTCAAAAATATAGCTTTAATATCTAAGAGATCTAGCGGGGTGAGCCGGGTCTAGCATCTCACGTTGTGTAATTTTCATACATTATTTGCTAATGTATGAAATTTTAAATAAATGCACTATCAGTTCTGTTACGGTCCTTCATTATTTTTTTCAACTTCAACCTTAAATTTTTAATAATAAGAGTTTTTGAACTATCTTTTTGTGCAATTTTATATAGATTTTGAACTATTATATATTGTATACAATTAAATCAATACAGTTATTTTGAGAATATATTTACATTATTTATTCATATGATATGATTTTTTTAGTATTTTAATATGCTTAATATTGAAATTTTTATGTTCAATCTAACATAAAAAAACATTTGTGATATTACTTTCTATTTAATTTTAAACATATTTAAATATTTTTATTATTAAATTTGATTTTAATCATGGATCCGTCAATACATGGAAGCGGTCTAACTAAACTTATTACTTCCTACTGGGTACAAGCCTAGTGTCATTCTATTCCTATTTGAAGGGCAGAAACTATATGTAAATGCAATAAAGAAGACCAACAAAAACGAGGGCCTGATGGAGAAAGCTTTGAATTCTGCATTTAACAATAAAATTTTCCTAGAAAACGGTGGTTGGGAAATTGACCTTGACCAATTATATACATAGCGGGCTCAAACGTGATTTTTATTCTCTAAAAATATAAATTATACAATTTTAATTCTCTAATTTATGATGATTTTTTTCAACCATTCTAATTAAATATTTAATTAGTATAATTTTATTTTTATTATTTAATTTCTATGAAATTCTGTCAAATTTTGTCAAATCTGGTTTCATCTCCCAGTATAGTGCATCATTTATTAAATAAATTACATTTTTTAGAATCTAAAAAACAACAAAAAAAAACCCCAGAAAATGACCTTGCACACAAAGACATTCGAAACGCAATGTATGAATATATTCAATACTTGGATTTTGAAAACATTTAAAATTAATCTCACATCTGAACGCATTTGTCAATTTGCAACTCTCTTATTAAAGTCTGAATCCATGAGATTAACTTGGAGGTTTTCAGATCATAACTTTCATTTGTAACTTTTTAATTTTTTTTTCAAAACTCTCAACATTTATAATAAAATTTGATTTTATATACATATAAGTCATTTCAGATTAATATAAAAAAATTAGTGGAAATCACTATAGTAAAAAAGACCTTTAGTGACGACAATTGTCGTCGGTGTAGAGCGCTTGGTCATCGGTAAATGCAAAAGTCGTTGGTGAAAATGTCATTAGTATAGCTTTGTAGGTGAAACAACCAACACCGACGACAATTTGTTGTCCCTAAAAGTACAACCTTTTATGATGACTTTGTCATTGTAGAAAACATTTTCAAAATTCAAAAAAATTTGAAATTTCATTTTCAGCGACGATATTATCATCGCTATAGGTCAAAATGTCATCACTGAAAATTACTTTTAACAATGACCTGAGTTTTAGCGACGACAATGTCGTCACTGAAAGTTCAAGATTTAGCGATAACATTTTCATCTATAGTGGCGACATTGTCGTCACTAAAAGATCACCTATAGTGATGACAATATTGTTGCTAAAAGTTTTTTGAATTTTTTTAAAAAAAATTGAATTGAAACTAACATTCTAATTAAGTGTATTTCAAATAATATATTATATTTAACAACATAATCTAAAATATTCTTTGTTTGAATTCATTTGAATTATATTTATCTTTTTTAAATTTGATTTAATGTAAATTATATAACTACAATACATCAATAGTACTAATAATAATGTATAACAATTTGATCCAATATAAAAAGAATGAGTACTCATAAAGCAATTGTATAAACAGTATTTATATGAATAAATTATATATACACAATCCATGTAAATGTGTGTATATGAAAAATATACATATATACATAATATACAATAGGGAGGGGAGGTAGAAGTATGTCGATGCATCCTCATTAGTGCTAACATTATCATCATCATCATCATCATCATCCTAGCAGTGAGGACGATAAAACGATGGTGACAACTGAGAAGGACCAGGTGGCTAAGCAAGAGGTGCAATTGTAAATCTACTCAGCCTAGGCAGTATAGCAGCAGCAAATGGAGGCGGTGGTAGGACAATACCTTGCTATCTAAGAATGGAGGTGATATCAGTAACGTAAGTCCCAAAGTGTTGCTGCATCTGACGTTGTTGAGTAATATGCTGCTACTGTTGCTCTTAAATCAACCATTAGCTCTGCTGAAATTGGTCTCGACTTTACTATAACTGCTCCTGCAACTCACCGACTTGAGACACGGACTGTGAGCTCCCCCCAGTGCTAGAAGTGTCTGCCGAATGATAGGACTGACCAGCTAGCACACACCTAACAGCCTTCCTGTACTCTCGACGAGTGTCAAGTACTTCATCGATGATGGCAACCTCATTTATCTATATAGGAGTCCCAGGCAAGCTAGTGGATGATACACTAGACTATGATTGTGCATGCTGAGTCACTAGCTCAGTCATCCTCGTCTTAAATTATTAAAAAAAATTAATAATAAATATTACAAGATATATTCATAAAATTCTATTTAAAATATAAAATTCAACAAACTTACATATTGCCCTTAAGGGATCAGATGCACCCACTCCCACGACTTATACGTGTGTTAGTTCCTAAAATTCTTAAGAACTAATTGCAGCTCATCAATATTTCTATTTCTCTGTACATTTTTTGTAAGAGAAAAAAAAGATGAAAATAAATAAACAATGAACAAAAAGCTAACTAATAAAATGTACATTTAAAAAATAAACAAAAAGTTAATTTACATTATCAAAATGATGTGTAGCAATAAACTTTGACCTATGTAGATTATTCACGACCTTCTGCACTCTATTATTTGCATTCCTCCCAGACAACTCTTGCAAATTAAAAAAATAATATTAAATTTTTATGTTTATAATTTAGATATGTGAAATAATGACCTAATCCAATAAAATATCATACTTACCTTGTACTCATTGCTATCAAAAAAGTCCACGCACCTCTGCCATGTTTGCGGTGAGACAGATTGAGGCACACAATGTCTAGCATGATCTAAATTATAGTCTTAGTCTCGATCTCCCCCATGCTTTAAAAAATGCTTATTCAACCTGTACTTTCAATCTCTATATAGCTCTGCAGCAGTTCGCATCAAATTGGATATCATTTTATCTCAGTCACCCTAAAAAATGCCCTAAAACTCGAAGTGAGATTACATTAGAAGATATTTAACAAATTTGTGAGTAATATATTTAGAAATTTAAATCTCAAAAGGATTAATTTAGCAAATGGAGGAGATAGATACTTATACAAACGTCCTGCACAACTCTATCTCGAATTTGCTGAGGTACAATCCGCTATGACTTATGACATGGTGGCATGTAGGCTTAGATCATGCTACTAATATCACAAGGGAAATGGCTAACATTCTCACCAATCGCATACTATGTACCAGTTGTATTGATCTGTACAGGCACTAATCTCCCCCCACCCCTACCTATCTTCTCATTCTACCTAAGGGACCTATTTGGACCTTCTTTCTCGCAGCTGCCACTTTAATAGATAAAGAAAAGTATTAGGACTATAAACAGGATATTTAATCAATCTCAAGTATGCATAATTAAGAACAGATACCTGATACCTCGCACTGTGATGGAATGTGGGTGGATCACTGCAGTGCGTCACCTCCAGCATCACCTCTGTGGTGTCGTGCCTTGACATCTGTCATGACTGAAATAATACACATTATACAAGTAGTTAATGAAAAATTCAAAGTCAAATTGAACGATTAAAGGGTACAACTTTTTACAATTATACAAATTATTTAAATAATTATGCTTACACGATTATAGGTTGTAGTTCGAATATCTTATTTTTTTTCCTAATCTGAATCGATGTTGGTGAATCTAACAGACTCATAGTTATCAATTTTTCCTTCGTTATCAGAGTGTA
This sequence comes from Sindora glabra, assembly GCA_020226215.1. Lineage (NCBI taxonomy): Eukaryota > Viridiplantae > Streptophyta > Magnoliopsida > Fabales > Fabaceae > Sindora > Sindora glabra. The sequence continues at coordinate 82,315,199 of CM035227.1, forward strand.
AAGGCCCCTCCTTTATATAATCCTCAATCATTTTGTCTTCAAAACTACCATCATCATTGATGAAGGCGCCTTCTTCATAAGTGCCAGAACGAACATTCTTGAAAGGTGAAACAATTGAAGGACCATTTCTTTAATTACTTAGATTTACTAGATGGAAATCTCCAAGATCAACTGTGACGTTGAAATTGGATGAATTATTATCTTGCAGAAATAACAAGTCATATGCATTATCTCTATCATTGGGTAGATCCCATATGTCGCAATGTACCAAATTATGGACGACCCTCCAATTTAGTCCATTAAGGAGATCCTTAGAGTAAAATACTTATTTTGCTTAGGTAGCAAGTATGTAAGGATCATCTCTATACCATTACCCATTAATAGAGATGCTTGTGATATTCTTGTTAATGTAAAGTTTCTTCTTTGTAGGATTAGTGTCATACCACTTGCATTTAAATAAAGTCACACTATACTTATTTAAATAAGTTAACTCTATAATTTCTTCCAATACACCATAGAACATGTTACCATCAATATTCGGAATAGAAATGCCACTATTTGTGTTTTATGCTTCGCATCCTAAGTTTCAACTAAAGAACACTTCATTCATAATACACACAGAGTATATCATGATAGTAAAATTGAGACCAGAGGCTAATGATAGTAGCTCTTTGGTGGCTTCTGGAGAACCATTTTTATGTAAATGGTACATATACAAAAATAGCAATTTTTTCAAAAATTAAATTACTAAATCAATAAGAGTAATGAATAATATTTAGCAAATTGGTTTAATGCATCTAGGAAGAATAAACCTTAACCTTCGAGTAAAACCACGAGGGGAGTTTGATTTTCTGTAAGTTGTCAATGTTTTCAACACCACTTCGTTCGAGTTCCAATCAATGCTCACTATAGAACATAGACATTTTAGTATATTACAATTATTTAGAACAAAAACACAAATGAGCATAAAAACTTACTGGATATACTTTTCAATCTCAATATAATTATTCAAGATGTACCATACTACAATATCTCAATCCTTCCTATCGAAGTGAGAAATAATCTTCCTCCCCATTGGTTGACATTGGGATCAGAATACCGACAATGCCCTTCTTATTTGACTAGGTGCTACATCTTGATTTCTATCAGGCCGATTGAATCTAGTTTCCATTCCTTCTAAGTACATAGAGAAAAATGTTAATGTCTCGTCAACAATATACCCTTCAACAATTGAACCATCTGGTCGAGCACAATTTCAAACATAATCCTTCAACTTTTTTATATATCTCTCATATGGGTACATCCATCGAAAATGAATGGGTTCACCTTCCAATGTTTTATCTGGCAAATGCATCACTAAGTGTCACTAAGTGAACCATTATATCGAAAAATGTTGAAGGGTATATCCTCTCAAGCTCGCATAAAATAATAATAATAATGTCTTATTTGGCCTGTAGAATATCCTTCCCGTTGAGAGTTCTAGAACATATTTAATTGAAGAAGTTATATAACTTAACAAGTAAATATGATAATTCCTTTGGCAAAAAAGCTCAAATTTCTTGTTCTAACAATCTTTGCATAATAATATGGCAGTCATGTGATTTTAGCCCCTTCAACTTCATATCACGATCTGTGACATTCTTCCAGAGACTCTCAGCAAACCCATCTAGAAATTTCACATTCTTTATATATTAGCAAAATAGTCTTTGTTCTTCCTGGTTAAGTGTATATGCAGCATGCAGCTTGAAAAGTTAACTCATTTGCTCATATAGATGTAAGTTAGGCCTTACCTTCATATCTATTAGATCTCATCTTGCATTGTCTGTATCTTTTATTTTATACTCAATATCCAATAATGTACCCAGAATGCTATCACATACATTCTTCTTAACATACATCACATCAATATTACGTTTTAAGTTCATTGTCAACTAATACGGGAGATCAAAATATATACTTCTCTTGCTCTAGTTAAGTTCATCGGCACTTTTCTTTTGCTTTACACCACCAAATTGAGCATGTTTTCTAGGAAGTCTCTATGCCACCTTTCCTAATTGATTCATGATAATGTTATTGGTAAGAGGATGAGGAGAGGCTTTCCTCTCCAACCTCCCATTGAATTCTTTCCTATTTCTCCATGTGTAACTTCTTAGAAACCAACGGCGATGACCAACATAAGCTATTTTTCCTCTAACTTGAATTGATGGAGTATCCAAATTTCATAAGGTAAGACATCCTATCAAAATTCAATCCATCAATTGAAAATTCATTACTACACTAATTAGTTTTAAGAAGCAAAAAAATTTATAATCATATTATGAAACCATTAAACATCTATTGATTTCTACTTATGAAAAATGCAAAGTCTCTATTAATAGAAAACAATTAAAATGGCTCAAAAAGACTCAAAATAATTAAAATATTTTTTGTCAAAAACTCAAAAAACATAAAAGAAAATATGAAACCTAAAAAGGAAACACAAAAGAAATCATAAAATTCTCTCCTCCACACTTAAGATTCACATTATCCTTAATATAAAGTATATTAATATCAAGAAAAATAAAGGACAAGTCAAGTAAAAGAGAAAGGAAAGAAAATACAAATCTAAAAGACTTGAGTTGTCACATTTCAAGTAGACATATGATGGTTTCACTTCCAAAATTGGTCTATGCATTAACTCTTTATTAGGTGTTAACCTTAAATCATTATTTCTTTAAAATTCAAAATCATCGTACATTATGAACTCAATCAGGTTAATAGAAAAAATAGGATAACTTTTAAAAGGATCTTTTAAACCTTGAAGATATTAAGTTTATCTGTCGCTCTATTATATAAATCAATTTTTTCTTTTCTTTATTTTTCTTCGTCAACCTCTATTTACGACATATGGACTTCCACCTTGATAAAACTCTCCAACATCACTTCTTCTTCTTTCTTTTTCTTGGTAGTTTTAAGGCTATTAGGAAAATGAGGAAGAACATAAAAATCAATAAAAAGAATTGAATTAGGTCATAAAAATCAATAAAAAGAATTGAATTAGGTGTAGATTGTATTTCAATACTAAAATCTATGGTCTTTTTTCTTTTTAGTTGTTTACTTACTAGATAGGAGGTGGCAAGTAACTAATTTACATATTAGCTCTCCAACTTATCAACAAATATGGCAAGTTAGCTCGCTTATGTTTCTAAATTTTTTAAGCTTGCACTTGTCTCCAATTGAAATTGCATTGTATTCAACTGAAATTGCTTAACCAACTCCTCAAGTTTCATTTTTGAAGTTCAAGATTTATACATTGATGGATATTCTTAAGTAGGAGGTTGATATAGTTTGTGACCCATTTGGTTGGTTTAGTTAAAAATTGAATGATTTTACTAACTTTAGTTATAGGAATTGGAATATAGGATATAATAGCACTGAGGTTAGCTTAGAAATATTCCTACTTAAGTTCAAGTGTCCTGCAATTTTTATATAACTAATTAACTAGTAAGAAAGGTTAACTCAAAAAGTTACCACTTAATTCCAAACAAGGTACCTCATTAAAACCATTATAAAAAGCCATTTATTTTCAAATTTTAGCCAAGTAGTTTATGAAAGTTCCTTACTCTTTTTAGATTAAAATTCAAGTCAAAATCATAGGAAGAAACATTCATATACCAAGAGTAACAAGAATTGAAGGAAAGCAAAAAACTAAAAAACATTAAAAATGTTAAAAATATTAAAAAATTGAAAAATAGTACCAAACGATTTTTTTGACCAAAAAAAGCCAATATCAAGACAAAAAAGCCTTATTCTTGCTTAGAATGCTGAAAAACCTCAAACTAAAAATTTTATCTCTAAATTCCACAATGAATTTTGTTACCCATAACAATCAGTAGGCTTGTAAAACATTAAAAACTAATATTCGTTAGTAATAGTGTTAAAATTTTGATGCATATCATTTCTGACTAAAAATTAATATTGAACTTTCTTTAACAAATACATAGGTGAGTCTAGGTTGAACTTAAGGAAATAGAAGTCAATTAGTAAAAATAGAATATAAAAATAGGGGATTTCAATAATAGTTTAAATGAAAAATAAAAATAAAATTAAGAAGCAAAAAGTAAAATATAAAAGACTAGTCCAAGGAATTTTATATCTAACTCTCATATTTATCATAAACCTCTACTGGAATTCTTAGTTGATGTAATTACTTAATCAAAAAAATATCCTATGTAACGACCCTAAATTAGTACAATAGTAATATAAATATAAAAAAAAAGAGAAGAGAGAAATTTCTTTGAGATTGTAATGAGTGAAAATTTGCTTAGAAACCTAAGAATAGATTTTAGAAAGTTTCATTTAGAAATTCATTGAATTTCTGTACCCGGTAAAGTGAAAAAGTGAGAAAATGAGTCAAAATTATAGTAAATTAATTCAAATAAAATTAATGGATGATCAAAAAACAATTTTCAAAGCTAAAAAATGGTTATGGGAAGTAAAAATAAAATTTTTAAGATGTTTGAAAGCCTAAGGGTGAAAATGTAAAGAAATTAAGTAAGTCGGGACCAAATCGTAATAAATCTTTTTATATTTTTGGCCTTTTTATTTTTGTTGTTCAGGTTGGTTTGGCCCATGTTATTTTCAGACCCAAATGTGAAAAAAATGAGGCCCAAATTCTTGATCCAACACCAGCCCAAACTTCCAAGGGAAGCCAAGGACCAAAATGAAAGAAAATGACAAAATTTGGGGCAAAAGTATAATATTTGAAAATTTTTAATTTGTGTCTCATTTTTATTGGATAAAGCATGATGTGCTGGCTTGAATCTCAGCCACTTGGACGTGCTATGCAGCCCACCAAGTGTCCCCCAAATCCTCCCAAAATCCAAGGCAAATTAATGTTGGAAATGATTGAATTTGTGAAATTTTTTTAGAAATCCTTTAAGCATTTTTATATAAGCATTAGAGGTTTGGCTGCAGCACATTTGCTGCTCCTCTCCAGCAAAAAAAAAAATGTGACCCCATAGAGAAGTAACAAGGGAAGCTAGACAAAGTGAATTCAAGGGAAATTGGCAAGTTAAATAGGTAGATTTTGATACCCCTAATACTCTTATGAAATTATTCTTCCTCTTGACTCTAAAATCTGAATTTTTATTTTCTTGAATTCATCTCCCTCTCCCTTAGAAGTCAGATTTGAAAGGAGGAAGAAACAAATAAGGATTTAAGGTGAGTAATAGCTTGTTATACACTTTATGAACTCTTGATGCTGGATGGTCATGAGGAATATGATTTCTAGGACATGATTTGTGTTAGTTATTGAGATAATTAGTTTTGGATGATTTGAACATGTCTAATGGTGTTTTAGATGTTGTTATGTTGATCTATGGCTTTGGTTTGGTGTAAAAGCAATAAGAAACCATGATGTATACACTAGGACTTTAGAGGCATAATGGTGCATGTGTGGGTTGGCATGATTTTGTTTGGAATTTGGCTAAATTGATGAAATTAGGATGATTCTTATGAGTTATGAAGCCTAAGGAAGATGAAATTTTGAGTTATGAAAGTGTGTATGAAACTCCCCTTTTGAGAAGTCAAGGGGAAAATGAGGTTTAGCCATGTATATTGTGTTTTTGGAACATCAGTAATGTACACGGGGTAGAACACAACCCATGTTCTACCCTGTGTTCCGAACACGGGGTAGAACACGGCCCATGTTCACCCCCGTGTTCTTTGTCAAAAGCTGATCAGTAATGTACACGGGGTAGAACACGGCCCATGTTGTACCCTATGTTCTGAACACGGGGTAGAACATGGCCCATGTTCACCCCTGTGTTCTTTGACAAGTGAACAATTTTAGTCTCAAATAATTCCTGCCCTTATGCTGCCTAGATAGGGTCTACATACAAAATGTTTTATGTGATATGAATTGTTTAATTTGTGTGTATGACACATGAATGATTTAATTTGTATACATGAATATCCTTTATGGTTCGATATGAGAATGAGTATAGAAGGATAAATGAAGCATAAAACACTTATGGCATTGTTGGTATTTTGACACATTCCTCGAGAAAAATTGTGGTTGATGCATGTGGCGTCCCACAATTGTTCATTTTACTTACAAAAATGTGGGAGGGAGAAAACATCCTTCGCAGAGAAGGAGAGGAGGGGTAAGTAGTGGAGGGAAAAGGTGGGTGGCCTCGAGCCTAGGGTGGCGGGGGATAAGGTTGGACCGAAGATATAAGGTGACATTGCATACCAACTAATGCCATTCCTCAAATAACGTAATATCTAAATTTGGGCTTTTAATTAGAAAAGCAACCGTAAATGGCAAAACCAAAAAAGGGGCAATAATAGGTTATTACTCACTGAGTATGTTTATATTCATTCTGTATTTTCTTTAATCTGTCTTTTCAGATAATACCCATGGATCTGTGGACGCGCGGTAACACTTACAGAGGACATGCCACAACACCCTTCGGAACGTATGGATTAGAGTTGCAAATAGAGATTCAGGTCACTCCCAATGAGATAAACATTTTGTATCATATAGACTATTGGGCCATAGACAGTGAGCCAAATGTCCTTCAGATTTTCTTCCCTCTAGTCCTAGTCCCCCCGGATGGCGATACCAGGAGCAATGAGACACCGTTAGGGCCCATAACACCTAGTTCTAGTTCTCCTCCGGAATCTGATCTTGAGGAGGAAGGCCCTAATCGGGTTAATGAGTCAGATGACTAGGTTTACTGTATGTAAAGTTATGATAGACTTATCTCTGTAAATATTTTTGTACTGTTATATGTATATTATTTTAGTATTTTAACTCTTTATTACCTACTTTCTTTCGGCGCGCCCTAATATTATTTTTTTAAGTATATGCGATATTGTGTCATCTTTGGAGGCTAGTAAGGATATCTTATCAGTGTGGAATGCTGATTGGGTATCTTTACGCCGGTCACGATTACAGTATGTCGGGTCGTGACATCCTAACACCGATAATAAGCATGTAAGTTTCTAACGATGACTAATTTAAAACAAACACCTAAATTATCCTTCCATTACTAATTTTAATTCAAGATACATGCCTAAATCTAATTTGTAAAAGTATTAAATGTTAAGAACAAGATTAAGACATAATTAACAACTTGCAAAAATTGCTAATTTGTCATTTGTTACGCATGCATTAAATCACCAACACTAAATTTCTATTGATTACAATCAATTGTTAGTGTATATGCCTTAAAACTAATCATATTGGTGATTGTAAATTTGAATCGTGTTATTTTAAGAGCAATTCCAGTTATCATATTCATATATATTGTTTGCATAATATATTTAATTATAATAATAATCTTATAATATTTATATTCTTAAATGTCCCTAGTCATATATCATTGTGAATTGGGTTGCTTTAATATGTTAAAACTAGCATGTGTGATGACTTATATGAGATATTAAGTTTACACATGAGTACAAGTTAGAGAACCTATATATTAGACTAACCCATCTTAAGAATGCTACATGGATCGTTATATGAATGTCATGAGTGATTCTTACTAATCATTATTATTAAGGTCCTTTGACTTGAGATCACCAAGGTTCCCTACATGTGAGTTTCATATTTTAATACTATTCTATATCACTTATGGTTAAGTGAATGCAAGGGTACTTATTGGATATGTCACATATCATGTAGAAGGGTTTGTGTGATCAAGATGGAGTTTGTCCTTCCTATATAATAGGAGTAACATTTGTAGGCCCCTTGATTAAGTAAAGTTGAAAAAATGCTTGGCTGTGCTTAGATGAATTGACATGAGATGTCAATTACATTTGCTTCAGTTAGCTTAACTAGGAATCAAGAAACCTCAAGATTGGGCTATACGGGAATGACGCGGTCTATGTCTCACGCTCAATCTATATATTTAGGATAAAAGAACATAGATAATGATCACGTGTAAAGGTTTAGTCGAATAACCGACTTTCTCATTACTTAAGTAACAATGATATATTGTTAGACACTGCTCATTGTTTATGATCATTAATATGATTAATGATCATTGTCAATGTAATGAGAGCTTGTAGGGTCGCACACTTAGAGCCTATTAGATTTAAAATTAATAAACCAAATTGTTTGGGCCTAATATTTAGGAATTCTATTTTATAATTATAAGGCCCAATAATAAGCTTATAATTATACATGGAACAAAGCCCAATTAGTTAGGGTTTTCTATACATATATTTAAATAGGCTTGTTAGGTAATAATATAGGATTATTATTCATGCATCCCAAGCATAAAAAACTCTAGCACCTCTCCTTGATCATAACCCTTGAAGAGGCATAGCTAGCATTATGAGGCAAAGGAGAAGAATTCCAACCAGTATTTGTGTGGATGTTCATTGGTGATTTGCTAGTTTGTGTGGATACCTCAAAGTCTTCAGGTGAAAAAGAAGTCGAAGAGGTGATCAACGAACGAGTTTCTGAGTCATCCCAAAAGGTATTCAACAAATTCCTATTCTAATCTAATGTTTTGCATGGATCCGTCGGTTGGGATCGGTTAATTCCACTGCGCTTATTTGGCTCCCGACCCTAACATCAATCACAACTAAGTTATATATAAGAATTAATTACAATTAATTATTTATCTATGGACTACAGTAAATAATCAACTAACCAATCATAATTAACAAACTATCTAAGTAATCATTCATAGCAAGAGTATAACTACAAGGCATAATCAAATCAAAAATAAAATTAAGAGAAAGGTATTAAAATCAAATCAAATTGAAATGCTAATCCTTTGAGCTGATCTAAGAAATTAGCAACCCATGGTGGAATATAAAGAAAGGTAAAAAAAGAAGAGTTATTATCTAGAATGAGTGTGTTCTTGCTTTTAGAGTTACAAAATCCTTAAATTTGAATCCTTTTTACTGTAAAATATAATAGTCCAAGTAAATATGCATTTTAAGGATATAAAATATGGTGCATTGCTAATTTTAGAAGCTTATAGCCTAATTTACAAATTAAACTATTAATAGTGTTTTACTATAGTAATTCTTGTCTTTTAGCTTATAGCTTAATTTTGGCCACCAAAATGGCATAATTTCACTAAAATCAAAACTAAAAAGTTGTTGGGCTAAGGGAATTAATTTCACCTTAATTGAACTTTGGGTTCTCTAGGTAATGCCTAAAAATTGAGATCGGTTTAGTTTAGACATAAATAAAGCATCAATTTCATGATTAGTTTTGATGTTTCGAACATCTAAATTGGGTTTCAAATAAAACATGAAAGTTTTATATCTTCTTCTAATCTTTTCAATGATATAAAGAATATCCAATTTTGACATCTAAAAATCATGGTATATCTAAAAATTCAAAATAATATAAAAATCCAGCATTAACTGAATAATTTAAAATATTGGAAAACTATCACTTAATCAAGTAACAAGACCATTCCATAAAATCAAGCATATGAAACACATTATGAAGCATAAAATGTGTGGAAATAATCTAGCTAATATTTTTCACATCATGGTATAATAAAATTTTCCATCCCTAAGTCCTTTGATAATTAAAATGCATCATTTTATTAAAATCAATTAGCCACAAACTAATTTGTTGCTAATTCTATACTAAACTAGTTCTTATATCAATACCCAATACTAAACTGCCACTTTTCCTTTTCCTTCTATTCCTCTGCTTCTTTCCTTTCTATCATTTATCACTACTACTTTTATTCATTTTGTGCACATCTCTGCCACCACCATAACTTCAGCTTTACTTGTACTCCATTTTAATTAGCAAGTTTTCTCTTATTAGGTTAATTTTCGATCATTAAGTTCTATTTTCCATTTTTTATGTTAGTTTTATGGTTTAGCTTGAAAATTTTTTGAATTTTGGTAAATTTTATTAATTTTATGCTTAGATTAGTTCATGTTTGGATTTTATTGCTTAATGGTAATTCCTCCAATTGTTCTTGCATGTTTCTAGTCATTTATTGCTTTAGTTTCTATTAGTTGTTATGGTTTTGTTCATGTTTATAGTAAAGTAACAATTTTGATGACATTATCTTTATTTTTTAGAAAGGTAATATCAATTATAGTACATGATTGTTCTACACTTTAGCAACATTTTTTTATCTTTATTTGCCTATTGAAGTAATGAATGTTACTAAAATAATTCTTTTTTCATAAAAAAATAATAATCTTCCACTTATATAGAATAATGATTCTAAATCAATTGTTTATAGGGTTAGACATTGGTTTCAAACTATCATTTTATCAAGTGTAAATATTTTAAAATGTTAATTAAAAAACTATTGTAGAAAAGAAATAATATGTCAGTTTATTAATGGATAAATCATTATTGTATATTTCAGGTTAGACTACTCAATAACCAATCACATTTAATAATGTCAATTTTTCTTTATAACCATCATTAGAAATTATAACTAAATGTTCAGTTATTTTATCAATTGGCATGGAATGCTTAATTTAATATTTCAATTATTCATATAATCAAAGTTTATTACATTTCCCATACTTAAAAAAATTGATTCCTAAATGCGTGCCATACAAGCCAAATTTGATCATAACTTGTTTGTTAAGAATTATGCAATATAGGGTGATAAATTAAACCACACCCTTAGTGATCCCATAATATATCTTCTCTTAATTATTTACTAATGATGATTACACAATCATTTGAACTTTTTATGCACTAAAAATAGAAGGAAGAAAAATAAATAGAAGTAAAATAAAAAATGAATAAAAATGTAAATAGAATGCAAAATATAAAATAAAATTTAAATAACATGTAAAATAGAATGAACATAGAACCAAATTGGAAGGATTTTGATTCAAAATTAAAATAAATGTATTAGACAAAATAAAACACAAAAATAAAATAGCAAAAAAGAAAATTAATATAGCTAAGTAGTCAATCTAAGGATTTGAGAGCTCTTAGTATAGATTAATCATAGATCACAAAATAATTAGCTATTCTAATTGATTTTTTTAAGCCTTGAATTATCTAGAACTCCTAAAATAATTCATAAATCCTATACTAGATAATTATCTAGGATTTAATCAATAAAGATTAGGAAAATTAAGCAACTCGTAAAGTTAGATTAAAATTAATTTGAAAATAGAATTCAGGTGAATTAAGGGATTAATCCCTCTAATTAATCTTTTAACTCTCTATTCTCACATGAAAAGTCATAATTAACCAATTGAAATTAAACAAAAAAATAGATAAAGATTAGAAATTACAAATTTGAACACAAATTATTCAAAATCAACATTCAACTCATACAATTTTAAAGTAATCAACATAAAGAATTAGGAAAATAGGAAAATCAACTAGAAGAAGTCAACATTACAATTTACAATCTCATAATCCAAATAAGGATAAGCTTTAAAATCCTTGAATTAACCAGAAATTTATCTTTCCATGATTGAAAAACAAGAAACTTCAAAAAAGGAGAGAGGCTATCTGTGCTAAATTGTGTATAATGTTAAAGTGTATAGTGTTCTTGCCCTTTATATCTGACTTAATTATCATGACCTATCTTACAATCATCATGACTAGTGTAAATATAGCTAACTAGAATTAGCATATTAAATAAATATTTTTGCAAGCCTTTATACTATTCTTATGTTCTTATTAAATTGATATTATTAGAAGACCCTGATGTCTAAACTAAGAATATAGAACTATTCATATTATAATATTCAAAACTTAATTTACGTATCTAAAGAACATTTTTTATACAAGTTTATAATTTACATAATATATACATTAGATAACATTGACTTAATTAAATCCATTAGGATTCCATTCCTCTAGATCTAATTCTATGGAAAAAGAGCACACACATTTCTAGTAGAACTCTCAAGTGGAAGAACCTAGTTTAAAGGATACATTATAATAGGGTTGAATTCTAAGTCAATTTGTTTAAGTTCTATTTCATAGTTTAGTCTTATATTTGCAAGGGTAGCAAGGGTAGACTATACTTATATCAAAATACTATTTCATAAGTGACATGAGGAGAAAGGAAGGTTCTAATGTAAGTATTAAGCTACTGTGCTAGTTCCAAGATCTATACTTGTAATTAGTTTCAAACAACAAGATAGTAAGTATAAAATTTACTCAATGAATAGCTACTCATCATGTTATTCAAAGGATTTTTCACTATAAAGGATTGGCCTTTAATTTGTGTAAAATTCCTCATTAGTGTCTTATGAAAATATTTTCTTACGTATATTATTAGTATATTTCATTATAGGAAGTGGTAATGATAGGTATACAGGTTTCACCTTATATATTTAATCTACAATTATCCCTTGCCATATCAAACTTAAAGTCCCTAACCTTTTTCCTCCACCAATAACCACTCTTCTCCTTCTCTACAAAGGATGTTATTACAATAATCAATAATGAGATGTTAAGATATCAACTATTCAATTCTTTCTAATGGCAATAGCTAATAGTAACCATCTCATAAATGTTTTATGTAGTTCACGACTTTATTATATGTATTCAAATCCTTTTTCAATATTTCTCAAAGAATCTTAATTAAACCTATATGTACATATATCATGGTTTGGACTCTTTAGTACTCCCATCTCAATTCAAAATTTTACTATAATTTATTCCAACAATCCTAACATATTCTTACACAAGATTTAACAATTAAATTACATTAATTGTCTTCACTAGTACTATTCACATAGAACCCAAGTGTGAAGGTTGAAAATAGAATAGTATAAGGATACTTGCAATCCAAGCTCCCTTTCATCAATCAAATGGAAATTAATTATTTCTAAATTTTGCCACAACATTTCTAACACAATAGATAAATAATAACTTAAGTGATGTACAATATTTGTGCTTTTCCTTGTACATTAAAGGCATGATCTTAGAATTGAAATTCCCAAATAACACTAGAGCTATAAAAATAAAGCTATCATTTGGGTAACTAAATAAATTCCATTTGTCACAAAATTTTTATACAAGCTTACCAACATCATAAATATCATATATAAAAAATTTATAATTTTTATAATCCATTTAATGCTCTAAAAATATTGAAACCTGAGACTAATCAGTATAGGGCTCTAAAATGGATGGGTTTGAGTATTTTATAACCAACTTGTTTTTTCATACACCTAAAAATTTCTAAAAATTTCCAACTTTATTTATAATTAACCTAACACTAAATATGACCTTAAAATGCTAAGAATTGAAATTTTAAAATTTTCTAACCCCCAATTGCATAGGATGGCCAAAACCTTCATTTAGCACTTCTTGGAAGGTGCTGATTTTATTTCAACTAGTTTTTATTTTCATTTTTCCTAACAAACTCTGTTAATCCCCTTTTCAATCACTCTCAACATCAATATACCATTAAATATCATCATAATATCAATTAGAAGACTTAAAAAATAAAACCATAAACTAACATGTTACAAGCAATATATAAGGAAACATAAATCAACATTATCATCACTTGATCCCTGAGATAATCCTAAAATAGGGAGAGTTGTCACTCATCTTAATTTCTTCACTCTTTGTTTTTCAATAGTATTTTGGAATAGCAAGATAGTGGCTTCATGATAGTAAATCAAATTTTAGAAATTTAGGAAGGAAAGGATCATGAAATCTTGAAGAAATTAGAAGAAAATCCTAAGTTATCTTACAAAATTTGAAGACACTAGTTGGAGAATTCTCTTAGTAGCTTGAAGGCTTAAACTTTCGCTATTTTCCTATACTTCTCACATTTTGCTACCCAAAAGAAGAAAAATATTTCTACTTGTAAATGGCCCACACTTATATATAAAATTCTAATCTTAATTACTAAAAAAAATTACAAATTTATAATTATTTATTGAATTTTGAGAAAAATCTTGCAAAAAATGGTTAGGGTTCTTGGACATCCAAATCACCTAGTCCAATCAGAAAATAATTACCCTATAACCAATGAAATTAATCCACATTAAAAAGCCAATTAGAGTTTATTACAAAATAGCCCTGCTAGTTCTTGCACTTTTTGCCTAAAATATTTAGTTATTCTTGGGTCTTTAAATTCTAAACTTTGTTAAACATTTTAAGCTTGAAAAAATTAACTTAGGTGAACCTAAGGGTTTTTATATTAGCTTGCTTAATTTTCAACTCAATTTCTTACTTTTTAATTTATCTGAGTCTTGGAATTTTAACAATTTCCTATGTGAAATTTTTTTAAAACTATTATTGGGTTTTCTAATTAGGTTTTTCTCTATTTTAATGCATAATGAAATTATTAAAAAAATTCTAATTGGGCTCATGTTAAAATTACTCCTTTGATTCTCCTAAATTTCATTTGATTTTCTTATTGGGCTTTTTGATTCTCAAGTTTTCTAGTAAAATACTACTTGAAATTTCTAATTCACTTAAGGTAGTTTTCTAAAGAATACTCCTAAGAGATATTACATTAATAACCACTAAAACCTAATGGACTTAAATCCTAAGCCTCTTAGGGTTATAAAGAGTAAAGATTTGTTAATTTTAGAAACCTAAAGCCTATTTTACAAAATAACGTACTCCAAGAGTTGTAACAATAAAATTTTATAGGTATAACTTCTATCCAATGCTAGACTATTAAAACTATGTAGTTTTGGTAAACCACAAAGATAAATTTGTAAGGCTAAGTTTGGGCACTAGTTTCACCTTAATTAGACCAAAAAAATTCTAGATATGGCCTAAAAATCAAAGCTAGCTTGGCTAGGATAGAATTGTTAACTAAATTAGTCCTTCCAAATACCTAAATTAGGATTTAACTAAAATATAAAAATTGTAGAGCTTTCTTTAAGGTTTTCAATGATATAAAAATTAACCCAATAAGACATCTGAAGTTTAAGATATAGTTAGAAATATAAAATAGTATAAAAATTTAGCATTGATTGAACTCAAAATGTTGTAAAACTAAACCTAAATCACCTGACAAGGACAATTCTATAAAATTAAGTATATATAACACATAAAGAGTTATAAAATAGAAGGAAATAATATAAATAAAATCTTGTACATCAATTCTCTACACCTTTTCCATTCTATATAATATCTCATAACACTTCCTACTACACTACTTCCAATTTGGAATATATCTAGAACCCTTTAAAACAATAATACTACACCTTGATAATACATAAAGATGCCATATTGAATAGAAAAAAATGTACATTTCATCTTAATTGTCATGTTGAATAGAAAGAAATGTACATTTCATTATAATTGTAATACTCCTGAGAAAAATATTAACTATTTTATTTCCCCCTATTTTATGTCTCTTAGGTGTTATATTTGCTTAAATTTACTAATTAGGCCTTGTTTTATAATTTTGGATTAATTATACAATATTGTAAATTTATTCAATAAATGCTGAATTTTAATACTAGTTTTATTTTTTAGCTATATCTTAGGTTTCACATGTTATATTGAGACAAACTTTATATTGTTGGAAAGCTTAAAAAGACAAATATAAATTTTCTGTTTTGGTCCAAGCCCAGTTCAAGTGTTTTGGAGGTCATATGTGATTGAGAAGTTGAAGTCATGTTTTTATCCCAACAGAGCGTACCTCAATTTTGGATCATAACTAAAGCTATAGAAGTCATATTAACCTAAAACTAGCATCCAAATTCTTAGAAGATATAGGCCTATAATTATGACTTATCCAAATTGCATTGATTTCATGGTCTTATTCTACTTGAAAGTTAGGCTTGTAGGAATTCACTGATGTATCTATTAGATTCAATTATCTTATTAAAAATAGGTTTGAGCTTCTGAAAATTAATAAATCCTTATTATTGTAATCCTAAGAGTCATCTAATCCTAATCTAGTAGGGTTTTAGGCTAGTTAGGTTATATAAGAGGAAGAGAGCTAAAAACCATTCAAACTTTGCACAGAAGTTTAGCAGCATAACTTTTCTTTCTTTTCTTGTTTTTTTCTTTTCAACTCATGGAAGGTTGAAGACTCTCAGTTGATTCAAGGATTGTGAAGCTCTTTTCTTTATAAATTATGAGATCTTGATTAGTAATGTTGATATTCTCTTATTGATTTTCCTCTTTCTTTAATTATTTATGCTGAATTATTGAAATTACTTATGTTAAATGCTGATTTGGTATAATTGGTACTCAATCTCATCATTTCTATTCTTTAGCTATTTTAATGTGAAATTATGGTTAGTTTATCATGGTTTTATATGTTGGGATAGAGGGTTAGGCAATTGCTTCAATGTTATCTAATTTAATTTCTTAAATCAATTTAATTCTATCTTCAAGTTAATTTTGATCTAGTTTAGGGGTCATAGTAGTTGTTTAATTCAATTAATAATCTTAATTAATTAAACTTTAGATGGTAATCTAGCATAGGATTTATGGATTATTTTAGGCATTTCGAGTAATCTAAGGTTGAAAAATTAATTAGGACAATGAAATATTTCATGATCCAAAATTAATCCACATTAAGAGCTAACATATCCTTGAATAAACTATTTTTGTATATTGAATCCTTTCTGTTCACTTACTATTTTATTTCTATTTTTTGCTTATTTATTTCATTGTTATCATTTTAATTTCATGCAACTAAATCCCCAAATTTTGCATTTTGTTATTGCATAATTATATACAACATATAGCAAATTGCATAGTGCATTCTATTTTTGTATAGCGTTTGCATTCTATTTTCATTAGTTTCCTTCATTTTCATTGCATTAATAAGTCAACAATTATGTAGATATTATTAAGAATTCATTTAGGAAAGGTAATATCAATGGATCACTAGGGGTACGACCTAGTTGCGTCACTTTGTATACTATTTCTTCAACAAATCAATTTTAACTAATTTTGGCACACAGTAATGCGCATATCAAATATAAAATAACCTATTTTTTCTTTACAATAATTTCATACAATTTGGAAATAGGATCAAGAAATACCTAATGATTTACATTGTTAAATGTCATACATTCAAAATATTTTCAAATTGCAAAGGAACAAGGTAAGAAAACAAAAATTTAAGTTTTTGAAATAACTACAAAAAAATACATTTTAATTTATCATGAATATCATTTTGTCTGAATATGTTTAATTCATTGTTCATGTGCAACTTTTAAATTGGACCTATATTGGCCAAATATTTCAACATACTAATATAAACTAAGAATCAAATGATTATTTATGTAAGCATAACTTCAAAAGAGAGAGAGAGAAGGAGAGAGAGACTAAGTTACAAGAACAAAACACAAAAGCTAATAAAGTTCAAGTGCTTATATTATGCACTTTTTCAATAAATACATAACACTATAGATTTATTAATAGACTAACAAATCTTCAATACTGTAAAATAATTAGTGAGTATAAACAAAATAAAAATTAAAAAGAGTCATCTTAAAGTTGGAAAGTGAGCATACCTTAATAAGGAGAAAATCATTTTATGATTAGAAAAGTCTTGTGATAAAATTTGCAAATGGAACCATGGTTTCACCCTTTTTATTTACACACTGCATCTTATGATTTGAACTATTTAAATATTAAATGTTAGTTACTAAAAAAATTAACATATGGTAAACGATGTTATTTAACTATAAAGCTTTAAAGGTCAGTTTTTAATAACAACTGACATCATAAATTAAAATATTTTGTTTTAAAATATATTTCAAGCAAAAACTTTATAATTTTATAGGTTAGTAGCATTAAAATTATTTTTTTAGCATCAAATAATCACATTTTTCTTATACAATTCTATAAAAATAATTAGCAACAAATTGAACAATCCAACAAATTATAAGAAATTATAATTTATAATGAACAATAAACTTTAAATAAAAAAATTGGAATATCTTTCACATAAGTCCTTTATATTGCATGAGACAGTCTTCTAGGTTATGCTCTAGGTAGCAAATTAGAATTTCTTATCAATTTCATTATCTTTGTGTTTTCTTGAAGTATGATATAGCTTGAAGGCTTCTAAGTTAGATGGTGTAGATGGTTACAAATTAATAATAAATTATAGTTAAAAAATAACATTAAGAATCTTACATTGAATTCAAGCCTTCTAATGTAAAATTGGAGATGTTGCTTTTTCTCATAACAATTTATCATTATTTTGTAACCTATAAAAGTTTGTATCTATTAACTTGAAGACCTAAATGATTGTTTACTTTGAGTATTTAAGTTTTTCTATATTTTAGTGTGAGAATGGTGCTACTTGCTCTATGTGTCTTAAAGCATGACACAACACATAAAGTAATGAGCATATTAATTCACAAATTGAAACATAAGAACAATCAGATGCTTATAGCAAATAAAGCAATTAAGCACTATAAGGAAAGCTATCTTAGTAATTATTACAAATAGGCAAAGAGATCCTTGTTTATACATCACAAGCAAATCAATCATGAATTACTACCATTTTTTAAACGATTAAAAATCTCTAAAGTAATGTCTAAACCTAATGATTCAAGTAAAATCTAAAGGATCCTGGAATAAGTAAATACTAATTTTAATTGTTTCAACAACTCTAGAAGAATAAAAAAATAGATTCTATTCTTAAAAATA
The DNA here is from genome assembly GCA_020226215.1 of Sindora glabra. Lineage (NCBI taxonomy): Eukaryota > Viridiplantae > Streptophyta > Magnoliopsida > Fabales > Fabaceae > Sindora > Sindora glabra. Next base: position 82,333,767 of record CM035227.1, read on the forward strand.
AATAAATAAGGGGATAAAGATCACTCAATAAATGAAATACTTAAAGGTTTTACGAGATGTAAAATATTGATGAACCATCAAGACATATAAACTGTTGTGAATTATCATAATGTGTAAATGAATAATCATGACAATTAAAATGCATTATTAAACTTTACACATCCATTTTAAATAAAAATCTAGTGTCTTATACCATCTTTTATACGTCAGTTATTAAGAAATTAGCATGTTATATTGCTACATTGTAAGATGCCAACCTTGGTAAATTCTTACTATCATTATTTATAATCTTGGTAAATGCTTCCTACCACCATTGATTATAGTTAAGTGGTGGCGCTATACCTTTATACATCATTTTAATCAAATAAACAACATGTTATCGTACAATTATAATCATTTTAATTTTATAGTAAACAACCAATGTGATTTGATTTTTTTTAATTTTTATATCTTTAAAATTTGTTGAAAATCAAATATAATACTAAATTATTATTCTAACAAAATTATCAACATTAATTAGTAAACATCATACAATAATATTAAAATTAATTATTTGATCTTATGACTTTGAAGAAAAATGGTGGTGAATATTTACTTAGTATCTATAAAGTAATCCTTTCCCCTAGCTCTCATATCCATGAAGAATTTCAACAAAGTATACCCTCATACAAATGATGTAAGACTTATAAATAAAATTTCTTTATCAATGAATACCCATATATACCTACTCTTTCTTAATGCTAATATCCTCATATGAATAATGTAAAACTTATAAATAATTGCATCCAAAAGCTATGACTTGAAATATTGATCTTGTATTAACTTCTTAAGTCACATAAATAAGATGGAATGAAAAATAAATTATGGAATGAAACCCAAAATGAAAAGAGGAGTGGAAAAAATAATATTTAGACACAATTTAGAAGCAATATAAGACATTCTATGCTAGTTGCTAATTATAAAAATTAACATTTTAAATAAATGGCATTACTTAACTAAAGAATTTTTAACATTATTTATTATATTAGTAGGTATTTATTAGAGCTCTATTACATGTTAGATGCCAATTATAATAAAAAACCATCATTACAGAGGAATCTAATTTCCATAAACAACTTCAGTTGTAATAAGTAATCAATATCCTTTTTCTCATATATTTATAATCAACTTGTATACTACATTGAATTTTAGAAAACAAAATGACTATTCCATAAACTACTTAGGACATGGATCAAGTGTGAAAAAGCTTAAAAGTTGCATAAATAAGATGAGAGGTCTGCTTTATTTTAAAAGACATTAACTTTTATAAGTTTCAAGAAAAAAGAATGTTAGTTTTTAAATCAACAAAGAATGTTCAATCAGTTTCATTAGATATCATAAATTTGAGATAAGTTCTTTTTATATATCTTTCATACAACAATACAAAGACTAACACATTGAATGTGAATATACTAAAATACGAGAAAGAAAATATCAATATAAGAAAATTTATTTTTCAATTTTATTTATTCTATATATATATCATTATATTAACAAATGTAAATTTATAATAATATTATACAAGGATAAAAAGAGGACTTTGGTGTTCTACTATTATTGCCAAACTTGGTGCTAGTTCTTATAGCCACTATCAAAATTTGATATTAGTAAATAATGGTCTAAGTAATAAATTTGCCTCCATTACTAATACCAACCTATGCTTGAGAAGGAGGCGCATAGCTTCTCCATAATCACTTTTGACAAATTTAGAGATAATAATGGTTAAAGCAGAATAATTAGATCCTATAACATTTATAAAGGTGTTAAATGAGATGAACAGGTAGTTGTTTTCCACCTTCTCAACAAAAGTTAGAGTTAGATAATAAAGTCTAAGGTATCACTAAAATGTTTTCAAAGAAAAAGTGAAAAGTGAAATATATAATTAATTAAATAAAATATAAATATTGGTTATTAAATCAAAATCGATCTCATAAGCTTGTTCCATTATAATTAAGAGCCAATTTATTGCCTAATAAAACTTTTTAAATGTCTTTACATGCCAATTAATAACAAAATCAATGTATAATATTATTTTCTTCCTGCATAATATTTTATGTGCCTTTTGGATGATGATTTCCTAAATTAATTCTCATCCTAAGTTTCCATTTAAATTTCAAAAATATTATTGATTAATTATAAATATTAGTTTAATTTAAATCATCATTTTATTTATTTCAATAATTTCAAAGATTTCACTACATTTGTATACATATCAGTGCATCTTATGACTGATATTTATCAACCAACATAAAATCCTAATTCTATAATGATGTTCTTTTTTACTACATAGCTAGGTTATTATTTTTCTTTATGTGAAACAATTGATTTTAGTGAATTTTTGTTAGTTTTGTGCTTAAATTAATTTCATGTTTGGATTTTAGTGCTGGTTATGACTATATTTGCTTCACCATCAATTCATTATATTACCATTTTAATGGGATTTTTTTTAAGTTTGGGGGTCCTAATTCTTTCCCCAATAGCCTTCACCTTTTTTCTAATTTTATTCTAGAAATTTCCTAGTGTCATTGATTAGGTTCCCCCTAATTCTTATTTATTTTTCATTTAAGATGAAAAAAGAAGAAAAACTGGACTATCATTCAATTCTTATTTGGTATTAACTAATTAATTCAAAGATATAACCTAAAAGTGTATCTCACAATATACAATTTTTCAATTTCATATGTTAAGTTATTTAATATGTTGTGATCTATAGGACATAATTTATTATTGGTATTAATTTCATATTTTAAGTTATTAGATATTCTATAAACATGATCCTATTTTTTGTTTGTAAGGTGATCCAATACAAATTGCATTTTTCGACGTTTATAGGTGATACTTAAATAAGTGATTAAAATTTGCAAGACTTTTGAGCCTTAACCTTGTTTTTTAATATAGTACTTTGAAAAGTTAAAAAAGAACGTTTGAATAATAAGTCTTAATTAGTAGATTAAAGAGAATAATTTCTATAATTCACATTTCATATGAATATGACTACTATTTGTTAGTTTCTTTTATCAATTTAGATTATGAATTTCTCCCTTTCTCAGAATATGGACATGATTATTGTTTGAATCATTTTTCAAGACTTGTCAAATTTAATGGTCTTGTATTTTGCTAACGTTTTGTATATATATATATATATATATCTAATATGCATTGATTATGATTCTTTTCTCATATTTTTAATAAAGTGAAAGTTGCCTGATTAATTGGTATATTTACTTAGATTGTTTGTAATTTAACTTAGATCCTAATAAATATATATTGAATTATGTGCATTTGATAGAATCTATATAATCATGATTAATGAATAAAGTGAGCACATTTAAATCATTTGGGAAATATTGTATATATAACATCATAGATTTATACTACTTACCTTTAAGGTTGGAAAACACATCAAGAGTAGATAGGGCTGGGCTTAATTAAGTTAAGGGAGTTTGGGTACCCAACCAAATTACACTCAAGTACCCATAACTTTAACGCAATATCAATTAGGTAAAATATGGACGTGAGATTTCAAGTGTAGGTTAAGGGTGGGCAAGGGGGTCCATTTAGTTCACAAATTTTTAGGTTATACATTTTTTTTAATAAAGAGCTAATTTATTAATTAGGGTTTCACCAATACAATTATTATTCATTGCTTACAATGTGCTACCTTGTAGTCAAGTTTTTAAGGGTAGAAAGTAACACATTATGTTGTATATTGTGCTAATCCATGCTTTCAAATTTCAATCATTAAGGTGGCCTAAAAAATAACATTGCACCTTCAACTAGCTGATTGTATTGCATTTGCTCTATATATGAGCTGATAGTCAATCATCAACAAGCCTATAATCTTTTACTTCAATTCCAAAGTTTGACTATTAGCTTTATATACCCTAACATGTAATGAGAGAAAAATAGTAGGTTAAAACAATTAAACAAAACTAAGGTTATTTATATACAATTAAAAAGAAAAACATTAACTTTAAATGAAGAATTCAATCAATGACCTTAAGCTATTATTCTTGTAGCCTTGCTACTATATTTACTCCATGAAATCGGTGTTGTCTAACAATATCAAATTGCTTTAGTCCACAACTAACAAGTTCTAGAATAGTTGCTTCTTTTCAAAGAAGGTTACAATAAATGAAAAAATAAAGAACAAGGTATTCTATTTGCAAAAAATTAGGATGAATTGACTTTTAGAAACCTTGATTTTATTTATATACTCTAGTATCCTCTTATGATTGGATTATTCAATGTTTTTACTTTTCACTATTTTCTTCATTAAATTTGAAGTTATTCAATTTTATATTTTTTTAATTTTTATGTTGTATGTATAAATAATAACAATGCTTTCTATTTTGTTAGAGTCTCCATTGGGTGGATTGAAGAAAAAAAGAAATCATTATTTAAAGGAAGTAATGTAGGAAACTAAGAAGATTATATCAATGAGCTCATTAGAACGATGAATTATATTTACTTTATGGATGCTATCAACTGAGTTAAATTATCAAGTTTTGTTTATTAAGGTTGTTCATTATATTTGAATAGCACTTGAGTAGTTGAGTTTATTGTCATTATTTGTGGGAAAAGTCTAGATACACATGAAAATTTAGAAATTGTAGGCTTTGGGACTTGCTTATGATTGTATTATGTAATATATTTTCTTCTGACTATATTGTGCATTCTATTTTGGGGAAAATACTACTTCGAATATTGGATCAATTACACTATGTTGATGTATAAATGTATTTTTATTCTTGTTTTGATTTTGATAGAAGAGAGAGATAATTTTACAGCAATGGGGCTTGCATTTGATTAACTTCAAATCCATGCTTCTTAATTTAATGAATCTCTAATTTGAGTAAGACTTTATTTTACTATGTAGCGATGTCTGTTAGTTTGTAAAATTGATTCTAAATTAGATTAATGTAAATTATTTTTATTAAATTGTATAAATTTGACATGATATTATATTATAATTAGTTATCTAAATCCTATTAAGATTTTGTTTTAAACCAAATTTTATGAAAAAATTATGATAAATACTATTTGAATTTCAATTTTAAATAATATAGAAATTAAAAGAAAGGGAAGAAAAATAAGAAATGACCATTATCTTAACGAAATCAAACTAAATGAGAAACAACTTTGGATAAAAAGTTTATAACTAATTTTTACTTTAAATTGCATAAAATAAAAATGGTCTCTTTATGTAATATTCCTGATTTAAATATAAAGTATAAATCTTTTGAATATGTAGATATGGTTAATATTCGAATTTTTTTATAAATTTTAAGTTTTAAAGAATCTTGAAATATTGAAATAATGTTAATAATAATAGTTGAAATATATTTATTTTATGACGATTATGGACTTAAGATTAGATTGAAATAATTTTACAAGAATTTTTTTTAATAAGTTGAGATTTTAGATGAAATAAGAAATTAATGTTATGGAATCTTTAATTAAATAATTGATTAAGATTGGATTGAATAGATTTTAAAGGTTGAAATTTAGAGTATAAAATTACTAATGTATATGAGAACCACATCATAGAAATTTCCTTTTTGCAGCCTTTTTCTCTCTCTCAGTTTTTGTGCTTTTCATTTGAATTCTTTTACGTTGCCGTTCGGACAGCTTTCTCTTCGGCTCCGTGCCCTTTTTAATTTTTAGCTATTGTCCTATTTTCCACTATTGTATTGTCTCCAGATTTTTCCTTTTTTGATCAGTTGCTGCCTTTTTTCTCTCATACGGGTACAGCTCAGATTTTTCTAGGGTATTTTTGACTCCTCCCCCTTTATTGTCATATTTTCGGATAGCCCATTCTTGGTTCCCGGCCGGGTTGCTGTATCTCTTTTTCTACATTTTTCTAGCTAATTTGCTTTAATTAATCCCGGTCAGCTCCCTCTCTCACTCTCACTGCCTTTACCTCTTTCTTTTATAAATTTTCCTTTGTTTCCTTACGGGTACAACTGAATAGCATTTTCACTTTTTTAAAACTCACCGCCTCTCTCTCACAGGTAAAAGTATCATTTTACTATTTTTTTATAAATTTATTTTTGTTCTATCATTGTTCAAAAATATATTATTAAAATACGCATGATGAGTGGAGGCGTCAAGCTAGAAGACATCCCAAGAGAGGAGGCACCAGTTCAGATGGTGCCTCCGGTGTGCTTCAAGGGCGCCGTTCAATTTGGCACCCTTACACTGTCTCCTCTTGAAAATAATGAAGATTTTAAAAATAAATAATATGTGAATTTGATGTCATTTCAAAATAAAAATTTTAAAAATAAATAATATATGATTGTGACTCAAAATAAATTTTTAAAAGTAAATTACTCATTTCATAATTATATTTGATACTATAAAAAATATTTTATTCCACTTTGATATTTAATACATTAATTTATTATAAGAATCAAACAAGAAATTAGTTAATGATAATAATATATTTAATAAAAATAATAAATATTTAATAAATAATTAAATATTATTAAAATAAAAGATATGATCAATAAAGAATAATTACGTAATTTGTATTAATGTCTTTCAAAATTTGATCAAATGACACTTAATATTTATTTTTTTTCGGAATTGTATACTTCCATCGTTCAAAATTATAATATTATAAGTAATTATTTAATACTTTATTACACATAAGCAAATTTATTGAATTATTCAATAATATTCTTTATATACGAAGTCGAAGATTGTTGAAAATGAAAAGAAATATAACGAAATAAATATATTTTCTTTTATTTTGTATTTATTCCAATAATATTCTTGCTACTTTGTATGTATTTCAATAAAATTATTTTTATTTTGTAACAAAATAAATATGGAATAACGAAATTGAAGATAGTTGAAAGTAAAAAAAATATGGTTATTTCGTTGCAATAATCTTTTCATTTTGCAATGAAATTAAAATTATAACATGAATTAATTTCTTTTTATTTCGTCACAATGATAAAATATTTTAGCAACGAGATGTGGAACATGAAATAATCCTTATCATTAGAATAAAACAAACATACATTATTGTAAAAAATTTGTAATTAATTTATATTTGTTAATAATTTATAATAATTAAAGTTATGAAAATAAAATATCAAAGGAGAGAATAAAATTCTAGTTAGAAGGATGTTATTAAAAAAAATTGTATATATTTGATGCGTTATATGAGAATTGAATTAATCGTGTATTTGTAAGAAGAATTGATAATTAAAATTGATATAAGTACCTACGCAAGAAGATAAAAATGTCATAATAATTAAAACCATCCTAAATTTTGATGTTTGGCAATAAAGTAGTAAGATAAATGTGCATAAATATACAATAAACATGGAAAAAAAAGCTAATGTCTATGTAAGTGATGTCTAGTCCCACATCTAGGATCGGTAATGTGGTGGCCATATCTACTAACCCTCTGCGCAGGCTCGGGAGTCACATCTTTGGTGTCTGTGGTTTCTCTACCTCCAGCTCCCACTTTGCCTCTATCTCTGGCTCCCGTTCTGCCTCTGCCTCTGCCTCTGCCTCTACCTGCAAGTACTGAATCATCTGTCATCATGCCACTAAGTGCTAATCCTTAATCCTGAGTATATAGATCAAATGCAGGACGATATGGCTGTGGTGGACTAGCTTCACCGGAAGGAAAGACATGAAATGAAGATGAAACTCCTGGTATATGTGGAAATGCCTGAAATGAGGATGGAACACCAGAAGTAAACTGATACATCTGGGATGATGACGAAGCATATAGTACAGTCGAGAACATGGTGGAGGATGAAAGATCATCAGGTGTAGTAGGGTACATATGAGATGAGGCAGTCATATCTGGCATCATCATCATGGTGTCCTGGGCAGTCGATGATGGAGTTTGTTGCACTGTCAAAGTGGACGGAACATCAGCCTGCGACGTAGGTTGTGGACTAGTGCAACGATATCAATGAGTACGAGGCTGATCATGGTCACCCTCCGCAGGGTTAGGGATATGATGGGCATGAGGAGCTGGCTCTGCATGTGAGTCAATAATCAAATGATCAACCTCCTGAATGGCATGAAAGAAGGAGTCCGTTGCTAACCTAAGCACATCGAAGGTGAACCTAGAATGTCCCTTAGGTGTAGTGAAGTCGTGTAGTGTGGACACCTCATCTATTTGTGCAAATTTTTGACATTAAAGTTAGTTACAATACTAATGTACAGGAAGAAAATTAAACATAGATAACTAGCATGCAGTATTACCATAAGGTCTAGTGCTCCCCCAATGGATGTAATAAATCGCCTAGTAACCCGTCTGTACCATGCCATGTACTTGGACTGTGGACCTAGGACTAGTCGTGTGGTCGGCTCGGCAATAGTACACAAGTCTCGTCGGATATCCCATCGTGCAATGTATAGCTGATGCCGAATGTGCCACTCCTCATCATGCCGACTGGATAAGTGAAAGCAATGGACCTCCGCCACCTACTTTGGTGGCTTAGGAATAGGCTGACGTAGTCCAAACTATCACAAAACCCTATCTAGCTAGTGCTACTCCATAATCTGAAAGTGTATGAGTGGCACCACTGCTGTCCACATGTCATTCCTGTCAAAACAGTACTGAAGAAGTGATGCAGTGATCACCTCAGTGTACGAGATCCAGGTGATATGAAATTACACATTTATATTGTCATTTAAATGAGACAATGAAATGGACAAAGGAATGAAATAAAAATATACATTATCCTCTTCATACTTGGTTGAGATGAAGATGGTCCAGCATGTATCTATAATAGGATAGGCTGTGTGTTGGACTATCCTGGAACGTCTTTTGATAGTGTCACCTACCAAGTACAATAACTAAGTTAAACAAATTAGAAGTTAACTTAATTACAAGTGTAAATTAAAAAATTTTCTAACCTGCGAGCTAGAGGGCCAAGCCCTGTATCCCCCTCTGGTATGTCTGAAATAGTAATCACGGGGCGATAGCGAGAAATCTATCCCATGCCCAAAGCTGCAGCAGTAGGCAATAGCCTCCTATCTCCCTGTAATTTGGAGTAGTGGCCTTACAGAGCTCTCTGTACAGATAGGTCAGACAGGCAGATCCCCAACTATACGTCCCAGCCTCATGGAAGTCTTCGAGCAAAGGTAAGTGCATAAGGTGGACATACGTGCCGGAGTGGTCGAAAAATAACATCCCACCAATGAGGCGCAAAATGTAGGCCCGGGTGAATCTCTGCACTGTCACCTCATCCGCATTATCTGGAAGATGAGTGAAATGCCTCTCTAACTAACTCATCCTCAATCGCCCCCTCTAATGACATTCTTGTTTACCGGTAACTGCAATCTTAGGTACTCCTCTATTAGGGCTCCCCATCCCCACATAGTGGAGCCCGTCACTGCTTGACTATCAATGGGTAGGTCGAGTTGAAAAGCAACATCCTGCAATGTAATAATGGTCTCCCCCTGCGGCATGTGAAAAGTGTGTGTCTTCGGCCTCCACCGCTCTATAAAAGCATTAATTAACTGATGGTCAATTGGAACAAACTTGCACATCGCCAGCTCGTAAAAACCTGCCTCTCGTAACAAGGGAACAATCAACTCCGGCGGGTACTGGTAATGGTAGTGATGAGCCCGTCGAATCCTCAGCACACAGTCAGGCTGTAAAAAAAAAGATTAATAATTATTGTGTTTGGCAATACTGAAAAGTATAACCAACTTTAAGATCTAACTATTTGTATACATGGCTTGCCCAAATTGACTGGGATATGTGTGAGTCCTGAGTTATTAGAAGTGAAGGATCCTACGGTCCAGGATCAACACATCGGGAAGTGGATGCCATCTGCCATTAACTGAATTGCATTAGGCTAGAATTTAAACACACACTAATATAACATATGTGTGCAATTTAACAATAAAGATTCACACAAGAATTTATAGCACTTGGATGATTGAAGTAATTTGTTAACATTACTAGTAATAGGGTCACATATATATCTATAATGGCATGCAATTTTACAACAGTTAAACAAATCACATCATCCGACCATTACACTTATGATATTGGTTAACATACTTCGTAACATATTTGCAAAAGTAAAAATTAAAATTAACGTGAAGAAGAGCCTTCATCTCCATGGAGAAGTAGGCAACGCCTATGATTATGACCTTCCATCTTACAAAGATTGCATTTTTGCCTGACACCACTCTCTTGAGGCCAATCCATCTCATTCCTGATCCGTATCAACTTCGGTCATCCCTTTTCAAGCAATCTTCCATAATTTGGAATTAGGACAGGAAATGGTGGTAGGTTATTCCATTACAACCACTCCCTGATCGACTACCACTCAAATTTGTAGCAATTAAGTAGGGTGTCAAGTCTATATACAGGATCGACATATGGTTCCCACGATATGTTAACTGAGGCGCAAGCAGCAATAATATGAGCGCAAGGATACTTATATGCTTGGAATTGTCCACATTCACATTAGCCTTTGTCTAATAACACTTGGACGACCTTTCCACATGATCCTTTGGCCATATCAAGGCCCTCTACCACTTCAAACCTAGATCCTTGTCTATTATACGCACGAATGTGGTAAGAAGAAACACGTGACTGGATAGTCGCAAGCTCCTGTCTGAATCTGCTTGTGTATATGTGACCTTGTTGTAGTTCAGCATGTGCTTCTTTTGCCTTTTCCACAAAGTACTTGACACATCTATAGTATGTTTGTTGAACAAGGCTTGTGATTGGTAGCTTCCTTAATCCTTTGAAGAGGCCATTAATACACTCTACTATATTAGTCGTCATATGACCATATCTTCTTCCTTCATCATAAGCAAGTGTCCACTTCTCCATCAAAATAGCAGTCAACTTCTTATAGATCTCCTCATTGACTTTGCTTAGGTTGTCCAATCTCTCCATAACCTTTTCTCAATTTGGCTCATAGGCTGAACATAAGGAGACAAATAGTTTAACCGAATTGAACTACTAGATAGATAAATTTACAGATGAAAGGTCTAACAAAAAAGTTGTGCTATAAGGCGTACCAATCTTAAGGACAGCTTTCTTGACATTGTCATTCCTACATTTCTTGCGAACGTTGCTGGCAATATGTCTGATACAGTACCAATAAAAAGCATGAGGAGGCTACCATCCTAGACCTTCGTTGGCTACAGTATCTTTTATAACTCGGTGTCGATCTAATATCAAGCATATGCCTTGCTGGTTTGTAACATTTACCCGTAATAGTGCAAAAAACTAACTCCAGTTTTCATAGTTCTCCTTTTCAACAATGGCAAAGGTAAGAGGTACGAGATATTTGTTATCGTCCTGGGTCGCAGCAATCAGTAGCACACTTCTGTACTTACCATATAGAAACGTTTCATCAACTTGTATGAATTGCTTGCAGTAGGGAAATACGGCAACACATGGCTTGAAAGCCCAGAAAATTCGGTTGAAAACATGTTTTTGTGGATCAACATGGTTGTAAACTGTGACAAATTCTTCTTACTCTAACTTGAACAGAGCTTGGTCGCAATAGCCTAAAATGTCCAACTATTTGGGGAGCACTTCATATGATTTATCCCAATCTCCATACACCTTGACAATTGCCTTCTATTTTGCCTTCCATGCTTTTATGTACAAAATCTTATACCCATACATGTCTTCCACCCTCTCCTGTATAAGCGAGATCGGAACATTTTGCTTCACCTTAATCATCTCCAATATCAAGGAACTAATATACTCGGAGTTAATACACTTGTGATCTTGTGTTAAACTGGCATTAACACATGTGTGAGGCCTTGAAAATCTAGTTATTGTCCAAGTGTTAGAATTCTTCAAATTGGTCACTCTAAGGTAGAATTTGCATTCATCCCCATAATTATCACACTTCACACTCAATCTTTTAGTATTCGATTCCTCCACGTAATAACTATGGTGCCTTCTAATGTGGTAATGCTTAGTTGGAGTAATTAATGCCTCCTTGCAATCAAACTCTTATCCAATTTGTAAGTCCTCCATGCCATAATCATAGCTTGGTTTCATTATTTTTGAAAATTCATTAGCATTCCTTACGACATCCCAATCAATGTAAGAGAAGACAACAGCTTGAGGGACACCACATGATGTCTGTGCAGCATTGTCACTCCTCACACACCGAGCTGCAACACTGTCTCCACGTGTAGTTGCATGTTCTTTATCATCAGTGTCACGATCATCATCGCTACTGCAAGATACCTCATCATCTTCAAAACCAGACTCAAGGTGGGCATCCGTGAATATAGGATCAGTGGATTCTTCCTCAACGACCGATAAGGCAATTGTTGAATCTATCATGGTATGTGATACATTTCTCGGGAAAACACCTACAACAGATGAGTTCAATTTAGGAGTATAACTATAAAAAATATGGAACTCAATTCCACCCGTGTAAAGAAGGCCTTCCTACACCATCGAATAACTAGTACTGACATGAGTCGTTGGATCTACGAGTGGTCTAATTATTGAGACTCTTTCTTATGAATCAAGATTGGCAGCGTGCAGTTCAGATGTGATCACCTCCACGTACAATTCCATTGTTGTCATTGTCGGATGTTGTTCATAGCTTGTTATAGCACATGCCAAGTCTTCATCGTCGTCCAATTTGTATGCCATATATTGAGCCTCTATTTGATGCTGTGGAAACCTATAAATAATTCTTCCCATAGCTTGATCTTGGTGAAGCTTCAGTTGGGCATGAATTCTCTCTCGCAAAACATCCATAGTGCTGCATCCTTTCAATTTCAATGCCTTTGGGAGAGGTCCATCGTACATTACCCCTATTGATCCTTTAATCATTGTAGCATTTGAATATATAAAAGCAATTAAACTTTTCTTCATCTTGTTACTTTTAACTGCAAAACATTCGTTGCACCTTCATAACTGACACATATTATCATATACAATTTTTGTACTTATAAACGAATGAACTAGTATTTAATATTACAAGTAAAAATGAACGAAAAGTATTACTATTTTTGTAAGGTATTTATTTAATAGTACGTAATAATTTACCTGCATAGGCCAAACCCATTCCGACCTTTACAGGTCGACATTTTTTTCCTACAAATTTTTAAGCTATTTTTATACTCATTTGTAGTTCTCTATACTTCATAAATTTTTAATGTTCATTTGCAAGTGTGATTTAAATAATTTAATTCTAATTCTTCTTTTTTTGCATAAATTCTGATGTAATATAAATAAATTATTACAAAAAAATAAATTTATATTTGAAACAATAATTTCAATTTTCACTCACTTGCACACAATTGAAAAAAAGCTTAATTTTTAAATATTATTGCATAACAATTTTTCATATATAACAAACATATCATATAATAGGATAATTATTTTTGGTCAAATAAATGTTATTTCTTTTTAAAACTAATATAATATTTAGCTATATTATCTTATCTATATTTTAATTTATCTTCTTCAATTGTCATTTTTTTTGTTTATTTGGCACAAATTATACTTATTAAATTGATTACCTTTTTCAATACACTATATTTTTTATTTTCATGATAATTTTTTCCCTTCACACCTATTACTAAATAACAACCAAAATTATTTACACATTATTGTTTGTATATTTTTATGATTACAATTATGAATTCTTTTTTACATATTCTGACTTCGTCTAATACTTATATTACAGTACTTCCATATATATTTTAATACTTTCTGAATAAACCTATGTATAGTATAATTTTTCGACTATGTTTATTATTCTTGCATTTATAATATCTACTATTTAAATAAAAAAATATTCATATTTTCAATAACAATATCCGATTTTTTAAAGCTTCTGGTTACATCCACATATTCTAAAATTTTATTTTTATTACTTCTCTTATGATATATTAAAATTTCACATAAAAAAATTTTCTAAATATAACTTCCACTTAGGTCCTAAAACCTATTTTGGGACATCTTTCTTTATTTCGTTTGTTCTTCTTTTAATAGCACAACCTATCACAGTACATATAAATTTTTACAAATTTTTCATAAATCATAATTTCACATCATAAATCATAATTATCAATATAAAAAAACTCATATTTTTTATATCATAATATTCTAAACAAATTTCTCTACCACTATAAAGAGTTATTTTTATGATGACTAATAAAAATTATAATATAAGCACAAAATTTATAAAAATACTAACCGGTAAGTATTAGGAAAAACAAACAGAAAAAAATCTCTACATTAAAGAAAAATTTGTTAGATATTTTAATAATTTTAATCTCTAAGTAAAAATTATTAGATATTATTGTATCATTAAAAAATTATGCAAAAATCATACTAAATTAAATATATTTTGCAAGACAATATATAAAAGGAACAAAAATAATAATATAGATAAAAATTTATTAATGTATATTTAATTTTAAATATAGTATTTGAAATTTTATATCAAAAAAATATTAATAAATTTTAAAAAAGAATTACTTTTTATTCTTAAATACTTTTATTAAAAATGGAGTACATAAATAATTATTTTAATTAACGCTTCCCATAACATTAATTTTTTAAAATTATTTTAAGATAAAAAATATGTTACATTATGTCAATATTATGTAAATATCATATTATTTAAATCGTAAATAATATAAGTCAATATAAAAAAATTATAGCAAAATAAATTAAAAAAGGAGAAATGTTATGTGAAAGGTAAAGTAATAAGTGTTAAAAATTAAATATATAATCAATTAATTTTATTAAATAATATATTTGATTATTAAATATAATTTTATGTCAAAAATAAAATAAATTATATTATATTTATATTATTCAATATATTACATTTGAACTTTTAATAGAATGATTGAAAAAAGAAAGAAGAAAAAATTAAACAAAGTAGATGAAATGAAGAAAAACTAATGTACGAACTGTAAACCCTTAAAAAAATCTTAGTTGATGTATTTTAAATTTAAAACATAATATTTAAAAAATATTATCAATAAAAATTTGAAAAAATTTATATAAATAAAATTTAATTTAATTACTAAGTATTTTTTTTAAAAATATAATATGAAATTAATTATTTTTATTAATAAAATGTATATTAAAGCTTTAATTTATTTAAAATATTATAATAAGCTAAAAAAATATAACTTATTATATTTATGTTAATTAATGATGTTGATGTTTTAAACCATAAACAATATAAGTAGATATAAAAAGAATACAATAAAGTAAATAAGAAATAAATAATACGTAAAGTATAAAGTAATAAAAAATTAATTGTATAATAAATTAATTAATTAAATGAATTATATAATTTATATAGAATATATTTATAATAAAAAAATTGATATATCTTACTGCTAAAAAATATTGGTATATATGGTTTAAATACCATGAGTTAACAAAAAATAATAATAATAATGTACAATAAAAAAATAAAATAAATAGAAATAATATATAAAATATCAAATCTTTACAAAATTTCCTCAATTGATATTTACTTATTTTGATATATATTACTTCAAAATTAATATAAAAATATTGATCAATAGGATAATATATTCTTGTAATAATGAACATATAATAAAAATAATCTTATTTTCATCATATCCTATATCCTAAAAAATTTTATATTTTAAAAATCTTTAAACATAATTTTTACCTAAATCATAAATTTTATTTTAAGACACTTTTCTTTATCCCCTTTGTTCTTCTTTTAAAATCACAAACTATCACAAATCATATAAATTTATACAAATTTTTTCTAAATCCTAGATCATAATTTCACATCATAAATCATAATAATCAACATAAAATAAAAATTTTTCTACCATTGTAAAATATATTCTTATAATAACTAATAAAAATTATAATATAAATACAGAAATTATAAAAAGACTAACCAGTAAAAATCATAAGCTATCATAGATTATATAAATTTTGTCAAATTTTTCCTAAATCTTATATCATAATTTCACATCATAAATCATAATAATTAACATAGAATAAAAATTTTCTACCACTATAAAATATATTCTCATAATAATTAATAAAAATTATAATATAAATACAAAAATTATAAAAATCCTAACTAAGGAAGAGCAAGGAAAGAAGACCAGATTTGATCTAAAGAAGAAAATGTTGCCAGATGAAATGCACAGAAGTAAGAAATGATGAAAATTTATGAGTAAAAAAATGGGAAATAGTGCGAATAGCTGTGAAGAGAGAAGGGCAAAGGGGCTGCGAAGATGAAGGGTAGGGTTGTGGCTGTGAAGTGCGAAGAGGAAGGAAAGGGGAGGATATAAATAGTGCAGGAGGCGCCAAATGCAATGACGCCTCTCAGAATTTTCAAAAAATTTTAAATAAGATGGCACCACCTTGAATGGCGCCTCCAAGGTTAATGGTGCCAGCTTGGATGACGCCTTCAACCTTGGAACACCATTCAATCTGGCACTCTCTAAGTGAACGCTACTCTAAAGGCGCCACATTGTTTGGCACCTCCGTCTCATGCGGATGTCATTTTGAATGGCGCCTTACGTACTTTGGTAATATGTTTCGAAACCATGGTAAAATGGAAAAAAAATTATAAAATAACCGTATATCAGTATTTTTGCCTCTCTCGCACTTTATCTTTACTTGGTTTTCCTCCTCCCAGAAACACTCCCATACCTTCTCTCTTCCACCATGTTGCTGCTTCTACTCGAAAGTTGTTACACGTCAACTGGACTTGTATGAGCCGCTGAACCTCGACCTCTGCTATGGTGAGAGGGAAGCAACAGACCATGAGGAGGAGCGGTTGCTGATCACCGAAATATTCTTGTGTGCATCATCTTGGCCAGCAGCTCGGTAGTTTCCCTCTTTTTTCTCTGCATCCTTCTTCATTTTTGCGTATCTATTGTTGTCGTGGCTAGTGTTTTTCACTGCTAGCGTTAGTAGTACCAGCATGGCACCTGGTCTTTTCTTCCTCTGGTCTTTTTATTGCTTGTGGAACCGTTGTAAGCATTTTTGGAAGGATGGTGAGCAGCAATCTGTAAGACTTATGCATTCAGCAACTGAGAGCTACTCGAACTTCTCTGTGTGCTCTTCTTAGCTTCGGGAACGATGAGGCATCTGGACAGTAACAGGTTAGCAACTCGAGTAATTGCTTCTTCAAGCGTTTCAGGCAGGTGAACTCAAGGAAGCCCCTTTGGTTTCTATTGTGCTGAGTGACTTAAAGAAAAACCTGTCTCTGTGCATGTTCAAAATGGATGATACATAAAAAAAAAGAGGGGGATTCAATAGTTAGCTTCATAAAATAATGATAATGATATATTCTTGTGACAAATTGTTAATATATGTAATATTTGAAGCTTAATTTGAAGAAACTCTTAGTTATGAAACCTTCTAATTTCCTTATGATAAGTCCAAGCATATATGGAAGTAATGATACAGGGGATTGGATTAAATGGACACTTATTATGATACCAAGTTTTTACTATTTTATTTACGTGGTCTTAGTCCTAAAGTTTTTATAATACAATAATATTCTCATCCGTAGCTACGTATTTTAGAGAGTTTTTTTTTAAAATATTTTTGAGCTACATGATGTTACAAAAAAAAAAGAAGGAAGATCAGTTTATATTGTAAAATGCTAAAAGAAAAATGGTTATAGCATTCTCATAATAAAAATTTTTAATATTTCATTTATTTTATGTTTAGTCTAGGCACTCTTATTTTCTAATTTACTGGGATATTTTGTCTTGACACTATTAAAACAATAATAAAGGATCAAAATTTTGAATAAGTATACTTATTTCATGAAAGTTAATACCTTGGTGTTTGAAGTTGATCTAAGTAAATTTTAAGTTATAGTGTTTGAATGCATAAGCTATTATATTATGGTTTGAAAATTTATTTACAATACTTGGAAAGAAACATAAGTAGTGTTCTTGTATTCATAATACTATTATGACACATGGTGAACTAGGGGTATAAGAAGAAGATGAGAATGAATCATTTTAAGCTACTACAACAGATCATCATTACAAGGTGAGTATATATCTCACCACTTCTTATTATCTTATAAAAAATATTTTAAATATTGAGTTATACTTTCCTCATTATTAGTATCAATTCTATATTTTTGTATAAATATAGTTATATGTAAGTGTTATGAATTGAGCCTTTTTGGGGCATTGAAAAATGATGAGCGATGCTAGAGAGATAATATCGAATACTGCGATTGGTGATGAAGAAATGATATGAAAGTCGGATGGGAAATTGTTGACGAATTATACGAAATGAATATGTTATTGATTCAAAAGTCAGATAAGAAATTCCTAACTAACAGTTAAGAGAGGTATAAAATTGATCTTGATACCATAAAATAACTATATGTATGTTTACTGTATTTGAATATGTGGCATCATGTGACTGTGTGTTAATGACTTGTACTAATAATGTGATTATTACCATTTATTTGTATTTGAGCATTAATGACTATTTTTGTATGTTGTCTACCTGGAATGGGTAATATATATTTAAAATTCTGATAGGAGGTTAGAATTCCTATGATTATGTTACATGAAATAAGGTTTAAATCATGTGCAGGTAAACCTCCATTTTTGGATTTGATTCGATTCCATATGTTTCAAGAATCTAGAAAATGAATCCTTATTACTTTTGATATATATATATATATATATATATATATATATTACTTACAAGATAGTGGTAGATATGCTCACCGAGTTCTTGTAATTCATCCTGTTGTATTTTAAATATTTTTAGGTTAAGGTGAGCATATATAAGCTTATTGCATCTATGGAGATTCAAGATTGCCTTGCTAAAAGATTTGACAATTAGAATCGAAATTAATAATTATTATAAAAATTAGTTGGATAATGATGTGTGTTGTATTGATTATACGTGAATAAGTTAGAATTTGAATTGTAGTGTGCATATGTTGATTCTACCGTATTTGGATAATACAAATTTTATATTTTAGGGCATATGGCCCTTAAGAAGTATCCAAAGATAAGGGGCCTTTGTTTATTTTCCACAAAAATCTTAAATAAATTTTAAGTTCTCCTAAAATTGAAAATTCTCCACTAGGTAAAAGGAGTGAAATTTTTTTTTTAAGACTTGTGAAAATCGATAACGAGATCCACGCTAATCATAATAAAAAATAGGCCGTGATAAAAGTGGTATTAGAGTATGGTTTAGGTTCCTTGTGGTAAATGGATTAGAACAAGCTAACTGTCAAATCTGAACAGGCAAGTTGCATATATTGGAAGGCATGTCTTTAAAGATCTCTATGGGCTTTTGCTATGTGTAACAACCATTGTTTGTTGACAAATTGATTCTCTGTATAGTTTATCTTGTGAGATAAATTATTCTTTGGTGAATTGTGTTTGATTTGAAAGTTGAAAGTGTGTGATGATTTGAATTATGTGGAATGATGAATTATGTGAATCAACATTGAATTGTCATTGATTTGATAAGAAGTTTATTAATTGAGAAAATATATGTTCTTGAGAATGTGTGTTTAATTATGTGATTCATTGATGTTGAGTGATTGATGACACGAGAATGACCAACTTTAATCATTGAAACCCTTATGGCATAGTTAATGTCCCAACCATACCATGTGATATGTGATCAAGAATAGTTGAAACCTATGGTATCCCATTATAGTGATGCGATGGCTGTGGTGTTTTATCATTGATCATTGATATACGAGATTGATTATTGCCTATAATGGCCATGATGAGAATGATACTCATCTAATATATGACTTATGTAGGGGAGATTGGCTTATGGCCTACAGCATCCTTCTATGTGAAGGAGAGGGGTGGTAAGAAGTGGAGGGAAAAGGTTAGAGGCGAGTGGGATAAGGCTGGACCGAAGATATAAGGAGAAACTTTAGATATCAACTATGACTATTCAATGAATTTTATTAAAAGCTATTAATATAAGCTATTCTTTATACTGTTGTGCATTGTGTTTTGATATTTAATGCTTGGTTGGCCTTGGATGATTTTGTTTAATATAATATGATTGAAGTGATCTTAGTTAGCTATGATTGAATTTTTCATGATTGTGTGAATAATAGATGAATACCCGAGAGGGGTTGTGTGTGAATTAATGCTGTGATAATGTTTGATGTGTATATGATTATAAATTTATGTTTTTATGAATGATTGTGGTTGAATTTATCTTTGGGCATATATAGATGTGATTGATAGTTAATGATTATACGAATGATTAATTAATTGAACAAGTATGAGACTGATTGTATATCTAGATGAGGTCATATTATAGGCTTATTTGCTGAATTTGTTATTAAATCTCTAGTTAAGATCTAAATTGTGAATAGGTGGTCATGAGTTATTTTCATAACATATGCTGAAAGTACTAGATTTTTTTCTTTTGGGATTATTTTTTCTATCCTATTTTATTCCTTTATCTTCAAAATATCTACCACCCAATCACCTTCCTTCCTTTCTCACCGCAAGACTTCCTCATCTCTTCTATTATTTGAACTTTCCCATATTTCTTGATTCGGCTCACTCATCAATATTCCATTATATTGTGTTGGCTTTTATCATTTAATCTATTTGTTGGTTTCCCATCACTATTTCTTGACCTTATATAAGTTTACAGTACCCGATTTCTTTGCCTATCTTTAGTTTTTAAATTTCTTCTGCTTTTGTTTGAAACCATTGTGCCCTTTTTCATATCAAAATAAAGATCTTACGACAACTTAAAAAATACATATAGTGATGTGGAAATTGTATGGTTTAGTTATTATACTCCAAGCTGTAGTTTTATCATGTGTAGTGATTTGTGATCTATGGCAGTATAAAGGTTACCTATGATTAGGATTAGACCAATGAAGAATGTTTTGTTTCTTTCTTTAAAAATGGATTATGAATCCTCGATTTGTGAATGATCGGGCAGCATTGGTTGTTATATTAGTTGTGATCATACTATTGCTACTCTTCACTTTTGTTGTGAGGAACTAGTAATCGGATAGCATCCTGAGTGAAATGATCAAGTACTATTAATTGCTATAGTAATTTGTATGATTCACCATCAAGCAAATATAAATATAATATATAGCTTTTGGTTATAAACTTTATTGGTTGATCAAAGTAAGTGTGAATGTGATGATGAATATAACTGTAGATTTGGATAAGGTCAAGTTATGGGCTGTTTGCATAATTAAATCTCTTATTGAAACCCTTTATTGTGAATTATTGGCCATGGATTGTTTTTATGAAAATTAGTAGAATCACTTATTGATGTGCATAGAATGCCATGCGATCACAATAAATAACTAATGCGAAGTAAACAACATTTCTTACATTTTTTAGTAAGAGATATGAAACAAGATATGAGTTTAAAATGTTGCACGATGTATTATAAGTGGTGTTTAGAATGACTATTGTGTTTGACATGTTTAAATGCATTAACACATAAGAGGGAAAGACAAGCTATTAATCATTTTGTGTAGTCATGTTTGTCTTCTTGAAAATTCAAGTATGAATTTTATTGAATAGGAGGAGAACTTGTAATATCCCTGATTTAAATATAAAGTATAAATCTTTTGGATTAATATTCGAGTTTTTATAAATTTTGAGTTTTAAAGAATCTTGAAATATTGAAATAATGTTAATAATAGTAGTTGAAATATATTTATTTTATGCGATTATCGATTTAAGATTAAATTGAAATAATTTTAAAAAGAATTTTTCTTAACAAGTTGAGATTTTAGATGAAATAAGAAATTAATGTTATAGAAATAAATCTTTAATTTAATAATTGATTAAGATTGGGTTGAATAGATTTTAAAGATTGAAATTTAGAGTATAAAATTACTAATGTGTATGAGAACCACATGATGGAAACTTCCTTTTTGCAGCCTTTTTCTCTCTCTCAGTATTTGTGCTTTTCATTTGAATTCTTTTACGTTGTCGTTCGGACAGCTTTCTCTTGGCTCCGTGCCCTTTTAAATTTTTAGCTGCTGTCCTATTTTCCACTATTGTATTGTCTCCAGATTTTTCCTTTTTTGATCAGTTGCTACCTTTTTTCTCTCATCCTACGGGTACAACTCAGATTTTTCTAGGGTGTTCTTTACTCCTTCCCCTTTGTTTATTGCAAAAGAATCTGCTCTCTTTCTTCTTGTTATCATATTTTCGGATAGCCCATTCTTGGTTTCCACGCCAAGTTGTTACATCTCTTTTTCTACATATTTCTAGCTACTTTGCTTTCATTAATCCCGGTCAGCTCCCTCTCTCACTCTCACTATCTTAACCTCTTTCTTTTATAAATTTTCCTTTGCTTCCTTTCGGTACAGCTAAATAGCATTTTCACTTTTTTAAAACTCACCGCCTCTCTCTTGCACTTTATCTTTACTCAATTTTTCTCGGCTAAAATACCGAAATATGATTATTTTATAAACTTTTTTTCATTTTATCGTAGTTTTGAAACATATTACCAAAGTACGCAGGGCGCCATTTTGAATGGCGTACGAAAGCTTGGAGGCGTCACACTGTCTAGCGCCATTGGCATGCATGGCACCTTGAAGACGCCTTTCAACATGGCGCCATTGGATCTTGAAGGCGTCTTTCAATATGGCGCCATTGCGCTGGAAGGCGCCAATTTGATTGGCGCCATTGCATTTCAATTTTTTGGGAGGCGTCAAATGAAATGGCGCCTCCTTCCCTATATATACCTAGCCCTTTCCTTCTTCTCCCCGTAGCCAGATGAACCCTACTTTGCAACCTCTTTGCAGCCACTCTTCCTTTCTCTCTTCGCAGCCATTCGCAACATTTTCTATATTTTCATTCACAAATCTTCATCCTTTCTTATTTTTGTGCATTTCATCCGGCAACATTTTCTTCTTTGGAGTAGATCTGGTTTTCTTTCCTTACTTTTCCTTAGTTAGTATTTTTATAATTTTTATATTTATAGTGGTAAGAAAATTTTTATTCTATGTTTATTATTATGATTTATGATATAAAATTATGATCTAAGATTTAGGAAAAGTTTGTAAAAATTTATATGATCTGTAATAATTTGTGATTTGTACTGGTTAGTTTTTTTATAATTTCTATATGTATATTATAATTTTTATTAGTTATTATAAGAATATATTTTACAGTGGGAGAATATTTTTTATTTTATATTGATTATTATCATTTATGATTTGAAATTATGATTTAGGATTTAGAAAAAATTTGTATAAATTTATATGATCTATGATAGTTTGTGATTTTTACTAGTTAGTATTTTTATAATTTATGTATTTATATTATAATTTTTATTAGTTATTATAAGAATATATTTTACATTGGGGGAAAATTTTTTATTTTATGTTGATTATTATGATTTATGCTGTAAAATTATGATATAGGATTTAGGAAAAATTTGAACAAATTTATATGATCTAGGATAGTTTGTGATTTTAAAAGAAGAACAAAGGGGATAAAGAAAAGTGTCTTAAAATAAAATTTACAATTTAGGTAAAAATTATGTTTAGATATTTTTAAAATATAAAATTTTTTAGGATATAAGATATGATAAAAATAAGATTGTTTTTATTATATGTTGATTATTACGAGAATATATTATCCTATTGATTAATATTTTTATATTAATTTTAGATTAATATATGTCAAAATAAGTAAATATCAATTGAGGTTATTTTGTAAAGACACAATATTTTATGCATTATTTCTATTTATTTTATCTTTTTTATTGTACTTTTTTGTTATTCTTTTTTGTTAACTCATGATATTTAAACCATATATACTAATATATTTTAACAGTAAGATATATCAATTTTTTTATTATAAATGTATTCTATATAAATTATATAATTCATTTAATTAATTAATTTATTATATAATTTTTTATTACTTTACACCGTACGTATTGTTTATTTCTTGTTTACTCTATTATATTCTTTTTATATCTACTTGTATTGTCTATGATTTAAAATATCAACATCATTAATTAACATAAATATAATAAGTTATGATTTTTTAGCTTATTATAATATTTTAAATAAATTAAAGCTTTAATATACATTTTATTATTAAAAATAATTAATTTTATATTATATTTTAAAAAAAATACTTAGTAATTAAATTAAATTTTATTTATATAATTTTTTTCAAATTTTTGTTGATAATAATTTTTAAATATTATGTTTTAAATTTAAAATACATTAATTAAGACTTCTCCAAGGGTTTATAGTTCGTACATTTTTTTTCTTCATTTCATCTACTTTGTTTAATTTTTTCTCCTTTCTTTTTTCAATCATTCTATTAGAAGTTCAAATGCAATATATTGAATAATATAAATATAATACAATTTATTTTTTTGGTATAAAATTATTTTAAATAATCAAATATGTTATTTAATAAAATTAATTGATTATATATTTAATTTTTAACACTTATTACTTTACCTTTCACATAGCACTTCTCCTTTTTTAATTTATTTTGCTATAATTTTTTTTGACTTATATTATTTATGATTTAAATAATAATATAATTACATAATATTGACATATTTTATTTTTATCTTAAAATAATTTTAAAAAATTAATGTTATGAGAAGCATTAATTGAATTAATTAATTATATATTCCAGTTCTAATAAAAGTATTTAAGAATAAAAATTAATCCTCTTTTAAAATTTACTAATATTTTCTTGATAAAAAAATTCAAACACTATATTTAAAATTAAATATACATCAATAAAATTTTATCTATGTTATTATTTTTGTTCCTTTTATATATTGTCTTACAAAATATATTTAATTTAGCATGATTTTTATATAATTTTTTAATGATACAATAATATGTAATAATTTTTATTTAGAGATTAAAGTTATTAAAATATCTAACAAAATTTTCTTTCATACAGAGGCTTTTTTCTGTTTGCTTTTTCTAATACTTACCGATTAGTATTTTATAAATTTTGTGCTTATATTATAATTTTTATTATTCATCATGAAAATATCTTTTATAGTGATAGAGAAATTTGTTTAGAATATTATGATATAAATAATATAAGTTTTTTTATTTTATATTGATTTTTATGGTTTATGATGTGAAATTATGATTTATGAAAAATTTGTAGAAATTTATATGTACTGTGATAAAAATATCTTTTATTTATTTACCATGTTAAAATAAATAAATAATATTAAAATAAATTAATAAATTTTATCTTCATAATATGAAATATATAATTATTTTTTAATTAAATTTTTTCTCATTATTTATTTTAATATTATTAGTGAAGAAAGGAATAAATAGTTATAATAAATATAAAAAATTAATAATATTAATTATAATATTTGAAGGATGAATAACCATCATCCTTGTAAATGACATTAAATGCTATGTTTATTCAATATGTTATGAGTTGAGTCCACCAAATATTGAGGTCAAAACACGTAGCACAATTGTCAACGTAGATGGGGATGCTAACCATGTATAATACTAAAATTTAAGTCTTTTGGATCCATAGTAGACACGGTCACCGACTAATTAACTTGGAAATGAGGAGCGAGGGTGCCGTAGGTTAAAGGCGTCATATCGCCTGGCGTCCCTTTCCTCGAGCGCCAATGGCGTCATTTCGTCTGGCGTCCCTCGACACGTCATTCAGTTTAGCGTCTCTCTGCCGCTATGCATATTTTGCCTCTCATTGCTAAAATATTTTATCATTATGATGAAATAAAAAAGAATTAATTCATGTTTTAATTTTAATTTCATTACAAAATGAAAATATTATTGTAATTAAATAACCATATTTTTTTTATTTTCAACTATCTTCAACTTTATCATTTCATATTTATTTTGTTACAAAATAAAAATAATTTTATTGAAATAAATACAAAGTAGCAAGAATATTATTAGAATAAATACAAAATAAAAAGAAACATATTTATTTCATTATATTTCTTTTCATTTTTAACAATCTTCAAATTCGTATATAAAGAATATTATTGAATAATTTAATAAATTTACTTATGTGTAATAACGTATTAAATAATTACTTATAATAATATAATTTCGAACGATGGAAGTATATAATTCTAAAAAATAATAAATATTAAGTGTCATTGGATCAAAATTTGAGAGATATTAATATAAATCATATAATTATTCTTTATTGATCTTATATTTTATTTTAATAATATTTAATTATTTACTAAATATTTATTATTTTTATTAAATATATTATTATCATTAACTACTTTCTTATTTAATTCTGATAATAAATTTATGTATTAAATATCAAAGTGGAATAAAATATTTTTTTATGATATCAAATATAATTATGAAATGAGTAATTTATTTTTAAAAATTTATTTTGAGTCACAATCACATATTATTTATTTTTAAAATTTTTATTTTCAAATTGCATCAAAATTATTTATTCTAAAAAAATTGCGCAAAATTTAAAAATGCACTGAGGGCGCCATTTTGAATGGCGCCCTCAAGGCTCACCGGAGGTGCCACTCGGGCTGGCGCCTCCTCCCCAAGGACGCCTTCCGACTTGGCGCCTCCGCCCCTTACGTGTATTTTGGTAATATATTTTCAAATAACGGTAAAACGGAAATAAGTTTCCGAAAAAATAGTAATATGATACTTTTGCCATTTTTCTCCTCCCCGAAACAGCTCCCATGCCTTCTCTCTTCCACCATGTTGCTGCTTCTGCTCGGAAGTTGTTACACGTCAGCTGGACTTGCATGAGCCATTGAACCTCGGCCAATAGCTGCTGTGGTGAGAGGAAAGCAACAGACCATGAGGAGGAGCAATTGCTGGTCACCGAAATACTCTTGCGCGCATCATCTTGGCCAGCAGCTCGTGGGTTTCCCTCTTTTCTCTCCGCTTCCTTCTTTATTTTCACGTATCTACTATTGTCGTGGCTAGTGTTTTTCACTACTGGCATTAGCAGTACCAGCATGGTACCTGGTCTTTGTCTTTTTGTTGCTTATGGAACCGTTGGAAGCATTTTTGGAAGGATGGCAAGCTGCGATCTGCAGGACTCCTGCATCCAGCAACCGAGAGCTACTCGAACTTCTCTGTGTGCTCCTCTCAGCTTCGGCAACGATCAGGCATCTGGACAGTAATAGGGCAGCAACTCTGAGTAGTTGCATCTTCAAGCATTTCCGGCAGGTGAACTCAAAGAAGCCCCTTTGGTTTCTATTGTGTTGAGTGACTTGAAGAAAAACCTGTCTCTGTGCGCGTTCAAAATGGATGATACATTAAAAAAAAAGGGAGGGGGATTCAATAGTTAGTTTCATAAAATAATGATAATGATATATTCTTGTGATAAAGTGTTAATATACGTAATATTTGAAGCTTAATTTGAACAAACTCTTGGTTATGAAAGCTTCTAATTTCCTTATGATAATTCCAAGCATATATGGAAATAATGATATAGGGGATTGGATTAAATGGACACTTATATGGTACAAAGTTTTTATTATTTTATTTACGTTGTCTTAGTTCTAAAGCTTTTATAATACAATAATATTCTCATTGGTAGCTACGTATTTTAGAGTTTGTTTTAAAAAAATATTTTTGAGCTACATGATGTTACAGAAAAAAAAAGTAGGAAGATCAGTTTATATTGTAAAATGCTCGAACAAAATGATTATAGCATTCTTATAATAAAAAGTTTTAATATTTCATTTATTTTATGTTCAGCTCAGGCGCACTCATTTTCTACTTTATTGGCATATTTTGACTTGACACTATTAAAACAATAATAGAGGATCAAAATTTTGAATAAGTATACTTATTTCATGAAAGTTAGTACCTTGGTGTTTGAAGTTGATCTAAGCAAATTTTAGGCTGTAGTGTTTGAATGAATAAGCTATTATATTATGGTTTGAAAATTTATTTACAATACTTGGAAAGAAACATAAGTAGTGCTCTTGTATTCATAATACTATTATGACACATGGTGAACTAGGGGTATAAGAAGAAGATGAGAATGAATCATTTTAAGCTACTACAACGGATTATCATTATAAGGTGAGTATATATTTCACCACTTCTTATTATCATATAAAAATATTTTAAATATTGAGTTATACTTTCCTTACTATTAGTGTCAAATCTATATTTTTTGTATAAGTATAGTTATATTATATGTGAGTGTTATGGATTGAGCCTTTTTGAGGCATTGGAAAATGATGAGTGATGCTAGAGAGATGATATCAAATACTGCGATTGGTGATGAAGAAATGATATGAAAGTCGAATGAGAAATTGTTAACGAATTATAGGAAATGGATATGTTATTGATTCAAAAGTCAGGCGAGAAATTCCTGGCTAACAGTTGAGAGAGGTATAAAATTGACCTTGATACCATAGAGTAATTATATGTATGTTTATTATATTTGAATATGTGGCATCATGTGACTGTGTGTGAATGACATGTACTAATAATGTGATTATTGCTATTTATTTGTATTTAAGTATTAACGACTGTTTGTGTGTGGTGCCTACCTGGAATGGGTAATATGTAATTTGAAATTCCAATAGGAGGTTAGAATTCCTATGATTGTGCTATATGAAATAAGGTTTAAATCATGTGCAGGTAAACCTCTATTTTTGGATTTAATTCGATTCCATATGTTTCAAGAATCTAGAAAATGAATCCTTATTTTATATATATATATATGAATCACTTACAAGATAGTGGTAGTTATATGCTTACTGAGTTCTTGTAACTGATTCTATTGTATTTTAAATATTTTTAGGTTAAGGTGAGCATATATGAGCTTATTACATCTATGGAGATTCAAGACTGCCTTGCCCAAAAATTTGACAATTAGAATCGAAATTAATAATTATTATAAAGATTGATTGGATGATGATGTGTGTTGTATTGATTATATGTGAATACTAAATTGTAGTATGCATATGTTGATTCTACCATATCTGGATAATACAAGTTTTATATTTTAGGTCGTGTGACCTTCAGAAAGTATCCAAAGATGGGGGATTTTATTTGTTTTCCGCAAAAATATTAAATAAATTTTAAGTTTTCCTGAAATTTGAAAATTTCCACTAGGTAAAAGGAGTGAAAAAAATTGTTAACGTTTGTGGAAACCGGTAATGGGATTCACGTTGGTCATGATAAAAAATGGGTCGTGACACTTTAATAACTTAATTTACCATTAACTTCTTGTGTTTTGACTCAATGGACAATTGACTTCTTTTGGATTCATCCAAAAAAAAAAAGCTTTAGAATAGGGAATGTATACCTTTAAATTAAGTAGAAAGAAACATAAATAAGAGATAGATGAGGCAAAAAGGAATAAGTAGAAGAGTGAACCATTACAGTCATTAAAAAAGAAGTAAAAAGCACAAGTCAAGATATAAGTACTTCTTACTAAAACTCTAACAGTTTCCTATGGCTTTTGAAATTTCATAAAATTTATTTTTAATACTTTCTTGAAGAAAAGCATTTCAACGACATTTGTTGTTCAAATAAGCATCTTAGTATCTTAAAATCTTAGATTAATTAAACAAAAAGTTTATAAAAACTCAAAAATAAAGAAAGCACCTAGCAAAGAAAGCATGTGCAAAGAATGCATTACCAAACAACCAAACATAAAGAAAGCAATAAAGAAATATTCAAAAACATATTGTATTTTATAGAGTACCATTTAATGTTAATATTGCATTAAAGAATATGATAATGAACATGATAGCTTATAAAAGAGCCTATGTAGAGATACATATCAATAAATGACTAAAAGAATGCAAACAGAGAGAGAATGTGCATAGAATGCAATACCAAACACCTAAACAGAGACCAACTAAGGAATTTATAATCATAGATCAATGATTTTAAAAAGATTACCAATTATGATAGATTTGAATTTTTTTAAAAAAATAGGATCAACCAATCATATGGATTAAAGCTTATAGAAAAATACTACAAACTCAAAAACCCTAAGCAAATAGAGAAATCACCGACCTTAAGTGTACTAATATAACAAATACATTAGAAAGAACATGAAAAATGCTAACCTAGGAACCTAAAAACTAAAGAAACTGATCATACCTATAGCAACCAATGAAGGATTCCAAAGGTTACCAAGAAAAGCTTCAACTTAGATACTTAAAGAATAATGGAAGATGTCTAAAATTACTTCCAAGTATACTCAAACAAGTGACATCAAAACAAGAATTAAAGGATCAATGGATTTAATGATGAAATGGGTGATGAGTTTGAGAAGGATTCATGGCCATAAGAAGTGAAAAGCCTTAGGAGATAGGAGAACAAGATAGAGAATGATGCTGCTAGGGTTAAGGTTAGAACTAAATGAATGGCTTCTAATTGCTGAAGGTAGACTTTGGATTTATATATAATTACCTCAACAATGTCCTTTTAAGTAGAATAGAGGCAAAAAAGTATTTAGTCATTTTATATTAGGTTAACTTCAGTTTAAAAGAAGTTAAAAACCCATAACATGAATCTAACCAATAGGAACTAAATTATTTATTAGTCAAGTTTTTCTTTTTTACTTGCCCAATTTGACCCAACCCATTTTCATATTTGTAATCAAGTTCAAACAAGTTCATTTAGGTCAAACTTTTTTTACCCATCCTTGAAAGTAAATAAAGTAATCAATATTGCAAGAATTCCATTTTTGAGCAAAAACCTTCCTTGCTATATTTAGCTGTAATATCCCAAGTATGATTTGAAGTCTTATGAATTTTAAGAGTTATAGATAAGTATTTATTTATTTAATTAATATTTAATTTTAAATTATTTTTCATGTTAATA
Organism: Sindora glabra; assembly: GCA_020226215.1. Lineage (NCBI taxonomy): Eukaryota > Viridiplantae > Streptophyta > Magnoliopsida > Fabales > Fabaceae > Sindora > Sindora glabra. Next base: position 82,364,609 of record CM035227.1, read on the forward strand.
GTTCTAGAATATTGAAAATAATATTTTTTATAATATTCAAAAATTATTTATATATATGATCATTGTTAATGTAAGATTAAATCAAAATAATTTTTATAAGAAATTTCTCATAGATTGAGAAATTAGTTTTAGTAATTATGGATACAGAGATTCATGAAAATAATTTGTTGTATTTGATAAATTATTTTTGGGAATCGTTAAAGTTGGAAATAGAATTATTTTGAATGGCTATTATTAATTGAGATTAGTTTAAATATTTTTTATGAGAATTTTCTCATAAGTATAAAATAATTTTGAAATTAGGGAGATTAACATATTTATTTTGGGGCCTCCAAATTTATTAAGTTATCACAATTGTATATGTATTTATGCGTATGGAGGGTAGATTAAAAATAATATATATATACATGCTAATTATAATTTAAAATAAAAATCAATTTTATGGCTGTAAGTGTTAAGATAAATTGGCCGATTTTTAGACAAGCCTCTCTCTCTCTTTCTCGATTTTCGTGTAGCTCTCTGTCTCCCTTTCTCACTGACTTTACTTCAACTACTGCCTTCCTTTTATTTTTGTTTGCTAGTAGCTATCATTTATTTGACATGTTTTTACGATTTCTTCTCTCTTTCTGGCTTTTTATTCTTTTTTTTCAGGTTCCTTTTTTAAATAACAGTCAATTCTCTATCCTCACCCTCTCTTTTCACTGCCTTCTCCTTCTCTTCTTTTTCTATTTTCCTTGTCCTTCTCTTCTTCTGTTGTTGGCAGCTTTTCCACTATACCTTGCCATCGTTCACGATGCTGTTTTCGTGTGTGTCACTCGCGGGTAGCAACAAGGTGTGGGGATGGAAGTTGCTATTCAATGGAGCATCTGAAGTTACACACGCCACTGCCATACTTAGGTATCATTGTACACAGTTTTGTTTTGGCAAGACTTCTTCTTCATCAATTGTTAAAATGTATAAGAGACCTTCAATAGCCGCCTGTGAGCCGGATTTGATGGAAATAGGGTGCTTTGCTTCTGATAATTCCTTGTAGTTTTCGATGCCAGTAAACTATCACCGACTATGGTGGTTCATGGAATATAAGATGCAAGATGAACTTAGATGCTTCAAAGCTAACGAACTTGGTGGATTCTATATCTCACCACAATTTTTATCTAAATAAAATATGATTTAGCTATTAATGAACAATAATTGACTAAAGTGCAAAGTGAAAGCATATTATGTCCTTGTTAGCTATTAATTGACTGATTGTGATAGGATTGTAATAGATCATATTATTCATCTATTTTATATACTTGGATGGCTCGTAATTATTGACTAATTATTTATGTAGGCTTGTGTTGGACCTCATGAAATGAATAAAGTGAAACTCTAACAAAATGATTATACTGTGTATTGAGCCTTACAAGGCATTAGAATATTGTGATCTAAGATGAAAAGCTAATATGAAGGCTAGATAAGAGAATCCTAGCAAATGATTATGAAGGATATAAGATCATCTTAAGAGCTAGATGGGAAATTCTCAGTGAGTTTAAAGCATAGAAATGGCTTTGAAGTTAGAAATTGGCTATATGCAAGTTTACTATAACTATATGCATGATATGATGTAATATTAAAAATTATTTGCAATTGAGTAGCTCAGTTTGACATGATTGTATAGTCTTGATGCAATTGTGATAATTTGTTTGCATTTGTGTGAGTGATGCCTACTTGAAATGGGTAATATATGATGTTAAGTTCTAATAGAAAGTTGAGATTCTTATGATTTTGTTATGAGAAATAAAATTTAAGTTTATGCAAGTGAACCTCCACCTCAAGGCATGGTTGCACATATTTTAGAAATTTAGAAAGTAGATTTGCCAAGATTTTTTAATTTAGTATATGATTACCTTATGATTATTTTACATATAAATTTTATCACTTGCTAAATAGTAGTAGTTGTATACTCATTGAGTTCTCAAAACTTATTTTGTTTTAATCTCAATGTTTTTAGGTTAAGACTTAAACTTGTTGCATGTTTGATACTTCCATAGAGATCAAAGACCATCTGATAAAAAGGAATTAATAGTTAGTGTTTCTTTTCAGTTAAGATCAAGATTTAAGATAAAAAAATTGTTAAATCATTAATTAATGTATTATGTTGCTTATTTGTGTATAAGCTTGGGATTTGTATAATCTTTTATGGATGTTTGATCTATCGTATCTGAGAAAAATATATAGGTTTTGTATTATAAGACGTGTGGCTCTCGGGAGGTGTCCAAAAACATGAAAAGTTCTATCCATCTTTTTGTAAAATTTTAAAATAAATTTTTAGGTCTCCTTGAAAATTGGGGAACTCCTATTAGTAGAAAGAGTGAAAAATAATTAAGGTTTGTAGAAACTAGTAATGGGATTTATGCCGATCATAATCAAGACGGGTCATGACATTAACCTTTGTAAAAAGATTTCAATTTATATAGCCAAGAAACAAAATTGTTGCCATCATACACAAATAAAACTAAACTCATAGTTGGCTTGTTTTATAAGCAATATAGATCTTTCCATATAAGAGATAAAAGCACATAATTTGAAATTCATGCAAGCTTAGAGAGATGAATAGTTGGTATAGCTTTGAGAAGGTATGAAAGGCAATATAATTCATGAACACCCATAAAGCTAATTTAATATATTATTCTCATATCTCTTGTTTGTCCCATTAGAAAATATTTGGTATTCTCAATTCTTCATAGATGTCATTGAAAAGTACTTGAGCCTATATATGAATGCTTATTATGTGTGAGATATTTCTACATAATAGTATTCCTTAAATATATATGACTTAGCATAGATGTATATGTTGTTAGATTGATATGTTGGTAGAAAAGAAAATATAAAGCATGGTAAAGTGAAGATGGTTGTTTATTAGGTTTTCACCTCATTAAGTGATCATTAAAATTTTCCTAAACATTTAATATAAAGAAGGAAAATGATCATATTTCAAAATTCAGCATTTTATCAAATATTTAGTTTTTGCTTGTGTTATTAGTTTCTTTATCTTCGGTCTTGTTTATGTTTTCTATTTCTTTATCATAAGTTTTAGTTTTTTTTCTTTAATGGCCCAAAGAAATATATAAAAGGTTCTTTCGATGCTTCTATGTATAATAGTTTTAGTAATAAATTTTCTTGTCCATGCCTTCATTTCTGTAAATGAGGAAAGTATAAGTAGTTTTCATTGAAACTAGTTTTAGTTATAGTTTTAGTATTAGAATTAGTTTTTAGGTTAGTTGGTATTTATTAATCAATTATTTCATTTGTTGAATGTTGTATGGTATCATGTTGTCATCATGCAAATCTAGTAAAAATGCTTTTAACATGGGTGGCAACTATAGGCTTAGAGGCTATAATATCAGCTCAACTACTCCATCTTCCTCTACTTCTATCAATATGAGCCCATTAACACCTACAACCAAGCCACATATATCCTTACAATCACTTAGGTAAGAGTCTCAAGCTTCCCCACCTCATCCCAATCAAGCGGCCCATTCTCATCCTCATACTTAGGACCTCACCTAATTGGTTGTATAGTACAAAGTTCTATGTCTAGGATAGCCTCCAACATATCCTTAGTGTAAGGACCCAATTGATGGCCAAATTTGGCTACATCTAAAAGGTGATTTCTAGTTATTGGTTTACATTCAATGGTTTATTTAAAATAATTTCTATTGATTTGTATGAATATATAACATTTGTTATAAATTTGTTCTAATATATTTAGCTGTAGTTTGATTGTTGCATCTATCTATAGTCTTATAAGGGGAACAACAAGGATAATAAAGGTGCCCTTAATGAAAGTTTTCTTCAGCTACACTAGCATCTTGTAAAAGTAGAAAGATAAATGATTCAAGGATAAGGTAGCATGGTTTTTTATATTTTATAGGTTAATTTGTATTTATATTTTATATTTTAATTAACATGTATTTATATTTATAATCTAATTTGGCATTTATTAGTATTTAAGTTCAATTATTAAACTTTTATGGGCCATGTGCAAATGGCATCTTAGGAACACATTCATGATTAAAAAGAATTTTGTTAATAAAGCAATAACCAATTACAGGACATGATAGACATGATGAGGAAGGACCTACCAAAGAAGTCTAAGAACATTTTTAAGGACCTTAAGAAGAAGTGGGCTCAAAAGAAAGTAAAAGGTCAACAAAAGAATTAAGGTATTTGATTTTGAAGGGAACTTGCCTAGTAATGGTTTTATCTCCACTTTAAAGCATAAAAGGAAGATAGTGAGTTTTAATTTAAAATTTTTATTTTAGCATATTCATTCATTCATTCCATACCTTAAATTTAATTTATTTGTCATCACATTTCATGTGGCTAGCCCAGGTTGAATGCTAACTAATCTAGAGGTTTTCCTCCACACCCACACTTATGTCACTTTGGAAGGCACCTAGGCCTTTGTAGACAAGAGATTTGAAAGGACCAAGGTATGATTTTATTGTTGTTTATCTTATGCATTACATTATAGTATTTATCTACAAAAAGTGTTTAACCTTTAAATTTAATTTTGTAAGAAAAGCACTCTAGAATGGCAAAGGCGTAATCTTCTCAAGCATTTGTTGATAGTGGTAAAAGTTCCCTAGTTCAGTTGATGAGACCTTAATCTAAAGAATGCAACTGACAATTAAAACAAAAAGGACCATATTTATTGTATGGATTGGAAGCACACAAAGTTGTTACTTTATCATCTACCATTGTTAGACCATCCTTATAGCCTCAGTTGCAATAACTATAGAGCACTATTGAGTGGTAGAATATAGAGCTTATAGCAATATAAGAAAGCACTAATAAATTTAACGTCAATTTTTACTTGATATATTTACAAGCATTATTGTATATTAGATAATTCTAGCTCTATTTTTTAACAAATGTAGAAAAATAAAATAATATCAATTTCCATATATATAAAATCATTGTTGTTTCTTCATAAGAATATTAAATGAAGAATTTTTATTAAAAAAATAATGGCAATTTTTAAAGATGACTTAGTTATATTTTATATATAACTTTAGTTAATAAAAATAATTAACGTGATATGTCATTTCCCTAATTCTACCCTAATCCTAATCCCCTATCATCCTCCACTTGTATTTCCCACACTCTAACTAGACCAACATTGACATTCTAATTTGAACAAATTTTAAGTAAAAAAAGTTTAAAAATGGTGAAAGGTTATCTTAGTTAGAAATGAGTGCTTTGTTGCAAGTACTTGTTGCTCAGTATATAAGGTTTCCTTAGAAAAGTACATCTAATACCTACAAATATAATGAGAGATATTCACTAACATTTCATATATGATATTATATTGAATGCTAAAAAAGATGAATAAAATTAAGTTTCTTACCTGTACAACCATATAAAAGTTACATCAAAATAAAAGGCAATAAAAATATTATCAATTATAAAACTAAAAATTAAATTACAAAAATAAACATAAAATATAAAACAAATCCTTATATTCATACTTTGTACTTTTCCAATGAATGGTAAACCTCACATATAACTATAAGCTAATGGAACTTTAGTCTTATAAAATAATTAGTGAGTATAAACACAAATAGAAGAGAATTATCTTAAAATTGGAAGGTAAGCATGCCATGTTGGACAGAGAATTTTTAGGATTAGAAGAGTTTTGTGATGAAATTTATAAATGATGCTATGACTTCACTTTTTTTATTTTCATCTTGCACCCCTATTTTTGTATTTGCATGTTGGTTTGTAAGAAAAAACCAATATTTATAATAAAATGACGTCATTGAACTATTGTATTTTAAATGTCAATTGTTAAACAAGAACTATTATCATAAATTAAGATCTTTTATTTTTTCCATTATATTTCAAGTAAAAATTTTATAATTTTACAAGTCAGTAGCATTGAAATTATTATTATTATCATTTGCATAAGGATTTTTTCCTTATACAATTTAATATATACAAATAACAATAGATGGAACAATTTAACAAATAAGATATTATAGACCATAAAGATATAATAAAAAGTTTTTTGTTATTTTACAAAAAAGCATAAAGTGAGATACTTTTTCTTATAATTCCTTTGTATTATTTAAGGGTTTCTAAGATGGAAGATGTGAACATGGAAACTAATGATAAATTACAATGAAAAGAAACAAAATAATCATTTTTGGAATTAATTTAAGCTTTCCAGTGTGAAAATGATAATATTACTTTTTCTTACTACAATTTATTATTAGTTTCCTCATCTTTGCATTTTTCCCCTAATTGTGCTTTTTCAGATGGAACATGAACAATAAAGATAGTTTTGGAAAGTGTGATGGTTACAAATTGATGATAAATTATAGTAAAAGATACAATATAACAATCTTGGAATGAACTAAAAAGGTCAAGCATTCTAATGCATAAATGACCATACTACTTTTTTTCACTGTAATTTCTTATTAGTTTGCACATCATCAATAGGCATCACCTAGAAGTTTCAAATAAAGAATAGGAATAAAATTTAGAGGCATCATGTAGAGATTTAAATGTAGGTTGGTAATTGAAACTAACTCATTACATATATTTTTACTTCACAAAACTTAAATTGTTGATATATCATAAAATGTCATAATTTTTAGTAGTTTCTTGATACATGTTAATGGTAAATGCATAGTATTTATGATCCATGTTTTCATCTCCTAATACAACATACGTTATAAATGACATTATTAGTATATTGGTAAATATATGTTGGAAAATATTTATTACGTGTTAGTTAGTTGTTTGTCTACCTTTAGATGTTCATTATGATGAAAAAATCAACTTATTATTGCTTCTAAATCTAATTTTGCCAAACCATGTTAATTTTAATGAATAATTGATGTTGTTTAGCTAATTTTAATTTTAAGAAAATAACTTCTGAATCCTAACATTTTTTAACAGTAACTATATAAAAACTACACTGAATTAGCAATACACCCATTAATACTACACATTCTTATCTTGAGGAAAAAACATTTTGTCATTCAAATTACTGATACATAATGTTTATAACCATAACAACTTTAAATACTTATTACAGATCATGAATGTTCATCTATGAAGTGAACAAACATTATGCAGTAACATTACAATTAATCATTTGATCTCATAAGAAAAGTGATGGTGATTGTCTTCATAGCATATTTGAAGTACTTCCTTACTTTTTATATCCATTGCAACCTTTTTTACCCTGAAGGCCATTATCAGTGAATTCTCATAAAAATACATGCTCTTTGTTGCTATTGATACTCTCATATTTACTCTATTAAGTTAGCAATATAAAAATGAAATAGGGTTATCTTTGTCTATTTCAAAAGTAACTTGACATATATTGTAGTTAATAAAGGATGACATCCTAAGAGCATCAACTTGCATCTTAGTAGTTGATGATCAAGTAACATTGATCATATATTGTCATCTTATGCCACCTAAATAAACAAATGAGTAAAAACCTAAATGAAAAATAGAGTGAAAGAAAAACTTATATGTAGTTAAAAAACATAATAGACATCAATTATTTAAAAAGAACCACATAAATATTTTATATCTTCCATTAAGAAGATTTGAATGCCTTTTGGACAACAATTATAAGAAATCAATATCCTAACTTGTTAATATTTGACTTTCTATATTAGTCTTTTATTCTAACTAACATGATAAGTTATTGATATTTATAAAATGTCATTGTGCAAACTCACACGTTGACTTTCTATTAGAACTAACATTAACATTTGTTCAAAATCACAAAAAATGTCGTTATGCCATTATATATGTTGGTTTTCTCTATAACCAACAATATGCCAACCTTAAAGGGCAATTCTATAGTAGTGGAGGATGGTAGCGATGGAATACTAGGCTTGGTCAAATTGATGAAAAAAAGTGCATGCTAGTAAATTTATTCTAGAAGGTGGAGATGGTTGGTTCAGCTCTCCATCCTTAACAATTAGCCAAGGACACCAATGCTAAGGAGACGATTACCAGTAAGATGCTAAGAGCTAGGCTTGTAGCATTTAGAATTTTGTATTATTTTTATTTTTGCACTTGTATTGGATTCTAATTTTTTTCACATTACATAAATAAAATATTGATATTTGGTTTTATTTTAGCTTTGTTTTGTGCAAATAGTTAATAAATTAGTTGATATTTAATAAGTTAGTTAATAATTAATAATTTAGTTGATAATTAACAAATGATAATTTATAACTAATAAATGATAGTTGATAAATTAGTTGATTGTGTAAGAAGTATTTCGCAAAATTAGTTATTAAATGAACTGAAATTACAAAATGACATAACATTATATATTAATAAAAATAAATATATAATTAAAATAATTTATATTTATCTAAAAATTAAATTATATTAACACAATTAAGAAGTTCAAAATAAAAATATGAAATTTAATATTTAATTAATTATATTTTATGAACTTATATATTTATTTACTTAAATAATTTTTATTTTATTATTATTTATAATAAAATTATATTTACCTAAAATATAATTAATTATATTTTGTGATATTATTTATTTACATACATATTTTTATATATTTATAATTTAAAATTAGGACATAATTATGTTAAAATTAAGTTAATCATATTTTATGAAAAATTTAAATTTATATTATGAAAGGCATGATTTTTTCTATAAGTTATTTAGGGTAATTTATTAAATTAGAACTTATTTTTATTTAATAAGTTAGTGTGATGGGAACTATTTTTAGAGACTAACTTATAAATTATTAATTAAGTCAATAAACTATAAACTAACTTATTTATTGCATGAAGCGAAGCTTTTATAAATTTTAGCTCCAAATTTCGATTCTTAAATGCATATTTGATTTAAAAAAAAATTTTGTTGCTTACCTTGTTAAAAATAGCATGAATTTCAACAAATTTCCAAAGGAATTATGAATAATGATACCATTAATTTTGTAAAAAAACAATTAGTTTAGTGATGAATTTATCCATCGTAAAATTTGAAATTAACAATGAAAATTCTGTTAGTAACACCAGGGATTAGTTATGGACAAAAGTATTGCAAATTCCTTCTATCACTTCATTTTTTTTTTTTTTGCTGTGAGATTATAAATTAGCAACAAATATAAATTTTTTATCACTAATTAAATTATTAACGTATTATTTACCGAGACTCCTTATTCTATTAATAAATTCATTAATAAATATTTTAGCGAGGAATTTTTCTAAATTAGTGCTGTTCCTGTACTGTCATGATGATACACAAGTGCCAACCTTTTCAACTTACAATAAATATATAGAGCCAGTTGAAAGCAATTTCATTATTGTCTAGTTAAATTTATTCGTGCCAGGCCCTACAATTAAAATGACCATAATGTCTTGGTCTTAAAATTCCCATTGGCGTCATGCGATATATCGGCTAATTCATGTGAACAATATCCTTATTGATCATCAACTTGCCATACCTCCTTATAAATTAGCTCAGATACCTTAATTTAAGGATTCAATTAAGCATTTATGATTAGTTTATTTTATTACTCATTTACAAAATGACTAAATCGATCATTGGAGAGGATATGACGATCTTAATCCCTTAAACCGACTGATGGAATATTGCACTTAACATGATTTAATTTCTGTCATGCACCATTTTATTTTGATCAATGTAAGACAAAAAAAGGAAAAAAAATCAGTACTACATTAGCACTATAAACTTAGTATTTCTTACGTTCAAATGTTATTAATTGTATTATATTTTCAATTTAGTAGTTTAATTTGATAAAAAAATTATCTATTTTTAATAATATATTTATTGTTTTTGAAGAAATTAGATCATTGAATTAAAAAAATAATATACTTGATAATAATTATATGAGAGTAGTATTGAGTTTTTAATACTAATATAGCATTAAAAATTTCTTCTAACATAAGAGTGTTGTGTTGTGATTATTATTTTTTTATAAATTATTTACTTTAATTAAATATAATGATTTTGAATGACATCAACATAATTTGATTTACTTGAAATAATTTAGAAATTTCAATTTGTGCCCAAATATTTATATTAATGAACAAGAAACACACCAAACAAATTCATCATACGTCTATTTCACCCAATGCATGGAAATCAACTCAACTGCAGCAGCATCTATATTTGAATTATTGGTGCAAGAAACAAATATGATGAAAGCAAAGTTTCTTAATTACCACAAACTTTAAAAGCTAAATCCAAAATCGAAATTGACTCATCAGTACATCAATATATACCAAAGAATATCACCAAGAAAAGAGGAGACACAAGCAAAATAGTATAGGATTATACTTTGAAGCACCCTCGAAAAAAATCTTATAGATTATATTCTTTTAATATTTTCAATAAAAATTTATACTTTCATAACAATCCAAAAAAATTAAAAAATTAATTGAGATTTTGAATGATGAAATTATAATTTCTTATATATTTATTGAACACAAAATTCACACAGTTCAATTTTATAAAAATATCACAAGTTTTTACATGAAAATTCTAATTTTATGACATGTACCTTAAACATTCATGAAAATTCACGTCTTTAAAAAAATGCAACATAGCAAATCCCAACAATTCATCATTCTTGCTAGCAAGGGGAACACAAATCTTAAAATGGGTCCTTAAGAAAGAAGAGCCACAGGGTCATAACCTAACAAGGGGTCCATTGCAAGGATCTTTCGCCCTTGCCCAACCATTTTCCCGATTTGGACGCTGTCGGAAATGAATCCTTTCGTGGTTTACATACCCCGAGAGCTTGACATTTCACCAAATTCATCTTTGGTCCCTCTTCAATTTACTGGATGGGGAAATAATCTATTATTGCCTTGAATAATGCAAATAGAATAATAATTTTTTATGCAAAAGAATAATTTAACTTCGAATATGATATGTTTTATATGAGTGTGGATTAGACGGATAGTTCCAATTGACATCATTAGATGAATTATGTTTGTATTAAATAACAAGTAAAGAGTTGACTCGGTCTTATAACTTTAAATTGAAAAATATGGAAGTAGTTAATTATATAATTATAAATAATCATAAATAAATTATAAAACTCATCCAAGCATTTATTTGAGATTAAAATCTGAGTTATATATATATATATTACAAAAATATTAAACAATGTCAATTATTTAATAAGTTAGATGTCCATCACAAGTTGACAAATATATAAGGGACACTATGTGTTAGTCAATTTCATGTAGGTTATATAACCAACAAGAAAAAAAATTACCATATCAATTTTTTACTAAAATATTAACATCTTTCTTAAAATATATTTTAATTTTTTACTATTTTACATTGATTTAAAAAATCAATGTGAAATAGTGATATAATTTTTTAAGTGTTGATTTTTTGCTTCCCCATGAGAATATTTATATAAAAAAAATTGAATAAATATAGCATTCCACTAAAAACATATATTTTGATTTAAAAATTTTGATAGATAATAACTTCATGTATAGTTGTCCATTTTTGATAAATTTCATGTTAATTTCATTTAACTTTCCAAAATCTATACATTTGTAAAAGGCCAAAAGTGTTTTGCCCTCCCAAAATTGTGAAAAGTAATCATATTCATAGACCTTTTTTTTCACTTTTCTCCACTTCTCATCATTGTTTGATTAGTTTGTATTCCACTGCAATATTTTATCAAATATATAAAATGTATCTAAAACTCATATATAATCTCAAAAGTTTTACAAGAAAACAAAAATAAAAATCTTCAAAATAAAAAAATGTGCAAAAAATAAAAAAAATGGAAGATGTGAATATCTAAGAAATAGAAGAAAGAATAATATCTTTTATATTTTGAACCTACTTCATGCTTGATACTAGTTAATGAAATATTGATAGCTCATTGACATATGATGGAGGGTAAAGTAAGATCTAGTGTTTTATAGAAAAAGATAAATGAAAATGGAGAATAACCTTGAAAACAAATAAGAGAGAGTATGAAAGTGATAATGAGGAAAAAATATGACTTACTTTATTTATAATACAAAAATATCATTGCTCTTATAAATTTAGATATTGTTATTTTATGAATCAATGTCTAAAAGTCTTGTAAGAAAAAAACATGTTAGTTGTTTATTTAAAAAATTCATGTATAAGATTTTCTAATATTTTTTAAAAATGTTACTACTGTTATGACTTTGGACGTTGATTATTTTAGAAATCTGGTTTTAAATTCTTATGGGAACAAAGTATGTTGATTTTATTAAGAATTGATATATAGAATTTTCTCATATTTTAAAAATATCACTACTCATATAACTTTAGACATTAGTTATTTTAAAGAAATGACATCTAAAGTTTTATAAGAAGAAAACATTATGGATATTTATAAAAAAAAAAAACCAATGTCTTAAGAGATTTCATTTTCTAATACTAGTGGTTGGCATTACATTAAATGGTAGTTTTATAAAAGATCAATGTGTTAACTATATCCTAATTTTCAAAACTAGTTCTTCCTTTTCCTTTCGATGTCGATTCTCCATCAATTGATATAAAAAAACTTTTCAATTCTTATGGTTCTTTCTTTAAATCAACATGTTATATTGCTCATATTTTTAAAAATGTCACTATATTATATATTTCAAATTTTTCTTAATTGATATCAATTGGCTAATAGTTATTTCACATTTCTGATTGTGTGTGCTTATGTGTATGTCTTAAATAATTAAATTTGTTGAAAGGATTCATAAATATCATATGCAAACAAAATGATATAATATGTTCCATTTAGTAGTAGTTTTATTATTCAACATGTTAATATGATTAAACAATGTTGATCTAGACAATCAATAAAAGGCTAGAACAATGTTTACAAAACTAGGTGATTAGATCAATCATTAAGAAACTGATCCAAATTTTAGTCCACTTTAGAATCGCTTTAGCAACTCATTATCATGTACATATAAATACATATTTTCAATGGAAAATTGTGTAATTTTTTAAAAGAAATGATAGCAACATGCTTATGATGGAAAATTTCAACAATTGATTCGATTCTCATGAAATGTTCCTCATAGCAAATATGCAAAGTTTAAACTTTTATAAGTAAAGAAGTGGTCATAAAAGCAAGTAAATGTAAAAAAAAAAAAAGAATATAAGCTGCAAACCTTTATTGCTCTTTAAGGAAAAGTACAAAAGAGCATAAAACTTAGGGACTCCAACAAAAGAGTCATAACAAAGATGTGCAAACTTATAAATGACAAAGTGCAATTATGATCCTTATTACAAATGAAGATGAAGTATAAAGAAAGATGCAAAGATGGATAGGACTTTTGCAATAGGAATTACAATGAAGAAAATAAACTATACATAAGATAAATAGGAACTACAACCTTTCATTATAAATTTAGGGAGTTCAAAAAGGCATAAAGATGTAGAGACTTAATGGTGGACTTATAAGAAGGAGTTACAAAATAAAAGCTACAACTAAAATGGTAGAGTGCCAAGTTAGTTGGCAAAGTATCAAGAGGTAGATGCAACGTGTGTGTTCAATTTATGATAATGAGCAAGGGCCTTTTCTACTATATTTTACTTCTATTTATACTAACAAGCTAACTAGGATTTTCTTAAAATAACTAAGAACTACCCTAAATAACTTCCTACTTAATAAAAAGCCATAAAAAGTTAAATGTATCCTCTAAAGTTGATGTGTCTAACTTCTACTAAGCACTTGGTTACCACTGTTTCTTGCAATTGGTTATCCCAATGACCTTCTTAGTCAACTAATCATTTAGAGTAACCACTTTGTAATCACTTTTCCTTGTAACTACTTATCACAATAGTGTTACACCCTTCTAGAATTTTAGAATTTATTTTGTGAAAAAAATGATTAATCAATTATAATGATAATAATTCAAATGAAATTTTATATGGAGTTGATAAATCACAATATGGATGAGATACTAGCAAAAAGATAATTAATTAATTGAATGAGTTTTGAAGTGAAAATTTTGCATAAATTACATAAGAAAAATAGATAAAATAAAATGTTTAAAGGTTATAAGTGTTTAGGTGTGAGTATAATGTATAGAAGAGATTTCATATGTATTTTCAAAAATACCCTGAGCCACTTACAACAAATAGAGGGTTTGAACCTTTATAGATAAAAAAGCAATAATGAAAACAAGTAAATGTAAAAAAAAGTATATGAATTGTAGATTTTTATTACTACTCAAGGTGGAGTAAAAAAAAGGTGCTAGCCATGGGAATCCAACAAGGGAGTCATAACAAAGATGTGAAGACTCATAAACTATAAAATGCAATTACAATCTTTATTACAAATTAGGATAAAGTACAAAGAAATGCACAATGAGACTTGTAATAAAAGAGGATAACTACACATAAGATAAGTAGGAATTGTAACTGACTATTATAAATCTAGACAAAGTACAAAATGGTACAAAGGTACAAGGACTTTAATTTGTGGATAAGAAAGAGTTCCAAAATCATAGATACAACTAAAACAACAAAGTGCATGAGTGTTTCTCTTCTATTTCTCTTTATACTACCAAGCCAACCACGTTTTAATTAAAACTACTAAAAATTACTCTAAATAACTTCCTACCTATTAATAAGGCATGTAAGGTTACATATCTTCACTAAAGGTAATAACTTTCACAAACCACTTAATAGTCACCTTTTCTTATAACTGTTTGTCTTAATGGCCTTCTTTGTCTAGTAACTACTTAATAACCACCTTCTCTTGTAACCTCTTATTGCAGTAGCCGTCTAAACATGCTAAAATTTCAATTTGTTAAATCTCAAAATAATCAATTTTAGTTGAATTCATTTGTCATTAGTTTTGGCCATTGCATTCTAACTAAGTCCAATATCTTCGTTTTTGACCTGGTTATTTACTTGAAAATTCACAAAATGATTACAATAGAACATTTTTTTGGTCATTGGATTGGTTATCATTGGCATATTGGCCTTTTTAGTAGAGACTTAGAGTCTATTGTCAAATCCAATCAAACTTGAGAGATAAGAATTCAAGTGGCTCATAGATGTCAAAGAATCACCATAAAAAGAGTTGCTAGCAACTGAAACGACCAACATAAAGGAGAATTTGAACATATATATTATCAAAAGAAGGCACATAATTTATATCTACATTATTTTTTCAATGTTCATTTATTTATTTTTTTATTTAGGGTGTACCACTCAAGTCACATGTAACTCAACCAATTCAATTTACGTGAAAATTAAAGATTTATTACCCAAACTCCATTTATCAAAGATTTATTATCTAAACTCCATTTATTTTGACAAAATATTTTTCTTAGAAATAATATATTAGTTGAGTTCTTATTAAAAATTAGGAAAATAAAAAAAGTTTTCTTTGCTTAATATTATATTTAAAGAGTGTAACAAAAAATTACATTTAATATTGTAAAGAAAAAAATTGTTTTGCTCTACTATAGTATTATTCATTATTTTGTATATTACAAAAGTATACAAGTAATACGAAGATTTATTAATTACTTACTTATAAATAAATAAATCTAAAAAATGTCATAAAAAAATGAAAGTTTATGAGAATATTTAAAATAAAATTTCTCACTTATGATTTCAAGGGGTGGCACTAAAACAAAAAGCAGCAATAACGACGACACCTTTAGCGGCGACAAAATTTTGGTCGTCGCTAAAGGTATTACCGACGACAAAGTCGTCGGTAAAAAAGGCAAAACTTTTTAGAGGGAAATAGAAATGTGGGCGGGAAGAATTAGGTTTTTAGCGATGACAAAAGTCGTCACTAAAAGCCTAAAAAAGTTTTGGCAGGAATATTTGGCTTTCAGAAGCGACAATGTCGTCGCTGAAAATGGAAGGCCTTCAGCGACGACACTGTCGTCGCTGAAGGGTGCACCATCAGCGACGACACAGTCGTCGCTGAAGGCTTAAAAATTTACGGTAGGAAATTTTGCCCTTCAGCGACGACAGAGTCATCGCTGAAAGTCCTACCTTTTCAGTGATGACAGTGTCGTTGGTAAAAGCCTTGTGCGAATTTCGAGACAAGGCTTTAGCGACGACATTGTCATCAGTGAAGGGTGGACTTTCAACAATGACACTGTCGTCTGTCGTCGCTGAAAAAAAACTCGATCGTCGCTTAAAGCTTTAGCGATGACCAAATTTTTTGTGTCGTCGCTGAAAGCCAGAGGCTATTTATTCGCGCGGCCTCCTCGCTCCTTATTTGCGCGTTTGAAATTTCTAGACCTAAGGTAAGTTCCTGAACTTTCTCTCTCTTTTAAATTTTTTTAATTTTAGTATATTTATTTTTTATATATGTTGATATGTATTAATTTTGTATGTTGTATCTTTTAATTTGTTAGTTATTATTAGCACTTAGCTTAGTTTGTGGAAAGTATTCAGAGTTGATCAGTAGATTTTTGCCATTGAGGTACGTAAATAAAAAATTATATTTTTTTTGTATACTAATCTATTTAATTTACTCAAATAGTTTGCAATGAATTAATAGAATTGATAGTATGTTTAATTTAATATGAAATTTTGTATTATTTAATTTTGTATGTTGTAAATTTTAAATTTATTTATGTAAATTTAACTTAGCATTAATTTTATAAATATAAATTTGATTATTATTATGCATCCCTCAATTTATAATTTTGAAGTATACAATATATGTGTAGATTATTCATTTAGACTAATGTAAGATAAAATAGTTATGATATTTTATTCACAAAATCTAAAATGTGATGCAATTTAGGAAACTTCAAACTTATTAGATTCGATGAAATAATGTAAGATAGAAAATTAGAATAAATATTAAAATCTATCTTAGAAAGTAAGAGATTACAGTAATATAGTCTATTTTTTAATTGAGATTGAAACTTAACAATTCAAATTATATTATTTACACCACATACTAAGAAAAATTCAATTAAACTAGAGACTACATAAAAATAAAACCCTAACAATCCAAATTATGATATTTACATTACATAAAAATAAAAAATTTCAAAACACTAGGAAGTTTGCATGAAAATCATCCCCCTCTTGGATAAAACTACATTTACTTAAATAAAGAAGCTGAATTGTGCATCTTATAAATAATATACACATCTGTTAAACTAAACTTACTTAAATTTACAACTAGAAAGTCCATTCATAAAATCTAAAATTTGTGATGCAATTTAGGAAACTTCAAACTTATTACATTCGATGAAATAATGTAAGATAGAAAATTAGAATAAATATTAAAATCTATCTTAGAAAGTAAGAGATTACAGTAATATAGTCTATTTTTTAATAGAGATTAAAACTTAACAATTCAAATTATATTATTTACACCACATACTAAGAAAAATTTAATTAAACTAGAGACTACATAAAAATAAAACCCTAACAATCCAAATTATGATATTTACATCTCATAAAAATAATAAATTTCAAAACACAAGGAAGTTCGCATGAAAATCACCCCCTTCTTGGATTCCCACAAGCTTATTATGAAACATAACAGTTGTACCCATGAATATTAAAAAAAATTAATAATCTACATTGTAAGTTACGTAAATAATAGTACTGACACTTAAACAACGATACTCATAAATTGTTGCATCATTAATTTTAATTATTGTAAATATATTTTTGCAATAATTTAATATATAACTACATTTGCATTTAAATGTTAAGCTTAGACCCGTTCAAGGGTTGGTTATTTTCTGAACATCAATCAACCCTTGAATTATCCTTAAAAGTTGGACAATTTGGGATATTATCATGTAGTTATTATTAACAATTTATCGAGCTCTTGTTTGATATTGTAGAAATATCTTAGCATCCTAACTATTCTCCGGGTATAAACTATACAAGCGTATAGTTTAGGCACTTGGAGAACCATAGGGAGATGCTGCCAAAATTTCTGCACGAATTAATCGATGAGCGTGGATAAATTGGAGAAAATAATAACTATAGTAATATCTCGAATGGGATAGGACCCTACCTTTCAAAATTGGAGTGATACGGTGCATTTAGGGTGACTGTCAAATATTAATCAATACACTTTATTTCACCTAAAGAAATTTCCTTCCTATTCAGTGATACAATGTCTGTTGATAAAAGTTAGATACATTTGCCAAATCGATTGTCGGATGAGTATTGGAATGGTGCAGTAAGATTTGTTCAAAGAGCCAAAAACTTTGCTGATAAAAGGGGTTTAGTAAGATATCCATGCAAAAAGTGTGTGAATTTAATATTCCAGACGTTACTAACATTGGAGGCGCATATTATAGATAATGGATTTCATCCATTATACATAAATTGGGTACACCATGGTGAAGCAGATGTTTCGACTTCTAGAGGAACTAGTGGGATATATCCAAACAATAGAGATGAGGTGGCAGATATTATACATGATTTCATTGGCCCTGAGGCACCTGAAGTTGATTTTCACAATGACGAGTACAGGGGTGAGAATGCGGCTAACGAAGACGTTGGAACAAAATATAGTAACTGTGATAACCTGTTCGAGCAAGTAGAAACAGAGTTGTATCCAGGTTGCACAGCATTTTCAGCATTGAACTTCTTAATGAAGCTTATGCATTTGAAGGTTCTGCATAAGTGGACAAACAAGTCATTTAATACTCTTCTTCGGTTATTAAAAGAGGCACTTCCAAACGACAATAAATTGCCTGAATCGCACTATAGTGCAAGGAAATGGCTCAACAAGTTAGGATTGGGGTATGAATCAATCCATGTATGCAAACATGATTGCGCACTTTTTTGGAAAGATCATGCTTTCAAAGATAATTGTCCAATTTGTGGGGAGAGCCGATGGGTAAATAAAACTACAAAAGGAAAGAAGGTGCCCCAGAAAGTGGTTCAATATTTTCCTTTAACTCCTTGATTACAGCGTCTGTATCGATCAAGACATACTGCAAAGAACATGATATGGCATCACACTGAAAAATCAAAAGAAGAGGGCGTAATGCTTTTCCCGTGGATGGAAAAGCTTGGCAGGAGTTCGATAAGAGGTATCCTAATTTCTCCACTGACCCACCAAACGTCAGGTTAGGTTTAAGTGCAGATGGATTTAATCCTTTTGGTGATAGGAACCTATCATATAGCATGTGGCCAGTGGTTATGACTACTTACAACTTGCCACCATGGGTATGTATGAACCAATCTTTTTTCATGTTGACCTTATTAATCCCAGGGCCGCAATCGCCAGGTAAAGATATCGATGTGTTCTTACAGCCGGTCGTAGAAAAGTTGAGGGATCTCTAGGAAATGGGAGTTGAAACTCGAGATGCAAATACAAATACGATGTTCAATATACGAACAGCATTGCTTTGGACTATCAATGATTTTCCTGCTCGAAGTAGTCTATCCAGGTGAAGCGGGCAAGGATACAAAGCATGTCCTACATGTAATTTGGAAACTCCGTCGATTCGGGTTAGAGGAAAAATAGCTTACGTTGGTCATCATCGTTGGCTTCCAAGAAGTCACACATGGAGAAATAGGAAGGAATTCAATGGGAGTTCGGAGAAGAGAGCCCCTCCTCGGCCTCTTACCAATAATGTTATCATGGAACAGTTGGGTAAAGTGTCACAGAGACTTCCAGGAAACCATGCTGAATTTGGTGGTGTAAAGTGAAAGAGAGGTGCCGACGAACTTAATTGGAGCAAGAGAAGTATATTTTTTAATCTTCCTTATTGACCAACAATGAACTTAAGGCATAACATTGATGTGATGCATGTTGAGAAAAATGTATGTGATAGCATCTTGGGTACATTATTGGAGATTGAGTACAAAACAAAAGATACAGACAATGCAAGACGAGATTTGGCAGACATGAAGATAAGGCCTAACTTGCATCTGTATGAGCAGAGGGGTCAACTTTTCAAGCTGCATGCTGGATATACGCTTAACCAAGAAGAGTGAAAATGATTTTGCCAGTATATAAAGAATGTGAAATTTCCAGATGAGTTTGCTAGGAGTCTTGGTAAGAATGTCACAGATCATGATCTGAAGTTAAAAGGGTTGAAATCACATGATTGTCATGTTATTATGCAAAGACTATTAGGACCAGGTGTCCGGGCTTTTTTGCCAAAGGAATTATCATATCCACTTGTCCAGTTATGCAACTTCTTTAGTCAAATATGTGCTAGAACTATCAACAGGAAGGATATTCTGCAAGCCAAATAAGACATTATCATAATTTTGTGCAAGCTTGAGAGGATATACCCCCAGTATTTTTTGACATAATAGTCCACTTGGTGATGCATTTGCCAGACGAAGCATTGGAAGGAGGACCCGTTCATTTTCGGTGGATGTACCCATATGAGAGGTATATAAAAAAGTTAAAGGATTATGTTCGAAATCGTGCTCGACCGAAGGGTTCAATTGCATAAGGATATATTGTTGATGAGGCATTAATGTTTTTCTCCATGTATTTGGAAGGAGTGGAAACTAAATTCAACCACTCTGATAGAAATCAAGATGTCACACCTAGTTAAACAAGAATGACATTGTTGGTGTTCCGGTCCCAATATCGACCGACAGGGAAGAAGATTATTTCTCATTTCGATAGGAAGGATCGAGATGTTGCAGTATGGTACATCTTGAATAATTGTACTGAGATTGAAAAATATCTCCAGTGAGTATCTTAAATATCAATTGTGTTCTTCTCCCTTATGTGATTATAATAGACTAAGATTGTTATGTTCTACAGTGAACATCGATTGGAACTCGAACGAAGTAGTACTGACAATATTGATAACTTACAAAGAACCAAATTCCCCTCGTGGTTTTACTCGAAGGTAAGGATTTTTTTCTTCCCAAATCCATTGAACGGATATCTTAAATATTGTTCATTTCTCTTGTTGATATTTTAATTTAATTCTTGGAACAATTGCTACTTTTTTAGATGTACCATTTACATAGGAACGGTTCCCCAGAGGCCACTGAAAAGTTACTATCATTAGCGTCTGGTCCCAGTTTCACTAACATGGTATACTCAGCGTGTATTGTGAATGGAGTACGCTTTGTAGCCAAAACTTGAGATGAGAAGCATAAAACGCAAAATAGTGGCATTTCTGTTCCGGGGATTGATAGTAACATGTTTTATGATGTACTGGAAGAAATAATTGAATTGACTTATTTAAATAAGTACAGTGTGACTTTATTTAAATGCAAGTGGTATGACACTGATCCTACAAAGAAGAAACTTTATACTGACAAGAATATCACAAGTATCTCCATCAATGGACAATGGTACAAGGATGATCCTTATATACTTGCTACTCAAGCAAAACAAGTGTTTTACACTGAGGATCTCCTTAATGGACCAAATTGGAGGGTCGTCCATAATATGGTGCATCACGATATATGGGATCTACCCAGTAATGGAGATAATGCACAAGACTTGTTATTTCTGCAGGATAGTAACTCATCCAACTTCAACCTCACAGTTGATCTGGGAGATTTTGATCTAGTACATCTAGGTAATGAAAGAAATAGTCCTTCAATCATTCCAACGTACAGGAATGTTGGATCTGGTGCTCATGGAGAAGACGCCTTCATCGATGATGACGAGAGCTTTAAAGATGAAATAATTGATGATTATATGGATGAGGAGCCCACACAATCTGATAATGAAGGAGAATCCGATGACCATGAGTCTGTTAGGTTCACCGACATTGATTTTGACTAGGGATAAAATAACATATTCAAACTGCAACTCATAATTGTATAAGCATGATTATTAAAATAATATATGTGATTGTAAAAAGTTGAACCATTTCATCGTTCAACTGGACATTGAATCCTTTTTAATTACTTATATAATGTGTATTATTTTAGTTATGGCGGATGTTGAGGCACGATACCACGAAGGCGACACTGGAGGCGACCCACCGGAGCGACCCACCTGTATTCCATCTCAGTGCGAGGGATCAGGTATTTGTTATTAATTGTGCATACCTAAGCTTGATTAAATATTATGTTTATTTTGTTAATATTTTTCTTTATTAAATGAAGTAGCACCTGCTAAAAAGAGGGGACCGAATAAGTCCCTAAGACTGCACGAGAAGATAGGCAGGGGTGGAGGCAAATCGGTGCCTGTACAATTTGATACGACTGGTACATGGCACGCGGTTGGTGAGAATGCTAGTTATCTCCCTCGTGATATTGGCAGCATGATCAGCACCCACGTGCCGCCCTATTATAAGTCATGACATGCTGTACCTTATGAGATCCTAGATAGAGTTGTGCAGGAGGTCTGTGTAAGTATCCATTTCCTTTTGAATTAATGTCTTTGAGATTGAAATTTCTAAATATATGACTCATAAATTTATTAAATATCTTTTAATGCAGTCCCATTTCGAGTTCCAGGACATCTCTGAGGGTGATCAGGATAGAGCACTCTCTGGTTTGATGTGGACTGCTGCCGACCTGTACAGAGATTGGAAGTACAGGTTGAATAAGTATTTCTTAGAGCATGGAGGTGTTCGATACCAGGAGTATGACTTGGATCGAGCTCGACGTTGTGTGCCTCGATCTGTCTCATTGCAGATATGGCAGAGGTGTGTAGACTTCTTTGATAATGACGAGTACAGGGTAAGTATGACATTTTATGGTATTATGTCAGTATTTCAAAATTAGTAAATTGTGAACTTAAAAATTTAACTTTTTCCTCTTAATTTGCAGGAGTTGTCTGTAAGAAATACAAATAATAGAGCACAGAAGGTCGTGAATGATCGGCATGGGTCAAAGTCTATTGCTGCACATCGCTTTGATAAGATAATTTAATTTTTTTGTATCTTTTTTAAATATATCCACTTGTTAAATAGCATTACTACCTTTCATCCTTTTTTTCTGTTACAAAAATTGAACAGAGAAACAGAGATACTGGTGAGCTGCAGTCGGTTCTTGATAACTTCAAGGACCGACACACATACAGGTCAGGGGAGTGGATGCATCCGATCCCTTATGGGCAACATGTAAGTTATTTGAATTTCATATTTTAAATATAATTTTATAAATATGTCTTGTAAGATCGATTTCTTATTAATTTTTTTTAATAATTTAAGGTGAGGATGACTGAGCTCATGACTCAGCATGTACAGTCTAGTGTATCATCCACTAGCTTGCTTACGACTCCTGTATAGTTAGATGAGGCTGCCATCGCCGATGAAGTGCTTGGCACTCGTCGAGGGTACAGGAAGGCTGTTGGGCGTGTACTTGCTGGTCATACTTATCATTCGATAGGAACTTCTAGCACGAGGACGAGCTCACAAACCGTGTCTCAGGTCGATGAGTTGCAGGAGCAGTTACACCAGAGTCGGGAGCAGGTTGAGCAGAGCCAGCGATTGATTCAAGAGCAGCAGCAGCGGCTTGATCAGCAGCAGCAACAGTTGATGCAGCAGCAGCAGCAGCAGCTTGGGACTTATCTTACTGAGATGAGCTTGATCCTTAGACAGCAGGGTATCGTCCTACCGCCGCCTCCATTTGCTGCTGCTACACCGCTTGGGCTAAGTAGATTCGCGCCTGCACCTACTGCTCAGCCGGCACTGTCATTTTATCATGCTCGTAGTCAGGATGATGATGTTGATGATGATGATGATGATGACGACGACGACGACGATCACAGTGTACTGTGATATTTACACCTCCCTGTTTCCCCATAGTATATTTTGTTTATGTATCTTTATATTTTTTATATGTGCACATTTACATGGATGATGTATATATTTGTTTATTCATATAAAAATTATTTTTTATCATTATTTTATGAGTATTAATTTTTTATGTTGGATCAAATTGTTAGACATTATTAATAATACTACTGATATATTATAATTGTATAATTTATATTAAATTAAATTTAAAAAAATTATTAAACAATTCAAGTTAATTAAAATAAAGAATATATTAGATAATATATTATATGAAATATACGACAATTTGATTTTAAAATTTAAAAAAAAAATTCAAAAAATCTTTAGCGGCAACAATTGTCGTCGCTATAGGGCACAAGTCGTCGCTGAAGATCAGACTTTTAGCAACGACTTTCAAACTTTCAGTGACGACAAAAGTCATCGCTGAAAGTCTAATCTTCAGCGACAACTTTGTCATCACTAAAAGTTAGATCTTCAGCGACATCTTATGCCTTATAGCGACGATAATTGTTGCTGCTAAAAATTAAATTTCAAATTTTTTTAAATTTTGAAATTATTTTTTGTGACGACAAAGTCGTCGCAAAAGGCCTGACTTTTAGTGATAACAAATTATCGTCGCTAATGACCTTTTTAGGCACGGACCTATGCCGATGACATTTTTAACGACGACTTTTTCTTTTGCGACGACCGAGAACTTTTTAGCGACGACAAATATAACTGTTAAAAGTCTTTTTTGCTGTAGTGTGGCTTTTTCAAATGTACTTGATAAATCTCAATGAGTTTGGCAAAAATAAATAAATACCTCATAAAGTTATATATACATAATTCAAAATTGTAATTTTTTTGGGGGCTGATTGCACGCAAATTCTTCATTACCTTTGGTTTGCGGTTAATTTCTATTTAAAATGATAATAGTAAATGGTAGACATTTTTTAATAATAGTGTCTCTAAAGATCAAACATTAAAATTTTACTTATATTAACATGTAATGATGATGTATAAGAGGGAATAAAGGGAACTTTCACCCCCAAAAATTTTTAAAATCATATATTAATATTATGTAATTTTTAAAGATATTTTCGAAAAATTTTATTGAATAAATCATTTAATATAAGGGGAGCATCAGCTGTTGCAAACATGACATTATCTTCAACAATGAATCATACGTAGGATTGAACCTCACCATTATATCGGATTTTTACAGACAAAATCACAAAATTGAGGACGAAATGGCGTACTTGTGGCTGAGATTTTGAAAGAAATTTTATTTTTTTATTAAATAGGACTCAAATTTATCCTCAACTTATTTAAAATTGAATTTTGATTAAATAAAGACTCTAATTAAATTTGATAAATCCTAATATTTAACATTATGATTAAATTAGACTTATTTTTTAACAAGGATTTTAATTATAAATACCTGTATTATGCAAAGCTTATTAATAAAAAGAGAAAGGTGATAGAGTTTGTATCTGTAACTCTAAAGAAGAACTACTTGAAATTTTATAATTAGCTCTTACTCTTTTAATAAGATTATTAAGAGTAAAGAGTATATACATTATGAAATACTTTTGGATGTATTTGAGGTATAGATTCAAAATTAGTTCTTGCCCTTTTGATAAAATTATTGAAAATAAAGAATATATGCAATATAAAATATTTTTTTAGTGTATTTAGGATATGAATTTGAAAATTATTATATGATTTGTATTTTCTCTATTAATTCATTTTAATAAATTTATTTTTCATCTTTATTCATAAAATAAATTAAAAATTAAATCACATCAAATTAATTATCTCTCTCTCTTCTTTGTTTCGCCAAGACTTGAATCCCCTCTCCTCCTCCCCCCCCAAAAAAAAAAAAGAAATACTGTGCTATCCATGGCTTCTGTTTCCGACGGTCCAGATTGCTACAGGTGAGAGTGTAAACTGGATCACTTGATTGTGAGTTGGGGACTGCAAAACTTTTAGAATTTAAAAATATAACACCAAAATCCGGCACTCAACAAAAATCTTGAATTTCCAGTTTTGAATCGATTTTAAACTGCAAAACAGCAGCTTCAAGACAAAAATCAAGAAGATGTGAAGAGGAAGAATCAATAGATTGAAGGTAGCGGCAGAGCATGAAGCAGATGGGATGGCGAAGCAAGAAACGAAGCAGGTTTTTAATGGTGGCAGTGAAGTGCACTTTGTTTTATTGAAAAATATTTTTTATGAAATATAATTATAAAATTTTTATTTATTTAATATTAAATATAAACAATTTGAAGAAAGTAATTTTTTATTTCAATTTTTTTTTAAAATTTTTAGATATCATATTTTTTTAATTATTAACGTAAATGGTATATCATTTCTTTAATAATATATATAAAAATAATATTTTCTATGAAAAATCCTTTTCGATAAAACAAACGGAATTTACATCTAGAACCATGGCAATGAATTCAAGACAGACCCACCGAAGAGTCAATTGAATATTAGGATGGAGAAAGTGATTCCTGTCTCCTCACAACATGGCAACTTTCTTCGTATTTAAACTTTTAAAACCTATATCATCGTAAATATTAGGGAACATGTCAAATTTTACAAGTTTACAGTACTATAATTCTAAGTAATTCCTTAGAAACATTCTGCCAAGCTTATGGTTTCGAGACCTTGAATGTGGTTATTTGAGTTTTAATTTATTGCTAAAACTATTATAATCTTTAGGTTTTCTTATGAATGTCGCGGAATTACCCTTCCTTCCTTATGGTGACAATATTGTTTTGAGAACTTAAAAAATTGATGAATTTTTGAAAGTCCATAACTATGATACCTTGAATAAAAGTTCATGTATTAATGTCTTGACCATTTTTCACAATACTAGATGTTAGATTTTATTTATTTGGAGCACACAAAAGTTGGCAACTTATTAAGAAATAATTTGTCACAATTACATTTTTAAACCGAAAGATATATTTAACTAAAAATTTAATTATGTGCTATTGGGTTGAATGTCTAGACTCATGAATGAATGTTATTAAATATTCTACTTTTTTATGAAACAAAACGGAACTTACATCTGGAATCATGGCAATGAATTCAAGACAATCTCACCAAAGAGTTGATTGTATATTGGGATAGAGAAAGTGATTCCTATCTCTTCACAACATAGCAACTTTCTCCGTGCTTAAACTTTTAACACCTATATCATCATAATAGGGAACATGTCAAATTTTATAAGTTTATAGTACCATATTTCTAAGAAATTCCTTAGAAACATGCTGCCAGGCTTACAATTCTGAGACCTTGAATGTGGTTATTTGTGACTTTTAATTTATTGCTAAAACTATTATTATCTTTAGGTTTCCTTATGAATGTTCTGGAATTACCCTTCCCTAGAGTCATGCTTTTCCCTATAGTGGCAATATTGATTTGAGAGCTTAAAAAATTAATGAAATTTTGAAAGACCATAACTATGATACATTGAGTGAAAGTACAAGTATCAATGTCTTGACCGTTTGTCACAATACTAGATATTAGATTTTATTAACTTGGAGCCCACAAAAGTTGGCAACTTATTATGAAATAATTTGTCACAATTACATTTTTAACCCAAAAGATATATTTAACTAAAAATTTAATTATGTGCTATTGGGTTGAATGATTGGACTCATGAATGAATGTTATTGAGTATTCTAATTTATAGATAATTAAATTTTGGACATTCTTATAAATTTCTTAATATTTATATTTTAAATTTAAATTTATTTATACATAATTATTTATTATATTTGAATTTTATGTTATTAGTCTTGAAAAATATATATTTTAATTCAATGCAAAGAGCGTGTAGTAGATGTTACGTAATAACATATGGATTTACAATTGTAATATTATTATACAATGATTTGCTATATCATTTTTTACACATAGTTTGTAGTTCATTTTCAAATATTTAATTAAAATTTGATATGTCATATCAGATTTTTATTAATTGTATAAAACATGTTATCTAAAAAAATGATGAAATCAACCAACTTACAATAATATTATAATTCTTTTTTAATAAGTTATGAAAAATTAGGTATTTCATTAAAAAATTAAGTGAAACTTGTATGAAATTTTTGATTAATTTAAAATATTAATTTTTAAAATTTTAAAATGAGAAGAATTATAATCCAAATTGTAGAAGACATTTTAATTGAAGTATTTATTAATCCACAGATGTTTTGGGACATGAATTGTACCTCCAATTCGAAACATATAGGATTTTTTTATTTATTTAATAACATGCCTTCTTATTATTTATTAATAATATAAAATACTTTTTATTAATAGTAGATCAAATTTAAACTCTTATTGTATATTAAGTTTGAATTTTCTTTTCATTTATATACAAAATTTTATTAAAGTGCTTTTCATAACATAATTACATAAATAACAATAAATTAAAAGTAAAATAAGTAAGCATGTAATGCATTGGTCAAATGCTAGTCATGTTTATAATCAAATTATCTAATTGTTATATTAAACAAGAATAGTCTTTCAACAATTAAATTATAATTTTTGAGTTCTATATTATGTTCACTCTTCATATTTTACATTTTTAATAAATATATAATTTATATAAAAAATTTGTACTAGTCATATTTTTTAATAAATTGTTATATTTTATATGAAATTTGTATATTACAAATGTGAAAAAAATAAACCTTCGTTAATTATATTATAACATAAAAAATTTGTAGCTTTCATGATAAAATTATTGTAAAATATATAAATAAAAAAGTTGAAAAAATATAATAAAAATCACATAAAAAATATATAATTATTATAATTATTAACTAA
Source organism: Sindora glabra (assembly GCA_020226215.1). NCBI lineage: Eukaryota > Viridiplantae > Streptophyta > Magnoliopsida > Fabales > Fabaceae > Sindora > Sindora glabra. The sequence goes on from CM035227.1 coordinate 82,393,159, forward strand.
CTATAAAATTTTTCATAAAATAATAATGATTTTATCTAAAGTAAAAATTTTAAACCATCAATAATTAAAATTTTATATCATATATCTAATAATTTGGTCTAATAAACTCTCCTCTTTATATTTGAGTTGTGCAAGCATCCCCTAAAAAGGATATGGGATCATTTTCTAAATAACATATTTTACAAATAAAATAGGCCTACTTTAACAATGGTAAAAAAAACTTGGATCTTTACGTAAAACTTTTGCAATATATCTGCACTTTATTTGTCCTCTAATACAAGTATTCATACTTTAAATTTTCACGCAATGCGTAAAAGACCTCACCTTTTTGAAAAGTGGGTTGGTGAAAGTGTTCGAGGAATCGGATGTTGTTAATACTAATTTTGTGAAAGTTCTGGTGATAATGAAAGTGAATTGGGAACTTCTTTTATTAGAGATTTCAATACATAAGTATCATTCATTTAAATTATTAAATTTTATTTACTTTAGATAATATAATATAAATAAATAAAAGTTAATAATTCAAATTAATAATATATTGATCCAATTAATGCATCATAATCTTTACTTATTTTACACACTCCTGGTTTGCGGTCATAAAAATTAGCTATTGCCTTGTCATGGTGCCAAATGGACGGTGGCCATTTTATGCTATCTATAGCACGTTTTTGGCAGGCTACAGATGTCACTGCCCCATTGTTTTAAAACAAAAACATCAATTGCAACTTCAAGTATGAAGATTAATTGAAAGAAATGAAAAGAATCTTACCGTATATTATATAATAGTATATTAATAAGTTATTAAATTAAATTATATATTAAATTTATTTTTTTAAAATATTATATATCATTGTTTTAATAATATGCAGGAATCATCTCCGACTTGAAAATCAAAACAAGATCTTTTATCTTGTCGTTGCCATGTACATCTAACAAGATCTGTATTTTAGTGCGGATCTAACCCTGTCGTGTACTGAGCCAAATTACATTTGGGATTTTCTCAATTGGTACTAATGAACTTGCCTTCGGCATCGATAAACAAATCTGCTTATCCGTGCACATTCACTATGGAGTTCTCACTAGCGGACGACTCATGAATTGTTTTCTGAATTCTTGAACAATTGGCCCTAATTTTGACCTCCATAAATATTTACCCTTTTATTTCTAAGATTAATGAATGCACTCCTGGCATGTATCAAACTTAGAACACTGTATCGCATGCAATTGAAAAATGTTTAAAAGATACTCCGTCCATTACTTTTTATTCATTGTAATAAATCAAATTTACAAAGATTAAAAAAATAATTTAGTTTATTTATTTTTACTTAATTTTGAAAAATTACCCTTTAATCCAAAATCAACATTTACTCTATTTAATCATCTCTTCACTTGCATTAATTATCATATTTAAATACATGCATAACTCTCTCTCTCTCTCTCACACACACACACACATTCTTAACTTCAGCCATATGTGCACTTCTCCAGAAAAATACTCCCCCCTCTATCCTTTTTCAATTTGATTTTTTTTTCAAATCAAAAGTTTCATCACAAAAAATTTGAACATTTCAATTTGCTGCAAAAAATTGTTTTAAAGACCAAAACTTTCATGTTATATGTACTGATTCTTAGTGTTCAACACAACTCATGATACTCTAATTCAAGGTAGAGATACCAAATGTCATTACTTCAAATTGATTTAAATGTCATTTTGACAAACTCACACATTGATGATGATGGAGGTCAACAACATATTGCAAAGGAATTGCAAATTTAGTTGCCAAATCTTAACATTGCTGTAGAAGAAAGTTTTGTTGCAGACCCTAATTCCCATCCCAATTCATCAAGGCTTCTCTTTGACTTAAACACAAAGCCATTTGCAAAAGATGAATTAAAGCCATGTGTAGAAGATGTTATAAACATAGAATTTAACATGGAAATGCCTAAACCAAACACTAATAGTAGATTTTCTTCTTATAACATATATCTTCCCCACCTCGCTTTTTTTTTAAAGTGTTGGATAATCATTATACCAAAACTCTTTGTAGAAGATGAAATAGAACCTTGTGTAAAAGATAATACAAACATGGAGATCAACATGGAAGTGCTTGAACCAAACTTGAATGCCAATTAGTTTTTTTTTTTTTTTTTGTTCTCATTTCTTTTGTTCAAAATTTGGAAGGCATTCATTTCAGTTTTTTCTATGCTTGCATTTTTTCAAGTTTTGCCATTTTCTATTTCTTTTTCTATTCTAGCATTCATTCAAGTTATGACATTTTTCCATCTCTTTTTGCATAGCAATCCTTAAAGGCACTAATTTTAGTTTTTTTTTCCTTAAATGTTGTCTTTTCTTTCTATGTGCAATGCAACAATTCTAGGCTTCTAGGTTTATTATGTGTTTGATTTTTATGTATTTGGTATAAACTTGATAGTTCTTTAACCATAAAATAATATGCTTTGTAGTTCTTACAATGTTAGTGGTTGAAATTGCCTTGTCATACATTAGAAGCTTGGTTATTCCCTGATGGCATTCTTTAATGTAGGATTCCTTTATCTTGTATCTTCTAGATAAGCTTGATTTCTTAGGATAGCATGCCTTGTTCTTGTTTTTTTTTTTTGCAAAGACCCTTTTATTATCATTATAGGGATAGATGTAGCTTGTGACAATATCAATGATTTAAGAAATGCATAAACTAACTTGGGAAGTAGTGCATACTATTGGAAAATACTATTTCTTTTTCATTTTTCTATTATAGAATAATATATTATTGTACTTGAATTCCTTTATGCTTTGGAAAATCTTTAATCATGTTCAAACACATGACTTTAACTATCAATGAACATATTCAAAATTGACTGATCTTATAAAGTAGGATATGACTTTTAGTATTATTTATCCAATGTAGACACCAAATTTCACTTGTTTCACTGTAATGTTGATGCTTAGTCGAATAAAAACCAGATTTTTTCCCTATTGGTGTCTATTGTCTTCCCTTATTAGATATATTTCAAAATTTTCATTTTGACATTTATTCTTATTAGTAACTAATTTACACTTGATCTTCTGGTAATAACCTACTTTTATTTTTCAAGTTTATATTTTCTTAAAAGTAGATCTTATGTTTGTATATGATTTTATATTAAAACTCCCATTTCTTCTCATTTCATCTAACTTTTACTCTTTTTTCTACAATAATTAAACATTTTTTGTTCTTGTAACACTTAATTTTAATGTATGTTTTAGCTTTAAAGCTATCATTTTTAAGTGTTTGTTTTTGTTTAGGTATTGTTTTATCTAATCTTTTTCATTTTTGAATAGAAGTAAATATTGAAGTGGTAGAAACATAAAATGATCATATAAGGTAACTTTAAACTTTGAGTAATGAAGAGCATAGAGCAATATTATAATTCTATTAAAAAATAATATTGATGGAAAATTGAGAAGAGGAGTTACAAAAATGGCAACTTCATTATATTTAGTTTTCGTTAGAAATGTTCAATGTGTTTGGAAATAATCAAAAGATGGTGATGTGTCTCATAAAAAGACAATAAATTGTAGGCATAAAAGAGTTGAGATTGATTTTTCTCGATTTTGTGAGATTCATTTATTTAAGTGAATAATTTTTTTATCTTTAACTTATGCTTTGAATACAAACATACCTTCATTAGTTAGACTTTTCAAAGCTAGAGTTATATGACATCAATCAAATGCCATAAAGCCAATTTTAAAAGAAGAAAACATAAGATTTTAGTTGCAATTTTGCTTGTCAATGTTGGAAAGTGATAACATATAACATAATCTAACTTTCATAAGTATGCATAACATTATTCATATTGATGAAAAATGGTTTTATATGACAAAGAAGTTTAAGAATTATTATTTGCTACCATATAAGGAAGAGCCATTACATGCTTGTAAAAACAAAAATTTTATTGGAAAGGTCATGTTTTTAATTGCTCTATCTTGTCCAAGACTTAATGTACAAAGGAATGAAATCTTCTCTAGAAAAATTGGTGTTTTCCTTTTTATCACTCAAGAATTAGAAGGACTAGTGTTAATAGAGTTACAAGGACATAGAAATAAAACCAAAAGATTTAGTAAAGAGAGAAATTATAAGATTGTTTCTAATTGAAAAGGCTCTCCTTACCATCAAAGAAAAGTAGCCAAGAGATGACTTAAGGAATCCAATATTTATTTAACAAGATAATGCAAGAATTCACATTAGTTATATTAATGATGATTTTTATCAAGTAGCTACACAAGTTATGCTTAATATTTGTTTAATGAGTCAACCTAGAAAATTTTCAAATTTAAATATCTTATATCTTGGGTTTTTTAATGCTATTCAATAATTACAATACAAGGAATCAATTAAAACTATTGATAAGCTTGTTAGTGCTGTTGTAAAGTCATTTGAAGCTTTTTCTATTGCCAAATCTAACAATATATTTATAACTCTACAATCATGCATGACAGAAATCATGAAAGCAAAAGGTTCCAACAAATATGAAATCCCACATATAAAGAATGCAATGCTAGAAAAGGAAAGCTAACTCCTTACTCAGCTAAAATGTGATTCCATATTGGTGTAAGAAGTACTTGATTACTCAAGTAATGTTTTTAGTTAATGCCAACATTTATGGCTAGTGAGATAGGTGAATACTTTGATGATGAAAATGTTGCCTTTGATAGGATATAAGATGAGAAAGGAAGGTTATAGGACCTTGAGTTACATTTTATGACAAAATTGTAGATGCTGCCATGTATTGTCTTTTTTTAAATTGCTTATTTTTCTATTTTATGTAACTAATGCTACTACTATTGTTTGTTTTCATATGCTCTATGGATGTGTATTGCCATGAAAGTGAAATAGTTTAGCTTGGTCTTTTTCATCATCAAGTATTTAGTAGAGCATGCATTTTGTTTATGAAGTAGTTTGGCTTGGTCAAATATCAATAATGCAATCATTCTTCTACAATTTTAAGAACTAATGCTCTTGTTGTTGAAATGTAGCAAGTGTGTACATAAATATTAATGTCATTGTCAAGTAAATTCAACATTGAACAAGAACAAAACATACTTTTTTTTAAACTAAGTCAAATTTCAAATTCAATTGATCTAGATAAGTGAAAGAAAGTTAAGAAGCAATCTCAATAAATAAATAAAATATAATCCCAAAGCTACTTTAACCGAGATATGATGTCACTTTTGAAACTAAATGTCAAGGCATAATTAGTGCTTGTCCTTTTCAATGATGATAGGTATTCTTTTGATAAATTCTTAGAAACTTGTATTTACAAAATTTTTTAGTTACATGAGTATAATCATGTTTATTGTCTAAGAATGAATGTTAATAAAAAAAATAACACTAGAACTTATTGACAATATGGAAACCAGCACTATCACAAATAAACTATGTGCCAAAATTTGCACTCCCATTAGACGTGACAGGACCTTAGACCATATCACAAACTCTTTACTTGGATTATCAGATGTTGCAGTACTTAAATCAATAGACATGATAGGACCCTGGACCATATCACAACTTTGGTATTTTTCATATCTTACAAAATGCTTGTTAGCCACTACTTTTCTTGTTTACCTTTTGTACTTCAATTTTAGAGTCTTACTATGAAAAAAAAAATATTATCCTTTTTATTTTTGATACATCTAGATTTAAATCATGGTTGTATAAGTCACGTACTTTGCTCCCTGGCCTCAAATCATTACATTAAATTGAATTGCTAATTCATTAATCGTATTCCATTAAGTTTGGAATAAATATCTTTTATTTCATGTTTAATAAGATAAGCCATTACAATAAACTTGTTTATATTTTTTATTTAAGTAATCAAGCTCAGGTTTAAACAAGTTGATCAAAGTTTTTGATTAAAGCACTATGGTTGCCCTTTTTAAGTATTGAATTCCTTTATCATTGAAGTTTTATAAACTTTCGATTGGTTGAGTAAATAGAAAAATAGTGATAAGGTTAATTTATTAAATTGAACATTCTAAGCAAGTACCATAGGGTGCTTGTTAATCTCATAGCATGTAATTATTATATATAGAAAAAATGTGAATAATAGGCCATGAAAAAGGGTTCCATATAAACATAGAATCATCTTAATTTCTTCATTGCAAGAGTGTCTCTTTCAAACTATAGTAACAAAAAAAAACATAATACTCTTAATAAAATTAGGAAGATAAACTTTTAACATCATCCTAACCACTTGTTGAAAAAAATTTTTCTAGAAAAACTCCATGTCCTTCTTATGGAAATTTATTCAAATCAAATCCAAAATTTGTAGGTATATTCAAATCAAAATTTATAACATCTTTCTTCTTCTTTCCATTAAGCACCACATTTGAATCAAACTCATGTGTGGAGTTTGAATTTAGTGTTGAATCTTAATGCACATAGTCTTCAACTATCTCCATATTCACAGAGTCTTTTACTATCTTTATTTTCTATTAATCAGCATGCAAAACAACTTTTCCTTTAATCTAAACTTCTTGAAGTTTAGAATCCTATGAATTGAACTGATAAGGATCACTTCCTTTTTTATTACCATTGGTGTTAAAATTTGGAAGCAAAATGGCAATAAAGGAAAAGTTGTTTTGCATGCTGATTAATTGAACTGAAAAAGTCATTGCTGAAAATTTCGTCAGTATAGTTTCATACCTGAAGCAACCAACACTGATGACATGATATCGTCGCTAAAAGTATGGCCTTCTACGACAACAAAGTCGTCGTAAAAACCTATTTTAAAATTTAAAAAATTTTAAAATTTGATTTTCAATGACGATATTTTCGTCACTAAAAGTCAAAAAGTCGTTGCTAAAGCTAACTTTTAGCGATGATAATGTTGTCGTTGTAAGTTAAACCTTCGGCAAGGACAATTGTCATCACTGAAAGTTCGAAAGTTATTGGTTCTAAAAGTTCGAGCTTTAACGATGACGTTTGCCGTCACTGAAAGTCCGAGATTCAACGATGACAAACGTGCTTCAGTAACGATAATGTCGTCGCTGAAAGTCATCTTCAATGATGACATTCTACCCCTATAGCGACGACAATGTCGCCGCTAAAGATTTTTTGAATTTTTTTATAAAAAATTTAAATTGAAATTGTCATTATGATTAAGTGTATTTCAAATAATATATTATATTTAACAACATTTGTCTAAAATATTCTTTATTTGAATTAATTTGAATTGCTCAATATCTTTTTTAAATTTATTTTAATGTAAATTATATAATTATAATACATCAGTAGTACTAATAATAATGACTAACAATTTGTTGCAACATAAAAAAAATGAATACTCATAAAACAATTGTAAAAATAGTATTTATATGAATAAATTATATATACACTATCCATGTAAATGTGTACACATAAAAAATATAAAGATACATGTACAGAATATACTACGGGGAAGGGAGGTGTAGATATATCGATGCATCATCATCATCCTGGCAACGAGAATGATAAAACGATGGTGGCAGCTGAGAAGGACTAGGTAGTTGAGTGGCAGGTGCAGTCGCAAATCTACTCCGCCCAGGCAGTGTAGCAGCAACAAATGGAGGCGGCGCTAGGATGATACCCTATTGTCTAAGAATCAAGATCATCTCAGTAAGTTAAATCCCAAGTTGTCACTGCATCTACTACTATTGTTGTTGATCCAACTGCTATTGCTATTCCTGAATCAACCGTTGGCTCTGCTGGAATTGATCTTGACTGTGCTATAACTACTGCTGTAACTCATTGGCCTGAGACACAGATTGTGAGCTTGCCCCAGCGCTAGAAGTCCCCACCAAATGATAGGACTGACCAGCAAGCACATGCCCAACAGCCCTCTTGTACCCTCAATGAGTGCTAAGCACCTTATCAGCGATGGCAGCCTCATCTATCTGTACAGGAGTCACAAACAAGCTAGTGAATGATACACTAGACTGTACGTGCTGAGTCATGAGCTCAGTCATCCTCACCTTAAATTATTAAAATAAAATTTAATAATAAATCTTATAAGATATATTCATGAAATTCTATTTAAAATATAAAATTCAACTAGCTTACTTTTTGCCTCTGAGGGATTGGATGCACCCACTCCCCTGACCTATACGTGTGTTAGTCCCTAAAATTCTCAAGAACCAGCTATAGCTCACTAGTATCTCTATTTCTTTATTCAATTTTTGTAAGAGAAAAAAAAGGATGAAATAAATAAATAATGATGTAAAGCTATCTAACAAGTGGATACATTTAAAAAATAAACAAAAAAGTAAAATTACCTTATCAAAGCGATGTGCAGTAATAGACTTTGACCCATGTCGGTCATTCATAACCTTCTGTGCTCTATTATTTGCATTCCTCCCAGACAACTCCTACAAATTAAGAAAAAATAGTATTAAATTTTTATTTTTACAATTTAAGTATGTGAAATAATAACATAATACCATAAAATGTCATACTTGCCTTGTACTCGTCACTGTCAAAAAAGTTCACACACTTCTGCCATATTTGCGGTGAGATAGATTGGGGCACACAACGTCTAGCCCAATCCAAATCATAGTCCTAGTATTGATCGCCTCCATGCTTTAAGAAATACTTATTCAACCTATACTTCCAATCTCTGTACAAGTCTGCAGCAGTCCACATGAAACTGGAGATCGTTCTATCCCGGTTACCCTTAGAGATGCCCTGGAACTTGAAGTGGGATTGCATTAAAAGACATTTAACAAATTTATGAGTAATATATTTAGAAATTTCAATCTCAAAAGGATTAATTCAGCAGATGGAGGAAATAAATACTTAGGCAAACCTCCTGCACAACTCTATCTTGGATTTACTGAGGTACAGCTTGCCATGACTTATAATAAGGCGGCACGTGGGCTCAGATCATACTGCCAATATCACAAGAGAGATGGCTAGCATTTTCACTAACCATATGCCATGTACTAGTCGTATCAAACTATACAAGCACCGATCTGCCCCCACCCCTACCTATCTTCTCGTGCAGCCTGAGGGACCTATTCGGATCCCTCTTTCTTGTAGCGCCACCTCAATAAATAAAGAAAAATATCAATATAATAAACATGATATTTAATCAATCTCAGGTATGCATAGTTAATAACAAATACCTAATCCCTCGCACTATGATGGAATATGGGTGGGTCGTTGTGGTGGGTCACCTCTAACGTCACCTCCGTGGTGTCATGCCTTGACATCTGCCATAACTAAAATAATACACATTATACAAGTAATTAATGGAGAATCCATAGTCAAATTGAACGATCAAATGGTACAAATTTTTACAATCATATTGATTATTTAAACAATTATGCTTACACAATTATGAGTTATAGTTCGAATATCTTATTTTATCCCTAATTTAAATTAATGTCGGTGAACCTAACAGACTCATGGTCATCGATTTCTCTTTCATTATTAGATTGTAAAGGCCTCTTATCCATATAATCATCAATTGTTTCATCTTTGAAACTATCGTCATCATCGATGAAGGTGTCTTCTCCATAAGCAACAGATCTAACATTCCTGTGAGGTGGAATGATTGAAGGACTATTTTTTTCATTACCTAGATCTACTAGATTGAAATCTCCAAGATCAATGTGAGGTTAAAGTTAGATGAGTTACTATCCTGCAGAAATAATAGGTCTTATGCACTGTTTCCATCATTGGGTAGATCCTATATGTTGCGATATATCAAATTATGGACGACCCCCCAATTTGGTCTATTAAGGAGATCCTCAGTGTAAAACACTTAATTTGCTTGGGTAGCAAGTATATAAGGATCATCTTTATACCATTGTCCATTAATAGGGATGCTTGTGATATTCTTGTCAATATAAAGTTTCTTTTTTGTAGGATTAGTATGATACTATTTGCATTTAAATAAAGTCATACTATAGTTATTTAAATAAGTCAACTCAATGATTTCTTCCAGTATACCATAGAACATGTTACCATCAATTGTCGAAATAGAAATGCCATTGTTTTGCATCTTATGCTTTGTATCCCGACTTTCTACTACAAACTACACTCTATTCACAATACATGCAGAGCATATCATGGTAGTAAAATTAGGACTGGGGGCTAATGATAGTAGTTCTTCGATGGCCTTTGGATAACTGTTCCTATGTAAATGGTACATTTGAAAAAGTAGCAATTTTTTCAAGAATTAAATTGAAAGATTAGTAAGAGGAATGGTACAATATTTTAGATATTGATTTAATGAATTTAGGAATAACAAACCCTTACCTTCAAGTAAAACCACGAGGAAAATTTGATTTTCTGTAAGTTATTAATATTTTTAGCACCACTTCATTTGAGTTTCAATTGATGCTCACTATAGAACATAATAATCTTAGTCTATTATAATCACCAAAAGGAGAAAAACACAAATGACCATAGATACTTACTAGAGATACTTTTCAATCTCAATACAATTATTCAAAATGTACCATACTGCAACATCTCGATCCTTCCTGTCAAAGTGAGAAAAAATCTTCTTCTCACTAGTCGACACTGGGATCGGAACACCGATAATCCCTTCTTGTTTGACTAGGTGTTACATCTTGATTTCTATCAGGCCAGTTGAATCTAGTTTCCACTCTTTCCAAGTACATAAAGAAAAATGTTAATGCCTCATTAACAATATACCCTTCTGTAATTGAACCTTTCGGTCGAGCATGATTTTAGACATAATCCTTCAACATTTTTATATATCTCTCATATGGGTACATCCATCGAAAATGAACAGGTCCTCCTTCCAATGCTTCATCTGGCAAATGCATCACCAAGTGAACCATTATGTCAAAAAATGCTAGAGGGTATATCCTCTCAAGCTTGCATAAAATAATGATAATGTCATGTTTGGCTTGTAGAATATCCTTCTTATTGAGAGTTCTGACACATATTTGACTAAAGAAATTGCATAACTCAACAAGTGGATATGATAATTCCTTTAACAAGAAAGCCCGAATTCCTAATCCTAACAGTCTTTACATAATAACATAATAGTCATGTGATTTCAGCCTTTTCAACTTTAGGTCACAATCTGTGACATTCTTACAAAGACTCCTAGTAAACCTATATGAAAATTTCATATTTTTTATATATTGGCAAAATCATTTTCATTCTTCCTGGTTAAGCGTATATGCAGCATATGGCTTGAAAAGTTAACCCTTTTACTCATATAGATGTAAGTTGGGCCTTATCTTCATGTCTGCTAGATCTTATCTTGCATTGTCCATATCTTTTATTTTGTGCTCAATATCTAATAATGTACCCAGGATGCTATCACATACATTCTTCTCAACATGCATCACATCAATCTTATGTCTTAAGTTCATTGTTAGCCAATACGAGAGATAAAAAAATATACTTCTCTTGCTCCAATTAAGTTTGTCGGCACCTCTCTTTTGCTTTAAACCACCAAATTGAGCATGTTTTCTAGGAAGTCTCTGTGCCACCTTTCCTAATTGTTCCATGATAACGTTATTGGTAAGAGATGGGGAAGGGCTTTCCTCTCCAACCTCCCATTTAATTCTTTCCTATTTCTCCATGTGTGACTTCTTGGAAGCCAATAGCAATGACCAACATAAGCTATTTTTCCTCTAACTCGAATTGAAAGAGTATCCAAATTACATGTAGGACTTGCTTTGTATCCTTGTCTACTCCACCCAGATAGACTACTTCGAGCAGGAAATCATTTACAATCCATAGCAACATTGCTCACATATTAAACACCATATTTGTATTCGCATCTCGAGTTTCAACTCCTCTCTCCCAAAGATGCCTCAACTCTTCTACGACCGGTTATAAGAAGACATCGATATCCTTACTTGGCAATTGTAGCCCTGGGATTAATAGGGTTAACATGAAAAAGATTGATTCATGCATAACCATGGTGGCAAGTTATAAGTGGTCATAACTACTAGCCATATGCTATAGGATAGGTTTTTATCACCAAAAAGATTAAATCCATCTACATTTAAACCCAACCTAACATTTTGTGGGTTAGCAGAGAAATTAGGATACCTTTTATCGAACTCCTACTAGGCTTTTCCATCAACGGGATGTCGCATCACCCCTTCCTCTTTTGACTTTCCAATGTGATGCCATATCATATTCTTCACAGTATGTCTTAACCCATACAAATGCTTTAACTATGGAGCTAATGAAAAATATTAAACCACTTTTTGAGACACTTTCTTTCCTTTCGTATTTTTATCTACCCATCGGCTCTCCCTACAAATTGAAAAATTATCCTCAAAAGCATGTTCTTTCTAGAAAAGTGCATGGTCATGTTTGCATACATGGATTGATTCATACCCCAATCCTAACTTATTGAGCCATTTCCTTGCACCATAGTATAACTCGGGCAATTTATTATCATTTGGAAGTGCCTCTTTTAACAACTGCAGAAGAGCATCAAATGACTTATTTATCCACTTATGCAGAACCTGCAAGTGCATGAGTTTCACTAGAAAGTTCAAGGTTGAAAACATTGTGCATCTTGGATGCAATTCTATTTCTACTTGCTCAAACAGGTTATCACAACTACTATAATTTATTCCAATGTCTCCATCAGCCGCATTTTCACTCCTATACTCGTCATTGCAAACATTGGCTTCAAGTACTTCAAGGCTGATGAAATCATGTATAATATCTGCCAGCTCATCTCTATTATTGGGAGATGCCATCCAAGTTACTCTAGAAGTTGAAACATCCGCTTCACCATAGTGTACCTAATTTATGTATAATAAATGAAATCCATTATGTATAATATGTGCCTCCAACGTTTGTAATGTCTGGAATATTAAATTCACACACTTTTTGCATGGGCATCTTATCAAACCCCTTTCATCGATAAAGTTTTTAGCTCTTTGAACAAATGCCACTACACAATTCCAATACTCATCCAACAAGCGATTTGGTAGATGTATATAACTTTTATTGATGGACATTGTATCACTGAACAAGAAGAAAATAGCTTGCAGTGGAATAAAGTGTTGTGATTAATATTTGAAATGTACCCTAAATACACCGTATCACTTTAACTTTGAAGGGTAGGGTCCTATCCCATTCGAGATATTTCTATAGTTATGATTTTCTCCAATTTATCCATGCTTATCATTTGCTTCGTACAAAAATTTCGACAACATCTCCCTATAGTTCTCTAAGTGCTTAAACTATACACCTGTATAGTGTATACTCGGAGAACAGTTAGGATGCTAAGATATTCCCACAATATCAAACAAAAGCCAGATAAATTCTTAATAACAACTATAGGACATATCTCAAACTATCCAACTTTTCAGGACAATTCAAGAGTTGGTTAATGTATAGAGAATAACCAATCCTTAAACGGGTTTAAACTTATAACATAAATGCAAATATAGTTCTATTTAAACTTATTGTAAAAATATATTTACAATAATTAAAAATAACGATACAACATTACATGTGAATCGTTACATGTGAATCGTTATTTAAGTATCAGTACTATTATTTAAGTATCTTATTATGTAGATTATTTATTTTTTTAAATATCCATAATAATTGTTATGTTTCACAATAAATTTATGAGAATTCAAACGTGTAACCTGCTTTATTATATTTATAAGGTGAATAATTTAGCTTCTCTATAGAGAGGTGTATTTTATGAATACTTATAAATTATCAGACATAGGAACTTTTCAAATTTCTATTATGATATGGTCGTTTTGATTATCTTGCCAAGAAGTCTTTTCATAAGGATTATTATATATATTTTTTATACAAGTGTAATATGTCACATATTATTACAACTAAATAATAACATTTATCATTATAACATTGAAAGAAAGTAAAAGGATGCTATCACAAAATAAGGAACCATTGTTTGTTAATATTTTTTTTTATCTAATTCTAAATAAATTAAATAATTTTCATCATTTCAATTTGTTCCAAATTATATATTTTTCAATTAATTTCAGCAAACTCAAAGAAGCTTCAAAATAAATAATACTAAATTAATATCCAAGAGATTATAGCATTAGTAGATTGAGCTTAAAAAATATTTCACTATACATTTATTGTTAATTTCATAAGTTATTCACTAATGTAATGTTATTGTAACTTTAGCTATTAGAATTATGTACATAACATATATTTTGTAAAATAATTAAGAAATGCTTCATAATCTTCAAAAATTTACATTCCTTAGTTTGAAAGTTAATTTTTAATCCAATTAAAAAATCAAGATACATAGCAGTTGAAATTGTAAATAAAAAAATAATTTAGTCAATGACAAAATTGACATTGAAAATAATGAAATATAATTCAAAAATTATATAAACTATATTTATTTTGGTTGTGTTCAAGATCTAGCTTTAAAAAATAATTTTAACAAATAAATTTTGAAAATTAATCAATTATAAATTTTATTATTTTTAAAAGAAAAAAATAAATTTAATTTATCCATGAAGGGGGTGATTTTCATGTGACTTCTTGGTTAATTAACTTTTTGTTTCTATGTAATGTAGATAGTATAATTTGAATTATTAGGTTTGATTTTTATGTGGTCTCAAGTTTAATTGAATTTTTCTTATTATGTGGTGTAAATAGTATAATTTGAATTGTTAAGTTTCAATTTCAATTAAAAAAGAGATTATATTATTAAAATCTCTTATATTCTAAGCTATATTTACATACTTATTCTAATTTTCTATCTTACATTATTTTAACAAATCTAATAATTTTGGAGTTTGCTAAATTACATCATAAATTTTAAATTTTGTGGATAAAATATCATAACAACTCTATCTTACATTAGTCTAACTAATAATCTACACATATATTATATACTACAAAGTTATAATTTAAGGGATACATAATAGCAATAAAATTTATATTTACAAATTTTATGCTAAGTTAAATTTACATAAATAAATTTAAAATTTACAACATTCAAAACTAAATAATACAGAGCATCATATTAAATTAAACATACTATCAACTCTATTAATTCATGGCAAACTATTAATCCCATATATAACATTTTACAATAAAAATATTATAAATTTTAGTTCATGTACTTTGATGGTAAAAATCTACTGATCAACTCTGAATACTCCCCACGAACAATGATAAGTGTTAATAATAACTAACAAATTAAAATATGAAATATACAAAATTAATACACATCAACATATATAAAAAATAAATATACTAAATTATAAAAAATTATAAGAGAAACTTACCTTAGGTCCACTGCTTCTCCTTTGCAAATGCGCAAATGAGAGGGGAGGAGGCGTCGAGGATTTATATAGGTGAACCCTTCACCGACGACAAAAAATTCTCGATCGTTGGTGAAGGGTCATCGGTGAAGGTTTAACCTTCAGTGATGACAATGTCATCATTGAAGGACTCTTTTTTTTTGGCAGATAAGCCTTCAGCGATGACATTTTGTTGTCGTTGAAAAGCGGACCTTTTAAGGACGATATATGTCATTGCTGAAGGCCTGTCTCAAAAATTGGACAAGGACTTCAGCGATGACAATTATCGTTGTTGAAGGGTCCACCTTTCAACGACAACATACAAATGTCATCGCTGTAGGTGCTCCTCAGAAGTTGGACAATCCTTCAGCGATGACATTTATCGTCATTGAAAGTTGCACATTTTAGCGATGACAAAGTCGTCATTGAAGGCCAGCCCAATTTTCGAGGTTGGCTTTTCAGTAATGACAAATGTCATCATTGAAATAGTCATCATTGAAGGATAAATGTTCTTGCCGAATTTGTTTTAGGCACTTTAGCAATGACATTTATCATCGCTAATCGTTAAAGCCTATTTTTTTCCCGCCGCAGTTTTTCAATTCCCTCTAAAAGTCATTTGGCTTTCACCGACGACAATGTTGTCGGAATACTTTTAGTGACGATTTTTGATGATTGAATTTTTATCGTCACTAAAAGTGTCATCGTTGTTGCTTCTTATTCTTGTAGTGATAGACAGACACAAAAATTGAAACCCACGTTGTTCAATAATGCATTAGTACATCCAAAACTCTTTTTCTTTTTGTTAGATTTTAATGGGTAACAACCACAACTAAATTATTAATTGCTTCTGATTTCTTAATCCCAAACGTTAATTAAGGTTATCTCATGTTTAATTGGTCGGTGTCGGAAACCTTGGTACCACGAAGCTTCGTCCTGATCTGTACGATAACAAAACCCTAATCTCTTCCCAGGGCACCCAAAATAATTATTAATGAATTCTCATAATTTAAAAATGAAAATTAATTACAAGATAAAGTGAAGCATAGTTTCAAAGTGTAATTAAAGTTGTGGTCACGTTACAAAAAATAAATTTATAAAAAATATAGATAAATGATATCTTTAATCATTACAAAATAAAATTATGACTACAAAACATGTAGTAATTACAATTACAATATTGCATATAATGTTTCCAAAGCAACTTAAAATTTAAAATCTTTGTAATTGCTGCCATTGATTGATTACTTGAAGAGTAATAAGCATAAAAAAAATAGTTAAATGTGTAAGGTGAGATAATAATGCGCATGCTTTATGCTTGATTACTTTTTTTTAGACAATAAGAGTGGTTAAAGTAGTAAATATATAAATATAAGTATTAACGATCAAATTCTGGATGTATAGAATGACAAAAAAAAACCATTAAAAGATATTAAATATCACTTGAAAAAAACATTTTGAACTATTTATAAATATATTTTAACGTTGAGAGGGACAAGCACATATATATTTTGTTAACTAGTTTTTTAAAAGCTAACTAAATTTGAAAAAATTACATTTCAAAAAGAATTAATCCAACCGTTTTATTACGTGGAATCACATTGTTTCTTTTAGTTATATATATATACACATATGTTAGTCATCCGTGCAATGTACGGATAAATATTTGTTTCAATAATATAGAATTATAATTCTATGTTAATTATCTACAAAGAGGATTAGATAGAAAATTAATATGCAACTAACAACCCTAAAAAATATCTTATAAAATAAAATATTATGATATATTACATATATATATTATTAAATAATTAAAATTGATATTATAATATAATAAAAATCTAAACTTATAAATTTTTTATATGCATTAGATCATATAAAATAAATTTAAAATTTTTTCTTATTTTTGAATACTCATAAATTAAATCAAAGCTAAACTACTCCAAAATTGTTCCAAATATATACTAAAATCTTTAAAAAAATTATTTATATTTCCACAATCCCATATTGTAAGCTTATAAGTCGATCACAATTTCATTTGATAGAAAATTTTGCAAAGTATAAAAATTTTGTAAATAGTAACAATTACAAAAACTTTAAACAAAATCTATGAAGGAGAAAAAAGAAATAAAAACCTAAGGCAAAATGGGGGAAGGAAATTAAGAATGTTTAAAAAAGCAAAACTTTTGAAAAATAGTCAAAAGAATAAAATATTTATAGAAGAAGATAATTAAAAGAAAAATATTTGATAAAATAAAATTTGGGAGAAATTTAAGAAGAAAAAAATTTATCTCCCCACTCATTTAATTTAACATTCAATTAAATAATTAATTTTAAATTTATTTTACCAAAAAGATTGATTTTAAATTCAAGCATCACATTAATTATATATTATTTTTTAAGATAATTATTATCATTAATATTAATATTTAATATAATTTATGATAAAATAAATTTTTTTGTAATGACGATAAATTTTTTATTTATCATATTAGTACATCATAAAATAAAATTTTAAAATAATAATTTTGTATTATAGACAACTCATTAAATATAATCCATAAATTACTATCTATTTGTTGATTAAAATTTTATTTTTTAACATCAAATCTTTCATTTTTTAATTCACATGAAAGATAGGAATAACTTTTGATTGGAAAATATTAATAAGGGACTCATATTTAAGTGTTTTCTAAAAGTTGGCTTATAATAGAAATTAACAAAAAAAAAATCAATGATCAATTATGCTTATAAAATAACAAATTTATAAAAAAAATAATAGTTAAATTAAATTTTTTATATAATCATAAATATAAAATAATTTAATTGGAGTTTAAGAAAAATATGTTAAGACTATGGATGAGAAAAAAAGATTAGAAAAACAGCATAAATATTTAGGAAAATATTACCAAAAAAAGATAATTAATTAGATTATGAAATGGAAAAGTAAATATGTAATTACCATAGTGAGAATGTAAAAGATAAATCATAATGTTATTTAGTGGAAAATATTTTTGGATATTGAACTCAAACTTTCTTAAAAAGAAAATGACATTGACAGGAATAAACTTAATATCAAATTTAATCTTTTTTCGATGGTTGTAAGTGACTTGTTCATTTGTATTTGCGAGTAAATGGGGATTTTATTAAATATATATAAAGAGAAAGTGCATTGTAAATGAGAGTTTACAAATTTTAAATTGGATTTAAAATATGATAAATATAAAGATAAAATAATTTTTATTTAAATTAATTGAAGATAAAAAATAAAAAAAATTTAAATGAAATAAGATAGGGATAGAGATAAAATAACTTTTAAATTTAAAATAAAAAATGCTATTAAGTTGATTTGCAATTTTGTTACTTTCAATTGTAAATCAATAAAATTTTTTAGAAACAACATCATATGGTAGTTCCGATTCTCTCATAATTTCCTTTAGAAAGTGTAATTATCTTGTCCTATTAAGAGATGAGTAAATTAATCAAAAAAATTTATTGATGAAATAAACCATAAAAATATGTTTTTTGCAATTTTTATATATATCAAAATTTAGCAAACTAATGAGAATGGATTAAGTTATAAATATTTAAAAAATAAAAATTCAATGAAATAAAGTATTCATAACAAACAATGAGCAATTAAATTGGAAAATAATAGTATTGAAAAAAAGCAAAATAAATTTTAAAAGAAAATTTAGATGGTAGAAGCATTATTGAGTAGTTACAAAAGATTAAAAGTAGTAAGATCTCATAAAAGAAAAAAAAGATAAAGATAAAAGTTCTCATATTAGAGAAAATGATAACAAAGTGTAGAAAGAAAAAAAAAACAAACATAAATGTAATTTGAAGAGCTTTTTGAGGAGTTTCTTATGGGACTCAAATAATTTGGCATTTATAAATTTTAGTGTTAAATAAAAAGTAATTCAAATTCAAGTTTTTATTAGAAAATGATTTAATATTGAAAGATAAATGGATAATAAATGACAAATTGACACGTGATAAATTATGGAATAACACTTACCATAGAAAGTAAGAAATATTATAGTTAATATATGATATATGGATAAATGTGTGTGTGTGTGTGTGTAATTGCTATTTTTTATGTTCATATATTGATGTTACCAATATTTGACCTTTAATTTTTTATTTAGATAAAAAAGTCATACTATAAATTTAATAATAATAAAATAATAACAAATATTGTAATAAGTGTGCCACACTATCAATTATTTTAATTAATAAGAGTATTTATTATAAAAATAAGGGAAAATAAGTAGAATTGATTTAAATATTTTAAATTAATTTTTTATTAAAATTACTTAAATATCTTTTATTATCCCATTATTGAAAGAGAGGCCCATCGGACTAGTAAACATCTAAGACAAAAAAATAGATAATGCTAGTTAATATAATATTTTGAATGAAGTTGGTTCAAAACTATTTTATGTTTTAAAAAATGATAATATTATGGAGAGTTCAACTTTCTAAGAGATTGAATATATTTACTATTGAATTGTATTTATTGTATTAAAATTTATATTTTAAATTTTAATTTACTTACTTTGAGATTTGAAAAAAAAATACAATAATGAAATATACAACTTTCTAAAAAGTTAAGTTCCTATAATATTATCCTTGAAAAAGTACTTTTCCTAAAAAGATAGAGAGACTTATCATTACTTTGAATATTACTATTTAAAAAAAAAGTATTCTAACCCAAAAATCTCTAAAACATTACATAGATAATCCAGGCCCCTTCTATATAGAGAACAACTAAGAAAAAGAAAGATTAATAATATATAGATATTGGAGTTTCTTAAGTTAGATTTATATCATTTGAATAAAAATAAATATAGAAATTTTATATGCATTAATTGAGATTCACAATTTTATTTTTTATGTTTAACATAATAGGAAATAGAATCAAAAGAGGGAAAAAAAGACATGATTCAAATCCAAGCAACCTAATTTCCCACACTTTTTTTCTTTCTCTTTTTTTACATAAGTAAACACTATTATTAAAGACTCAAAATGGCATTATCCTCAAAGATAAACACCTTTAAAGAAGGAGGAATGCAAGATAAGCACTAAAAACTTTCCTTAATGAAATGTACAACCCATTTTGTAGTTTCATAGACAACCTTATCATAACCCTAGGGATCCATTTAAGAAAAATATTATTCAGTTGAGAAATAAGACTAAAGACAAATCAAAAACTAGCCAAGCACACTAACGACAATTTATGCGACCTCGCAAGGCATCAATAGTCATTTTGTAATCAATTTCAACTATGACTCTTGTATCTAGGTAATTATATGACACCATAATTCCTTTTTGGATAACTAATAGCTTAGCCTCCAAAATGGAAACACATTCAAAATTTTTGTACCACATGTTAAGGAATTTAACATTGAAATTTCAAGCTATAATCACCAATGAAGCTTTACCCTTTGACTATCTTGCATCCACATTAAGTTTGATAGTAGTATAAGGTGGAACAACCTAATATAATTGAAAAGCACTTGGATTGGGATAGACACTTTGAGAGTTAGAGCCTAAACCACTAAGTTGACTTGTGCCCTTCAAATTAGGTAATGCAACTCTTTACTCTCCATATGCACTTGATACTTCTTCTCATACATATCATGAGCCACCAGTCATATGAGGCGCTCTAGGTCAGTGGATGTTTCGCAATGGACGATGGTATTTCTTACCTCTTAAACACACCATAACAAAACCTAGAGAAATAATAGTAGTCGATGCTAAAGAAAAGGATAATCTACTGTGCCTAAAACCAAACCACCTATTAAGAATTCAATAAAAAAACTCTTGGATAGAACACATTGCAAATTGCTTCAATTCAAAGTCCCTAAACTCAAGATTATAGCGACTATGCTAGATTGTAATTTTAAAAAAGATGGATTCATTCAACCATGCATATAAGGGATAATTTATTGCTAAAGTTAGTCAAATATGTCATCTGTGCTCTAGTAGGCAACACACCACTAATCACTCTATATATAGCATATATTTGTTATGGACATTGGCATTCCATAATTGTTAGCACATAGTGAACTATGGATGTTGAACTTGTTAATTACTTGTGATGAGTTTATATGCCAATTTGGAAATAAAATTTTCAAAGAAATTTAAACATTAGTCTCTCTAATCATCATCATCTTTTCATATTTGTAACCTATAAATATTGATAGCATCATTAAAAAGGAATGAATTAGTAATTAAGCTGGCATTCTACTTACTTTGGTTCAACATTAACTTTGAAATGGTCAAGTCATTGTTAACATTTACTCCATCCCTTGATTGTGAAATTAAATTCTTGTATTTTGGAACCCATGGTTCATGCAATGCCTTCATTAAATTTCCTAATCCCACTAACTAGCATAAGCCCTTTTGTATTATCATTCTTCCTTCTGTAATGCCATACCAAGCCTGGGATCCTTTATCCATAATCTCTTCTAAGAATTTATTTGATTTAAGATACTTTCCCTTTAAACATTAAACCTAAAAAACCTTTCTTTTTTGTCTCTAATTTCTAGGTGATTTTAGTTAATATCACTTGATTAATAAAATGGAAAAATTTAAACCCTAAACCTCCCTCACCTTTGGACAAGTATAAATGAGCCATGATAATAGACAAAAGAACCTTTCCTTATCATCACAGATGCCGACCAAAATTATGACATATAAAATCTAATTAGGAAATCTCCACTAAAGCTTTAAGTATGGACATAGAATAAATTGGTAATTGTTGTAGAATAGAATGAATCATAAAACTATGCCTAGTTTATGATAGGGACTTTTTCTTCCACCCTATTAGTCTATGTGTGCCTTATTTATCAAAAATTGAAAGTCACACACTTCAATTTAGATAAGATAAAGGTATTCCTAGATATCTAGCATCCTTCCTTGTAGAACTCATACCTATTAACTTTAATAAGCATTTCTTGGGCTTAGCTCTCATATTTCTAGAAAAGAAAATTCTTGACTTTTACAAGTTTATCTTCTAACTTGATTAATTTTCATATTAGTTTAAAATATGATACAAGTTACTTGCTTAAAGAAAATTCACCCTAGCAAACATCGTAGTGTCATTCGCAAACATAAAATGGGTTATAAATGGCTTAGACAAGTACACTTTATGAATAAGTTTGTCTGCATCAACCTTAAACAATAACCTAGATAACATTTTTTAGCATAAGATAAACAGATAGGGGCATAATAACTCCTCTTGTTGGATTCCCCTAGTTGGACTAAATTGCCTAGTAAGACTTCCATTTAAAAGAACTTGGAAAGAAATTGTTAACAAGCATTATTCCACTAATTGCACATAAGTACGATGAAAAACCAAAGAATTCCAAAATCTTAAGCACAAACTTCCATTTAACTCTATCATATGCCTTTTTGCATATCTAATTTCAAACCCATTGGACCTCCTCAATCCTTTTTCTTTTTGAAAGTATGCACTACTTCTTGTGCTAAGATGCCATTTTCAACTATCCATTTACCAAGAACAAAAGAAAACTAGACTAAAGAAATTAATCTAGGTAGAGTATCTCTTATGTGATTAGCCAATATCTTTGAAATTAATTTATAAACCAAATTATGAAAACTAATTAGGTGAAAATCCCTAAAAATGTATCCACTTTGAACTGAAAGAATTAGAATAATAAATTTTTGATTTATTTCTTTTAACATGAATCCTAAATAGAAAAATTTTTGTTCTATCAACACTACCTACTTTCCAACCATTCTAAACATCTTTTAAAGAAGATTGTCATCATTCTATCTAGCCCCAACAATTTTAAATTAAGCATTGTGCTTAATGTATTAGAGATTTTATTCATAAAAGGAATCTGACATAACCTTCTATTTTCATCCTTAGTAACCACCTATTGATTGAACCCATATAAGTCTACTAAATATAAGGGATTTTTTCGTAGAAAACATATTTAAGAAGCCATTAATAAAATAAGTCACCACAAAATCTTTGTCTCAAATCCATTCTCCTAAAACAAGCTTAACACTAGTAACATTATTCTTATGCTGATGTATAATAGTAAACAACTAATAGAAATGAGAATTGCAATATCCATTTTTTTACCCATATTTGCCATGACTTCTACTACTAAATCTCCTTATGTCGAGCTAATTGCTCCTATAAATTCCATCAAATAATTCTTTCTAGCCTTTTATATTCCTCTAAGGAATGTCAATTTTGGACATCATTTAATAACTTAATTAGTTGTTTAATACAAGAGTGTGTCTACCTAAAGTGCTTCATATTCCATACCTTTAAGTCATGTTGAACTTATTTAGTTTTCTAAATCAATTGAAATAGAGCTAAGCCTTAAATGTTATAGTTCCAAGTTAAAGTAATAACATCTTGGCAAGAATCATCTTGTAACTATGCTACCATAAAAAAGATGTAAAACTCTATCTTTATCTTGGAAAAGATCCAATAAAATAGGGTTTTGGTCAAATATAGAACTAACAAGGTGGCAAACCACTAGCTTAGGAAATTGGACATGCCAAGTAACATTACAAACTACCCTATCTAAGCTTTCATGAATAGTTGCATCCCACGCTCTTCTATTGTCCCATGTATAAGGTCATCCTTGAAAATTAATCATAATTCCCTAAAGAAGTCCATGAAAGCCCTGAATGCCATATCATTAGATGTACCCACACCACAACCCTTATTCTTATCATGATAAAGCATAAGAATGTTAAAATTCCCTAAAATAACCTACAACTTTGTCATTACCTCTTGAATCAAATAGAACTAATTCCATAATTGGTGCTCTTCAATGACACAACTAGAACAACAAACTTCTATAATAAACCACTTTTTAGAATTAGCAATTGAGCCAATTACATAGTATATTAACTTACTTGTGGCCCAAATCTCCTCTAGTTCCACCATTGAATTTTATAACATAGTAATTCCACCTTTTTTACCATGAGCTTCTACCATAAAGACATCCTAAAATCCCACCTAGTATGCCACATGTTCTATATGATCTTAAGTAGCTTTTGATTTACTAATAAAAATATAATCATGTCTATGACCTTACACTAGGGCTCAAAAAGACCTTATTTTCAAAGCACCATTAATATCTTGACAATTCCATGTAATTATTTTCATGGCACCTATGGGAACATGCTTTAACCTAACTCATTAGTCATAGATTTAGATTGTGCAACCCTTTCTTATTTCTTCCACTTAAAAACATTCACTCTTTTGTGAATAGAAACATTTTCCTTACTTCCCAAATGGAACTCAAAGATATCCATTAAGAATTGCTCTGGTACTTTTTAATGTAATAGGCATCATCCACCCAGCACACGTTTTTAAGTTTCTAATCAGTTGGTTAATTTTCATATAACCAAATGTAACTTACACATTAATTTCTATAATAATTTCATAATGTAATGAAGCTTATATCACATCTAACATGAAAATGAAATTATTTCTTATGCCTAAAAGATTAACTAATTCATTAGATTTATACCATAAGGACTTAAGATCAAATTTGAGATATAAAAGAAAGAAATTTTTTTTTAAAAAAAATTAAGTACTGCTAAAGCCAAAAACTCTAAAAAATTGAAATTTATTAAATTAAAGCCCCATTTATTTCATTGGAAAATGAATTTTATTGAAAGTTTCTCTTAAAAAATTAACTAACTTTTTGTTGTTTAACAATATAACACAAAATTATTGCAAAAAAGGAAACTATTTTGTTTTATTAAAAATATTGCCATATATGCAAATTTTATCTTTATAATAATCATTTTATTATTAAAATGTTTTCAAGATAAGAGTTAAAAAATCCTAAAAGTAAAGATAAAAAACTAAGTATATTTTGTATTAAAAGAAACATCTAAAGAAGAATATTTAAATCCTTCCATTTCATTTTCATTATATCTTTGTGAGATTAATTCATATACATTTGATTTTTTAAAAAAAATTAATAAGCACATCTATTGATTCTTATAATTATCCAAATACTTTCTCAATATTTTTTAATACATTCATGCAAGTAGGAGAGAGATATTTAGAGAGTAATAGGGAAGAGCAAGATATAAAGTTAGCAAACAAAAAAGGAGAAGGAATTAAGAAGAAAAAAAGATGAAAGAAAGGGGAAAGGACAAGGAGGAAAAAATAAAAGAGAGAAAGAGAGAGAAGGAAAGTAGAAAGGGATATAGAAGATAAAAAAAAGAAGGAGAAAAAGAAGAAAAGAAAAAAGAAAATGATTCCTTTAATTAAAAAAGTAAATCATTTTCTCTCAAAATAAACTATTATTTTCTTTTGATCATAATTTACTTTTTATTGGCTAACTTTTTTATCATCTCTTAATATAGATGAATTTATGCAATCAACTTCTTTTGATCATAATCTAGCTCGAGATTGAGTTTAAATGAACATATATGAATGTATGAAATCAACTTAAATACAAATTTAAGTGAATTTACACAATTAAACTACATATCATTTAATCCAAAATTTTCATTGAACCTTAAATATTTAAGCTTAAATTCAGTTTATATATGAGGCTAAATGATATTATATGAATTTAAGTAAAAAATTTGTTACACATAACACTACAACATAATACCATTCAAAGAAGTCAATTGTTTAGTGGATTATATGTTAGGTTTTGATTAATGTCTAATTGAATGTTATTATAAATATGTTACAATGTTAGTTATATAATCAGTATAAAAAAAAAACCCAAAATAACATCAATTCCTATGTTGAATAAATCATCATTGATTCTTCATAGGACATATAACTTGGTTTGGTAAGACATTAGTTATTACCAAGTAACTATCATTAAAAATTAATATCTGATTGTTGGTATTTTTTAAAACTTGATGTGAAATATCTTATATACCATACTAGTTCTATTAAATAATAGATGTTGTACAACATCCCACACCAAAAAAATTCATTCCCATCTATATATCCATCCTATTCCCTTTTGTATAAGCTTTCCATCTTGCACAACTTCTCAAAAAATTCCTCTCATACTACTTCAAATCTGAAATATATACAAAACCTCCAAACAAAATATCATACTCCATTTTTTAAAAACATACACATCCCAAATGAAATAGAATGCAATGTACATTTCATATTACTATACATAGTCACATATTTATCAAAGGCAATACATAAAAGCTCAATTAAAATAGAAGCCACATTTTCCATACCATTGATATCATATGATTTGGACATTGAATTAGATAATACCTTAAGATTTGCACTACTAAATGTTGGCATATGGCAAAATGATTTCAAACTCCAAGGAAAAAAATAAACATATGACAATTTAATAGTTATAGTAATCATAAAGAAAAGATTTATTAGTGAAAGAAAAATTATATTTTAATTTTTCATAAATATATCTTTTGTCTAGGATGTTTAAATCATTGTTGATGTACATCTCCTACATAAGACCTACATTACCTAAGTATTTTTTTATTAATAAAATACAAACTAACAAACAAAAAGTTATGTATGTAAGCATAATTATAAGAATGAGGGCATTAGTATCTTCAACTTATAGTAAGAAATTTTTTAGGAAAAATTATCAACCTATATCTTTTCACTATGATCATTTTGCATATAAAACTTTGAATTTCTTTCATGATTAATTGAAGATAGTCCTTATAAGAAAGGAGGTGTGTCTTCAATATTGGTGGCTATGTTTTCTTCATTCTCAATTATAGACCATTTTTTATCAATCGAGTCCATACTACTACAAAAATGCTAATTAATGTTAAGTGTTTAGAGGATTTCATGTTGGAATAGGATTGATATTTTATTGAGCACTGTCATACATATTTTATGATATCAGTTACAAAATTATCGTAAAAAGAGGGAAAATAATGACAATTCCTATAACAAAAAAATTGATGTCATTTCTTGTAGGGTAAACTACTTAACATCATTTTACACCAATATTAATACTAAACATGCTCCAGACCATAATAAGCAACAAGTTGAAGTCATACACAAAAGGATAAAAGCCATTACCAAAAACAAAATGTAAACAAGAGGGTTTGCAAAATAAAATGCATAATGAAAACATGATTAAAATAGAATAAAAAAGAATGATAAAAACTTAGTTTAATGGATTTCACACTTTGTATATAGATTTACCATCGATATTAATAAGATTGTTCCTGATTCAACTACTTAGTTATGAAATTATATGGATGCCTTGTAGTAACCCGTATTAATATTGCAAATTAATCACCTAACACTAATTAACTCAAGACTGACACCAATCCCTAATCAAGAAGTAAAAGCAATTAATTTACAAATACCTAAGGCTAAATTAACAATTCTACATGCAAGAATTATCAATTTATCTTCCAATTCTCTTAGGTGATTATAATTTTACATGCAAAAATTAAACTTCCAATTACTATTGATTATGATGGAAAATGGTTAACTTTCACATGAGAATTAATTACAATAAATCATATGGTTGTAAATTATAAAGAGTAATCAAATAATAAGCCTAATCAACTAATTAACGAAAATAATCATAAAATAAGAGTAAAATAAAAGGGCAAAAGATAGATAAATTAAGAGTAATATAAATTAAACTATGTCTCAAAATCTAACTAAGGTCAGAGTGCTTAAACCTTTAAGCTAATGTAGAAGAATCAACCATTCATGATAAAATACAAAGAAAACAAGAGAAAAGAGTGGTTGCTATCTAGAATGTGTTATTTGCCTTTAAACACACAAAGCCTTAAATCTAATCTCCTAGGCTACATAACTTATAGGTGTAAGTTAATATGCTTCCTAGGGTTACAAAGAATAGGGCTTGCTAATTTTAAAAGCCTATAACCTAATTTACAGTATTTCACTACAACAATTTTCATAGATCAACTTCCAACCCATGTTTAACTCTCAAAATGATATAATTTCACTAACTCATAATATGAAAATTGTTAGGTCAAGCCTTAGAAAACTTTAAGCTTTAGATTCATGTCAATTGGTATCTACAACTTCAATTATAGCCTAAAAATCAAGATTGCTTTAACTTGGTTGGAAATAGAACATCACTTTCATGAACATTTTTAACCTTCCAAATGTTTAAACTAGGCTTTGACTAAATAAAAAGGTTGTAGAGATTCCTCTTAACTTTTCAATAATGCAAAGATCACTCAATTTTGACATTCGTAACTTAAGTTATAACTAAAGGCCTGAAATAATATAAAAAATTAACATTAACTAAATAATTTAAAAACATTAGAAAACCATCACTTAATCAAATAATGAGGCTGATTTCATAAAATTAAGCATATAAAACATATTAAGAGGCACAAAATAGGAGAAAATAATATCATCAATATTTTTTCTCATTAACTAGTGCAAAGTTAATGATGTTGGTTTCTAATAAGTAATTGATATGAAATGTTTGCTAATTTTTTTTAAAAAAAATTAGTTTTTAGTTTCTTTACTATAATATTTATTATCAAAATTGAATAAACTCAATATTCTATGTAAAAAATATATATATATTTAGAGCTAGAAGTTTTGAAAGGCTATAATTTTGCACTTTGTTGTTCATTTAAGGAAAATTTTATGTCTCACCCAAAGCGGTTTGGTCTTCCTAGAATTACAAAAAATGGTTATTTTCATAGACTTTTTTCCCAATTTTTTCTTGTTTAGCTGCTTTAGTTTCAACTACAATATTTTATCAAATACATAGTAAGTATCTAACACTTAGATACAACCTTAGAAGTAATACAAGGGAAAGATAAACAAAAATCTCTTTAAAAATATGTTAAAAATCACAAAAATTGAAAAAATAAAGATTTGAGAGAAATAGAAGCAAGAAAAAGCACCTTTAATGTTTTGAACTAGTGTGACATTTGCCTCATGCTTGATGTTAGTTAAAAAAGTATTAGTAGCCCACTGATGTGTGATAGAGGATAAAGAAACATCTAAAGTTTTGTAGAAAAAAAAAAGCTAAACAAAGATGGAAACAGAGCCTAAGAATAAATAAGGAAAGTCAAAAAGTGATGATATGGAAAAGAATAAGATGTGCCTTATTTATAGTACAAAAAATATCATCATGTTAAAGGTTCTTACTAGGTTTCAATACCTTTTAATGTTAGTTATTTTTAAAATTGATATCTTAAGTTTCTTTATTTTCTTAGCAACCTTTAAATGCGATGCATTTTAATATCAGTTATGTAAAAAATTGACATCTTATATTTTCTAATAATTTTAAAAATTCCACAATGTTTAAATAAATGACAATGAATTCTAAGACTGACATAATAAGTTTTCTCATTTTCCTAGTAACCTTTAAATGACATACATTATGATGTTAGTTAAGTAAAAAAAATAAAAATATAAAAAACTAACATTTGAATTTTCCTTATAATTTCAAAAATGCCATGCATTCAAATAAATATTAGTCAATTTTAAAATTAATGTTTTAAGTTTCTTCATTTTCTTTGCAACCTTGAAATATTATATAGTATGACATCGATTAAGTGAAAATCTATTATCTTAAGTTTCCTAACAATTGCAAAAATGCCACTACATCTAAATACATTTCAATTAATTATAAAATTGATATATTAAGTTTCATCATTTTCTTAGCATCCGTTAAAATGTTATACCTTATAATGTTGGTTAAATAAAAAACCATCATCTTATGTTTATTGCGTTAAAATAGACATCAATTGTATTTACTAAACATTATTTTATTAGTTTCAATTATTTCAAAAATATGAGAATATCAATATCAATGTTGGTCCTACCTTCTACCAATGTCTATCCATTAATATAGCATCATAATTTTTTGATAATGTCATTGCATAAAAAACTTGACTTGCTTAATATACCATTATGAATGGCTTCTCCTTATGTCCATTCTTACCCAGATCCACCGGCATGATTTCTAATTCATTCACTCAGATACTGTTGTTATTCCTTACTTACTTACATTAAAACATAAGCTCCATAAATTGGATATAGTTAAACTCTTATATGTTTTTGATAACGCCACAATATGACATCATCATGTAAATAGGATTTAATCTTTGTCACTAGAGACATGTATTGCCTTAACCATCAAAGTCACTTTACTATTTTACATAGTACTTTTTTCATCTTGTCCCTTTGTTTAAAAAGAATATTCATTAATGTCATATTTTTTATAAGATATCACCTCCATGCAAGACCTATTAATTGACCATCTTATAGTTTCAAAAATAGCATCTAATGTTTAAGCCATCATGCTTGCCATATTGTTGGAAAACCACATGAAGTGATTATGTTCAACCTATACCCACCACTCATTCTTGCCATAATGGAGCTTTTTTATGAAAGCAATATGCTTATCCATAAAATTTCAACCTTTTTATTATTTTACAAGACATATAGGTGTGTTTGCACTCATATTTCATAGTTTGTGCTATCTATTTTAGTCCTTAATGTACCTTCCACTAAAATTTTCCTTCATAATAAGGTTTAGAGGCTAGATAGTGTCCATATTTAACAAGTATTTATTACAAAACTCTATAACATCCTCAGTAGTGTAACTATCAACAATATATCTTTTCAATTAGTTTTGGTTGCACATATACCTTTTTTAGATATTCATATATTGCTCAAAAAATACATCTAACTCAAATACACCTTATTGTCAAATAATAAAGGTGAAAATTATATCTCAAGTTAACACAATACCATAGCAAAATCCCTCTATAACTTAACTAAACCCTTTAGGTTATTGACCTTGGCACATATTGCAGTAAAGAAGAAACAAAGTCTTATAATAGTTTGTCTCACATGTCTAGGCAATACTCCTTAAATGGTAATTGATAGAAGTTGTTGTATCAAAGCATGACAATCGTGACACTTTAAACTAACTAATTTCAAATTTTTTATAAAAATAAGGCTTTTGGTATTGGAAGAATAACCTTAGAGCGTTTTAACCCCATGTAGAAACTTAAAGAAACTTGATTTCTCTTTCTTGGATAAGATATGATAAGCTAAAGCTAAATATATATATGTTAACCTTTTTTTTTTTATACAAGTTCCTCTCATATGATCACATCTTGCATGTCTGGTTAACTTTGATTCCATCCTTTATTTTTCCTAGTATGATTAAAAGCATTCTAACTAGACTATTGTATATATTTTTGTTCACATTCATGATATTGATGTCGTGTATGACAAACAAGTCCTTTCAATATAGAAGATTGAAAAATATAAGCTCTTCAAATTGTCACTACTTGCAAGTACATTAGTTTTGCCAAAAATAACATTAATATTTTTCACCTTTTCATAAAACCTCCTCTCTAATTAAGCGCTTTGGAGTCATTGTTTCCTTTAATATACCATTGAAAACTTTTCTTAGCTTGCAATAGTTATAGGAACAAGATAAAAATCTCTTATGAATGAAATACACTATTTTCTTCCTATGCTTGAGTTTATAAGACATATGCCATTTTGATAAATAAGGGAAGCTCTATGTCTTTTAAAATTATACCCTAATAAGTTCCCATAAATGAGGAAGTTATTGATTATGTAAAAAAGTATGACATCTAACCTAAAAGACTTTTAATGTTATACATCATACATTAACATGCCTTCATCTCACATAAGTCTTAAGTTCTTTATAAGCAATGTTAAGAAGACATTTATATCATTTCCCAATTGCTTAAGCTTTAAAATTAATAATTTCACCATTATGTACTTATACTTCATGCATAATGAATGAGGACAATTATAAATCATTAACATTATAGGCCATATGCAAAGTGAGTCGCTTATGTTATCATAAGGTTTTATCCTATTGATACATAAGGCAAGTCTGGGGTTTCATGCTTTATTATTAAATTTAGGGAATAATAAGTCAGTTGTTCTCTATTGATAAGAATTTATGGCATGATGGAGCTTGCTAGGAGAAATCATCCATTTTACATGCCACCCTAAGTTTTTGACATCACCTAGGCTATTAAGAAGAGAGTTTGAAAAGTGCAAGAAACATGGTCTAAAACACAATCCTCGAAAGTATGCTTTTAGTGTCATATTTGAAAAGTTTTTTAGGTGTAAGGTACATAAGGATGGAATTAAAATGAATAGCAAGAAAGTAGATGCACTCTTGAAATAACCAGCCAACCTTAAAACATTGTGAAGTTTTTAAGGAAAGGTTTCTTACATCCAAAAGTTTATACCAATACTATTAAAGCTTATAAGCTCTCTTCAAGCAGCTACTATAAGGAAAAAAAAACCTTTTCCACTAGACTAAAGAGAACTAAATAGCCTTTAAAAAATATTAAGCCCTCTTAATTATACTTCCACTGTGATTGCTTCATAACATAGCTTACCCCTTATATTATTTTTAATCTCCGTAGCTAGATCCAAGGGAGCTTTGTTTGCTTAAGAAGAACATAAAGTGGAGAAGTTGGTGTATTACTTGAGTAGACTACCTAAGGGGCCAAAGTTAAATTATCCTCTTATGGAAAGGCATTATCTCACTCTTATCCATGCTATACAAAAGTTTAGACATTGCTTCCTAATGTATTCTATTCATTTAATAACTTAATTTGATTCGGTTAAGTTTATGCTTAGAAAAGATGTGCTAATTGGAAGAATGACAAGATGGATACTATTGCTTAGTGGATTTGACATAGTTATGGAAACTCCTAAAGGAACAAAAAGCCAATCTTTGGTTGACCTTTTAGTTTAGTTTCCTTCATGGAAATATGAGCTAGCACCTAAGGATATATCAAGAGAACTTCCATAGAGTGATATATCTATGGTTTGGATGATTAAAACATCCTAGGTGTTGCACCTTGATAAATCTCTTTCAATTTTAGAAGGCAGCATGGGAATTATGCCAAGAAGCCCTACTAATGAGTCATATTCCATAAACTACTAGTTAAGTTTGCATGCACTAACAACAAAGATGAATATGAAGCTTACTAGTTAAGTTTACATGTACTAATAACAAAGAAAAATATGAAGCTTTAATTATTAACATAATGATGCTAAGGACTTAGGAGCAAAACTTTTTCTATGTGGAGAAACTCAATACTTGACATAAAATAGATAATAAGAGATTTCAAAGTGATAGAACTTATACTTGTGGCCTATAAATAAGTTGCACAAACTTAGGTTACAAAGTTCTAAGCAATCACTTTTCACCATACACAAGTAAACAGAATTGCCAAGTAGGATGCATCAGCTACTTTGAGGGCTAAGCTCTTTATACAAGAAGAAAATATTTCAAGCTTCACTTTAAAGTTATATCCCTAGTCAAAAACTATATTAAACTTAAATTTCTTTAATTAAAGAAAGATAGTTAGTGATATTCATCGGTTTAAAAGCTTTTTAATCCTACCATGGCCTCAATCCAAACATTGAATATATGCATAAAAAGGCCTTTTGAAAAAAGGGAATGGATGGCTTTATGATGAAATGTGTATTCATGGACAAGGGAAAGGATTTAAAGGATAAGGCACATGATGAATCCTTTAGTGATGGAAGACCATTTATGCCTAGGAGGCTACATTGATAGAGACTCTATTAGCTAATAATGAAAGAACAATAAAAGTAAGTATTGTAAATATAAGTGATTAAAGGGAAAACATAGTTCATTATTTAAAAAGCAATGTCCTTCCTAATTATTCAAGAAATGCTAGGAAAGTCTCCATGCAAGTTAGTTGTCACTTTCTCAACCATGGAATCCTTTATAGGAAAGACAAAGGCATTTTAGGAGAATAGGTCCATTTTAATTATTTCAATTGAAACCATTGGTTATAGTAGTGATAATGCTATAATTTGTGATAAAATGGGGGCCAGACACTATCTTTAAACTAAAAAACATGCAAATTTAGATGACATTGGTGCTCCCTTGCCTTTACTTATGACATGTCCAACATCCTTACCTCTACCACATCTTCCTCTACCACCTAAAGTCATGTGTATTGAAATAGAAAAGAACAATCATAAAAATCTAATAATCATTTACTAAGATATAGGCCTACAAACATAAAACATAATCCTAATAAATATAATTGAAACTAACATTTAAAGAAAATGAAACTATTATCAATTGAATAAATATATTTCATCAAGTTACCCTATCCTTATATTCCAAGCAACATATATGGTTCCATGTATTCAGCCTTTACTTAGTACCACTACTTGCTGCCTAATTAGCATGGTACTAGGTCATGCTAGTTTATCTCCTATTCATTGACCATATAATTTTTAGTTTGTATCCATATAAACAAACCATTTAAAATTAAGGCACAAAGTCATAATTTATGTACAACCATAAATGTAGATAAAAATGCAACATTTTCTTTTTTACATTCCATATAGCTAGTCATATTTGCATTTATGCTAGTCCCATCATTCTTATATCCAAGTAACTCAAGTAACTTAATAATTAGTCCAAGATTTTCAACAATTCACATGTGAGTTAATATTAAATAATTGAACCAAAGCACATATAAATAGCATGCAATCAAAATTATAATTATTCATACGTAACAGGATTACTATACAATAGCACTATGTGTTGTATATTCACTATAATGTTAAACTACACTATTTTATTACTTATTGATCTATTGTATAGCTTCTAGTTTAAGTTAGGAACACCATTAATTATAAGCTTTTTGGTACAGTTGCATAATGATACCCAAGCACATGTGAAGTGAAAATGTAGTAGCACACCTAACACTTAGAAGCTTAAACCATCAAGCACATTCCTTAATTTACCATACAATGCATAAGTTAAATTAAGTTCACTTAATTCATAATTTTCTCTATGTACAAGACAAAATATTCATAACAACATTATTTTTTTAGAATTTAAATAATTAAGAATTTGCTATTTGCATCCTTTTAACTCCTTTGGGAAGCTAAGCAACAAATATGCAACAAGTTTTAAGTATTTTCATTAAGGTTACATTGCTAGAAACTTAGCAACAAGGGTTTTGTTTTATTAAAACATCCATAACTTTAAAGAGAAATTCAAGCATTAATCTCCTAGTCATATGTGATTTATGCATTATCACTTTATTATTATATGACTTACGTTAAGTGATTATTTTTGTTAAATGATGCGCAATAACTAAGAAATTTTCCATTAATAAAACTTCCTTTAATGGATCATTTAAGTTGCAAATTAAATCATGTTCTTGGTAAACTTGTCTAATTGGAATTTGCATAAATTAAAGTTAATGGTCGTGTTGGAATATGAAGTCAAATATAGAACCATAGTCTAACAAAGGTCCAAATAGTAATTAAGATAACATACATAGAGAGAGAATGACATGCTATGAAACATTATTGACTATATTTTTTATATCACGATTAAGGTTCTAGTTCAAACATTAAGCCATATTATGTAATCCAATTCTAGAAAACAATATAAATAAAAAGTTTTACAAACAATTAAACCTTTTGTATGATAACTTGTAGTTCATCACAAAAGCCAAAGTAATATTGAATGCTAAGAAAATATACTAATTTTATCAATTTCATAGGGTGAGAATGTTATAAATCATCATAGTGTAAGAACTATAATATATCTATAGGATACCAAGCCTTGAATTTACTAACACTATATATTTTCAAAGTTCTATGTTAATGAAGGAATTTGGAGATTCTATTTTTCCTACTATTTGTAACATTAGCCACTCTAAAACCATAAACCATAACCTTCAAAGATAGAATTCTTAAAATTCAATTCAAATAAAAAAAGTTGTACTAATTACTTTTTTAAAGTATGGAAGGAGATGGCAAGAAGTCTCATGGTTTATACAACCTATATATCATTTTACATGTTATAAGACAAACAAAACTATCACACTAATACTTAAAAAAAGAAGAGAAAAAGGGAAAATAAAATAAATTAAAAATATCATGATAGAGAATCAAACTCCATCCAGAAAATGCGACAAAATGGTATATCAAACCATAACAATTCAAATCCCTTGAACTTAAATATAATGACAAATTTTATAATATGCACAATAATTGATATAACATGAACTTGACTTTATATTTGCAAACCATAATATGAATTCAAATGCTTGTGTATTTGGTATTTTAGGTTAAAAAAACTTACCTAACTACTTTGCCAATGGATTTTTTATATATGAATTGGGGTAGTTTCCAAGGGGCATTGTGCAACAACAGGCTAGGGAGCCAAATTGGTGGTTGCAAAAGTGAAAAAAGAGAAACATGAGTAAAAAAAGGAAGCAGTCTTGCAAAGATAAAGGGTTAGATTAAATTAGCAATGTAATGATGAAATTACTAATAAAATTTTCATTGCTAATGCTAAATGAAATAGTGTGTTTAATGACATCAATTTAAAGATGAAAATAAAAATGGATAGAAAAATTCTATCATAAAATCTATCACTAATGTTGAAGATTTCCTTATTTTTGTACTTTGTTCTTGCTATAAATTAATGAAATATTCACATTTGCCCATATAAAATATTCATTCATATGAAATATATATTTCTTCCAAAAAAAATAGCTTATTTACGTATAGTTTATTAATTAATAACTGATTATATATATTGAAGAAAACATATACTGAATTGGTTAGATTAAGATTAGTGTTTAGTATAGTTTAAAGGTAAAAAATTTATAGTTGAAAAAAAGAAAAGATAAAACAAACTTATTCATGAACTGTTAGGTCTAGTCTATGCAAACTTTGGATTGAATTGACTAGACTCATTTAGGTTCACTTATAAACAAACTTTAATCTTATTTATTTCAACGACTTTAATTTTCAACTCTTTTATATTATTTTTGGATGGAACAAAATGTTGGAAAAAGAAAGGAAAGAAAAATATTATAGGGTGGGGCTCCAATGCCTTGTCACTACTTGTAAGGCAACTCACCATACTTTGATATCAACCATAAATCGATAGAAATAAGGTATTAAAATGTGATTGATGGTTAGGATTGGGTGACTTGTGAACTAAATTCTAATTCATTTTTCATTTTGCACACTAGTACCAAAAGATTTTTATAATTTTAGATGTTACTCCATT
The DNA here is from genome assembly GCA_020226215.1 of Sindora glabra. Taxonomy (NCBI): domain Eukaryota; kingdom Viridiplantae; phylum Streptophyta; class Magnoliopsida; order Fabales; family Fabaceae; genus Sindora; species Sindora glabra. Next base: position 82,430,527 of record CM035227.1, read on the forward strand.
TAATTAATTTTTTATTTTATTTGCTTTAAGATTTTGACAAGTCCTAATATTAGTTTATACAATTTAGTTATTATATTAAAATAATAAATGTAATGCAATACACATAATTTAATTAATTAATTACTATATTTCATTTTCACTTAAATTTGGTAATACATATAATTTGATTAACAATGAAATTATAAAAAATTCAAAAGAAAAATATACTAATCTTTACGAGGTTTAACAAAATTATGTGTACTTCTCTTGAGGTTTGAAAATCTATTCAAACCTCTTGAAGTATAAATAAATCTTTAAAATTTTCGTTAACGAGAAGATGAGAAAATATTACTACTGAGTTCAAATCAAATATTTGGAAATATTCTAAATATTTTGTGATGTTTAATTAAATTCAAATGATTAATAAAAATATTACCTTTAGAATAAAAATTTTATTTTTCCATCATATTTTATCTATTTGAACTTAAACAAAGCACATATTTGATCATAAAATAATCATAATTATAATATCCTATATTATTGATTTAAACTCTATGGCCATTCTTTTTTATCATTTCACTTATGAGAATTTTAAATTAAAGGGTCTCTTAACTTCAATAAATGGTGAAGATGTGAAATTTTTTTCTCAATAATTAATTTATTCTATAAATCCATGAATTTAACTCAATTATAACTAACTTATTAATTCAACTATATCATATATAATCATAAATTTATAAAATACACATGTATAACTTTTAATAAATACAATTATAAACATAGATCTAATTTGATTATTAATTTATTTTTTATTTTAAAGGCTTTTTGCCTATTAATTTTTTTGCATTAGTAGGCTTTTAAATAGGTTAATAAGTTAAGTTAAACTTTTCAAATAAGTTAGGTTGAACCTAAATTTCAATCTTATATATGCTAATAGGCCACACATAGATTAATAATTTACACAAAAAACCTAACTTATTTAAAGTAAAACCTAACTCATTTTTATCTATTTTCACCCCTAATTGTTTACGAGATCTTTAATAACTATATAATAATATTGAGTATGATTTAAATTTATATTCAAACATAAGAGTATTGTATATATAACATATTACATAATAACTATTTAGAAGAAAGCTATAGCCATGAATATAGTTATATTAATTACCCATATTTATTTTCAAGAATAAAATTATAAGAGAATAATATCCATAATAAAAAGTAATTTACAGTTAAAAAAACAATTAGATCTCATCATTTGTAGAAAGTATCATTATTAATTAATTACTCATAGGTGATCATGAATTAAATAGAAAAAAAGTAATGGTTCAACAATTAGTAATAACTGATTATAAAATATTAATCAAAATTTATAAATATTAAAAGATAGTAATACTTTTATAAAATAAATCCCATAATCTTTTTCACAAATTTTTTTTAACCGCTTGTCAATTGTCATCTATGCCTCTTTGTTATAAATTCTGAACTTCTTACGTAAATTATAATAAAGACAAAAGAAAAGACAACTGTGATGAGGTCATGGTAAAAAATTGACGAATTTTAAGGAGTTTATAACAAAATGTCACAAATAGAGAAATTGTTGCTCATTTATTTTAGTGTGGCAAATGTCATCTTTTTACTTGTTTACACAAGTAGGGTGAGTTACGCTAAAAAATTAATAATATGGTGCTGCAGTCTAGCCCAATATTATATCATAATCTTCTCCTTGGTCAAAGGTCTTAATATGTTAGAATTATATTGTGCACTAATATAATTTATGATAATTTATAGGTTCAGATTAACAAATGCACAAATAATGTAGAATATTTTTGTTAGATACAAGTTAATGATTAGGTTCTATTTGAACATTTAAACCTATATAAATGTTTTATTTTGTGGGCTTTTTTCCTAAGTTTTTAAAATGAGCAAATTGACCTAATCTAATCCACTAGAGAGAGGTTCCAAGTCTTACCCTATATATATATATTTGCAAATACCCCATTAAAATACAAGACATTTAATATATATTAGGGAATAAGAGTTAGGCAATTCCTTCCTAATCATTTACCATATTTTCTTTATCTTCTGTATTCATAGAAGTTGAATAGATAGTTTGTGATTATGGAATATGTTGGATTCATTATTTGGACATTAAATTAACAATCATGTATGATTTTCATTCTAATATATTTCTTGAAAAACTAATTTGCATAAATATACATACTAAGCAATATGATAAATATGATCTTATAATTAACTCTCAAATTCTTGATCTAATTTTTTCAATAAAGTTTCACACTAGCCATGAAAGTGTAAGTTGTCATTGAAATATATCCCTTTTTTAAGTGAAATGTTTCATGTTATTTATTAGTCAATCAATACATAGATCAATTAAAAAATAAAATAATTTAAATATCTTCATCTTATCTTGCAAACAAACCTAATAAATATTATTTTTAAGAGATATTAGGTGAGGGAATTACTCAAGAAACTAATGTATTAATAATTTTTTCCAAACAAAATTTATATATGAGATTAGAACTCATATATATTAATAGACAAAATCTTCTTAAAACAAATATACTTTTCACTTACATAACAAATGTGTCATGTCTTCCTCTTGCGTATGCTAATCTTATTTGACTTCTTGTGTACTTAGTGTGAAACGCACATAAAGTGTATGGAGATTTCTTCAAAGCTATAATCAAACAAAAAGAAGAAGGAAAGAGAAAAAGTCAAGAAAAAGGAAAATCCCTAACCAACTTGATAAGGTTAACTTGTGGGACTTAGATAATATAATACTTAATTAGAGAAGCCTAAGGCAGCTTTGATGACAACCACAAATATGTTTCCAAAATAAACGATCTTGAATTGGATTTCAAACAACAAAAATAGAATAGATGGAGGATGGCGCCACAATTACAAGATTGATAAGCCAAAGGAACGATCGCCATAAGAGTCTTAACCTCTTGATAAGATTAGAGATAATCAGCTCACTTAAGAATCAAAGAGTCACACGCTCTCACAAGTTTGTTGAATCTCAAATTGCATTTAAAACTAAATAAAAATCTATTTACAATTGCTTATATGTGTCCAGCCCTTATAAGCAATTATGTGCAAACCCTAATGGGCTTCTTCCGCTAACAAGCTCAATTTTAATTAAACCAATAAAATAACAAGTTTTCATGTCAAAATAAATCCAAAAACAAGCCTCGGCCCACATGGCCCATTTATTGCAAAAATACTAAACTAACTAAATGCTAATGGATTCCATTGGAGCTCATGTCTTCTAAATATACATAATTAAACATATTGGACTCTTCTAACACCAAATTGGGCCTACTTTCAAATAGGGCAGTAACCATTTTCTCTAGGTCTCCCTTTATCTTCTTTGCCTTTGCCCTTGTCATTGGTCCTTGAAGCCTTTCCAACACCTTCAAGCCTTTGTCTTCAATAGGTCTTCTTCGATTCTCATCAATCCCTCATTCTTTAAGAGAATTCACCCTCGAATTTGACTCTTTATCACCTACATCAAAGAGAGATAAATAAGATATATTAAAAATAGCACTTACACCATACTCACCCGATAAGTCCACTTTGTATGAATTATCCCCAATTCTCTCTAAGACTTGGAATGGTCCATCCTCTCTTGGTTGAAGCTTTGACTTCCTTTGCATAGGAAACCTTTCCTTGCACATATGTATCCAAACCTAATCTCTGGGTTCAAATACCACTTTCTTTCTTTCCTTGTTAGTATATTTTGCTTGTTGCTCTACTTTTTTTTCAATTTGAGCCTTCACCTTTTCATGCAACTTTCTAACAAATTTAGCTTTGGCATTACCATCTTATGCACTAAAAATGAAACATTAGCCAGTGGCAACAAATCAAATGGGGTGAGGGGGATTAAATTCAAAAACAACCTCAAATGGTGAATGCATGGTAGTCGAATGTAATGTCCTATTATATGCAAATTCAATATGAGGCAAACATTCTTCCCATAATTTAAGATTCTTCCTTAGCATAGCCCTAAGAAGGATAGTCAAGGTATGATTTACCACCTTTATTTATCCATCTGTTTATGGGTAATATGTGGCAGAGAATAGAAGTTTAGTTCCAGAATTTTGCCATAGGGTCCTTTAGAAGTGACTCAAAAGCTTAGAGTATCTATCTGAAACTATGCTTCTTAGCAAGCCATGCAACCTCACAATCTCTTTTAAGTACAAGTTTGCAACAAATGTAGCATGATTTACTTTCCTACATGGAACAAAATAAGTCATCTTTGAGAAGTGGCCTACAACCACAAATATAGAGTCCTTACCATTCTTTGTCCTTGGCAATTCTACAATAAAATCCTCCAAGGATAATCCGAAATAGGTAATGAAATATAAAGGCCATGGGGATGTACCTTGGATTTAGCCCTCTTGCACACAATACACCTTTTGTAGAATTGATAAATACTATGTTTCATTCTAGGCCAAAAGAAGTGCTCTTACAAGATTATTAAGGTTTTAGGTACACCAAAGTGCCCTATCAAACCACCCTCATGGGCTTCTTTTACAAGCAAGTCACGAATTGAGCATTTAGGCACATATAATTTATTCCCCTTAAACAAATACCCTTCATGCTTTTAAAACCCATCGTGAGCCCCCTTTTCACATAACACATATAATCTAGCAAAGTCAACATCATGCACATAAAGTTCATTTACATGTTCAAATCTAAATAATTTTGCATCAAACATAGAAAGTAAAGCATAATGCCTAGGTAAAACATCAGTCACTACATTTATTTTACCTTGTGTATGCTTAATAACATAAAGAAACTATTCTAGGAACTCTACCCACTTAGCATGCCTTTTATTTAATTTTCCTTGACTCTTAAGATACTTCAATGATTCATGATCATTATAGATCATAAACTCTTTAGGTAGAAGATAATGTTGCCATGTTTGAAGTGCCCTAATCAAAGCATAGAGTTCTTTGTCATAAGTAGGATACTTCAAACATGCTCCATTAAGCTTTTCACTAAAATAAGCAATGGGGTACCCTTCTTGCATCAAAATAGCCCTTATCCCTACATTAGATATATCACGCTCCAATTCAAATGACTTAGCAAAATCAGGAAGTGCAAGTATAGGTGAATGCATAAGCCTATCCTTCAATGTATCAAAAGCTTCTTGTTGTTTCCTTTCGTATTTAAAACCCACATTTTTCTTGACAACTTCATTTAAAGGTACAGTTTTGGTGTTAAAATCTCTTACAAAATGCCTATAAAAGCTTGCTAACCCATGGAAGCTCCTCACTTCACTCATGGTCCTAGGGCTTGGCCAATCTTTTATGGCTTTAACCTTTTCCTTAACCACATACACACCTTTGGAATTAACCGCAAAGCTAAGAAAAATTATATGATCTTTACAAAATGTACATTTTTCAATATTTGCATACAACTATTCATGCCTCAAGACTTCCAACACACACCTCAAATGCAACACATGCTCATTAAAAGATTTGCTATAAACTAAGATATCATCAAAGTAAACAATAACAAATTTGCCTAAAAAGTTTCTAAACACTTGATTCATTAAATGCATGAAGGTACTAGGTGCATTAGTAAACCCAAATGGCATAATCAACCATTCATACAATCCATATTTAGTCTTAAAAGCTATTTTCCATTTATCCCCCTCCCTTATTCTTATTTGGTGATATCCACTCTTAAGATCAATCTTAGAAAAGTAACAAGCACCAAATAATTCATCAAGTAAATCATCCAAATAAGGTATGGGGTATCTATACTTTATAGTGATATTATTGATGGCATGACAATCAATGCACATCCTCTAGCTTCCATCTTTCTTATGTACCAGGATGACTGGTACAACATAAGGGCTTAGGCTTTCCTTCACCCATCCTTTCTTTAGCAATCCTTCTATTTATTTTTGGATCTCTTGAGTTTCTTGAGGATTGCTTCTATATGCAGGTCAGTTGGGCAATGTTGCTCTCAAAATCAAGTTAATTTGATGTTCTATCCCTCTAATTGGAGGTAGGCTGTGAGGCACTTCCTTGGGGAAGACATCTTCAAATTCCTGCAAAAGAGAAGAAACACCATTAGGCAAAGTATTATTAGTAAAAGGATCAATCAATTCATCATGAGGACTTTCTTTACATAAAGGTAGATACATAGACCGAGGGGCCAATAAAGCTTTCCTCACTTCTTTTTCTCTCATAAACAAATTTTCTCTCATTTCACACTAACTTTTCTCTTCACTTTTCTTTTCACTCTTGTCTTTCTCACTTGTAAGTGTCCTCACTTTTTTCCTTTTCTTTTTAAGTTTACCTTCAAACTCACTCTTTTTCTTTTCAATCTTTCTCTCATCTTTTCTTTCTTGCTCTCTTTTCAACCTCATAGTTATTTGATCCTCACACACTTGACTAGGAGTCATGGGTACTAAAGTGATTTTGCATCCTTTATGTACAAATGTGAACTTATTGGAATGACTATCATGAATAGCTTTCTTGTCAAACTACCAAGGTTTTCTTAAGAGGATATGGCTTACTTCTATAGGCACTACATCATATAAGACTTCATCCTCATACTTGCCAATAGAAAAAGTAATCAAAACTTGCATATTAACAACTAATTCACCTTCATCACTTAACCATTGTAGCTTATAAGGCTTAGGATAAAGAGTAGTAATGAGACATAATTTCTCAACAAGCCTAACACTAGCTATATTGGTATAACTACCACCATCAACAATAAGAGAACAAACCTTCCCAAGTACCAAGCATCTTGAATGCAAAATATTTTCTCTTTATGTAGTGTCATCTTCCTTAGCTAAATTACCCAAGAGATGCCTCACCATAAGTAAGTCTCCCTCATGGCAAAAAGCCTCACACTCACTATCTTCTTCACTTGGAGCATATGATGATGGATATGAACTTGTACTTGAGATCTCACCATTCTCCTTAAAAATCACGGTCTTCTTGTTCAGACATTGGGATGCAATGTGGTATTTTCCAAGGCATTTGAAGCATTTAATTTCCCTATGTCGAGAAGTAGAGGAAGCAGAAGTATTAGTAGAATTAAAAGAAGTTTTAGACAAGGATTTACCACCTTGGACAACCGCATCCTTAGTTGAAGTTCCCTCCTTTTTCACTCCTTCCTTCCATCCTTTTGAGTTGTAGGAAGAGGTGTCATTCTTCAAAGTCCCCTTTCTTTTGAGTTGTGCTTCTATTTTGATAGCTTGGTGAACTAAATCTTCAAGTTCTACATAGGGATAGAGTTTCACTATGTCATAGATATCATGGTTCAATCCATTCAAGAAACGGGTCATTGTTGCTTCTCTTTCTTCAATTACATTAGCTCTTATCATGGCAACTTCCATTTTTTTATAATAGTCATCAACACTTTTTCCACCTTGCCGCAAACCTTGAAGTTTTGTATGAAGCTCCCTATTATAGTATGTAGGAACAAATCTCTTGCGCATTAGGTTTTTCATTTTAATCCATGTGACTATAGGTTCCTCATCATATCTCCTATGCTCCCTTTAAATTCAATCCCACCACACCAAGGCATAGTCATGGAACTCTAGGGAGGCTACCTTGACTTTCTTTTTCTCACTGTAGTCATGGCATGAGAATACCTGCTCTATCTTCAACTCCTACTCTAAGTATGCTTCAACATCATTCCTTCCATAAAAATTAAGAATTTTTATTTTAACTCTACCAATTCTCTCATTTTTTCTCACTCTTCCATCTTCTTTTCTCCTCTCTTTATTATTTCTTCTATCCCTCCTCCTATCATACCTCCTCTCTTCATCATCCCTCCTATCTCTTCTTCCTTCTCTTGGAGAACTACTAGAATTTCCATAGGCATATGGAGAACAGTCACGTGCCTGCCTTCTTGCATTATTTGCCACCGTTTCTTGAATATTCTTTATGGTTTCATTTTTCCTCTCAAACATTCTTTTAAATCCTTGTACAAGTCTTTCAATTTGCAATATAACAGCTAAGGACTTAGGTAAGGGAGGAGTGCTCTCCTTACTTGATCCTCCTTCACGAGACATATCTACAAAACAAAAAAAGGTTAATGTAATAAAAGATTCTCTGCACTCACTAAATATTTCACTCAATAGATGTCCACTCGTGTTTCACTCAAAATTAGCTTTTGTGTATGGATTTCTCTTTTGCCTTTTTCCCCTCAAGTGGTCTTAAAAGTTCTTAAGGAAGTCAACCTCCAATCTACACAATTAACCACAACCAAGTAATGACAAATTAATAAGACACAAGTGAAGCTAACAAAAGAAAACTTTAAGACAAAACTAAAGAAGCCAACAAAGACAATAATAAAAAAAAGCTAAACAAGAAATAAGCAAATTAAAAAAAATTGAATGCAAACAAGACAAGAATGGAAAAATTAGAGAAGATTATGTAACATTAAATAATAGCTAAGCTATTCCCAAAATTTTCTGGTATGGAATCAATCATAAACTAAGCAAAAACAAACTAAAAATTGTAAGAAAGTAGCATCCAAGAAGCACTTTTATATGCTGCAAATTTTTTTTTATTATAGATTTTTTTTTGCTGCATAATAGTTGTGCCTTTTTTCAAATTGAGTCACACAATTTCTAATTAGCCACTAATGATGAACTTGCAAGAATAAGCAAGAATATGAGAATGTTTATATTTGAGATAATAAAATTCAATCCAATTGAACTAAAATTTTAGAAAGAAACAATAAACAAGGAATTAGAATTGATTGTATCCATAATTTCCATCAAATTAAGCTATTATTTAACACCAAATACTAAACTAATAGAATTTCATAAGATTGGACAGATTCAAAATCAAGAACATGTGATGAACAATTGATGAACACAAAGAATACAAGTGCCAAAAATTAACAATTAGCTATGAATTTAGCCGTTCTAATCACCAAGAAACAAGAATCCAACAATAAAACAAGTATTGCAACAAGATCTAGGGAAGATTGCACCAAGAAATGATGAAACCCTAAATTGCATAAACAGTGCAACGCGTGAACAATACTACATGAATAGTGTCATAAACAATATTGGATGAACAGTACCGTGAACAGTGTGCGATGAACAATGCCATGTGAATAGTGCACGATGAACAGTGCTATTCAAATCTAATTCGAACCAAAGCTCATGATACCAATTGATGACAACCACAAATATGTTACCAAAATAAACAAACTTAAATTGGATTTCAAACAACAAAAACAAAATAGATGGAGGATGGTGCCACAATCACAAGATTGATAATTGGTTCACTCAAGAACTAAAGAGTTGCGCGCTTTCATAAGTGTGTTGAATCTCAAATTGTATTCAAAACTAAATAAAAATCTATTTATAAGAGCTTATATGTGTTTAGCCTTCATAAGCCATTATGTGCAAATCCTAATGGGCTTCTTGAGCTAACAAGCTCAATTCTAATTAAACTAAATAAAATAACAAGTCTTCATGCCAAAATAAATTAAAAAACAAGCCTCAGCCCACATGACCCATTTATTACAAAAATACTAAACTAACTAAATCAACTAAATGTTAATGGATTCCATTGGAGCCCATGTCTTCCAAATATATGCAATTGACCATCTTGGACTCTTTTAGCTCCAAATTGGGCCTACTTTCAAATAAGGTAGCAACTATCTTCTCTAGGTCTCCCTTTATCCTCTTTGCCTTTACCCTTATCATTGGTCCTTAAAGTCCTTCCAACACCTTTAGGCCTTTGTCTTCAATGGGTCTTCTTCGATTCTCATTAGGCTTGAACTTACCTATAGAAATAAGTAAGTGTTGTATTAAAATAAAATAAATAATTTATTTGGTTATATTTATATCGATTAGCATTAATTGATTTATTGGAATATTTATTTAAGTAATTATTTTTGTGTTTTAATATTAAGTATAGAACAAATTAAACCTTGGTTCAATGTGTATAGTATATGATAGGTTAGATCATGCATAAGCCCATACAGGTAAAGATCCTAACCTATAACCTTTTAATTATCAGTAATTTCTTATCACAAGTTTGACCTCAAATAAAGAGATCAGAGTTATCATTCTATAGATGCATAATAGGGATTCTCACTCCTAAAATTTTTTCTCCCCTTTTTCTCTCTATTTGGATAACTCTGAGCAAAGTAGGTTGCAAACTTTATTCATCTAGATCAATGGCTTCATCAGAGTATGCATTAGGTATGTTCATGATTTATTATGATCAATTTGTATATTTATATTCATTAATCATATTATCAATAGCAAGCTCACAAGTACCTATGAGAATCAAAGCCTAATTATTGAAATTTGCTCTTTCTACGAGTTATTCTCATGAGATCCAATCAAGTTCCATGATAAAATTTTAAACTAAACATCTAGTTAATTAGTCCATCATCAGTGTAACTTGCATCAATATAGTGCCTAAAGATTTTCAAAATCAATTTGGGTTTCAATCACTTGATTATAAACAACCAAGTTCTTTAAACCATTTAAATTTACTCTTATTTTTATTAAAAAATTAATTAAAAGCTATCTAATTCATACAAAAAAGAACATTCTTGTGAAAATTTGAATTTCTTAAGCAATATATTTTCTTATGAACTTATTGAGAAATCCTCAAAATTATTTATCTAATACAAAGTGTGAGGAAAAATATCCCCTCTTTAAACAAATTAATAAAAAATCACAATAAAGCACATGAAAAATTAAACATGAAAATTTTCAAATTTTAAGAAAAAAATTATGATTAGAAAAGATCCACTATTTCATCAAAAAATTAAAAAATACTAAGGTTCTTAATAATAATTCTCCAACTTTCTAATTGCTAACCTTATATTTCTCTCAAAATTTCTATAAGCGTTCTCACATAACCATCATATGTATTTACATCTTATCTCTCTCATACCTCATTTTTTACTAATATAAATATTTATAATTCATAAATACTTATTTAGTAAGAAATCCTATTTTATTTCTATCATAAAAATCTAACTTGAATAACAAGGCAATTGATATGAAATAGTCACAATTTGATAACAATTATAACTTGAGTCAAATATAATAATCTTTAACTTAACACAAATTCCATCATCTTTATCAATATTCTCATTCCACCTATTATCAAATGAGACCAATTATAGGTTACCAATTATGAGAATCTTCTATCATCATAATATCTTTAAACTATAGTAATTATCTTCCTATCAAGTAGTTCTACCTTAATTAATTGTTACAAGCTTTATTAGAGTTTGTCCATAACCTCTTCATTTGTAGGAATACCAAATCTTGTAAATATTTTCATGAATCATCATAATGTTTTCAAATCATCATTATTATCACAATTACTAATTATTATGCGATATCAGCCATGCTCTATAATCTTCAATTACCCCTCTCACATGAGACTGGAACCACTCTAATACTAATTGTTAGAAAAAATATTCCCTTTCGAGACAAATAAATATTAGGCAATTAAATTAATTACACATCACAACAAAGTATACAATTTAATGTGGAAAAATCTCAAACTTTAAGGAAAAAATTATGGATTAAGAAATAGATCTGCTATATCATTAAAAAATTATGATACTGTGTGTAAAGATTCTTAATTATAACTCTACAACTTCTTTATTACTATCCTTATCTCTCTCTTTCAAAACTTTATGAGAGTTCTCATATAACCCTCATAAGCATTCACATCTTATCTTTATCATGCCTCAAAACCTTAGCCAACATAAATATTTATAACTTATAAATACTTGTTTGCTTAAGCATTCCACTCTAACTCCAACTCTAACATAAAAGTCTAACTTGAATAGTAAGAAAACTCACAATATCATATAGTTACAAAGAATTTAGGTTAAACTTAACACTAAGTAATTGACACTTCCTTAGAATTCACTTCATGTATTTTGTTTGGTACAATGCTCATTTTCATAGAAAATATTATCCAAATAACTAATATACAAAATTCTTATTAAAAATAAAAATTTTGATAAATTTTAATTATCTTTAATTTTTTTAAATTATATTTCTAATCTCCCATTCAATCATAATTTTTCTAAATTTTTATTTTTTATTTTAATTTGCATAAAAAATTAAATGTCTTATATATATATATATATATATATATATATATTATCTTAATATAATCATTATGAGATAATTTAAATGAAGAGAAAATTTTAGGTAAATAATTATTTCTATCAAATTTATATAGAATAGATAAGAAATACATAATTTTTTATTTTTATAATTTAAATTTTAAATAATAAAAAATAAATGTATTAAATATAAAATAATATAATAGATATATAATTACTATAAATTAAATTTTTATTATAATTATATGCCTGATTTTATCTATAATTTATATTTATGACATAATATTTAATATTTATTTTATATAATTTTATATCATGCTCATTCTATTTATAATATACTTAATAAAATAATTATATTTTATTTAATTAATAATCATATTTGACATAATCAATTTATCATAATTTTATTTATATTTTATAATTGTTAAATTATATTTATTATAATTTTCAAATGGTAAAGATAAAAGGTTAAAGTAGTTATTAGTTAAATTAAGTAAAGATAATTTAATATTTTTATCTATAAATTACATAGAAAATAAATTCTTAATATTGGGTAAGTAACTTTTTATATTTTGTTGGAAGTAAAATTATTCAATTTTGGTAATTGGTGGCCAACTAAACAATTGAAAAAATACTTACTTCCTAAATTGTTATCCCACAATATTTTTGTGAACCAAACAATCTCCCCATATCCCTTATTACATTCTAAAAAGGGCCTACATATATATAAATTAATTACTAGGAAGGGATTAATTGATGTTGAAATTAATCAAAATTATACATATATATATATATACATATAACTTTCTATTAAATAAGTTTCTTTTTTTTAAAGCTTGCAATTGAATTTATAATATATATTGATGTTTTGAAATCTGACCCAACTATTGATTTAATGAAATGATTGGGTAAAAGTCATACCCATTCAATCAATTAAACTAGATGGTTGAACCAATCAATATGTTTATATATATATATATATATTAAATTCACTTAACTTGTACAAGTATATTATTAAAAACATCATAAATAAAAAAAATTATCATGATTACGATCATTCAATACAATTTTAAAATTATTTTATAAAATTAAAATGACTAAAATCATATTTTGATCTCTATAAGATTAAGTTTGTGTCAATTTAATCTCTCACTAAAAGTTTTATTAATTTAATTCCTATAAGACTAACTCCACTTTAACTTTTATTCCCTCTATACATAAAATAGAATTACTAAATTTCTATCTTGAAGTTAATTTTACTGGAATTAAATTAATATAAGTTCAATTTTACAAAGACCAAAAATAGGATTTTAGCAATCTATCAAACATTTTAAATTTGTTATTATAAATATCCTTAAAAATTACTTCTTTTATTCTTTTTTATTTATCATATTTTGAAAAGATTTTTTATTTTTTTGTCTATTACTTTAGAATTTGAATAAAATATTAAATATTTTTCTAATCTTATCCTTCTTTTTTATTAATAAATAATTCATTATTCTATACTTTCAATCCACTTGGATGTATTTCATCATATTTCTCTCTATATTTTTAACTATTTTTAACTTTGTACACAAAGGATAATCTTAGACAATCTACTGAAAACAAACAAATTAAATCACTTTTTTAATATTGGTGAAATTAGTTAGTTATGTCAGATAAAAAGGATGAAATAAGCATTGAATAAGAATGATCAATGGAACGATCTTGTATTCATTTCTTATGATTATATTTTACAATTTTATTGTGGCCAAATCAACTTACTCACTTGAGTTAAGTCATACCGATTCAACAGGTCTAACGGTTCAATAATGATGATTCAAATTGATTCAAAGTAGTTCAAGCACCACCTAATCAAATAGGATTTGGTTTCTAATTGGATCAATTACACTTGCCTATTTCATCCCAATTTTAAAACATTTGCTGATATGGAATTTTGTGAGGATGGTGATTTATATTATATATATTATAAAATTTCATATCAACTAAAATTATTTTTAATATCTCAACAATGAATTTAAAGTTTTATGTTTATGAAATATAACATTTTGACTATTTGCATATAAATTACACCTCAAATTTTATAACTAGTATTATTAATCAATTCCATATATATATATATAGTAATAACCTCTTTAAACATCTAATGGATGATTCTATTAGTCTATTATTAAAATCATTGATTAATAAAATTATTGGCATGGTAATTCTAACAGAGATTAAAATTGAAAATTACATGAGAACATCAAGGCTATAAGGATGATAGAACAAAGCTATAAAGTTTGACTAAATGAATGTAATAGATTCCAAACTTAGTTTCAATCATATTTTTGTTATATATAGCCATTTTTATATGAGAAACTTGCTTATTGGATGTAATAAAACTATATAATATATAGATTGCTATTGTAATTTTTTTTTTTTTTAAGAACCGAATTGATGAAGGGCTAAATAGGTAATTTAATTTTATTTCTACTATAATTATTGCTACAATTATTATGTTCTCCTCATTTTTTAAGTACGGTTGCTCCTATGTATATAAGCCCTTGGTAGTTCACCTTTCCTCTATTCTCGCATTCCTTGAGATTCAAAGAATCATTGAGGGATCAGGGCGGCTAAAGCTCTAATTTTGATCCAAATTTTCTCATACAACAAAATAATGGGAAACAGCTTAAGGTGTTGTTTGGCTTGTGTTCTTCCTCGCGGAGCTCTAGACATGATCCGAATAGTCCATTTGAGTGGCTATGTAGAGGAAATCATACGGCCGATAACGGCCGGCGAGGTCCTAAAGGCCAATCCGAACCATGTTCTCACCAAGCCAAGCTCTCAGGGAGTTGTTCGCCGGATCCTGGTACTCTCGCCGAAGGCGGAGCTCAAGAGAGGAAGCATATATTTCTTGATCCCGGCGGCTTCGTTGCCGGAGAAGAAGCGAAACGGGAATAATGGCAATCTTAGTATTTGTGATAGTGATCTTAGTAAGAAAGCGTCTTCCAGAAAGAGGAAGAAGTGTATTACAGTCTCAGATAAAGCTTCCCACGCCGAGAAGAAGGCGTCGCACCTGGAACGTCGCGCCGGCCGTGTCGGGATTTGGCGGCCGCATTTGGTGAGCATATCAGAGGATTTGTAGTAATCTGTTTCAGGTGCCGGAATCTGGCATTCTGGAGTGGGGAGGGGGAGCCAAAGAAACTTCTTGGTTCAATTATTGTGACAAGGCGAAAAGGATTTTATTTTCCGCCCCTTTTTTTTACTATGTCTTGTGAGCTTTTTGATTTGTGGATAAGAAAAAATTACTTTGGCTCTACCAATTTTATTTTGCTTTGTGTTTGTGGCATTGGTTGTGATGGATGAATTCGTGAAGTTATTTTCCGCTTTCTTCACAAGGGAAAATATAAGGGTAAAAAAGAGAAAATATCAGAATAAACTCAAGTTTGTGCAAATACAAATTACACAATGTATTCATGACATCAAATTTCATGTGTTCAATTTTTTTAACATCAATTCTTATATATTACAACTGTTAATTATAATTGCACTCAATTAACATTTTTCGAAATGACATGTTCAAAACTGCAGTTGATAGTAGAAATTTGGTTACATTAAAATTTGATGTGTATTTGTCTTCTTTTAATATGTTAAATACATTTCAATTTTTTATGAATAAATTTAATAATTTAATAATTTTTATTATTGTGAAAAAAATGTTTGAATAAAATTTATATGCATTTTTTTACCTACTAGAAAGTTTTAGAATAGGATAAATTGATGTATTTAAAAAATCAAGACAGTATTTTAGCATTTACATGTAGTTCCTTAATAACGAGACTCAAATATAAAATAGGAGTAATTGTTCGCACCATTCGATGATATTCAATATTTTTACAGGAATTTTATTTTTGATCATATTTAGAGTTCAAACATAAAACTTTATATGTGTGTTAAATGAAAATAGATATTCCTCTAGCCAAATTTGGACCCGAAGTGATTTTTTATATTAATTTTGCCTTGTTTTGAATTTAAAATAAATATAAAACAAATATTTTAATATGAAAACCTACATTTTCATATTAATTCAGGTGTTTTTCGGATGAATATTGTCGGAAGGAATAGCATAACCTGTGTTAAATATATTATCTTTCCTATAATTAAAAAATTTAAGTGAGATTAAAAACAATAAATGTTATTAACGATTAAATTTAAGGCGTAGGAAAATATATCTATCTACTATTGTTTTGGTGGTAATTGAGTTAACCATTCAAGTGATGTCTGGTTTTCAATTTGAGATCCATATTTCAATGATTAAGCCAGCTTTCTATTAGGATATTCAATTAGAACATGCATCTTTTGCTTTAGTTGACATTAATTTCATTGAATTACTTACTATTCAATTTGTTAGCTGGTCGTAGTGTTTGCCATTGAGATGATAAATAGCTGTAAACCCTCATTTGGGAAAAAAATAATTCATTTAAAATTAGGCTTAAGAATAAAATTATTCATAAATCCAATTTTAATGAGAAACAAGTGCACATAACTAGAGACATGCGACAAATTATGAACATGTCATCTAACATCTTTTCAGCTTAGTAATATTTAGTGTTGCTTTTAAAGCTTTTTCCTTTTTCACATGAGTGGAATCAGATTAAGCCAATTTGAATTGTAATCTTATTGAATATAATTTGTTCAAAATATAAGAATTGGAGCTCGACTCTAGGTTAAAATAATATATCTTTTACATTACAAAAAAATTATTTTTTTGCAATGCAATTTTGGAATTAAAAATTTATTATCTCTATTTGCGACAAAATTTGTGTGATTAACTTTTTAAAAAAAGTTTTTGAAAACTTCAATGGAATTGGAATGGAGTTTTCATTGCAAAGGAAAATCAGTCCCAATTTCGTTGTAAAATCAAAATTTTGAAAAAAATGATTTTTTTTAAATTAAGTTGAAATTCGAAAAACTTCCTTTTTTAGATAGTAATTTCATTAATAAAAAATTAAAAATTACATTAAAATTTACATTAAAATTTTATAGAATTTATTATTTATTTATAAATTTAAATTTTATATTTTTGGAAATTGTCTGGGAATTTGAAAATATAATTTTAAAAAATTTAATTTCATTAAGTAAAAAGAAGATTAAAAACTATATTTAAAAAATTACATTTTATTATTTAGTAAATAATTAAAATTTTTAAATTACTTCTGAAATTGCATTGAATTTTAAAAAATTATATTTTTTAAAATATTAATTCCATTAATTTAAAAATAAATTAAAAGCATATTAAAAACTTTTAAATTTCATTATTTATTTATTAAATTTAAAATATCACTTTAAGAAAATTAATTTCATTTATAATAAAATTAAGTATATATTATTAATTCAACATTTTATATTTATTATTTTTAATTTTTAATTTTATTTGAAGTGGTGTGAAATTTTTGAAAAACACAGTTTTTGAGTAATAACTTCATTATTTAAAAAAAAATTTAAAAATGAGATTGAGACACAGCTGCAACAGACTTTTCATCGCAATTAGCGTAAGTGAAACAGTGTGTTTTGGAGTTGCGACAAACAATCCAACATAGTTCCGGGACAAACTGCAAAATTTAGGGTTGTTTCGCGTTATCTTCCTCATTTCTTCTTCGTGCAGCTGAACTTTGGCGCAGCAAAGAGAAGCCGCTAAGAGGCTTCAACTTTGCCGTCTGTCCAACCCACCGTTTGTCACTTTCTTGCCGGAGTTCGACTGCAAAACAACTCCATTTCTCTAGGTTAACTTTTAGATCTTCTTTATTTTTAATTATTTGGCAAGAAACTTGAAGAGTAATTCAAACTCTTAAGCATAATGCACACAAAAGGAAGAAAACACAAAGAAACATGCACGGAAAAAGCATCAATATAGAAGATGCTATTGGTGATGACAAAAGAATAGATGATGTGGACACTTGAAATGCTTAGTGGTTCTCTACTTTTATTTCCACCAAGAATTTGACATAATACTATTTTGTATGTTGTGTGTGTTTTTACGTTATCTTATTTTTTTTATATTTAATTAACAAATGACATTTCATTTTGGTTTACTCTGTTCTTGTATTGAATGTTTTTCTATTCAATATAGGTTGCGGTCAAATTAAGATAGGTTATCAGAAAATTAGGAAAAATATGTGAAAAAAAGACTAGAATTGTGTAGGAAATTATGTAGAATTGCTATGAAAATCTCATCCCAAGATACTCTCAAAATTTGTAATTTTCCATATTTGTGATGGAATTTGCAAGTTTTCAGACGAAATTTTTGTCCTAAAATTAAAAAAGGATGAAAAATTCTTATTTGCAATAGAATTTACATATATTAGCATGGAACTTTCCATTCTAAATATTAAAAAAAATGTGATGGAATTTTCCGTCCCAACTTTCGAAAAATTACAATTTTTTTTAATTTTTTGGAGCGATTTTTTTTTTTTTGATGGAAGAAAATTTTTTGTGCCAATCTAATGCGATAAGCATTTTTGTGATAAAAAAATTGCATTGCAAAAGCGGTCCCAAACACGTTTTGCGATAGAATTTTATTATTTTTGGGATGGAATTCTCCATCGCAAATTGAATTCTTTCAGTGTTAACTAATTAAATAAGAATAAAATTTTATTTTAAAAAAATAAAATTTAAAAAGAGTATATATGTTATTATCAATAGATTTAATTAACCAATTCTTCAAATTTTGGACATAATTTACTGACTTTCCCTCTATTTTTAAAAATGCTAATAACCTCCCATAAAAGCTGCCAACATTGATTTTTTTTTTATTATAGCAATTTTATCCTTATAAATATACATATATATTATATAATACTTACCATATTTATAAATACATCATCTAAATAAATAAAATTACTTTAAAATGATAATTATTTGAAGATGATTTATAAAATGACATCTTAATATGTATTTCGAAAACATTTTAAATTTTTTTTACATATTTTATTAAGAATAATGCTAACCATCGCCCTAAGGCAATGGTTAAGATATAATTAATAGCCTCTAATTAATAATAACACGGTTAATATTAAAATTATATTTAATATTTTAATTCCATTTTAATGATATATTACCATTAAAATTAATATTTCTCATTTATTATATTACTAAAAATAAAAATAACGTATTAAATATGATTCTAATAATAATGATATCGTCATTAATTAGATTAGGTGCTTATAATTAGTGCTCATCCATTTATTATATACAATTTCGTAACTTTTTATATACTTTGCACTTGCATGTCATAGATACCCAAAAAAATTTTATTGATAAAAATTGCAGTATAAATTTTTTAATGACAAATTTGTCTTATAGCCAAGAAAATAAGAACATTATAAAATTTAACTTTATATTTTGAATATTTTAAATTATTAAATTGTGTGGTTAACATAGACATCAAAATTTATTCTTTTAATATATTAACCTATTGAATTATTTTATTAACTATTTCAAACAATACTTAAATTACTCGTTATTATTTTGAATGTTTTGATGTATCGATTATTTTTACTATTAATTAACTATTTAGTCTGTTTTATAACTAAATTTACATACTATCAAATTTTGCTAAAACTTTATATATTTGTTAAAGTTTATGATTGTACTTATTAAATGAATTAAAAAATTGAAAATATAAATTTTAATGTTATCTATGTTAATCACATAATTTAATAAAATAAATACAATATTCAAAATTTGTTTTATAAAAATAATGATTATTATTCAAATTTCATAACTAAAATAATTAATTTCTTATTTTTTTTTTTATTGGTATTCATCCTTATCTTGACTTATAACACTGAGAACAAATGATAAAAGGAAAGACTATAATCGAAAAGTAAGCATGCATTTTATGATGTTAAGGTGAGACTTAGCTATAACACTGAAAACAAATGATAAAAGGAAGGACTATAATCGAAAAGTAAGCATGCATTTTATGATGTTAAGATGAGACTTAGCAATCGATTCCAATATTTTTTATTTATTTTAATATTATAGGTTAACGAAGAAATGAATAATTATAATAAAAATAAAGGTAAGGAATTAATAATATTAATTACAAAATTTAAAGGAAATAATAATTATCATCTATATAAATGGAACACTAATTATTGTGGTTATTTTAATAAAATAATTTAAAATATTGAAAATATAAACATAAAATTTATGAAATATTCATATTTTCTTGACTATATGATAGTAAGTAAATTTTCCATCAAAAAATTAAAAATTTATGTAATGCAATCATTATCAATAACGATTTTCTTGGCATATGTAATATGCAGAGTATATAAAGAGTTAAAAAAATTTATTTAATTAAATAATATAACAAATTTGAAATATTTTTAAAGTACATGCAAAGGTATCATTTTATAAATCATCTTGAGTGTATTATCAATTTAAAGTAACTTTATTATTTTAAATATTACTACCACAAGAAATTAAAAATTTTATTTAATAAAATATTTATGTAAATTTGAAATATTTCTAGAATATATGTAAAAGTACATTTTACAATTTGGAAGAAATTATCATTTTTAGGTAATTTTATCAATCTAAGTATTACTTTTATAAACATTTAACTATTATAATATGCAAAAGGGCAAAACAGATATAATAAAAATGAACTCAACATCTGTGATTTTTCAAGGGAGGTTAGAGCAACTTTTAAAAGTAGAGGGAACGTCAATAAATTATATCTAAACTTCAGAGGAATGTTAATGAAATTTACCCTGCTATTAAATAATGTAACCTTAATACTAATAATTGTGAATCTACACTTCTTCCAATCCTATTCCTCAACCTGCTTTCTTTATTCTTAACATAATATGAGTCTATTCAAGCAGGTTTGGTGCAATTATATAGTTGCCCCTAACTATTAAAATGATTCCAAAATTTGCAATGAATATAATTTTTAATTTCCTTTTAGACGGATTACAAATTTATATAAATTTTCAGTTATTAAAAAAGGACATTACAAGGAAGCCTTGTGTGATTTAACCTGTTTGCAAATTAGTATTAATTGAATTAAAACTTATAAACAAATATATATTTTATGATTAATTCTTTTAGCATAAAAATGCTGTGTGATTTTTTCCGTTGAAAACCTATTGAATATAATCATGTAATTTTTAAAAACATTTTATATTAAGTTTTGTATGAAAAGAAAATAGCTTATCAAATCCAGAAAATCCGAAATAAAAGTCAATAAATGAAAATTTTCTTGCTTCCCAAAAGCAAATGTTAATTCCAAAAAAGTCCAAGAAAAATTTGGACCTCCACTTTATAGAAAAAATGTGGAACTATTTCAATTTTACGATATTTTATTTTAGATTTATAACAATACAATAAATCAACTGATTTTTTTGTGCGAACAAAATGAAGCACAAAATAGTGATTCACTTGGTCTAAAACCTTAAAATAGCGAGTTGCAAACAGTTCAATTCACGTGGGGTTTCTTGTAATTAATTACTCTAAAAAACAGTGCGTGGATTTAATATCAGCCGTTAAATTTGCATTGAAAATTTAAAATCATGAATGATCCCATAATCCACCCAGCTACCATTCAGCGCTTTTTCTGGAATCTGACCAATTAATTACTTACTCAACTATCTATCTTTGATAGTGTAAATTAGAGTTTATATTTAATTTATGTATAAAATATTTTACATTATTAATGATAATGAAAAAGATATATATTTATAATGAAAATAATAAAATTTTAATTATAATAAAATAATTTAAATAATTTTAATTAATATAATAATATATGAATAGATGATAATATAAAATTAATTTATTAGATAAAACTTAAATTCTATAATTTAAGCGTAAAGCAATTCTAAATTTAAAAATGTCATTTTTTATAAAGATAAAAATAATAATCCACTCAAAAAATATATATAATTTTAAATTTTGAATTTAAACATAATAAAAAATAAAAATTTTAAAACAATATTAGACATTATTGCGCTTTCGCAATCGCTATAAGTGCTGCCCTAGGTATGCAATCACGTTTTAGGTCATAGTCTTTTGCACAAGTGCTGCTAAACAAGTTTTGCTTGGTATCTGTGCATGAACAAAACCAAATGAAAACATTGTTAGCAATTTGGGATCTAATGGAAAGATTCCATACGACTCCTTAGAAGAGTTTCAGTGGAACAAGTAAGCAGCTTTTCGTTACTAATCTAGACAGATAATGCCTCTAGTACGTATTAAGATAATGGAGAGTCCTTCCACATGATCCGGTGATAAGGTCGTATTGCCAACTTCCCCTCCCCTTAAATTTTTTTATATGATTTGACATTTGGTTTAATATAAAAATAAAAAAATTACAACATAAAATATTATAAGACTTATGATGACGCAAGATATTTATATTATAAATTAATCATAAAAAATTACAATGGTGACTATCGATGATATGATAACGTTGTACATTTTATTAAAACCTAAAACTAAATTTGATTGTAATAAATTATTTAATATTACAAATTTCATTTAAAATCATATAATTTTTTAATATACTCATAATTCTTTACATAAATTGTGCAACTTGTCATTATTATAAAAATTTTATGACATTTCTTAAAAAAGTTGCAACATTATTTTATCAAAAAGTTATGATATGTTCAAAGGCATAAGTGTTGTAAAACTTATATAAAATCGAGCACTTTTTCTCAAAATAATTGCAATTCATTATATAATGTGCAACTTTAATTAGCAACATTTTATAAAGACTTGCAAGATATTATAATTTGTGCAAGTCTACCATACAATCATATAACAAAGTCATATTACAATACAATCCTTCCACATTCATGCATATGTGGATATTATGTTATTACTTGCAAATTAATGACATCGATTACAGCGGCCATGTAATTCAAATATCAATTTTGACAATATATATATATATGACCCGTAAACTTATACAAATCTACTTTAAAATCATGTAACAAATTTTTACTTTAATTCAATTATTTAACATATACATTATGCACAAGCAAAATATAAAAAATATAAGATTTTATCTCATTTATTTTAAACAAGCTATCATGCAAGTCATGTCAAAATATACTTTATACACATGCAAAACATTCAAACTAATCATCATACAAGTTTTATCAAAATCCCCATGAGACATATATATCATATATAATCTCTTGTAAGTTTACCATGAAATTATGCAATAAATGTAAATATTTTTTTGTAGACTAACACATTATAATTCAACTCCATTTATATAATAATAATAATAATAATACTTATATTATATTGTATAATATAAAAGAGAAGGGATCCATTGACACCGATGTAAGTCAAAATGACTTACACTAAATCTGATCTGTCAATCCTATTAAAATTTAAAAAATAAAATTAATTCACTTTAAATCATTTTTTACATTACATGTAATCTGCTTCCTCTCATATAATTAATGCATCAAATGAAAATTCTTGAATCATAAAGATATTTCAATTTTAATTTAATATTTTCTTTATAAAAATAGATTAAAAAAATGCATAAGGAGGCATTTACAAAATTAAAAAAGAATTGGTTACCTTATTTACAATAGTCCATAATTAATTATATATATCATATTAATTATATATGGGCCCATATATAATTAATATGATATATATAATTAATACACATATATAATTAATACGATATATATCATTAATTATGGACTATTGTAAATAAGGTAACCAATTCCTTTTTAATTTCGTAGACACCTCCTTATGCATTTTTAATCTATTTTTTTAAAGAAATATTAAATTAAAATTGAAATATCTTTATGATTCAAGAATTTCATTTGATGCATTAATTACGAAATAGAGAATAAATTACTTGCGATGTAAAAAATAATTTAAAGTGAATTAATCTTATTCTTTAAATTTTAATAAGATTGATGAACCAGATTTGGTGTAAGTCATTTCGACTTACACCAATATTAATGGATCCTTCTTTAATATAAAATATAAAAAGTGTGTGTGTGTGTGTGTGTGTGTTTATCCTAATTTTAGGTTAATTGTGATAGGTTAGTTAATCTTAGTTGAGTTATAATCAAGGTTTATATCCCTACCCACCTCCTAATAAGGTGAGCTATAGTTTCCCTCAATGATAGATTTGTTTTTCACCAAAATTCTCTTTGAGAGACTCAATTAAAGGGCGTATGGGTAATGAACCATCCCTTTGTTTTATTCCTTCCCCTTCTACAAATTTTTTATTTGATCTAATGGATGCAATAGGAGGACCGAATAATTGAAAAAATCCTTATCCCATTTGTGCAATTCATGTACTCTTTTTTATGGATTTTTTGTATAAGTATTATTTCTTAATTATAGATTTGAAAATTTTATAATTGGTATCAAACCCTAAAATCCATATTGATGAATTAGATTGCATGAGTTATATAATTTTTTATGCTGCATAATTTTATATTTCATCTAGCTTGAATTCTTTGTATGCTTTTAGTCATAATAATTGAGAAAAATTATGGCAAATTTATTCTTAATTTCTTATCTATTTTCTTATTCTTTATGTTGTCAATTGAGAAAATTATAAAAAAGTTTATATATAAGCAATTTGTAGTGATGGAATTTTTATGAGAATTTTCTAGATATCAAATAGAATGTTTTCTTTGATTATGTATGGAATTTGTGCTAATTGATTCATAAAATCAAAGGGAAAATTTTTTCTGGATTGTTTTCCATGAAAAGCCCAATAGTCTTAGAATTTTTTAAAAAATTTATGTGCAATCCAAAGTTCTATAGTTGAATTCATTAAGGACCTTCACAAATTAAAGTGTTTAAAAAAATTTGTGCAAATTAGTAGTTAATTGCAAATAATAGGTTATAATTAGCAATTAATGTTACATGATTTCAAATAAAGGAATTATGGTAAGTACCAAAATAATTGTGCAAAATTGATCTCATTTAATGAGCAATTTTGGAAATAAATTAGTCCATAATGTTATGAATTAAATTAGGAAAATTAGTCCATAATGATAGGAATTAAATAAGGAAAATTACCCATTAAAAATATTGATGAAAAATTGTTGAATACGCTAAATTAGAAATCAAGCCAAAATCGAAAATGCAATTGTATAGACTTAAATATGCTAAATCAAGCAAAGAAGATGATGCAGATGTATCTGGCTACAATGCCTATGCGTATGAGTGGTGCATGGCTTTCATAGCAAATCTCACCAAACCAAAAATACTGTCATGCTCCACTTTTCCAGCTTTTGTGATTTTTCTAGAATTTTTTAGGAATTAAATATTTTTGGTAATTTTATCCTATTCTTATAAATATTAATTTAATGAAAATTTTAGCTTGAAAATTTTATTGTACAATCTTTGCATAATTATCTATTCTATGAAAATTTTTTGGATCATTTATATACTATATGCATATTTTCCTTAATTTTGTTAATAATATGAAATTATTCTAGTTATGTAAATATTGCAATTACTTATGTTATGCCTCTAAATTTTATGTAATTTATACTCATTTATCATGGGTTAATTACATAAAATTTTATGATATAGTATGATACATCTATTATGTTGTTTGATTATTTACATATTAATCAAAATAAAAGTGTGAATAAAGGAGAGTGTTATATTGGTGGTAGTGTACCTTATCTATATAATGCATCAATGTAGTTTGTAAGTGATGACATGAGTGCTAGAATTGTATGTTAATTTTTTAAAATTATTAAATTCCTTATTGGAGGTTGCTTTTATGAATTTAACATATAATTCTTGTATTATGTTGTGATGCTTATACCCTATTAGTACTAAGTCTCATAATATTATACTATAAATAGTTGCATAATTATGAAGAAAATTTTAGCATAATTAATGTTTGACAATATTGATAATTTATGATTTAATTCATAAATTCTTTAATGATTTTCCTCAGCTTTAGTTCCTATGCAACTAACTTCTGTTAAACATTAATGGGACTAATCATGATAATTGGATGGAATCCTTAAAACTGTATCTAGCAATCTCCAATCTTGATCTAGCTTTATGTGGAAAGAAATTGATAATTAATAAAAAGTTAACTCCCGATCAAAGAATACAATATGAAAAGTGGACTCACTCCAATAAAGTTTATCTCATGGTAATAAAGTACATTATAGAGAAAACTATAAGGTAAAGTATTCCACATGATTAGAATACAAAAGTATTCTTAGACTTAGTGGCAAAAAAATATCTTAAGTTTAACAAAGTAGAAAAAGGACATTATTTGTCCTTATTGGAGAAAACTATTTATGATGGAGTGAGTGATGCTCAAGAACTTATATTAAAACTAGTGCATTATTATAACTAGTTGAAGAATTTAGGAGATTTTTTTTTATTTGGCATGCTTTAGAGTCACTTCCTCCTCAATTTGATATGCTAAAAACATCCTACAACACTAAAAAAGGAGAATGAACTATTAATGAAATGAATTCTATAGTGAGTTGAGTAAAGAAGGATATGAAGAAAATAAAGATACAAACTACAAAATTTTTCTCTCATAATTTAAGTTCTAAACAAGTAGATAACCTATCCAAAAATACAATAAAGGGAAGTTTAGCCATGAAAAGAAGAAGAATGATATGAAGGAGCAATAACATAAAGCTAAGAAAAGCTTTATTAAAAGGAAATTACAAATTTTATAAGAAATGTAGGCATAAAAGGGCTAATTGCTTTAAATTCAAGAAGTGGCTTGAAAAGAAAAAGAAAGGTAACTTTTTAGCTCTAGTTTATTTTGAATCAAATACTATTGAAGTTTCTTTTAACACTTGGTGGCTAGATATTGGTACCACTATCTATGTCACAAATTGCTTATAGGTGTTGAGAAATTTGAGGAAGCCAAGTGAGGGTAAAATGGCTTTGAACTTGGAAATAGAGACAAAGTACAAGTTGAACATATAAGAGTTATTTCTTTAATTCTATCTATTGGTCACATTTTAGAATTAAAAAAAAATGTTGTTTTTATATCTTACATGAGAAGGAATTTAATTCCCATAACTTGTTTGGACTAGGATGGATATTCGTGTTTATTTGAAAATAATAATTTTAAGTTATATTATGACTCCTTCATTGTTGGAACTAATACTTTATGTGATAGTTTATATAAAATTGATTTAAATAATAATTTTGAAAATTCCATTAACATTGTTGTTGGAAATAAAAGGAAAAGATATGATGAAACATCTTCAATGCTTTGGCATAGAAGATTAAGCCATATCTCTAGAGAAAGAATAG
The DNA here is from genome assembly GCA_020226215.1 of Sindora glabra. Lineage (NCBI taxonomy): Eukaryota > Viridiplantae > Streptophyta > Magnoliopsida > Fabales > Fabaceae > Sindora > Sindora glabra. The sequence continues at coordinate 82,457,929 of CM035227.1, forward strand.
AATAATTAATAAAAGAAAGAGTTTCACTTGATCTAGAGAAGGAATAGAATAATTAATAAAAGAAAGAGTTTCACTTGATCTTGACTTCTTAGATTTCAATGTCTACATGGATTACATCAAAGGAAAGCTAATAGCTAGAGCTAGAAAAAGGAATAGGACTAAGAAAGAAAGTATTGTAAAATTAATCCATATTAATCTATGTAGACCAATCTCACTCAATGTAATAGGAGGTTTTAAATACTTCATTACTTTCATTAATAACCATTTAAAATTTATATGGATGGAGCTTTTTTCTTTTTTTGAAAATCCAGGAGCATTAAAAACATTCAAAAGGTTCAAGATTGCAATTGAACTAAAATTAAGGAAGTAGATCAAATGTGTGCATTCAAATAAAGGTGGTGAATTTTATGATAAATATAATGAAATAAGAAGGAATCCTAATTCTTTTCCAAGATACTTACAAAAGTGTAGAATAGAAATTAGTTACACTATGCTTAATACACTAGAGTAGAATGGAATCACAAAGCAAAAAAATATAACACTTATGGAGAGGGTATGATGTATGATTGCTTATTCCACTTTACTAGAATTTTTATAGGGTGATGCTTTATGAAATGCCACATATGTGTTGAATCAAGTTCCAAGTAAATTTGTGCTAAAGATTCCTTATAAGTTTATGTATAGGAGAAAGCTTACATTGAAACATTTTCATGTATAAGGTTGTAAAGCAAAAATTAGGTCTTATAACTAGTACACCAAGAAACTTGAACCAAGAACAATCAGTGAGTATTTCATTAGTTATTGCATTGGTTCTAGAGGAAGATTACCCAACTCATTCAATAAGAATTGTTGAGATAGAATGTACTATCTATTTTGAGGATAAGTTGAACAGTGGGAGTAAGTCACCCTAAATTACTTTTGGAGAAGAACAAAACAATATCTCATGAATGGCTAATAAGCAAAGTATTATTCCTCTTATAGTTCCTTTAGTTGGACCATCTTATATAAAGCCATAGATTGATCTAGATTAACTTATGATTAAGCCACAAATTGATCTAGTTTAACTAATGATTGAACTGAATATTGTGATTGAAGAAGTTCCTTTATAAAGATCACAAAGAACTTGTCATCAAGAAATTATGGTTGATTATGTGGTTTATTTGCAATAATATGAGTTTGATGTGAGTGATAATTTATATCCCATTAATTTATTAAAAGCAATTTCAATTTCTAATTCTTCAAAGTGGAGGCATGCCATGGAAGAGGAAATGGATTCGATGTATAAGAATAATGTATAGGATGTAGTGGAATTGCCTATAAGGTATCAACCATTTAGGTGCAAATAGATTTTTATGACCAAACATATTGTCCAAGGTAAGATTGAAAGATGCAAGGCCAAATTAGTAGTTAAAGGCTACACTCAGAAAGAAGGGGTGAATTATAAGGAGACTTTTCCACCAGTCTTTACTAAAGATTCATTTCAAGTTGTGATGGCTTTAGTAGCTCATTTTGATTTGGAGCTATACTAGATAGATGTGAAGATTGCTTTCCTTAATGGTGACCTATCAAAGATAGTTTACATGAAATAACTAGATGGTTTCCAAGAGAAGAGAAAAGAGCACTTAGTGTAGAAGTTAAATAAGTTAATATATGGCTTAAAGCAAATGTCTAGGCAATGGTGTCTCAAGTTTGATGAGTTTGTAATTTCTTTTAATTTTAAGGAGAATGCAATAAATTAATGCATTTATTATTTAATGAATATGGGCAATTTTGTGATCATTGTGTTAAATGTTGATAACATTCTCCTTACAAGTAATGACATGAACCTATTGAATAAGACAAAAAAGGCATTGTCATAGAATTTTGACATAAAGGATCTTAAAAATGCATCTTTTATGCTTAGCATAAAGATCCATCATGATAAATCCTAGAATTTACTTGGTTTATCTCAAAAATCTTACATTGATAAAGTACTTAAGAGATTTAATATGACTTCATGCTTGCATAATTCTTCATCCATTCAGAAGGATAAAGTGTTTTCAAAAGTCCAATATAATGAGAAATCCAGAATGTATGTGATCCCATATGCTTTAGTTATTGGTAACTTGATGTATGCTCAAGTTTGTACATGCCTAAATGTTACTTTTATAGTTAGTGTACTTGGGAAATACCTGAGTAATCCTGGTCAAAGACACTAGACAATAGTTAAGAAAATCATAAAATAGCTTCAGGGTGCAAAGAATTATGTGTTGATATATAGAAGGTCTAGTGATCTAGTTTGTACAAGCTATTCAAACTCTAACTTCACAGATTATTCAGATAATAAGAAATCAACATCTAGATATATCTTTATACTTGCAGGAGGAGTTATATTATGGAAAAGTGTTCAATAGTTATTAATAGCAACTTACACTATGAAAGCAAAATATGTCGCTTGCTATAAAGCAACTCAAGAGGTTATATAGTTAATGAATTTTATTTTTGAGTTTTGCTTAGTTGAAAGCATTTCAAAACCTTTGATCATTTATTGCAATAATACTACCGCTATGATATTCTCTCAAAATAAAAAAAGTTTGGCCCACACAAAACATTTTGATGTGAAGTATTAGTTTGTGAGAGAGAAAATATGCAAGCATTTTACTCAAATAAAGCACATTTCATTAGATTGTATGCTTGTAGACTATGAATCAAGGCTCTTGATATAGGAATGTTTGAAAGACATGTATTAGGTATGGGTGTTGTTGAATCTTTTGATGTTTTGGGTTAATGTGAGTATTTTGTATTTTGAAACATAGAACAATATTGATCTTGAGATTTTATGACAATATAATATTACCATTTTCTTATATTGTAAAAAGTGCACATATTGTGTTATGGCGATATAAGGAGATATTTAGACCTTATCTCAAATTATTGTAAATGCATGTTAGGCGGATGCATAGACCATTTTTGTATTTTGAGTGCACACTCACTTCTTTTGTTTGGTTATTTTGGAATAGGTGTTTCATAAATGTATATCTTTTCAAACTTATCAAATGATTGATATGCATTTGCTGAATACTCATTTTTTACCTACGATTGTAATGATATGAATTGTATTAATGATATTGTTTGTATGTGGCTAAATATTATAATCCAATTCATTGTGTATTAAAATGTATTGTCCAAGTGAGAGATTGTAAATATTTTTTGTGGACTAACATATTTTAATTCCATGTCACTAATATAATAACAATACATAGATCATATTGTACAATATAAGATATAAAGTATGTGAGTATACCCTAACTTTATGTTAACTATAATGGGTTAGTTAATCTTAGTTGGGTTATAATCAAGGTCTAAGTTCCTATCATAGATTTATTTTTCACCAAAATTCTATTTGAAAGACTCACTTAAAGGACTTGCGGGCAATGAACCATCCCTCTGTCTTCTTCCATCCCTTACTTCAAATTTTTTCTGATCTGATTTACTGGATGCAACAAGAAGAGCAAATAATTTAAAAACCCTTTATCTTATTTGTGCAATTCATGTTCTTTTCTTTATGGATTTTTGGTTTGTATGAATATTATTTCCCAATTATAAATTTGAAAATTTTACAATAAAATCATAAATTAACACAATACTGCCACATACCATGCACATGTAGAACTTATTTCACCACTTGTAAAGATAATAATATTTAATGCAACTGTCATGAAAGTCATATCATAATTGCCACAATGCATACATTTGACTCATAATCTCATGGTACAAAATTATCCTCTAACACAATACTTTTACATAATTCATGCAAATGCAATATATATATATATATATATATATATAATTTCTGCAAAATATACATATAACCCATAATATTATGCAAATTAATTATAAAGTCATTCAATAAATTCATAAAATCATGCAAGTCTACATCACAAGACAACTAATTGAGGTAGTACCGGTATTACCAAAGTACTAGAGAAAACCTCTCTATACTAGAGAGAACTAGTGAAATTATTGACCCTTTCATTTACATATTTTTCTTGCAAAACTTACAATTTTGTATTAGCTTCACTCATAACAACTAAGGAAAATGCTCTAGCACCATTTATTTTTTTATTTTTATATAAAAGATGACCTTTAATGACAAAAATTTCAGAAAAAAAAATGAAAAATTTGTACAAAATTTGTGAGACAAGGTACAATTATTTTGAGTTTTCCCCCCTCTGAGAGCAGGAATAACAAGCTACAAACATACATATAATATCATTGATTTAAACCCAGAAGACTATAGTGGACAAAATTCAAACGAAACATAAAACGTAACTAGGTCCTAGTGGTGCTGATAATTTTTTGGAATACATGCCCCTTCATAACCAAGATGAAAAATTAGAAGTGCAAAAATAAATGTGGGGAATACAAGTGTATGAAGGGGCAATTGGGGCCCATGCTTGGGAGTTGAAATTAGCTTACCTTGTATATATTATTATATTATATGTAAGTTGTCATATTACGACATCTTCACGCTACACTAATAAAAACAAGGGCAAACAAAGTTAGCTGGCATTACTTATTATACGAACTTATTGCTTGTTACTCAGTTCTTCTTCACATGGATTCCCTCTCCTCTCTCCCATACTTATAATATTAGACAACTCCTTTTCACATCCCTTTCTCGAAATCCAACTCATTCATTGTACATACCTACTTTGTTTTCACTTCAGCCCATTAAATATAGGATTTTATTTTATTCATTGAATTAATATAAATAAATTTATATTAAATACTATTAGCTACATGATGTATAAGTAACGATACAATAATTTTGAATTGCTTTTGGAATTTTATAATTATTTTATATTTTTTATCATCATGATTTTTTTACTTAATAATTTAATTATTACATTATTCCTTATCCAGTATGCTGAATCTTTTTGAGTGCTAGGTCTGATAGATTGTTGTGTTCCTACAAAATGGTACAGGCGTGGAAACACCAAAACTTATCTGAGAATCAAGTTAGTTCACTAGCAGAATCTTAATATAGTGACCAAGTAATTGTAAACTTATAGATTCGAGCTACGGTTTAAATTTACACATTTCTTGCTTCATGCAACTATTTTAATAGGGTGACATTTCTTTATCAATTATAATCTTAAAAATTATTCGATGATAATATACCAACTGTAGTCTTTAGACATATTATCGTAGTAGATTGATGTACATTTTGGTTGGGTAAACGTAAAAAGGAAAAATCTGTTGCACATGGTATTTAAATTTGATCTATCACAAGTATAAATAAGTGTTTTTACTACCATTTAATTTTATGTAGTCATGACATTAAAAATAGGTGATAAAAGATTTTAATTATCATTGGTTTTGTAGTAAGTTTTATTATTAAGGGTGGAGTCGACCTATGTTAAATTATGATGTTATTAAATATAACTTGTTTAAAATAGAATGAATTCAAGTTAAATTCAAGTTTTTTAAGAAGATTATATCTTTAAAGAAAGTAAAATATTTAATTTAGTTCAAAATATTATTAAATGATATAAATTTAAAATTACAAAAATAAATTATTTTTTTAAATATACATTATATTATATAGATAAATATATAATAAAAAATTGTAATCAGAATATTGTGAGTTAACAAGTTCAAATAAAAACTATTCAAATTGAATCAAACTAGCAGTAGTTGACCTGTTTAGGTTCAATTGCCACTATTATTTATCGTCTTAAAATTTTATATAAATAACAAATAAAATTTAATCCCATTTCTATGATAATTTAAACTTTCTCCTTGAAATAATATAGTCTAGCTCCACCACTACAGTTGATTGGATGCCCTTATTAGAAGGCAAATTTTCATCTTTGTCTTAACTTTGAGATTATTAAGCTCGTGATTAATTAAAAAGTAAAAAAGGTGTAACAAATATGATCTAATCAACCACAAGTCCAATCAATTTGATTTACTGCAAATTAATAATAATCATATGAAAGTCACAAAAAATAATAATAATCATATGAAATGTTAAAGAATCAAAGAATCAAACATCAATTAAGAAATTAAAGAGGGAGATCCCAAGGAAGTAAGTAGCATTGAGCCTTGCGCGGCGATGGTTAGGACAAAGCAGATGAAGACGCTAAGTTCCCGGAGAACAACTTGTCCAAAAAGTGGAGAGGAGACATTCAGTCTTTTTGGTTGACACATTGCTTTGTTTCCTAGATCAGGTTGACAATAATAATTGTAGCACTCTAATTTATGTCTTCTTGGTTAATTAAATATAATAATTAAATGTTTGTTGTGGTTTGCCCCTGAAATATTGCAAGCTCTTATTAAAAAAAAATTACACAAAAATAATAAAATTTGCAACTTTTAATACTTGCAATGTGTAGAAACTTTATGTGTAACGTGTTGGAAAATTTGAACCTCACAATAATTTATAAATAAGTTATTAATATTAATATTGATTAATGCCTAAATTTCAAGTGATTATTAAGTGGTAGGCATATTGATATTTAGGCCCAATATAAGTTGACTAATTATAAATCTTGTAATGCATAGAATTTATAACTCAGCCTAATTAATAAGGGGTCTTCTACCTCTAAAAAGTTTAAGAAGCTGTAATTTTCCCAATTAGAGTGCAGAAAGGATTTCTCTCTTCAAATAATGTGCAACAAGATTTTGATAAAGTGAGTGAATCTCTATTACCAATTTTCTTTCTTGTGTTGTTTTCAAGAGTGAATTTACAATCATGAATAAAATGTGGATCATAAAGGCTATTAATTTCATAAAGAGAAGTCAAGAAGATCCAAAATTATTCATGTAAAAGTAATAAATAATATCATTTTTCTCCCCTACCCATTCAATGTTATTTTTTATTTATTGTTAAATAAATCGTGCTCTGATATACATTTGGAGATCCAAGAAATTCGCATTTATATTAAATTTTGCTAATAGTGATATTAGACCCACCCAGTAGTATATTTTAGTTGATTTATTGGAGCATTGACTATTATTATATTTTATTGTGCGATCATAATTTCATGCTTAGACTCATGTATGAGAAATTTTATATTTTGAGAATTATGTGCATATGTGGAATTAAGGTTTTTTAGCTGTGCATATGCCAACTTATGAAATTCTCCTAAAGATTGATTCTGTGTACATGTCCAATACTTTAATTTGTCGCATGGACAAAACTTAACAAATCATTAGCAAAGTAAATGTTGATTTGGCTTGAGCAATATATATCCAGAGTGACGGGTCCAGTTACAATGTTTGATGCAGAATTTTCCCCATTTTTGTTTTTTTTATATATATACGTACGTACGCACGTACGTATGTATGTATGCAAAATGAGTTCTGGGAAAACTCTGAAGTTTGTTTATATATATATATATATATATATATATATATATATATATATATATATATATATATATATATATATATATGTATGTATGTATGTATGTATGTATGTATGTATGTATGTATGTATGCAAATTGAGGTCTGGGAAAACTCTGAAGTTACATTGTTTGGCTTGGTTTTGTATATTGTTGAAGACATATTCTGTATGCAACTGGATGAATGAATTATATACCTTTACTCGCTGAAACGGCTTTTTTTTTTTCATTGGGTCTTATTTTACACCTTAAGAACAGTTTGTATAATACAACAAGTTAATATTTAAAATTTTATAATTTTGTATACTTGTGGATATTTATTTATTTATTTATTTGATTAATATTTGATTTTAAATTTCTTTTCTTTTTTAAAGGTTCTAAAATATTAAAAAATAATATCTATGATAATATTCAAAATTTATTTTTTATATGGTCATTATTGATTTAAGATTAGATTAAAATGATTTTTACAAGAAATTTCTCACAAAGTAAAAATGATTTTAGTGATCATGGATACAAGGATTTATGAAATAATTTGTATTTGATAAATTATTTTTGAGAGTTGTGAAAATTTTAAATAATTATGTTAAGACTTTCAAATTTATTAGGATATACATATATATACATACATATATACACACATACATACATACATACATATATATATATATATATATATATATATATATATATATATATATATATATATGTACATACTAGAATAAGAAAATGATCACTAAAATTGCGTATAACATCAAAATTGATATGATTTACATTGTAAAATCTAAACTAAATTTATAAATATTTATATATAAATCCTTGAGGTAGAATCCTATGTGGTATATCGAGCTCTATTTCATTACATATTGATTGATATTCAGTAAATATTTTTAAGATATCAACAATATATTAGCCTCTATAACTAAATTTAGAGTTTAGGTGGAATTTGAAGATAACTCACTCATTCTTGTAGCACATTTTGAAAAGCTATTAGTCCACCTTTAACCATCTCATTCATTCCTTCATATCAAATAATGAATAGTATGATTAATGTAGATTGATAGCACTTTAAAATACATTGCAAGGATCGGTAAACCATTATATTCTTCCACCAAAATCCTAGAATTAGATAATAAAAGCAAATGTATCATAGAGATGTCTCAAATAAGAAGTGGAAGAAAAATTTATAGCTAGTTAGAAAAACCTCAAACATTGCTTATTCTAACAAAATTAATGTCTTAATCATGCTTCATTTCAAGAAAGTTAGTAGGTGTCATGCCATTAGACTTTGATTATGTACAAAACTGCATATAAACTTTTTGTAGTGAGTTTCTTAAAATGCTTTTTGACTTTGGATATTTATAAAACCAACATCTTAGGTTTTTGAAATACAGATTATACACTGGTTTTATTAATAATCAAAATCTTAATCTAAAATTAAATTGCTAATTTGTAGTAAAATTTATTTGTGTGTTGATATCTTTTATTTGGTATACTTTGCAAACCAAATACCTAATATACAAATTTATGGTAAATTTTAATTATTATTGAATAATTTATGATGAAAGTACAATTAGATGAGAAAGAAGATAAATAATTTTGTAAATTTATTTTGACATTTATTTCTTTCCAAATCATTTCATCTATATGTATTCCATAAAATAAATTACACAAAAACTATACTACATCATCAATACATGTTTATAACATTGCAACTATGTATCTTAATAAACCCCAAACCCAAAATTAGAATCATTATTGCAAATTCTCCTATGTTGAAGAAAGATGGTTTGTTTTTCTTATGTTGAAGTGTTTTACAAGATTTTGCAAACATTAGCCATCCATTCTTTAGTACCAAGTGGAATAGGAAGATAACACACTAATCTTGCAGCACATTTTGAAATGCTTCAAATCTTATGGAGGCATGAACATCCCATCTAACCATTGTTATCTTTTATTTTCGAATATTTGCTTGCAAAAGATATTTGTGATTGGATAACAAGGTTTTATAAGATCTAAAACATTTTTAAATGTGCAATAAAGATATGTGTGTTTTCCTTATGTGTGACCTAAACATAAAATAAAGTAAGAGAGACATTTATAGAACAATGGACATTAGTTATTCATTCAAATTAGACATTCTAATTATCACCATTTTCAAAGTAAGCAATGATTATCATATCTTCATATGTTGGTAAGGTTAGAATTGATGTGTAAAATTTTTACATTTCCCCAAAGGATACTTCAACTACTATTTAGATGATAGTTATGCAAAAGATTGACATCCTAAGTTTTTTTTGGCATTTTCAAAATTGCGTAAGCCTAACTTTAGATGTTACTTAAGTTTAAAACCAATGTTGTAAATTTCTTACTATTTTACAAAATGCTATTACATCAATATATATTTTGATTATAATTATTGTCTATCATGTTAAATTTACATATATTAAAAATGCTACCACATTAAAATAGATATTGATAATAATGGCAACCAATGTCTATCAATGTTTCAATAATAGTGAATCCTCTAATTCTTTTCTTTTATAGATTTGGATCAAAGGTTTTGGAAAGCTTGATCTTGATTCAAAAGTTGTATCTTGACTTTGAGAGGTTGGTTTGAGGAAGTTTGATCTCCAACTGGAGATTGAATCTTCACATAGATTTCACGCTTGAAAAGATTTGAGAATTTATGTGTTGCTAAAGTCTTCTCCTTAAAATGAAAGTTTGAGATTTCGAATGCTTTGATTTTTATTGGCAAAGCTTTGGGAAAGCTTCATGTCTTTCCTTCTAATGACTTGTTGTTATTGAATAACCTAGATGAGCTTTCTATTTATAGAGCTATTAAGAGATGGTTAGCGATAAGCATGTCATTCTTTAATGTTTGTTGCCTTTTAGTTTATTAAAATGGTAATTTTCTCAATGGTTAGGATGATGTATGGTGACATATAATGACTTCTTATTTGTTGAGTGATGCCATAAATACATAGGCTTTATTTTATTAGTTCACCTATATCATTGTACATATTTGACATAATTTAATTTGTTATCCAAGATATTTTTATAGATCCACCTATTTTCCATATAAGATTTTAAACCTTAATAAATAATCTTCTAATTGGTTATAATTTTTTAGGTGAAAATTAAATGCACTAGTTTAAATTGTTTAGAGGCATTTTTCATGATTTTCTTATGGATTTCCTATGAATTTCTAATTTCCCATAAAAAAATTACGGGAAATCAAGGTATGGGAAATCATTTCCCTTAAATTATTTTGGCGGAACTCCCACAAATTTAGCCACCTTAAAACTTTTGAAAATTTTGGAACAAATATTTCTTGTGGAATTTATCCTCCTCAAAATTCACTTAAATTTTTTAAAAAAATTATTTCTTCTAAATTTTTTCATAGGAAAAACCATCTCAAAATTATTAAAAATTTAAAATTATTAACACTTGAAAAATCTATAAAAATTAAAAAATTAATTTACAATTTGTTATAATAAAAAAATGATCCATGATTAAGTCTTGAGATAAATAATGGCATAGAACATAGATAATAACTATGATTGTTATACTTGAAAGAGCAAATGCATTTGAAGGCTATTAAGATTTTGACTTTGATCTAGTGCAATAGAATTTGGAATAGCTACCATTCCAAGCTATCATAGGAAAAATTATAAAAATAATTTAATATTTATAATAAAAAAATACTAATAGGTTGTCATGACCATAGTTATATCTAGCGAATGCTTTCTTCATTAAAATCCATCTTAATGATAGCATGACAAACTAAGAGAATGCTTGGAAAGTACTATTATTAATCAACTTCATCATGAATCAAGTTTTTATTCAAAGCACATTATATTTGATTGAGAAATCCCACTTTATTTACTAACAAAATGAAAAGGTCAATAAATTAAACCTTTACTCGCTTTCTCACTAGTTTAATCCCGTGTATCCGCACCTAAATTTATAACATCTATAACTTCTTTTATAAGGTCCTTAACTACAAGCCACTCTTAACTTATCAAATCCACTATCCCATTCTTAATTTAATGTGAGGTTCTAGCTTTTGTCATAAGAATTCAACGTTAGATAGAAAGAACAAAATAGAGAAAAATGAACATAATGGCAACAAGCAGTGTAAAAACCTCAAATTGAATTCCATTTCTTTTGTTGTTTATTCAGCAACATTTCATAATTTTTAACCAAAAAATACTATAGCTCAATAAATTTTAATTCACTTTTCACTACAATTTATTAAAATAAAATAACTACTTTTAATGAATCATTTAGCATGTGCCCATATATTTTTGTATAGGAAACATAATTTAATGGATAGTAAAACACTAGCCTTAGAATTCTCATACATGTATCAGTTATAAAAGTTATAGCATTGAGTTTCTGCACCAAGTAGCAACACTTGAAAAAGAATGCAAAATCAAAATTTTAATTCTAAAGTAAGTACATTCAATATAGAAGCCTAAAAATCATACATAAACAAACTCACAATAAATTTTTTTTTAGAAAATTAATATCAAATTTTTAAAAAAATATTTGCAATATGAGATTCATATAACTTGGATCATAACACCAAAACCTATTTACCTTGGTTGCACACTACAAATAAACCCATAACAATGTGCTAATTACTAAATACATATGTGAAATATTAAGTAATCTCCTATTACACCTTTTTTAGAATTTTGGAATTTTAGAGATTTTATTGTATAGGAAGTAAATTTTAAATATTTTTACAATAATAATTAAAATGAAATATGTGTGGGAAACAAATAAGATATAATGAGGAAAATAAATGAAATATTAGGTAAAACAAAATTTAAGGATTTAGTGACTTTGGGAAAAAGATGAGGAAAAATTGATAGAATAAAAAGATTAAATGTTTTAAGTCATTAGAAGCGATTAAATGTGTATGAAGGAGATTTAAGGTATTTTTCCATTTTATCCTTGCATAATTTCCTCTTTTACCCTTTTAAAATCAACCTATCTTATACCTTTTAGCAAAAATCCCTAATTCCCAAAATCCCATACACTCTCATTAACTTTTTTAATGTTTTCCTCTTTATCCAATGTCCTAAGACTAAGCAAAAAGAAATATATTGATCCTTAATTCTTTAACTAGATCAAGGTAAGATTTTCTTCTCTTATTGAATCCTATATCAATTTCCATTGAAATAAAATTTATTTAGGTATTTTGGTTCAAAAAGGAAATTTAAACCTTAATGAGAAAACTCTTGATTTTTGGATGATTAAGGTCAAATAACATCAAATCTACCATCTAGTAACCTTCTCCATATTAGGTGAGTGAACACTAACTCTAATTTGGTGGTTTATTTAGAAATTTCTTACTTGAATTAAGTTTATATTTTTTATGAAAATATGATGATTATATGATTTATGGTGATTAGATGTGTTTGAATGATGGAAATATTTTTACACTGGTGTTTCACATTGGCGTTTCAATTATATATTTTTTATGAACTTGTGTTGTTAAGGCATTAAATTCTCTTACAATGGCATCGAACAATGAAATTTCTAATGAAAACATAGGTGATTCATACATGAATCGCTTTGTCAAACCCAAAATACAAGGTCAAGAAATGATTCATGAAGCAATTTCCCATGTCTAAAATATAACTCACAAGGGTGAAATCAACTCACAAAGTGATTTGCTACTTCCAAAGAGCTACCGGAAGGCATAAATCGATTCATAAAGTGAGTTGAGGTCTCCAAAAGGTCACTAAAAACCCATAATTGATTTGTAAAGCAATTTCTTTATCCCTTATTCATGTTTTAACAATGAAATTGAACTAAATTAGTTATTTATATATGTTTGTCTTTAATATTGATATCTAAATTATATTATGAACGTTTTATCCCTCTCAATGCATTCATAAGGCCATTATGCCTTGAAATTAATAGAAATGTGATATGAATGAGATGCTTAATGTGTGAATATAGTTAAGGCCACACAATAGAGGCATAGTAATGTTGATAAACACAATGTTTAATTATACTTGCTTGCTTATACAAATTAAGTTGATTGCTATTGATCCTATGGTAAGTGATGAAGATGGTGTAATATTCAAACATTAGACCTAGTAATAAATTGTGAGGATATAAGATTGATAGAAAATTACAAGGATAGGCTTATAAGGATATAAGGCAAACTAAGAGTCATAAGGAGGTTTAAATGCTTTTAATGTTTGTTAATTGTGCATTATGCAATATTGTTGTAGCCTAAATGGATATATTAATGGGATGATGACATAGATAAACTCACTTGATTTTGGATAAGTGTGTTGACACTAAATGAAAATTTTGTTATGTGATATGTAAACAAAGAGTTAGCTACATTAGGGTAAATTCAGTATGTAAGCTTGTAATTATAAATTGTGTTCAATTACATTAAATTATTCACTCACTAAGTCTTAGAATTACCTTTTCGAATTTTATTTTGTAAATTCTCAAGTTGTTCCACCTAGACTACTGGCAAGGTCAAGCAGCATTAGATATTTTTTGTTAGATCATCTTTTACGTCCTACTCTTGTATATATTAAGGGTAAAGGATTTAAACACTCACTCTTTTAAAATTAGTTAGGCTAGCTTATTCTTCAAAGAAGATGATTTATAAGCAATCCTAATTCCTTTTGTAATTGAGTCTTAAACAATGGATTATATAGCATTAATACCTATTCATTTTGCATATTCCTTTATCTTAAGTAACTACTTATGTCAAATTATTTTAGTAAGGAAGATTGGTTAGGCTAGTGGAATTTGAGTATCAAATTCTACATGAATCATAACTAGGGTTAGTTTGCAACATCTATTATCAAATTATCCAAATCTGTTATCAAATTATCCAAAGGTATTATTGATAACTAATCATTAATTTATTTAAATTACAATCAATGCTCTTTTTTATTTTCCACCGCTTCTAATAAGTCAAAATAGGAAGCAAAGGTCTATTTGTTAACAAATTTGCATATAACTAGCAAAGCAATAGTTTAAGAATACTTATCAATAAAAACATAAATTTAAGCTTAGAAACTATCATTTTTCCCTATTACAGGTTTGAAATTGTGATGAACTAGCATATGCACCTTTCCCATCTTAAAAGTCAAGGCATATAATATTTTAGCATGAATTTCATATTATAATCACTTACTTCCATCAAAGTTTATATTATATGGGTACTTGCATAGGAAAACCAATGTAATTAAACATCAAAATAGCATAAGACATGAGAAAATCATTAATTTCACAAAAAATTGAAATAGTAGAAGAACAACATTATAGTAAGCTTACATTAGACAAAAACTCTAAGAATTGCACTAGCTTCTTATTCTTCCAAGCCTATCTCTTATAAGTCTCTATAGCAACAATAATGCTACAAAACAATACAAATTAACAACATAACTTAGCTTTTTCAATCTTTGAATCTAAAATTGAAAACTTGATCTCATTGACCCACCATAGGCCTTATATTTAAAATTTTCTCTTTTCATGCAAAGATCAAGTAGGTTAATCTTTATAAACTTACTGGATTGCTTTCTAGATGAACAATTGTTTAAACTACAAGCATCTCAATGTGTAACTAAGTATGTTTTGATATAAGGCATACAAGTGTCCTATAGTGACATTTAACTAGTCTATTATTGGAGGCACACTAAAATTCAAGTGATCTCAGCTAGAGACAAAGTAAAATTCAATTTCATATGAAAAGTGAAAATTATTTCCAAGACTTATAAAAATTAAGTATTGAAAAGATTATGAAATGGAACATAAAACATTATTACGCTAACCTTCACATATAATAAAATAGATTTTATCTTAATTGATATTTCAGTAAGCTCTTCACAAGGATATTAGAGAAGAAAAATAAGTTTAACAAAATAGTTTTTGTGAGAATATTCCAAAAACTAAAATTTTTATCCATAAATAAATTTTGAAAGAAATATAAATTTATTAAAATATAGGTTCTTGTATTGGTGTGGAGTTAAGTGCGATGAAATTTGTCCATATTCTTTATTATTATCTCACATTTTTGGAAAAAAAAAATCTAAAACAACACTTTAAGGGTTTATGTGATATCACATTCTTTGCTAACCTATAAAACACCCTAGCTAGTATATATGTACATCATGGAGACATGACAAATATTATTATTTGCAAACTTTCCTCATAGTAATTCCATGGGATAAAAGCAATTTCTATGGTGAAATCATGGAATTGAACATAAAATAAAAATAATTTGTTAATTTTGAAATTATTGAAAGACAATAATTGTATCATACCAATGTTAAAAATAGGTCTTAAAGAAGAATCTTTAAATTTAGTGCAAGAAAAAAAGTAAAAAGCAAATATCACAATATGTCTACCATAAACATTCAGTTCTAAAGATCATATCAATCTACTAAATATTTTTGCTTGATTTAAGCTCCTCTTTTCCATAATTATTCACAAACATGCACAATTGTAATTTATCAACACAAAGAACCAATCTCACACATCTACATAACCATAATATCCACAATTAAAACTACAATAAATCAAATTTCACATCATAGCAATTGTAAAATATCACTAACCTTTTCATTTTAGCAAATTTAAATGAGAAATGAAAGATTCAAACAAAATTTTTTAGAAAGCGAATGGGAAACCTAAGTTAGGAAATGAAGAAAAATAATAAAATAATGGAAGAATTAGAAATAAAAGGAAGTTGGTTATAGCAGTTGGGGTGGTTGGAAATGGTTATAGCATGGTTGGAAGCTTTAGAGTAGCCACGAAGTTAGAGAGAAAAGGGAAAGAAAGGAAATGAGATAAAATCATGGTATGGGGTGCTTAGGTTATGGTTGCTAACATAGAGTTCAACTAGAAGTGGTGCTATTGGGTTTGAGTTGCTAGATTAAAGAACTTCGATTAAGAGAATTAAGAGTCAACCGAATAAGATGGGGTTAATGAATAAAAGAGAAGATGGAGTTTTAGTTATTTTAAATTTCAATTTCAAATCTTATGAAATCACAAGCTATTTTATACAATTCTTTTCGTAAATTTACAAGTGGTGTTTTAACTGCCTCAAAATATTGCCCCAAATTAGATGCATTCTTTTATTATATGCACTTTGGAAAAGAATCTTCATTCTCACTTTCACTTTTATAATTTTACTTTATTCTCTTCTATAAAATTATTTACTTGACCATCGCAGTGCTTTTTGGATCTCTAATTTCAATCATCTATTTCTTTATATTTCATATGTTCTTCATATTGTGGTCAATCCCAACAAATCAAGACTTACCGTGATAGAAAATACTTTCAACCTTGGAATAGGAAGAAGCTAAAGCAAGTTTAGCTATTTATTTTAGTTTATGGAATTAGATGAATTTTATCCTCTTATTATTTATTAATATAAAGTATGTAAGACTTCTAGCAGTGAGGAAGCATCATTAAGTAACTAATGCAAAATTAGGAAATTTTCAATTATTTTTTAATGAATTTAAGTTTTTGTAAAGAAAATACATGTATAATCCCTTAAAATTTAATACATTTTTGTTAAAGTCCTTAATAAAAAATATTTTGGCCCCTCCAAATTTCATCCTCTAACTTCACCCTTAACTTCTAGTGTTATTTTTGTCTTCTAATTGTTGATTAAGCCAAATATGATCCAATTTTGAATTTATGAAAATATTAAGAAAATAGATCAATTAACAAATTTAAGGGGACAAAATTATATTTCAACAAAAAAGAATTATTCAAACTATTTTCTCTTTTGAATTTTAATATTTTTAACTTGTAGTACAATGTTCATTTTGATATGTGTAACAGATAGATTTATAGATACAACACTTTTATTCAAGTTATTATTTTTTATACATAAAAATGAAGAATGTATTATCATTATGGTTATGCTTTGGCACGCTCCTAAACAAGTCATATATATCATTATATTTTCTTGTAATTTTTTTATTAATTGTTCTAACATTAACATAAAATTTTGAAAGTTCTTTTTTGGTTGCATTTTTGAACAATTAGCATTACAACTTTTTATATATTTGTTATTTGTTATGTTTGTAAAATTTAATATAAATTCAAAATTCCTAAATTTCCAATTTATATTATAGCATTAATTATTTAACAATAAATGAAAAATAGCATTGAATGGGTATGGAAGAAAAATTATTTTATTTATCACATTTACCTGAATTATTTTGGATATTGTTAACTTCTCTCTATGAAGTCACTAACCTTTATGACCCATATTATATTCATGATCATAAATTCACCACTAAAAACAACACAAGAAAGAAAATTGGTGATAAAGGTTCACTGTAATGTCCTGAATTTTTTTAATTCTATCATTTGAATCTCTAAATTCTAAGGTCGTAAAAACGAAGAGCACGTTTGAATTAGCTTGGTGGGTGAATCTTAAGTTGAAAAGAATTGAGTGTAAGTGTAAACGAAATTTTGAAGGAAAGAGGATAGTAGGAAAAGAATTAATTTTCCTAAACAGTATAGATGATCAAAGGAGGTTAGAAAACCCTAAAAAGGAAAGTTGTCTAAGTCTGACAGTGTAAGGAATTTTAAACAGACAGAGACCCTATAGACTAAATTGCAAAAGTGCAAAATCGGGTGTGGTTAAAGTGTAAATAACCAAGAATTAGGGATCTACTATGAATAACTAAGAATTGAGGGTGCAATATGTGATTTTATTTAATGTGGCCAATAGACACATGACAAGTGTCATTATTAGAAGAAAATGGCAAGAATAGCCTTATTAATTGGTGAAAAAGGACTAAAATACCTTTGGAAATGTAAAAAAGGACCAATGTACCCTTGAAGCTTCATGAAAGCTCTTCTTCCTTCTCCTTTCTTCTCCAAGCTGCAAAACACCTCCATGAGAGCACCAAAAACGTGCAAGAGAGAGAAGGGAGAGAGAGAAAACTTCTTTTGATGTTTTTACCTAAAAATAGTGAGAATTAGGCTTAGTTGTAGAAGGGAAAGTTGCTCTTCTCATCAAGCTCTATCTATTGGTGTGTTTAGATTGAAGAAAGCTCAAGTTTGATCAAGTTGGGTGAGGTCTAAGTGAGGATTTTCAAGTTGCAGCAAGAGGTAAAAATGTTCTCCTCTAAAAGCTCTTTAATGTGCTCTTTTTAGTTTCTTGAAATTTTGGTATTGGTGTGGTCAAAGGTAGTTGACCATGGAGTTTTGGATGATTTGGACATGCCTAATGGTGTTTTAGATGTTGTTATGTTGATTTATGGCTTTAGTTTGGTGTAAAAACAACAAGAAACCATGATGCATACACTAGGATTTTAGAGGCATAATGGTGCATGTGTGATTTTGGCATGATTTGTTTGGAATTTGGCTAAAAAGATGAAATATTGAATTATGAAAGTGTGTATGAAACTTCTCTTTTGAGAAGCCAAAACCATGAATGTGGAAAAGAAGGAAGGAAGGAGATTTAGCCATTTAAATGGTGTTTTTGGAAGATTCGTAATGTACACAGGGTAGAACATGGCCGTGTTGTACCCCGTGTTCTTCAACGAAGGCTGATCAGTATGTTACACAGGGTGCGACACTCCCCGTGTTTACCTCAGAGCTGAAGGGCAGTAAGATACACGGGGTATGACACGGCCCGTGTTCACTCCCGTGTTCTTCTCTGAACAATCCAGTGAAACCTCGAAGTAATCCAGAAAGAAACATGGCCCTAAACACGGGGTTCCCCTACCCTATGTTCTTTGTCAAGTGAACAATTTGATTTCTATTCTTCACTATTTGCATGGTTTTGCCTCCGGATCCTTTTCTAATGCATATGTGTCATTTCAAAGCCTGAAAATGAAATATAGAGTATCTAACTATCCTTTTCAATTAATTTGTACAAGATACTAAGTAGATGAATGATGAAACACATAGAACTTAAGTGCATTTGTGCGTACATTTATCAATGTGGAGGAAGTGAAGAATACATGAGGTTTAAGGAAAATGATGATGTTCTAATAAGAACTACGATGTGTATTTATGTAGACTAAGGAGTGGCAAGAGGGAAAGGCAAGAGGAAGTGTAAAGAAGTTTTAAGTGAGGGCGAAGGAAACATCACTATTAGAAGCTTATAAAAGGTAGCTAGCTTTATCCTTAAGCTCTATTTTCTGTTACATGATTTTCTGTATATTATGCCATTGTATGGAATGTGTATGAAATAACTGTGTGCACATCCTGAGAAGACAGTAAATGCTATGTGTGAGGCCTATGGCCCGAGTTCCCCGGGATGATAATGCAATTGCTGTGTGCGGTACCTATGGCCCGATTACCTCGGGAAGACAGTAAAATGCTGTATGTGAGGTTTACGGGCCGATTACCCCGGGAAGACTGTGAAATTCCTGTATATGAGGCCTAGGTACGATTATCTGTGATGGCCATCTAGATATTTATATAAGTCATTGAATGGGCTTGATAATTGCTGCGTGCAGTTCATATTTCTTACAATGGTATGGAATGAGATGATAAGTGATTAATTGATTTTGAATTTGAAATGTTTGTTTTATTTGCTCAAGGATCTAGATTGGCTCAATATATTTTTACAGTGATAGCTAACTACTGGGAAACTCTGTTTCTTATGTTTTCTGTATTATACTAACCATTCTAGGTGATGCTTCCAGAGACTCTCTTGACAAGGGAGAGTAGAGTTTTGAAGTTGTATTATAAATGATTATGTGGTTGGTGATATTGTAAATGATGGATGTATATTTTTTGTAAATTGAACTTTTTGTATAATGACATAACCCTTGCCTATATTGTATGAGATACAGAAATTTAAGGTATTGTGAGCTAGTTTAGAGTAGAAGGTAAATTAGTATGCAATATTTACCTATTTAATGAGGATTAAGGAGTTAATGAGTGAGGGAGTTCACATTCACTCCTTTAATTAAAACCTTGTTACACATTATTTGAAGAGAAAAATTCTTTTTGCACTTTAATAGGGAATACTACAGCCTCATAGGCTTTTTGGAGGTAAAGTACTCTTTATTAATTAATTAGACTAGATCATGGATTCTATCCATCATAAGATGCATACTCAATCAGCTTTTATTGGTCTTAATACCATTATACCCATAACTTAACCATCTTTTGAATTTTAGGCATTAAATAATGTTGATATCAATAGCTCATTTATAAATTAATATAAGGTCCAAAATTTTGAACAATCTTCCACTTGAGCTCACATTAATTTTTAAATAATAACCATTTGAAAATTAATTTTAACATCCATTGATATTATTTCATCCATAAGTTTAACTAAAATTATAAGTATCCAACAACACTAGATATTACATTTGAAGAAATATTAATATTAAATATATTGTATGCCTACATTGCATTGACTAAATAATTAACATTTAATAGGGATGTAGACATAAATGTTCTTAATAAGATTTATATAACTTTAACATAACTAAATGTAAATCCTCACATAATAGTCCCAACATCAGCCTAAAATGTCTAATGAGAATCAATACTCTCAACACAATAATAAAACTAAGTCTAAATGTCTTTAATCACATGTTAAATCCAAAATGTGTATGAAATGTATGGCGATAACACAAATATCTCATTCTAAGTATTACATTTAAACATATCTTAAGATAACAATGAGTTCATATTATTAAAACTTCCACTAACTCGGAACTTTGAAAAGCTCAGGCAAATCCACATTATTTATATAATCATGATTTATACTAACTTCTAAGCCTTTAGTTAGTGGATGCATGATCACATAATATATAAAAAAATAAGTAATATACTTATGTATCTTCTCTCTCTCTTACAATTGGTATTTTAAATTGAAGTCCTTTACATAGGTAAAATCTTTAATACTTAGAGAGAAGACCATAGTAGCAGTATTATCATGATAAAACACAAATTGTTAAAAATAAAAAATGTCAAATAGCTTTACAAGAATATTTATATTACATGACATATCCTACCCCTATAATGGAGGTTATTGAATATGACTACTTAACATTTTCCACAACATAACTTGTCTTAACACATGTTCAGAAATAGATTCATTATCTCTTAAATAATCAACTAAAAGAGTTTAAGTAACTTACACTTATGAGATTTCTTAATCTCCTATAGATCATTATGTAATCATTTGTACCACTTAGTATCATTGACCTAAACATATATTGAGCTATTTATGATTGATATGTATGGGATTTTCTTTATCACTTTGAAAAAAATATTGGGCCTAATAAAATTTTCATTCTTTTAGATTAATAAATAAGTATAAGAGAACATAAACATGTTAAGCCATTTATGGCATAGCTATTAAGACAAATTAAACACCTCTAGAACCTATTACAAAGACATTAATATCTATTTATCTATACAAAAAGATACTCTTAAGCCTTTTATTTCAATTTATTTATCTTAATCAACATGTCCATATTATAATTAACTAGGGAAATATCATAGTCACATCCATACTCATCATCATATTCTAGTTTGCATAACTCTCTTTGAATAAAAGAAAACTTATAATTTTATCAAAATTGATATATAACCATCTAGACAGACCTTTTTCATATATTGTTTTTATCAAGCTACCATCCAAAAAAGTTGTTTTAATCATTGACAAACATAGCTCCTAACAAATGAGCTATTTTATATCATAATGATTTGGAGTGATTTTTAAGACAACATGAGAAAAGAAGCCTTTTATAGTCTATAACTTCTTTCTAAGTGTAGTATTTGACTATTGACTTAATTTCAAATCCATAATTTCTTTTGAGCATCTTCTTTAAACTTAAAATTATATTTATTTTTAATTGGCTTGTTATTCATGAGCAGTTGAGCTTGTTCTCAAATTCAATTGTTATAATCCAATCTAAAAGATCAAATGAAACTTTATGAGTTATTATTAATAGGTTTCCATGATACTTTAGCTTTAATTATTGCATTAGATCAAACCATAAGACACTATACTTTGTTTCTAACTCCCACCTTTTATATCATTTTATAACTCTTACTATTTAAGAACATCCTATAAATGGATGGTTAATCTAAGGCTTAGAGATGATTTTAGGGTTAAATCTTGAATAAATTTTACAAAACACCAATGTAACTAATCAAATCATGTATCTAGAACCATTAAAACAAATTTTATTTGTCAAAACATAGTCATTGGAAAAATGAGTTTTCTTAGTGACAAATATGAAGCATTATATTATGAATACAAATAATCATCACTAGCTCTAATGTGCTTTCTCATGTTTCTTTAGCTTAAGGTGATCATCATTATTTTATCCTTATCATGTAAGAATCCCCTATGGTTATTCTTGAAATGCTCTTTTATTCTAAAGTCAAATAACGAGAAACAAAGTTAGTTATCTAAACATTTTCCATCCACATGTATTTCTCGGCTTAATTGACAATGGATATTAGTCCATTAACTGTCTACTCACATTGTTGAGAATTATACAAGACCTTTAGAACATCAAATTATTAAGCAAATAACTTTAATGCTCACTAGATAAAAAAGCTAACTCTTAGATCAACCTTTTATGTTCTCAAGCTTATAATACTTAATAAATTTTAGGATATACTCCTTTAGTCCATTAAATCCATCACAGGTAAATTATCTTGATTAAGAAAAGATAGTTGCCTTTTTCTCGCTTTATCAAATTTCATGCATTTTCTAAAACAAAATTGAAAATAAGGCCAAAACATTCACAAACTCAAGGGTGCTCCAACTGATGGTTTGGTCTTTAGTATATTACATGACCATTATTTTAACTTGATTCAAGTGTCTTCATTTTTTATGTTCCTCTTTTACCCCACACTAGAATTCTCACCAATAGTGAGTTCCACTTTTAAGATTGTCATATCCAAGTTTAAGATTACTAGATACATTTTTATAGATTTAACCTATTTATTGTAACTTGTCCCATTTAATATCTTTACAAAATTTTATTGCATAGATATAGAGATTATGGAAAACATTTCAACCACTTAATGCATGTAAATACTTTAATCATACTTATATTTTTCCTCACAAAATAAACTATGCAACCACATTATATTATAGGATTTAATACTAAAGGGCATTTAAGACCTTATAATACAATACAAAAACTTAATATTATTCAAACCTAACATGAAAAAGGTGTTTAAAAATTCCAAAAAATTTAATACTTAATTCTATGCTCATATTATTACTAACAAATTGTATTAATAATATAATACCAAAGAATAATTAATATTATTAATATTGTTTCTCCCTTAAACACTTCAAAATAATTTTATTTCCAAAATTTCAAATAAAATTTTAATGTAAATGGTCCCACGAAAGACAAGTATATAGCTACACCAAATTTCCTAGCATAATATAAACAAATAGTAGTTCCAATATAACACAATAATATTCAATAAAGTTATTATATCATCCAAATAATGTCCAAAAATTGCTAAAAAATTATAGAAAGTAGCTCACCTAATAGGAATTAAGAAAATTTTGGCTTAAAATAATTTTAAATGCTTACTTAAATAAAATGGGCAAAGAATAACAAAATTATTTGTAATTTCAAAAAAATCAAGAAAAATGCCCATAATTACTTGTTCAAAGAGTTGAGCACAATGATATATTCACCGCTTAAAAATTTCGTTAGGAAGGTAGCGTGTGGACCATGCACAAGGGTTACTATTCATCACCATCTTGACTTGATAGGTCTACAACCCAAGTTAAGTTAACCTAGTTGCAACTTATTACATTACTAACCTTATTTCAAATGTTTTCTACTTTGCTTTTACTATATTTTCACTTGAAATCCTTCCAAAATGCATTTTTCCAACTAACCTAATCAAATCTAATCCCATAAACATGTTAAAATTTGATTTTTGTAAATTTTTAAAATGTCCTAATAGACTTATGAGTTCATGGAGATTTTCTCTTTGTTTTCATCTCTAAAATAGTTCAAATAATTTGCAAACCATGTTTTTAAATTATCTTTATTCATATTAATTCAAAAATGCATAAAAAATTGAAATTAGTTTTCAAAATTTTTCATTAGAAAATTTGGCCTATAATATCCCAATTGTCTAGCTAGAGCTAGTAATAGAGCAAAAACTTATTTTTTTTCCAAATAGTGAAATGCACAAAGAATTATCAATATCTCATTTTAATAAAATAAATTTAAGGGTGAGTTATAATATACCTTCTTTCCAAGTGAAAATGTAACAAGGAGAGTTAAAGACCTTTTTCTTGTTTTCAAAGTGAGCATTCATTTTAGAATACTAATATACGTAGAATAATAGATATTAGCATCATACATGCACATTTTGTTGCTTTTTTAGGCTTATAATGAGAAAAGAATAATACACACTCATGCTTAGCAACAGGCCTTGCATATAACATGAAAATTATCTGCATACAACATGAAAATTATATATCTCTAACTTTACATGCATTATTTTAGAGAGTAAACACAACCACTATTAAAAGAATGTATTCTCATATATACATACTAATGTATACATAGAGAATAATTTTTCTAGAAATAAATTAAACTTTAATATGTAAATAACTTTTGCATGTTTATACACACACACACACACACAAAAAAAATGCAAACATGAAAAGTACTACATATATGATGTGCAATATATTATCTATACTATTTCCTCCTATTTTATACCTTTTAGTATGACATATACTTAATTTAATAGAATTGGTATTGTTATATGATTGGATGTTGAATTTTTAATATTTTTAAATTATTTGATTAATACTGAATTTTTAAATAGTTTTAGATTTTTGATCATAACTTAAGTTCCAAATCTCTTATTTGGGTAATATTTATATTGTTGGATAGGTAAGAAGAACTTTTAAAACTTTTATGTTTTGGACTTTTGGAGGGTTAAATTTGGTCAAAAAGATGATGCTTTATTTCTATCTTAGTGGAACTAGTCTCAGCTTTTGGGTTATACCTAGAGCTCTAGAGATCTAATTAAAGTGAAACAATGGCCCAAAGTTAGCTAAGACCTTACCCAATAACTTTCAAGTTTTGAGTTTAGTGAAACTAAATTATTTTACTAATCAAACTTAAGCTACAAGTTGAGTTATGAATTTTTATTGTATTAAACATTATTAATAGTTTGGCTTGTAAATTTGGCTATGGACTTCTAGATTATGCAAAGTCCCATTCTTTGTAACCCTAAGAAATATATTTACTTGATCTATTTGGTTTTGTAGCTAGAGAAATTAGATTCAAGAGGCTTTGTGCCTTTAAGGGTAAGAACATTTACTAGAAAATAGACACTCTTCTTTTACCTTTCTCTTGTAAAACTATCATATGTGGCTAATTTTCTACATTAGTTCAAAGGTTTAGCACTCCAATTTGGTTTGATTTTGTAACCTTTCTCTTAAATTTACATTTAATTATCTATTATTTTTTTCTTCTTTTATTGTGAATGATTCTTAAATAGTTTGCTAATTACAATTAGTTAATTGATTATGTATTGTAATCTATAGCTAAATGACTAATTACAATTAATTTCAACTTGTACGTTAATTGTGATTGATTGAAATTATTAGTAATTAATATTTAGTAATTTAATGCATGGGTGAATCATTAGTTACTTAAGAAAAACATAGGATGAATTGACTATGTATTTCAAAAATCCAAGAAATTAACTTTATTCTTAATTTTTAATGCTATTATTGATTAAATTTAGGCATTTATCTTGAATTGAAATAAATAATGAGATGTTAATTTAGGTGTTTATTATAAATTAATTATCATTAGGAATTTTACATAATTACTATTGGCATTAAGGTAAATTTTTCGATTAAGTAGTAGAATCAATTGTGAATCCTTATGGAGGTCCATGATAAATTTAAAAATAGATGTGAAATTTCTTCGACTAAGTTTTTATATTCTATTTTCTCTCTACTTTGATTTTATTTTTAGTGTTGTACTTAAATTTCTTTTTAAAAACCCCTTATTTTTACATTCTATTTTTATCCATTGACTTTTATTCCTTTACATTTGACCTAGACTCACCCTATCTATGTGTTAAAGTAGGTATAATATTAACTTTTGATGTGAAATGACATGCATCAATATGAAACGAGCAAATTATGATCAAACTATCATGACCCAATGACAATTGTGACTAGCGTAGACTTCGATACCCAGTTTCCACAAGCCTTATCATTATTCACTATAATTTATTTTATAGAAATCTCTATATTTCTAAGGAACTTAAAATTCACTTTAAATTTTGTGAAAAAATAGATAAAGTCTTTTCTATTTTTGAATATTTCCTAAAGGTCACATGCCTTAAACCATGAAACCTATGAATTATTCTTAAATATGACAATATCAAATATACACACAGTACTATACAATCCTAATATATATATATATATATATATATATATATATATATATATATATACGCACACATATACAAATAATTCAACACATCATATGAATCAACAAATCTCTATCTTTAATGTTGATTCTAATCCTAATTGTCAAATCCTTTAACAAGATGATCTTTGATTCCTTATAGATGCAATAAGGCTTGAAAGCACTTATCTTAACTTGAAAATATTGAAAATAAGATAGAATGAGTTGCAAGAACTCAGTGAGCATATATCTATCATTACCTTATAGGAAATTAGCTTTAGATGAATATACATAATAGTCATAGGATAATAATAGCAATATATTTTCTTGGATTTTTGAAATACATAGCCTAAGCCTTAGAATGGGAGTTTACCTACACATAACTTAGATTTTATATCTTACATCACAATTTGTAGTGAACTTAACTATTCACTCACATTATCTACACATAACTTAGATACATGATATCATTATCTAATCACCCATTTCGATTAATTATTACACTAAAAAATAGTTATTATGGCTCAAACATAAATAAAGCATCACAATCACATTAAATTCTTGTAATCACATTAAATAGTAATATTTAATCACATAAAAATTCTAATTTCACATCATATTACGTAACTATTTATAACAAACATACATGCATCCACCCTTAACTCCCAAGTCAATATTACAATATTCACAAATTGTTTCCTAGGAATTTTCTATTCGATTTTCACAGCATCACTCCATTATAGTTCATAATTTCTAATACCATTTATGGCATGATTCACAATTTAGTAAATTCGCTGAAGCCCAGCTCTATTTATATCACAAGATTCAATACAATTCCTCATAAACAACTATTCGTCATTATAGGGCAATCAAAGCTTATAACACAATATATATATATATATATAAGGCAACATCATTGCACCCTTGAGCATAGGCATAACATTCTTTCATGTTGCAATATAGAGTGCACTATACTTTCTAGCATACATATAGTGATATAATTCAATCATAATATGATCTATTATAATTCCATCACACTCAATCAGTTAGTAATTAGCAATGACACCACCATACCTCTTAACTATTGCTTTATAATAAACATTATTACTATGCCATTCATACCTAGCTACAAGGTAATTTAGTGATAACTCATACTTTAACATTTATGCCTTTAAGAATTCATGGGTGGCTACGTAAGTAATCATAGCTACTTACAAAAAAATATTATATACATATCATATGAGCTAAATATTATTAAAATATTAGTTGATATATACTCACCTACTCAAATCCACTTATTTCATTTGCTTTGAAGCATCCAAGTTCAACTTTCTTCCATCTTCCTATTCGTAATTCACAAGAATGATTCATAAATAAATAATATTCCTTATTTTCTTTCCAGCCATCTTAATTTCAATTTCATATCATGATATACGAACAATCAAGATCATTAGTTTTCTCACTTTTCTAAAGTTAACTCATAAAACTAAAAATGTTATTATATAGCAATCCTAAATCCAACTTATATAGGTAAGAAATTACAAATTAAAGCTTTAAAAATACTAATTTTATGTGACTTAATTATCTTAGATCCTTACCTTCTTCATTTTCAAATTTGTCATCGAAAACAAAAGATTCTCTTATAGCTTTTCCAAATTGAAATACCTTAAGCTCTTGAGAGAACCCTTCCACATCACAATATAAAGTTATACACCTATCTCTTTATATTTTTTTTCAACTTCCCATAAAGAACCAGAAAACCATATTTATTAGGGACTCTCTATATCAAGCTTTAAACATTAAAATATTAGATTTTGATGATATACTAATATTCTAAATATACTAGTCTAATACTTTTAATCATAAAATCCTTATTTTATCAAAACTATGTCGCTTATCCAAAATAAGATGATAAAGTGAAAATTTTCTAAATCATGTTTAGATCCTTAAAATATTGGGATGTAATACTTCAAGAACACTTTAATCATATTGTTTCAACATTCTATATTGTAAAACTTTTATTTTTCAAAGTCATCATTATGTATTTGAATTTACTTACAACATTAGTGTTGTGAGTTTTCTAAAATATACAACCATCATTGACACATATATATTTTCTTAAGTATCATGATATACTCAAAATATTCATAAACATTTTTCTTTCTAGACCATGCATGATTCTTTTAAAACATTTGAAAATAATACTTTTTATACACTTATTCTTTTCATTATAGCATTCTATATTATAAAATTTATATTTTTCATAAATAGCATCATATATTCAAAATGCTCTCAAAATAGGCTTTTTGATTCAAGCTTCAAACACCCAATACTAATAAAGTTAATGATATAAAAAGGTCCCAATCATGCTATTTTAACACTCTGTAACATAAAAATCTCATTTTTTAAAGACATCATCATTTTTCTCAAAGCAAACAAAAATGAGTTTTTCTTGGATTAAGCATGAAATCGTTATAAAATATTAAAATTTTATGATATAGATATGTTCACTTACATTTGTAATATCTAGTAAGAACTTGTTAGTGGTGAAAGCTCCTAGGAACACTGATAGGGGAAATGATTGAACGGCTCTTTGTTGCTAATGTCCAAGACTAGTTGTGGATCATAGCTCTTCTTCATTGTTGAGCTACAACCATTAAACAACAATCCCATGAGCAATAGACACAACAATGGAAACTCTTTGTGCTAGCAACAACTTCACCAAGATGGCATTAATGAAAGAAATAGCAGAACGAGAGAGAGTCGAGATAGTAGCTACAACAAATAATGGCTAGATGAGGAGGCCATAGATGGGAGGGACTATGGCAAGAGAAAAGGAAGAAAAGGGAAGAAGGGAGGGGGAGAGAGAGAGAGTGCCAAGAGGGGTGAGAAGAAAGAGAGTGGGAAGTCAATTTTTACAAAAGTGAAGGGGTGCGTATATTAGAGAAAAAATTAAAAAAAGGAGAGAGAAATGTTAAAACATGAATTGTAGGAAATGATCCCACACTTCTCACACTTTTAAACTCATTTTCCCTCATATAAAATGTGAGGCCTCCAAATCTCTTCAATTCAATCTCAGTTGTTTATTTATTTCAAAACTTATTTTCATAAAATTAATTTTATTTAAAATTTGGACTTATATATATATATATATATATATATATATATATATATATATATATATATATATATATATATATATATATATATGTAAAAATATATGGAAAGAAATAAAATATCAAAATAAATTTACATAATTATTTGTTCTTTACTCTTCTACTTGTACTTTCATACTAAATTATTCAATGAAAAATTAACTTTTATGCTCAATTTGTATAATTGGCATTTGGATTTCAAAATTTATCAAATAGAAGACATTGAAACATAAATAACCTTATGTTCAAAATATTTAAAAGTAACTTTCTCTTTATATTCCAAAATTTAATGCAAAATATGAATTTAACTTTCTCATATGATCAACATTGAAAAACCTTAAAATGTTGATTATTTACTAAAAAAAAAAGATGTTTCAATATATTCCAAACGTAAAGAATGACAAACTTAAATACATCAATTTTAGATTTAATTAACATCTAGAATGATAGTATTTACATAGTTATGGGAAAATAACAAAAAAATTAAGACATCAATTTTGGATTTAATGACATTTAAATGGATGGCATTTAAAAGCTAATGTGAAATTGCAAAAACTAAATATATCAATTTTATAAATAACCATCATCTAAAGCCATTTCAATTTTTGTGACAATTTATGTCATAAGTTTTCACATCATTAAGTACTTCACAGGTATATTAAGGTATAAAAACCATTATTTTTTTCAACTATTTTCAAACCTAAGACATCAAGTTTATATTAATAATTGAGGTTTTAGGTTTTACAGTTTGCTAAAAATTTCTCACTCTCTACTAATTTGTCCCTTTCAAAAGTTTAGGCTTAATATGAAGATAACTTACATTCTATCTTAAAAGACACATTTAAAGATGTTATGATTCTTATCAAAGGATTTACCTCTTCTAATATCTCAAGTTTCACATATTGCATGTATTATTGTACAAAAAATACTTTATAGAATGCTTATATTCATAACCGAAGTGTAGGTAGAAATTTCTAGAAGGAAAAGTTGCAACTTATCTTTACATTTTCACATGGACTCTTATTGGATTCTAAAACCTTCTCAATAGCCCCTACACTATTGAAAAATGATAATATTGAATAGATTATCTACACTTTTCAACTCGGAAGCCTTCAAGGAATATAAAAATATATAAATTATAAGTAGAAGATAACTCTAAATATATTGTCCTTTTTAAGTGTATATCTATTGCTAATAAAAAGATTATTATTCATTGTAAATTATAATATTTTTATTGTATAAGTTTATGTAATAATATAGAAATAAATAAAATTATAGAATATAATCTCATAATAAATTATCTTTTTTCTCAATTATTTTTATATTTAAAATCAATGTATTAATATTAATACCTATTTAATTGTGAAGAAAGTTTTCATAATGCATAAAAAGAATTTTAATGCTATTGATTTCATTTAGGATAAATTCAATTAAAAAAATGATTAGTTTAAAAAAAATTATGTTAGTAATTCTACAAAGTTTACACTTAACCCATAAAATTATTGCTTTAAGGTGTATAGAAGAAATTCTCCAAACAAAATACATTAATTGTTTTAATTAATCAACATTAAAGTATTATAATTGATCGCAGTTGTCAAACCGGTCAAATTAAAATTACTAATTTTAAAGAATTTTTGTAGGAAAATAGTGGGAACCAGGTCGAACTTCTAAAAATCCTTTTCAATAATTCTCTGTGACTATTTACTAATTGAGTTTATGATGTAAATAGAATGAATTTTATCTAATTATGTAAATTATCAAACACAAAATGTGCAGAATACTAAATATGTAGAATTAAGACTTAAAAACTAAATATAGATATGCAAAACAGAATTAAAATTAGGGGGGTTTGAAATTAAAGTAGGAAGACATCAATAGTAAAAGATCAATAATGGAATCAATAAAATAATAGTAATGAAAATAAGAATATTAATGAATTAAAATAGTTAATTGAAGGAATTTAAGGTCTCTTCAAAGAATTAATCATAGATCACTATAAATTAGATTTTACAATTAATTATTTAGCCTTGAATTATTTGGAATCTCTACATCAATTCATGAATCCTGTATTAAACAATCACCTAGAATCTGATTGATTAAGATTAACAAAGTTAAACAATCGTTATAATCGCTAAGCTAGATCGAAACCAATTTAAAATTAGAATTCAGCCAAATTAAATGAATTAATTCATAATCCTAAACCATCCATTCATCCCCTTTTCTCTCACAAAAAATTCTAATTAATCAATAAAAATTTACTACCAATTTAGATTTAAAACACAACTTACAAAATTGAACAAGGATTATATCAAATTAACATCCAATTCGAGCAGATCATGCAAATTAGAGAAGATAAATGAATAAAAAGGGGATTAATTATAGTTACCACCATATGAATTAAGATTTCATAATTCTAGAGGAAAAGAGCCTCAAATTTCTTTGAATTAACTCAGAGAATTAGCCTTCTATTAGAGAGAAAAACTAAAGAAAATTTAGAAAACTATCAAGCTGTCTCCAACCACTCTCATGTTCTGATTCTACCCTCTATTTATTTACAACCTTAAAATCATAATTAGGACTGGACCTAAACTAAAAAATTGTAACATAATATGTTAGGAAACTATCCACAAAATTTCAGCCCAATCAGACATTCCTAGCTCAACTTATAGCTAAAATACTACAGGTAGTTTAATCCAATTCGAGATGAAATAATGAGCCAACAATCCATCTTCCTTGGCCTTCAAAATGACTCAGTTTCTTCAAAAGGACTTTAGGAATGATTAGATATGGATTTCAGGGAGTAATTGGACTTGGCCTTGCATCAATTAGACACTTGGAACTCAAGATATGAGTTAATCATTGCAACTGGGTTAGGTTTGGACTTGGATAGCAACTCTACTTCGACTTTCAGCTAATATTTGACCTCCAAGATGGTAAAAATGGGTTCTCTGGTCAACATAAAAATAGTAGCTCTTTTTCTTAGCTTTCCAACGGTATATAGATTCTTCAAATCTGATATCCAGAGCTCAAGTTATGATTAAAGTATTGAAATAGTATAAAAAATCCAACATTAAGCTCGAAATTTAATTAAGCCTAAATTAATACAATTAATCTCAAATTAATATAAAATTGATCCAATTAAGTATCATCACCTCCTAAGGGACCTAAATATAATTGAAAATATTAATAAAATACTGTTCACATTAATAATATTAATTTTTATTTGATAACTAACATTAAAAATTATTTAATAGGATGAAGTTGTCTTAATATAGATGACAATTTTTATTGGACTTAACCAATGTAAAATAGTCAATGTGATTTACTTAAGCTACCTTCTATTTTTTTAATAATTAACATGGATTACACCCTAGCATAACTTGAAAATAAAAAAAGTAAAGCATAACACTATTTGCAAATTTCATCATAAAACTTTTTGAAGTTTAAAATGACTCTCTATCTAATATGGTATGCTCACCTTCTAACCTTCAAATTATTTTGTAGGATTGAAGCTTTGTTAGACTATCGCTAAATATATGTGGCTAAGCATTCCATGGAAAAAACATAGAATATAAACGTAACAATTTGTTTGGTTTGTATTTATTCTTGCAATTTAATTTCTATTTTCATAATTAATAATATTTTATTGCCTTTTATTTTCATGTAGCTTTACAAGTTTGTACAAGTAAAAAACTTAATGTCATTCAACTTCTTTAGCATTCAATGCTATTATCTACTATTTATTTATTTGAAATGTATACTATCATATATCAATTTTTAATAAATATTAATTGTATTTGTAGATATTGGATTTGATAGTGTTTTTCTAAGGAATGTAAACTTTACATATTGAGCAACAAGTATTAAAATAGGTTTAGCAAAATGCACCCATATCTTATTAGGGTATTGGATATAAACTTGCATCATTTTTCAAAATTTTGCTATTCATTTTATTTTTTAAAATTATTAAAATCAAGACTTTATAATGTAATAAGAGATGTTAGTTTTTATTTCTGGTTCGAGTATTCTATAAATAGGAATATAGAGGGAATATAGAGGATGAAAGAAAGAGAAACAAGGGAAAGTGGTTAGGGTTGAGGTAGCAAAATATATCATGATACTTCAAAAGAAACAACTTTAGTTTTTTTTTATGTAATAACTAATATTATTATTATTTATGATGGTTATAAAATATATGTTAAAGCCTGATTTATAACGAGACTTGATTAAACATCGATACAAAATCAATGTGTAATCATTTAAACACTTGACATGTATTTGCAATTCTATAATAGTGATTGATTGTGTCCAATTTGAGAATTTAAAAAAAAAACAGAGATTATACACTATATCTTCATTAAAAATCAATATAATTTATTCTTTTGCAATTTTCTCATTTCATAATTATTTATTAAGACCTTTTATGTGTACAACAATGCCTCAAATTAGATAAATTCTCATAGTGATACCTATATTTATATAGGGAAGCCATACTTAAGATGCACACACTACTACAAAAATGCAAATATACATCAGGTATTTAACAAAAACCATCTTTGTTTTCAATTAATGTTTAGGTGAGTGTCATTTTATATAAGTTTTTACATCAGTTATGTAAAATCACAATAACATTAATTCTTATATAGAAAATGATTGACATCATTTCTTGTGAACTATCATTAAAAATAACATTAGACGTCAATTTTTTTTTAAAAAATTGACATTTAATGTCTTATAAAGCATGTTGGTCTTGTTAAATAAATAACATGGTATGATTTGCCCTTTTCCAACCTAAGCCTCTTATTTCTCTTTATTCCTCTATACACACCCTTGTATTCCTTATAAAATCATATAGAACACCTTAACCAAAAGAGAAACTAACATTTCCTATGACACTATAAAATCTAAACTTCAACAATAAAAAGCTATAAATTGAACAAACATAAGTGTGAAGGTAAAGGAAGGTAATATTCAATACCATAATTAGATATAAGTCTTTCACTAAATCTATCTTGATATCTATTGCTTAATATATGAGGTTGTACATTCCTTAAAAAAAACTCTTGAATCTAGTTATTACAAATAGTATGAACATTTAAAAATGATTAATACTTAATGTATGATATCACATATTTTCCATAAATATATAGTCAATGATACCTCTAAAAGCCAAATAAGAGAATTGCAATGTCAAATCCTTAGTTGAACTAAGCCTCTCTTTTCACTAAAGCTTACTCTATCTTTTCATCTCCTCTTCGATGGAACTTATATGGATATGTGTTCTTCTATCATCTTTCTCGAATCATTGTATTTAACTCTTATTAAAAAAGTGCATATTAGTTCACTATGGAGCATAAATGACATATATAAAAAACATTGGGAAATTTTGGCTACTAATATGCTTGAATTTACATGAAAATGCTTGATATCACATTATTCCAAAAACTTCTCCCATGATCATTAGTCAAGGAAGTTGTATTCCTTGATTGGACTTTCCTTTGTCTTAGTCTTTCCATTGACATATTCTTGCCCTAACCTTATCTTGAAGTTTTTCCATCGATTTGTCATTTCTGACATTTCTTTCCTACTCATTTATTAAATGTTAGGAATATTGAAAGCATTTTTTAAAAAAAAGCACATATGAAGTAATTTTATGTAATTAATATAGGAATATAGTTTTATATATCTTTAAGACAAAGCAAAACAATCAAAGGTATATACCAAGAAATCCATCCAAAAGTTATTATTTATTATTGATAGACATGCTTCCAATCTACATAAGTGATTAAGATTTTGTTTCATGTTGCCACTTTAATCTAACTACTCAATAGAGTTGTAATTCTCCTAGTTAGCTACCTCCTAGTATTGAACTTGACATGTGCCTTATCACCCTTAACACATATCGCACTAATGGACTTCATCACTATGGGACCTTCATTTTTTCTTTTGGATGGGACTAATTACTTTACCAAAGGATCTATATTATGCTTGTTTCAAAAAATTAGCGCCAATCATGTACAATCATATAAAGATAAATTTTAAGGTTAATATTATTTAATGATCAAGAAAGTGTCAACTACACTAATTATACTCACAACAGATAGTACATGGTGGGAATAACAAAAAAAAACATAACTTGCTTGAAAAGTAACTAAAATTAAAATTAGAGTAATTTGCACAAATTTATAAAGACCTCTACTAATTTACATAACTAGGGCTTAAATAGGATTTATTCCATGATATATGCAAACTCTAAACTTTCTAACCACTACAAGTGCATGCAATGGCAAACACTATAATGTAAAAGAAAGATATCCCTAAGCATACCATCAACATGAATATATATCCCAAGAGGGACTAAATCCTACATCCCATACTAAAACCAATAAAGAATATAATGCTAAACTTAATGATGAAATAGGCTAACACATGTTAACATACACACAAGTATAAAGATCTATATATTGTAATCAAACAAAATCAAATAATCTATCAATGTTAAAAAAAATAATAAAATCAAGACATAATATCATACTTGAGAATAATAATGATGATGAAAATAAGCTCGAAGTTGATTGGGAATGAAATTAAGAATGTGGAGAAACCTTAGGGATTGCTAGAAACATGATGAAAGTGGAGGCTTTTGCCTGACAATGTTAGCTTACTACTATAAATTACCCTTTTAATGTTAATTGTTACAGGAAGTTAATGTTTATTCCTACTCGATATGTGTGTGTGTGTGTGACACTATATATTTAACATATTCAACATTGGTTTTGAACCGATAAGGAATGTAGGTAACAACATTAGTGTATAACTAATATAATTATTATAAGAAATTAATGTATATTTTTACAAAAATATTTTAATATTTTACATTTCATGTTAGTTTTTAATAAAAAAATGATGTGAAATATTTACATAATAATTTTTTTAATATCAATTCTTTGTATCCTTACCAAAATATTTATGGTAAAAATTGAATATACCTACCATCTCACCAAAAACATGTATTTTCAACTAAAAATTTTAAAAGGCCATAATTTCGCATTCAATTATCTATTTAGGACAAATTTTATATTGATTTGATATAACTTTTCAAAATGTATCCATTAGTAAAATCCAATAAGGTTTTACCTCTCCTAAAATAAAAAAATGGCCATTTTCTTAAATTCATTTTCTTAGACTTTTTTTTCACTTATCTATCTTTTATTGTCGTTATTTAGTTTTGAACTTCCCTACAATATCTTGTCAAATGCATAAAAGGCATGTAAAACTTAGATATAATCTTAGAAGTTATATAAAAGAAATACAAATAAAAATCTCCTAAAAAAACCTATGTAATAAGCATCTCCCATCATTATTCAACCGACTTTGATCTCTACTACAACATTTTATCAAATATATGATAAGTATTTAAAACTTAAAAATAACCATAAAAGTAATATAAAGGAAATATTAAAAAAATCTCTTAAAAACCTATGCAAAAAATAGAGAAATGAAAAGATGCAAATTTGGGAAATAGAAGTAAAAAAGGAAAATCTTATGTTTAGAATCTAGTTCATGCTTGATGCTAATTAAATGTGCATTGGTAGCTCATTAATGTGAGGTGAATAAGACCTAGTGTTTTGTAAAGAGAGCTGGATGAAGACAAAGATTGAGTTTTGGAATTTGAAAACAAATAAGAAGGAATATGAGAGTAATAATAAAGAAAAAAAAGATTTCATTTAATTTATAGTGCAAAAATAGCATGACTCACATGATTTTAGATGTAAATTATTTTATGAACCCACTTCTAAAGTCTCACAAAAAGAAAAGATAACTTTTTTTATAAAACTAACATTTAATGTGTTCTCGTAATTTTGAAAATGGTATCATTCACATGACTTTAGACATTGGTTATTTTCAAAACTGATGTCTAAAGTTTTACAAGAAGAAAAGATGATAATTTTTAAAAGAATTAACATCTAAAATGTCATTCTATTTTAAAAAATGGCACTAATCATGCAACTTTAAACATTAGTTATTTTAAGAATTAATGTCTAAGGTCTTGTGGGAAGCTAAGATGATAGTTTTTTAAAGAAACAATATCTAAAGTGTCCTTCTATTTTACAAAATGGCACCACTCACATAACTTTAGACATCAGTTGTTTTATGAATTGACATCTAAAGTTTTATGAGAAGAAAAAATGATAGTCCTTCTCTTTTTAAATTTATGTCTCTAGTATCATTGTATTTCCATAGATGTTAGTTCTTTATTTAAACTTATATAATAAGTGACAGTTGTTTACAAAAATACTGCCATGCTATTATATAAATCAATTTTAACTTTAGCCAATGTTAATATGTCAACGTTAAAGGAAAAATTGATAGTACTAGCTTCAAATAGAAAGTGAGAGAGAAATAATGAACAAAATAAAAGTTATACAAGCAAAGACTTTAAACATCGGATGTTTAATAAATAACCAAAGTCATATATAAACCATATCACATCAATTTTTTTAAAAAAGAATTAATTTATAAAGTTGAGCTCATATTTACAAAAGTATCACTACTTCCACTACTTTAGCTATTAATTAGTTTTAAAACATCAACATCTAAATATGGTTACTTTAACACATTGATTTCTTAAATATATCTAACATACTAAGTTTATTTAATACATTATAGAACCTAATGGTTAGCATAACTTTAAATATCATTTTGATAAACAATCAACATCTAAAAGTCTAACTTCATAAAAAATGTTAATTATTTGTAAGAACCATTATTGTAAGTTTCCAAATAGTTTAAAAAAATACTACCTTATCAATATAAATATCGAAGTTAACATTAACCCACATATAGATGACGACATTTATTTTCTTTTCAATAGTAATGATAGGTGTTATGTACCTTAACCCAGTAACCACTAGACCTTTAGCTTGAAATAGTTCTATTAAAAAGCAAAATAATAATTTTATGTGGGAGTTTTCCTCGTCTTCTTCATTTGATACATAAGTATATATATATATGCAAAAAGTTACAGAATTATTTCTACCTTGAATTTGTCTACCATAATAAATATCTTTATGATTTCTCTTACTATTATGTCTAACCAATCTATACTCATGACTATAACAAATTTGCTTAAAAATATGATACAGCAAATCTGCACATTATCAATAAGTCTGCTCATTGACTTTTCCAAAATTAAAGCTTATCATGATTAAAAATTAATGCTTCAGAAATTATTACTTATCATGATTATACTTATTATCCATCCTCCAGTTAGTGCATGAAGATTGGAAATGCCTAACTTTCCAAGAAAGGAAGCAAACTTAGAATTTCCTAATGCCTTGGTAAATATGTTAGCAAGCTGTATGTGAGTGGGAACATATAAAGGACAGATGTTGCCTTTAAGAATCTCATTATGAATAAAATGACAATCTACCTCAATATGCTTAGTGCATTCATGAAAAATAAGATATTTACTTATGTGTAAAGCAACTTGGCTATCATAATAAAGTCCTATTGGTATGGAATGTGGGGCACCAAAACTATATAGTATGCCTTTTAACCATTTAAGTTCACAAGTTGTTATTGCCATGGAGCGATATTCAACTTCTATAGAAGACTAGGATAATGTATGTTGTTTCTTTATTTTCCAAGAGATTAGGGAATTTCCTAGAAGAACAAACCACCCTATGAGAGAACATCGAGTCAAGGGATAGCTAGCCTAATTTGAATCACACCATCTATATAACTTTAGGTCATATGTACAAACTAAGAGAATGCCTTGCTAAGGATTACCTTTGAAAAATTAAACTATTTGTAATGAAACTTCCCAAAGTTCATACTTGGGTTATTGCACAAATTGGAAGAGGGTATGTATATAGTAGGATAACTTCGGCCGGGTAAAACACAAATAAATAAGATATCCTACCAAGCATCGATATTATTCAGGATTATATAGTAAAGATCCACTAGCTAAAAACAAGCAATGATTTTATTCTAAGGGAGTAAGAGTAGGTTTGGCCCCAAGTAATCCTACTTCAAATATGATGTCCAAGGCACATTTTCGTTGACAAAAGAATATGCTAATGGGAGACCTTGCAACCTCAACTCCTAAGAAATATTTCAATACTTTGAAATCTTTCATGTGGAAACATGCACTCATATAAGTCTTGAATTGCTGAATTATTGTGTAATCATTGCCAGTGATTATTAAGTCATCCATGTAAACAAGCACCATAAGTTGCATACCAATTTTTTACAAAGAAAATAATGAATAGTTCAAATAGGATTGTATGAATTCATAGCTCTTCAATGTAGTAGATAATTTGCCAAACTAACAACATAGTGCTTATTTCAGTCCGTAAAGTGATTTTCTAAGTTTGCATAATGTTCCCAGTTGCTAGACATGCAATCTAGAAGGCAATTTCATGAACACTTCTTCTTGCAAATCTCTATGATGAAAGGTGTTATGCATATCCATTTGATGAAGTTCCCAATCCTTTGCCACTACTACTACCAGAATTGTACATACTATAACCATCTTAGCCATTAGCGTAAAGGTTTTAGTGTAGTCAATTCCTTCTATTTGGTGATTCTTAAATATGACTAACTAGGCTTTGAATCATTCTATGCTACCATCAGAGTGATGCTTTATCTTGTAGACCCATTTACACCTAAGTTCCTTCTTTCTAAAGGGTAGATGTGTAATTGTCCAAGTCTCATTATTTTCAAGTGCTTAGATTTTGAATTGCATTACCTTTCTCCATCTTGCATCTTTCACAACTTTAAAGAAAGTTATTGGTTCTCATTTAGTAGTAAAAGCTATAAGAAAATTATAATATCTCATAGAAAATTTTTCATAATTTACGTAGTATGATATAGGATAAAGTGCATTTAGAGTATATGTTGAAGTGGAAGAGCAAATGGATGGGCTTAATTTTTAGGTTGTAATAGTCACATATTCTCGAAGTCTAGTAGAAGGAATCTTGATTTGGTGCCCTCAGCCTAACTGTGTTTCAACATTTTGCTTATTATGGCCATCCTCATGCTACTTCGATTTAATGCTAACTGGGTGAATGTTTTCCATAGATGTACCCCTAGCTTCAGCATTCTTATCATTTTCATATGTTATAATCTATACATTGTGCCACGTATCTTCATTGGTTCTATTATACTAATTTATTACATTAATTCCTTTATGTGAATGGTTATCACATATACATTCCTCAAGCAAAGATGGTTTAATGGCAAATGGGAACTTTAACTTAAAAAACTCAACATCACAAGACATGAAAAATTCTTTAGTCTCCAAATCAAATAACTTCCATCCTTTTTTTTTCCATAAGGATAACCAATAAATATACACCTTCGACTTCTACTAGCAAACTTATCCCTTCTGTTAATTTGATTATATGCATAACATAATAACCCCAAAACCCTTAGGTGATCATAGGATGGTGGTTGACCATGTGGCATTTCATAGAAGTTTTTCCATATAAAACTGAAGATGGTGTGTGATTTATCAAATATCCAACAATCAATATACACTCACCCTAAAATTCAATAGGGAGATTCCCTTAAAACTGTAATGCATGTGCTACATTTAAAATATGCTAATGTTTTCTCTTAACCCTTCCATTTTGTTGTGTTATCCTAATGCAAGAAGTTTGAAAAATAATGCCATGTGCTAAAAAATAATTTTTCATGCAAGTAAACTCCATCCCATTATCACTTTACAATATTTTGTCTTGCTTATTATATTATCGTTCAACAAGAGTGAAAAACTTTATCAATGTACATGGAACTTCCTTTTTGTCTGGTAGCAAAGATACCTACACAACATGTGAAAAATCATCTATAATTATTAAAAAATAAAATTCACCATAAGAAGATGGAGTCCTATATAACCTTTATAAGTCACAATGTATACCTTTAAATATATTAAAAGCTTTAAAATTACTTAAAGGAAATTGATCTCTAGTTTGCTTTGCTTGTTAACATATATCACAAACTTTATTTGATAACTCACTACCTTTTCTACCACTAACATCATAAACTAATAGAGTGATCTTTAAAAACAAATGTCCTAAGAGTTTGTGCTAAAGAGCAAATTGAATTTCACCACGAATATTGAATGCCTTTGCTCTTCTGATCCTTTGAAAGAAACAAAGCCTATCTTTTTGTTCACCCACTCCAATCAGTATCCTTGAAGTGTGGTCCTATATAACACATAATATATTAATGAATTGAACAATACTATTTGACTTATCTATTAATTATGAAATAGAGATTAAGTTGCAATTCAATTTAGGAACATAAAGGACATTCTTAAGTTTTAAACCCCCTTCAAGACTTACAATTCCTTCCTTAGTTACTGTCACTTGTTGTCCATTAAGCAATCTTACAGGGC
Organism: Sindora glabra; assembly: GCA_020226215.1. Taxonomy (NCBI): domain Eukaryota; kingdom Viridiplantae; phylum Streptophyta; class Magnoliopsida; order Fabales; family Fabaceae; genus Sindora; species Sindora glabra. The sequence continues at coordinate 82,500,312 of CM035227.1, forward strand.
ATCCTTGCATATCTCACAACTTATAAAAATTTTCCAAGCTTCTAGTCATATGATTAGAAGTTCCAGTATAAATGATCCATATAGTGTATTTTTGCTTACTAGTCATTCTTTCAGTTGGATTTACTTTGTTATTATTTAAGAGCTCCACTAACATCTACCACTATTCTGTAGTAAGTCCTATCAAACTAAATTTTTCTACATCTGTGATCTATGTGCTTGCACTACATCCTACTGTGTGGACAACATGGGCATGTGTTGTACCTCTTCCATGATCTTTACTAGTTTTGCTTCATTGTTGTCATTTATTTTATCCATTTTCTTTTCTTTCATTGCGAGGATGGTCTCCCCTACCAATCAGGATATTCAGTAAGCTAAAAATAATTTGTAGCTCCATGCCCAGCCAAATTGCAATTTATATAAACTAACATCTTTTCTTCTGTCTTTGCACACCTTTTTGTTCTACCTTTTATTTGGATTGCTAGTTCCATGATCTCCTCTCTTCTTCTATAACCCGTGCAATGTTCTTCATTCTTCCCTTTTAAGTTAATGTGGAGTACACCCCATTTAATGATAACAGTGGGTCTATTGCTAATAGGCTTGAAGTTATAGTCTCGTAATCTAAGTCATCCAACCCCATCAAAAATTAATGTACTCTTTGTTCTTCCCTGTACTTCTCCATCTTTGATGTAATATCACATTTGCACCCTCCATAGTTACATATTAGGATCTGTTCATAGTTTGCTAGTTTATCCCACAAAGTTTTCAACTTTCCATAATATGCAACCATGGTCATTCCACCTTATTTGCATCTTGTTAGTTTTGACTTCAATTGTTAGATTCTTGGCCCATTCACCACTAAAAATTGTTCTTTAATGTCTGCCTACAAGTCCCTTTCATTCTCCATGTATGAAACTATGGAGCGTAGACTAGGTTTGGTCATGTTTAAGATCCATGATACTAACATGGATTGAACAGTCCACCAATCTTCCATCTTGGAAGATTGTTCCTTTAGTTATTCAATACTTCTATCTATGAATCCCTATTTTCTTTGAGCATGAAGAGAAGTTCACATAGGGCCCTTACCCATTTTTTATAGTTTTCACTCGTAACTGCACTTGCATAATCATGTTGCCAGGATTGTCACTTGAATTCAAGTCATAGGGTGAAGGGAACTTTTTGGCTGCATCATGTGGCTGCACTCCTACCGTCTATGCTATTTATTTTAGACCAAGTAATAAGCTTCAGTAAGACTTTGATACCATAATAATTTTATATCGGAATTTTCCTCACCCTCTTCATTTGATATGTAAGTATATATATGTGCAAAAGGTTGTAAAATTGTATCTACCTTGAATCTATCTATCATAACAAATATCCTTATGATTTCTCCCACTATTATGTCTAACTAATCTGCACTCATGACTACAATAAATCTGCCTAAAAATATGGTATAACCAATCCGCACATTATTAGTAAATCTACTCATTGACTTTTTCGAAATTAATGCTTATCATGATAAAAAAAAATTAATGCTTTAGAAATTATTGCTTATCATGAAAAGAAGAAAAAATTATGAAGGATTGGAGGTTTCCAAATCTGTTAGGTAGTGTGCCAATGATATACATATCGAGACTCTCAATAAAATTCACTTATAAATTATAACAAAATTTAATTAGATATAAAAAATAATAACTTAACTAATCATAGAATAAAAAATGAATTAAAAAAAGTTGCTTATCAAGCAAAATGGTTAACATAGAATGAAATTTAAATGTAATAAAAATGTGATTAAGGCTAATAATAAATCAAGTTAATTTACAAGTGACTCATAATTCATTTAAGTTTTGGCTTGATAAGATAAGCTCGTTGGATAAATGAATGATATATAAACTGAATTATTTGACTTGTGTTTTAAATCAATAGAGTTTGAGCTATTCAAAGCTCAATTATATTATGAGCTAACTTGATATATAAACATATAAAATAAATAAATATAATTATAAATATATATTATTATATAATTATATTTTAAAAAACCATTTAATAACATTGCATTGTAAAATTTAAAATAATATATATTTATTATTAATATATTATTTCATTAATTTTCTAAGTATTTTAAATATTATTTTAAGTAAAAATATAGAAAAATTAAATTAACATTGGTTTATAACTTTTAATTTGAGAATTTATTAAAAGAGTAAAATTTAAAAAGCAAAAATTTAATAAATAATTTATTAGTTTTATTTATATAAGCTAAAAAATTAAGTAAATATTTTTTTACTTCAATTTTTATTCTTTCAAATAATATATTAATTTTATTTATATGAGTTAAATAATTAAATAAATAACTTTAATTTCAAATTTCACTCATTCAAATTATTCATTAATTTAACCTTTATAAGTTAAATAATTAGGTGAGGTTCACTTCTCATTTGTGATTTCTAAATAATATTTATAATTGTTTGCAAATGAATTAATAAAATTATTAGTATCAATGAAAGAATTGAAAATTTTAAACAAATTCAAAATTTACAATTTAGTTATAGTCATATTATAACTTTATATTTTAAGATAATTATTTTATATTATATTAAATATAATTATAATGTATAATTAATAATATAATAATATTAAATTTAGTTATTTATAACTTTTTATTTATGTTTTTAAGAATATTTATTTTCGTAAGTATTTTAAGCTACCAATTATTAATAAAATATTACATTGTTATAACTAATTTAAACTAATGAACGAAGCCGAGATAAGCTACTTGTGAACTCAATTCAAATCAAACCTAAACTAAAAAAATTAATTCAAGTTAAACTTGAATCAAATTATAAACTAAACAAATCTAGTGCTAATTTTATCAAAAGAAAATAAGAAATTAATCCATATAAGTTTTCTAAATATTTTTGAAAAAATTTAAAAATATTATGCATATGACTTTTTCGTTTGTATATAAAAAAATTAAAAAAAATTCTATACAAATAACAAGGTTTAAAAGATTTTTTTAAAAAGATAAAAAACTCTATACATATGCACTACAACAAAAAGCAGTAACAATGACGACACTTTTAGCGGCGACAAAATTTCGGTCATCGTTAAAGGTATTTCCGGTAACTGTTGTCGTTAGTAAAAATGGAAAATCTTTTCAGAGGGATCAGGATAGGGGGGCGGGAAGAAATAGGCTTTTAGCGATGACAAAAGTCATCGCTAAAAGCCTAAAAAAATTTAGGCGGGACAATTTGGCTTTCAGGCGGAAAATTTTGTCCTTCAGCAATGACACTGTCGTCGCTGAAGGGTGCACAATCAGCAACAACAATGTCGTCGCTGAAGGCTAGACCATTAGCGACGACAGAGTCGTCGCTGAAAGTCCCCCATTTTCAGCGACGATAGTGTCGTCACTAAAAGCCTTGTGCGAATTCCGAGACAAGGCTTTAGTGACGACATTGTCGTCGATGAAGGTGGAACTTTCAACGACGACGATGTCGTCGCTGAAAAAAATTCGGTCGTCGCTGAAAGCTTCAGCGACGATCGAATTTTTTGTGTCATCGCTAAAAGTAGCCAGAGGCTATTTATTCCCCGCGCCTCCTCCCTCCTCATTTGCACGTTTGAAATTTCTGGACCTGAGGTAAGTTCTTAAATTCTCTCTCTCTTTTAATTTTTTTAATTTTAGTATATTTATTTTTTATATATGTTGATATGTATTAATTTTGTATGTTAATTTGTTAGTTATTATTAGCACTTTGCTTAGTTCATGGAGAGTATTCAGAGTTGATCAGTAAATTTTTACCATTGAGGTACGTAAATAAAAAAGTATAATTTTTTTTGTGTACTAATATATTTAATTTACTCAAATAATTTACAATGAATTATTGGAATTGATAGTATGTTTAATTTACTATGAAATTTTGTATTATTTAATTTTGCATATTGTAAATTTTAAATTTATTTATGTAAATTTAACTTAGCATTAATTTTATAAATATAAATGTGATTATTATTATGCATCCCTCAATTTACAATTTTGAAGTATACAATATATGTGTAGATTGTTCATTTAGAATAATGTAAGATAAAATAGTTATGATATTTTATTCACAAAATTTAAAATTTGTGATGCAATTTAAGAAACTTCAAACTTACTAGATTTGATGAAATAATGTAAGATAGAAAATTAGAATAAATATATTAATCTATCTTAGAAAATAAGAGATTACGATAATATAATCTCTTTTTTAATTGAGATTGAAACTTAACAATTCAAATTGTATTATTTACACCACATACTAAGAAAAAATCAATTAAACTAGAGACTGCATAAAAATAAAATCCTAACAATCTAAATTATAATATTTACATTACATAAAAATTAAAAATTTTAGAACACTAGGAAGTTCGCATGAAAATCACCCCCCTCTTAGATAAAACAACATTTACTTAAATAAAGAAACTGAATTGTGCATCTTATAAATAATATACACCTTATAAAACTAAACTTACTTAAATTTACAACTAGGAAGTCTGTACACAAAATCTAAAATTTATGATGCATTTTTGGAAATTTTAAACTTATTAGATTCAATGAAATAATGTAAGATAGAAAATTAGAATAAATATATAAATATATCTTAGAAAATAAGAGATTACAATAATATAATCTCTTTTTTAATTGAGATTGAAACTTAACAATTCAAATTGTATTATTTACACCACATACTAAGAAAAATTCAATTAAACTAGAGACTACATAAAAATAAAATCCTAACAATCCAAATTATGATATTTACATTACATAAAAATTAAAAATTTCAAAACACTAGGAAGTTCGCATGAAAATCACCCCCCTCTTGGATAAAACAACATTTACTTAAATAAAGAAGCTGAATTGTGCATATTATAAATAATATACACTTTATAAAACTAAACTTACTTAAATTTACAATTAGGAAGTCTGTATTCATAGTATACACCTCTCTATAAAGAAGCTGAATTATGCACCTTATTAATATAGTAAAGTAGATTATACTTTTGAATTCCCACAAGCTTATTGTGAAACATAATAGTTGTTATGAATATTTAGAAAAATCAATAATCTACATAATAAGTTACGTAAATAATAGTACTGACACTTAAATAACAATACTCATAAAATGTTGTATCGTTAATTTTAATTATTGTAAATATATTTTTACAATAATTTAAAATAGAACTGCATTTGCATTTAAATTATAAGCTTAGACCCGTTCAAGGGTTGGATGTTTTCTGAACATCAATCAACCCTTGAATTGTCCTGAAAAGCTGGACAGTTTGGGATATTATCATGTACTTATTATTAACAATTTATCGGGCTCTTGTTTGATATTGTGGAAATATCTTAGCATCCTAACTGCTCTCCGGGTATAAACTATACACGTGTATAGTTTAGGCACTTGGAGAACCATAGGGAGATGCTGCCGAAATTTCTGCACGAGTCAATTGATGAGTATGGATAAATTGAAAAAAATAATAACTATAGAAATATCTTGAATGGGATAGGATCCTACCCTTCAAAATTGGAGTGATACGGTGCATTTAGGGTGACTGTCAAATATTAATCAACATACTTTATTTCACCTACAGCAATTTCCTTCCTGTTCAATGGTACAATGTCTGTCAATAAAAGTTGGATACATCTACCAAATCGATTGTCGGATGAGTATTGGAATGGTGCAGTAAGATTTGTTCAAAGAGCCAAAAACTTTCCCTGATGAAAGGGGTATGGTAAGATGTCCATGCAAAAAGTGTGTGAATTTAATATTCCAGACATTACTAACATTGGAGGCGCATATTATAGATAATGGATTTCATCCATTATACATAAATTGGGTACACCATGGTGAAGCAGATGTTTTGACTTCTAGAGGAACTAGTGAGATATCTCCTAACAATAGAGATGAGTCAGCAGATATTATACATGATTTCATTGGCCCTGAGGCAACTGAAGTTGATTTTCACAATGACGAGTACAGGGGTGAGAATGCGGCTAACGAAGACATTGGAACAAAATATAGTAACTGTGATAACCTATTCGAGCAAGTAGAAACAGAGTTGTATCCAGGTTGCACAACATTTTCAGCATTGAACTTCTTGGTCAAACTTATGCATTTGAAGGTTCTGCATAAATGGACAAACAAGTCATTTGATGCTCTTCTTCGATTATTAAAAGAGGTACTTCCAAACGATAATAAATTGCCTGAATTGTACTATGGTGGAAGGAAATGGCTCAACAAGTTGGGGTTGGGTATGAATCAATCCATGTATGCAAACATGATTGCGTACTTTTTTGGAAAGATCATGCTTCTAAAAATAATTGTCCAATTTGTGAGGAGAGTCGATGGGTAAATAAAACTACAAAAGGAAAGAAGGTGCCCCAAAAAGTGGTTCGATATTTTCCTTTAACTCCTCGACTACAACGTCTATATCAGTCGAGACATACTGTAAAAAACATGATATGGCATCACACTGGAAAATCAAAAGAAGAGGGGGTAATGCGACATCCCGTGGATGGAAAAGCTTGGCAGGAGTTCGATGAGAGGTATCCTAATTTCTCCACTGACCCACGAAACGTCAGGTTGGGTTTAAGTGCAGATGGATTTAATCCTTTTGGTGATAGGATCCTATCTTATAGCATGTGGCCAGTGGTTATGACTACTTACAACTTGCCACCATGGATATGTTTAAACCAATCTTTTTTCTTGTTGACCCTATTAATCCCAGGGCCACAATCGCCAGGTAAAGATATCGATGTGTTCTTACAGCCGGTCGTAGAAGAGTTGAGGGATCTCTGGAAGAGAGGAGTTGAAACTCGAGATGCAAATACAACTACGGTGTTCAATATGCGGGCAGCATTGCTCTGGACTATTAATGATTTTCCTGCTCGAAGTAGTCTATCCGGGTGGAGCGGGCAAGGATACAAAGCATGTCCTACATGTAATTCGGATACTCCGTCGATTCAAGTTAGAGGAAAAATAGCTTACGTTGGTCATCGTCGTTGGCTTCCAAGAAGTCACACATGGAGAAATAGGAAGGAATTCAATGGAAGGTCGGAGAAGAGACCTCCTCCTCGGCCTCTTACCAATAATGTTATCATGGAACAGTTGGCCAAAGTGCCACAGAGACTTCCAGGAAAACATGCTAAATTTGGTGGTGTAAAGCGAAAGAGAGGTGCCGACGAACTTAATTGGAGCAAGAGAAGTATATTTTTTAATCTTCCTTATTGGCCAACAATGAACTTAAGGCATAACATTGATGTCATGCATGTTAAGAAAAATGTATGTGATAGCATCTTGGGTACATTATTGGAGATTGAACACAAAACAAAAGATACAGATAACACAAGACGAGATTTGGTAAACATGAAGATAAGGCCTAACTTGCATCTGTATGAGCAGAGGGGTCAACTTTTCAAGCCACATGCTGGATATACGCTTAACCAAGAAGAGTGGAAATGATTTTGCCAGTATATAAAGAATGTGAAATTTTCAGATGGCTTTGCTGGGAGTCTTAGTAAGAATGCCACAGATCATGACCTGAAGTTAAAGGGGTTGAAATCACATGATTGTCATGTTATTATGCAAAGATTGTTAGGACCAGGTGTCCGGGCTTTTTTGCCAAAGGAATTATCATATCCACTTGTCGAGTTATGCAATTTCTTTAGTCAAATATGTGCTAGAACTCTCAACAGGGAGGATATTCTGCAAGCCAAACAAGACATTATCATAATTTTGTGCAAGCTTGAGAGGATATACCCCCCAGCATTTTTTGACATAATGGTTCACTTGGTGATGCATCTGCCAGACGAAGCATTGGAAGGAAAACCCATTCATTTTCGGTGGATGTACCCATATGAGAGGTATATAAAAAAGTTAAAGGATTATGTTCGAAATCGTGCTCGACCGAAGGGTTCAATTGTAGAAGGATATATTGTTGATGAAGCATTAAAGTTTTTCTCCATGTATTTGGAAGGAGTGGAAACTAGATTCAACCACTCTGATAGAAATCAAGATGTAACACCTAGTCAAACAAGAAGGACATTGTCGGTGTTCCAGTCCCAAAGTCAACCAATAGAGAAGAAGATTATTTCTCATTTCGATAGGAAGGATTGGGATATTGCAATATGGTACATCTTGAATAATTGTATTAAGATTGAAAAATATCTCCAGTGAGTATCTTAAACTTCATTTGTGTTCTTCTCCCTTTTGTGATTATAATAGTCTAAGATTGTCATGTTCTACAGTGAGCATTGATTAGAACTCGAACGAAGTGGTGCTGAAGATATTGATAACTTATAGAGAACCAAATTCCCCTCGTGGTTTTACTCAAAGGTAAGGATTTTTTTCTTCCCAAATCCATTGAACGGATATCTTAAATATTGTTCACTTCTCTTGTTGATATTTTAATTTAATTCTTGGAATAATTGTTACTTTTGTAGATGTACTATTTACATCGGAACGGTTCCCCAGAGACCACCGAAGAGTTACTATCATTAGCATTCGGTCCCAGTTTCACTAACATGGTATACTCTACATGTATTGTGAATGGAGTACGCTTTGTAGCCAAAGCTCGGGATGAGAAGCATAAAACGCAAAATAGTGGCATTTCTGTTCTGGGGATTGATGGTAACATGTTTTATGGTGTACTGGAAGAAATAATTGAGTTGACTTATTTAAATAAGTACAATGTGACTTTATTTAAATGCAAGTGATATGACACTGATCCTACAAAGAAGAAACTTTATACTAATAAGAATATCACAAGTATCTCCATCAATGGACAATGGTACAAGGATGATCCTTACATACTTGCTACTCAAGCAAAATAAGTGTTTTACACTGAGGATCTCCTCAATGGACCAAATTGGAGGGTCGTCCATAGTATGGTGCATCGTGATATATGGGATCTACCCAATGATGGAGATAATGCACAAGACCTGTTATTTCTGCAGGATAGTAACTCATCCAGCTTCAACCTCATAGTTGATCTAGGAGATTTTGATCTAGTACATCTAGGTAATGAAAGAAATAGTCCTTCAATCATTCCAACGTACAGGAATGTTGGACTTGGTGCTCATGGAGAAGACACCTTCATCGATGATGACGAAAGCCTTGAAGATGAAACAATTGATGATTATATGGATGAGGAGCCCACACAATCTGATAATGAAGGAGAATCCGATGACCATCAGTCTGTTAGGTTCACCGACACTAATTCTGACTAGGGAAAAAATAACATATTCGAACTACAAAAGATAATTGTGTAAGCATGATTGTTAAAATAATAAATGTGATTGTAAAAAGTTGAACCATTTCATCGTTCAATTGGACATTGAGTTCTTTTTAATTATTTATATGATGTGTATTATTTTAGTTATGGTGGATGTCGAGGCACGATACCACCGAGGTGACGCTGGAGGCGACCCACCCGGATTCCAGCTCAGTGTGAGGGCTCAGGTATTTGTTATTAATTATGCATACCTAAGCTTGATTAAATATTATGTTTATTTTGTTAATATTTTTCTTTATTAAATGAAGTAGCACCTACTAAAAAGAGGGGACCGAATAGGTCCCTGAGACTGCACGAGAAGATAGGCAAGGGTGGAGGCAGACCGGTGCCTGTACAGTTTGATACGACTGGTACATGGCATGCGGTTGGTGAGAATGCCAGTCATCTCCCTCGTGATATTGGCAGCATGATCCATGCCCACGTGCCGCCCTATTATAAGTCATGGCGGGCTGTACCTCAGGAGATTCGAGATAGAGTTGTGCAGGAGGTTTGCGTAAGTATCCATTTCCTTTTAAATTAATGTCTTTGAGATTGAAATTTCTAAATATATGACTCATAAATTTATTAAATGTCTTTTAATGCAGTCCCATTTCAAGTTCCAGGGCATCTCCGAGGGTGATCAGGATAGAGCGCTCTCTGGTTTGATGCGGACTGCTACCGACCTATACAAAGATTGGAAGTACAAGTTGAATAAGCATTTCTTAGAGCATGGAGGTGATCGATACCAGGAGTATGACTTGGATCGTGCTCGACGTTGTGTGCCTCGATCTGTCTCACCGCAGACATGGCAGAGGTATGTGGACTTCTTTGATAGTGATGAGTATAGGGTAAGTATGATATTTTATGGTATTATGTCAGTATTTCATAATTAGTAAATTGTGAATATAAAAATTTAACTTTTTTCTTTTAATTTGCAGTTGTCTGCAAGAAATACAAATAATAGAGCACAGAAGGTAGTGAATGACCAGCATGGGTCAAAGTCTATTGCTGCACATCGCTTTGATAAGGTAATTTAATTTTTTTCTATCTTTTTTAAATATATCCACTTGTTAAATAGCATTGCTACCCTTCATCCTTTTTTTTGGTTACAAAATTTGAATAGAGAAACAGAGATACTGGTGAGCTGCAGTCGGTGCCCGATAACTTTAGGGACCGACACACATACAGGTCAGGGGGAGTGGGTGCATCTGATCCCTCAGGGGCAACATGTAAGTTATTTGAATTTCATATTTTAAATAAAATTTTACAAATATATCTTCTAACATAGATTTCTTATAACTTTTTTTAATAATTTAAGGCGAGGATGACTGAGCTCATGACTTAGCATGTACAGTCTAGTGTATCATCCACTAACTTGCCTACGATTCCTGTACAATTAGATGAGGCTCCCATCGCCGATGAGGTGCTTGGCACTCGTCGAGGGTACAGGAAGGCTGTTGGGCGTGTACTTGCTGGTCAGACTTATCATTCGATGGGGACCACCAGCACGGGGACGAGCTCACAGACCGTGTCTCAGGTCGGTGAGTTGTAGGAGCAGTTACACCAGAGTCGGGGCAGGTTGAGCAGAGCCAGCAATTGATTCAAGAGCAGCAGCAGCGGCTTGATCAGCAGCAGCAACAAATTACTCAACAACAGGAGATGATGCAGCAGCAACAGCAGATACAGTAGCAGCTTAGGACTTATCTTACTGAGATGAGCTCAGTCCTTAGACAGCAAGGTATCATCCTACAACCGCTTCCATTTGCTGCTGCTACACCGCCCGGGCCGAGTAGATTTGCGCCGGCACCTACCGCTCAGCCGCCACCGTCATTTTATCATCCTCGTAGTCAGGATGATGATGATGACGACGATCATGGTGCACTGTGATATTTACACCTCCCTACTTCCCCGTAGTATATTTTGTTTATGTATCTTTATATTTTTTATATGTGCACATTTACATAGATGATGTATATATATTAGTGTATTCATATAAAAATTATTTTTACCATTGCTTTATGAGTATTAATTTTTTATGTTAGATCAAATTGTTAAACATTATTAATAATACTACTGATATATTATAATTGTATAATTTATATTAAATTAAATTTAAAAAATTATTAAACGATTCAAGTTAATTAAAATAAAGAATATATCATTTGAAATATACGATAATTTGATTTTTAAAATTTTTAAAAAAAAATTAAGAAACTTTTAGCGGCGAGAAATGTCGTCGCTTTAGGTTAGAAGTCGTCGCTGAAGGTGGACTTTCAGCGACGACAAAAGTCGTCGCTGAAAGCCTGAGCTTCAGCACTGAAGGTCGGGCTTTCAGCGATGACTATTGTCGTCACTGAAGGTCGGACCTTCAGCAACGACTATTGTCGTCGCTGAAGGCCGGAACCTTCAGCGACGATAACAGTCATCGCTGAAAGTCCGACCTTCAGCGACGACTTATAACCTATAGCGACAACAATTGTCATTGCTAAAAATCAAATTTCAAAATTTTTTAAATTTTCAAATTGTTTTCTGCAACGACAAAGTCGTCGCAAAAGGCCTGACTTTTAGCGACGATAAGTTGTCGTCGCTATTGACCTTTTCAGGCACGGACCTACGCCGACGACATTTTTAACGATGACTTTTTCTTTTGTGACGACCGAGAAGTTTTTAGCGACGACATTTAAGTCTTTTTTGCTGTAGTGATGACTTTTTTCATCTGTATAAATTTTTTAATTTTAAAAAAAATTCCACACAAATGAACAAAAGTCATTTATCTAAAGCTCAAATTTTCAAAGGTGGCAAAATTTTGGCAATTTAAAATTACAAAGGTAACATAAATGATTTTTTTTTTTACTATGCAAATGACTTTTTGTCATCTTAATGGGTTTAGAAGGCAAAATGACGCATGCAACGCTCATTTTAAACAAATTGAGACAACCAAATATATCTATAGAAATGACTTTTGTTATTTATATATAGTTTGCTTATAAATGCCTACTCATGAGCCATTTCTTTCATTTCTTATGCTCATAGATATAGATTTATTCCTTGGAGTTCAAGTATATTCTCTTCTTTTCTTTTTTTTCATCTTTTTATATTTATTTATCAATTATTGTATTTATGTTATTATATAATCAAATTATGTTGTTACATTATTAATTAAAATTCCTAATTGTTACTTTACTATTTTATTGAGATATATTAAAAAAATTCATACAGTAAATTCTTTTTAATAGTATTTATATAATATATAAAAATAAATTTTTACTTTATTAATCAATTTGATATCATTATTATTTTGTACGATGGCATGTATATTTATTGTGTTAAATATATAATAAATATGAATTATTATTTTGCATATTTTAATATGGTATTTAATATAAAAAAAATAACTACTATTTAATTTGAAAAAATAATTATTTTGTACAATTTAATATGATTATTACTTTAAATATCTAATAATATTTATATGAGAGTTGAATATAAATTTATTTTAATACTTTATTATCTTGATTAGTAAAATTAAAATTTTGTGAAAGTTGGTATATTTAGTATGTTATATATTTGGTGAATTTGATAGGAAATAAGATAATAAAATTTGTAATAATTTTGACAAATACATTAATTTAATTATTAAATTATATTAAAAATAAAAGTTTATTAAAATGAATAAATATAAAATTTGACAATTATATTAATGAAAATATAAAATCTTTGATGATGTAAAACATTCAATAATTTAAGTAATCATTTAAAATATTAAAATAAATAAATTAAACATTTACCAAATCACTTAATTAAATCCTTATAAAAAATTATTGAATAACAAGTATTCAATATTTAATAAAAATATATCATTAAATAATAATGGAGAATAAAATATGTAATAATTTAATATTAGAATTAAATCATATGATTTTCATTAAATTGTCAAATTATATAAAAATGAAAGTAATTTAAAAATGGTAACAACTAATTTTGATAATTACAATAATGAATATAAAAATATTTTACAATGTGAAATATTTTATAATTTAAGTAATAATTTAAAGTACTAAAAAATATAAATAGTAATGGATAATAAAATGCATAATAATTTAATATTATAAGTCATATAATGGTAATTAATTTATTATATTATTTATGAATGAAAGTATTTGAAAAATAGTAGTATGATAATTTCACAATTGCACTAATGAAAATATAAAAATTCTATGATTTTTTTATAATTTAAGAATTTAAAATACTAAAAAATAAGTAATACTAGAAATATATATATATATATATATATATATATATATATATATATATATATATATATATATATATATATATATCATGCATTTACTTTTATATGATACTTTATATTGTTATGTATTGATGTGGAATATTTTTTATTATATATTATTGGGAGTTGGTTTTTGTTTTATTTATTTTTTAAATTAACATTAATAAATACAAAAATATTTTAATGTGTATTAAATTTTTTACCATTATTTATAAATAAATTCTTTAAATTAGAAATAAATATATTAAAAATTAATAAAAAATAAAATCATTAAAATTGTTAATTTTTTTAATATGGATTGAAATTTTTTATACTATTCATGTATCTATACAAATGACAATTATCATTTGTATAGGTTATAATCGTCTGTATAGATCAACACCTATTGTCATCTGTATAGATATAACTTGTATAAGTAACATGAAAAGTTATCTTTGTAGGTTGAAATACATATGAATCTGTATAAACAATTTAATACAGACAATGATATCACATCCAACAATTATACAAATGATAATATGGATTTATATAGGCAACGTTTGTCATCTACATAAATTTTTTTTCTTTTTTAGTAGTGTGCTTTATTAATAAAACAAATACATGCATCGCAACTCAAGTGAAATCAGAAATTTGGAGTTGGGCCAAATTTATATACACTTATCAATACAATGAATTTTTTTACTTAAAATGTAATTATAAATTATAATTTTATATAATGAAAACATTTAAAATTAAATTATTTTAATATTATAAATAGTTTTATTCAATTTTTCATTAGATATTTATATTTTAAAATTTTTAAACTTAGTATAAATAGTTATAACAATGTGATTTAAAACTCTTAGATACAAGTATCTAATTCAAAATTAGGTAAAATTATAAAAAAGATATAGTAGTATAATTTAAATTTAATTAACAAATAAACTTTTGCATAATAGGACCATCTCAAACAGATTTAATGTCTTTATTTTGAAGGGTTATTATATTTCATCTAAGAAAATAACTAAAAGACAAATTTTATCAGAATTTTTAATTTCTATTATATATGTATATATTTGTTTACAAGTATAATTTGTTCTTGTCATATTTTATGTTATGATGAAGTGTATTAACTTTTTTATTTTTTTTTGCTTAAAAATAAATAATAAGTTATATATACCAAAAAAAGTTATATTAATATTTTAACATATAGTGTTCACTACTAAAACCTCAAATATATAAAATTATGTATGTCTTCTAAGAAATACAAAATATTTAAAAGGACAATGTTAAAATCTTGGGGGCTGATATATAATTTTTTTATTAAAATTAATTTAATAAGTTATAATGTAATATGTGAAATTAGGTAAAGGTTTAAGAAGCAGTGATCCCTCAAGCGTCCACCGAGGGTCACTCCTGCCACAATCTGTAGATGTTATCAGCAACATATTTATATCAAAACTCAAACTTAAAAACCATTTTCTCAATAGAGTTTGATTCCACCAACCGAGGTAACTCTTATTGTGGTGGCCTAACTCATGTTCCCAAGAAACTTCCCAATATTATTAATAACCATTCCCATTTTTCGTATCTGCAGTTTTCTTAAGTTTTGGTCTGCAACTCTGCATTGTAGGTGGGACTTGGCAACTTACAAGGTAGGTTATGTATTCGGTTTGGCTAGCCGAGCTTAAAATTAAACCGATTAAAATGGCCAGTTTCATCCGTCAAAACACTTCATTATCAAATTGCTCCAAATCACAGGTTAAATAGCCAGGTAAACGAATTTGGTTCCAATCCTTTTCTTTTCTTTTTTTTTTATTTTTTTTTATTTTTGTTATTACCCTGTCGTGTTGGGAGAGATAAATTAACACAGAATTTTAATATGCAGTGGAATCTAAAATCTCCATTTTTATGTAAATGTTGTATCTGTCTTTCTCCAGTGAAGAGGTTCACGACTAATTTGCCCGGGTAACGTTGCCCATTTGATCTGAATGCATCTGTTGTATGATTCGATTGAGTATAGTGCATCATATGACTTGCAACGCAGATGACCTACCAGAGACGATCTGCCTCGCAGCTGAACTACATGAAAGCAAATGGGACTTTCTTCAAATGTGGGATAAGAAATTTCTAGAAGGTTGATGATGGCTGGTGTACCTTCTTAATGGTGCAAGCAAGCCACAAGATGAAGCTCGGCATTTGGTGTGGCATGCTCAACTGTCCTCTTCCTATTTAAGGATAAGTAATTCTTCGAAGGATGATTGAGAATTTTCTTAATGAGTGAGACTTGCATCTACTCTGGTATAAAATATTTATTGTGTTTCACCTTTTTTTTCTTTAAATATTTATTGTGTTTTTACTTTTATTTAGTAATTCTTACATCTACTCTGGTATAAAATCATACATTACATGCTTGGAAGGTTGAATAAAATCCATTGTTATTCCTCTATATTTTACTCACTGCAATAACTATATTATAAAAAAAATTATGCTTGTTTACTGTCACCATTGTATTTTCAATAAATTTTATATTAAAAAATTTATTTTCAAATAAATAAAATCATTATTTTTTATAAAATTTTCAAATAATAAAGTTTGTTTATAAAATAAATTTGATATAAATATATTGTATGTGCATTTTTGCTTTTAATAGGAATGTTGAATGAAATGTATAGATGCTTAGTGTCGTTACTATTATAATAACCGAATGATATTAACATAGTGGATGATATTAGTGTGATGATGCTTTACAATGTTTTAATGCTCAATTATGTTAATTAGTACAATTAATATTTCATACAACTTAATGTATTTATTACGTCAATTATGTTATGAGTTAGGTAGAAAATGAGATAATGGAATTTATATTAGAGTTTGCAAAAATGTAAAATCTCCGATGATGCAAAAATTTTAGTAACTCTTCCAACCATTAAAAAATAAATGCTAAAATTATTTAACAACAAATGCACATAAACTATTAGTCTAGCAACCTCCCTTAGGTGAAATATATTCTCTTCTTAACAAATAAAAATTACTAGTCAAGTTAAATTTAATTTTAATATATTATTAATATAAAATATATTATAATGTGAATAAATAAAAAGAAAATACATTGTAATGTATAATTATAATTAAAATTTTTCTTAATGATAAAATATTTTAATAATATTTATTAACATGATAATATAAAAATCAATAATAATATAAAATTAATTAAGATAATTTATTGATTTAATATTATAATGATATCTAATATTACTCTAAAATTTTCATTTTTTTACATCATAATAAAGAATCCTTAATATTTTGTATATATGTATATATGTATTGAATTACTATCCATATAATCAAAACAAATTTTTCCTTTTTCATACTAACAAGAAAAGTCGAGAGTTACAAAATCAACTCTAGTACCTTTTTATATTTCTATTTTAATATATTGAAAACTTTAAGAATAAAACTAAGAATAAAACATCTCTTATATTTAAGAAACTTTAATATACTGAAAGGTTATTAATATGTCCTAAGAAATTAAGAATAAAATCATATTCATATTTAAAAAATATTAGTAAAATATTCATATAAATCAATTTAAGAAAATAAAATTTAACAAATACCATCCTTAAATTTTAAAAAAGGAATTAGAAATATACGATATATAAAAATATCATAAGCATGGTATAAGACAAAATTTTTGAATAAATTACACAATTCAATCAAAATTTTTAGATTTGTATAAATCCTAAGCAATTTTTGGTTTTGAGAATTAAATATTCTCGAAAAATGTCTTGCCTTTAGCAATGTGATTTTTAGGCATTTAATTTGGCAGAATTTATCATTCCTATGTTTGCCTTAATTTAGAATATTCTTTAATGTTATAGTATTATATAGACCATTATTTTGAGTATCTATAAAGATATTGACGAAAAACCAAAAATACCATGAATGTTTTTAAATATATATGCTGAATGTTATCATTTAATATTATAATGTATACATTTCAACCACTAACATGACATTTCATAAATGGTTAACATTTATGATTTTGTCAAAACAATTACAACAAATAATTACACTATGTTAAGTTTGAAACAATTTTCTACTATAACCTTAGACCCGTTTAAGGGTTGGTTGATCTTCTTAGATGAACCAACCTTTGAACTATCCAAAGAATGTGGATAGTTTAGGATATATCCTTTAGTTATTGTACTTGCCTTATCTGCTTGTCATTTCATCTTATTAAAATTTTTTCTTTTTCCATTGTTCTTTGGGTGTGTACTCTATCAGTGTATAGTATACACACTTAGAAAACCATGGGGGATGTTGTCAAATTTTCATCATTTATGAAATGCATCATAAATAAGTGGAGGCAATAATGAAGGGAATATTCCGAATGGGATAAGGCCCCACTTGTTAAAGTTATAGTGATAAGATGGACTTAAGGCATACAATAAATATGCATGCATAATTAAATCACATGATAACTTGTAACATTGTAGGCTAATTACACCATGTTTATTGATAAAAGTTAGATAACCTTATGAGATCAATTATCCAATGCATACCGGAATAGTGCTATTACATTTGTGAACAAAGCCAGAAACTTTGTTAATGATAGAGTTTTGGTAAGATGTCCATGCAAGAAATGCCTGAATGTGTTGTACTAGACATTGGAGACTATTGAGGAACACCAAATAAATAATAGATTTGATCCGTCATATACAAACTGGGTCTATCACTATGAAAGGTATGTATTTAGGATTAAGGTTATACATAAAGCACTCGTTAATGATGTTGATGAGATGATTGATATCATACATGACTTTATTAACCTTCATACCATTTATAAAGTAGGTAATACTGATAGAGTTGAAAACGAGGACATTTTGGGAAGGGACATATCTCATGGTCAAGGCTTTGATGACCTGGTTATAGAAGTTAAAACAAAATTGTATCCAATTGCATAATCTTTTCTTCATTAAACTTCTTAGTTAAGCTTATATATCTAAAAGTACTACACAAATGGATAAATAAGTCATTTGACTCCCTACTAAAATTATTAAAGGAGGAATTACCGAAAGACAATAAACTATCTGTGTTACATTATGATGCAAGGAAATGGCTTAGTAAGTTAGGATTAGGGTATGAATCAATTCATGCCTATAAATATGATTGTGTGCTTTTTTGGAGAAAGCATGCCAAAGAAAAGATCTATCCAATCTATGAGAGAATCAATGGATTGGTAAAAATTTAAAAAGTAAGAAGGTTCCCCAAAAGGTGCTGTAATATTTTCCATTGACCCCCCCAAGTTGAAAAGGTTATACAAATTGAGGTACATGACAAAGGATATGATTTGGCATTAGACAAGATAATCCACTAAAGATAGGGTTTTACGACATCCTACTGATAGGAAGCTTGGTGGGATTTTAATAGAAGGTGTCTTGATTTCTCAATAGAGTCGAGGTATGTGCAATTGAGTTTAAGTATGGATGGATTCAATCATTTTGTTTACATAAGCTTATTATACAATATGTGGCACCCTAGCTTTCTATATTAGAGTCATTTTTCATGTTGACTATACTAATCCCTAGGCCACAATCTCTAAGAAAAGACATAAATGTATTCTTAAGATTATTTGTCAAAGAACTGAAATAATTATAGGAGGTTAGAATTGAAACCTATGATTCTGCTATGAATAGCATGTTTAAGATATGAACGGCATTGATGTGGACCATGAACGACTTTCCTACTCAAAGTAATCTATTTAGGTGGAATGGACAAGGGTACAAAGCATGTCCTACTTGCAATGAAGACATGCCATCAATGCAGATTAGAGAAAAAATTACTTATGTTTGTCATTATGGATTCCTTCCAAAGGGCCACAGCTAGTAAAATAGTGAAGATTTTGATGGAAAGACTAAGAAAATAGCCTTTCTAAGACAATTTACTAATGACATGATCATGAACTAGTTAAGTAGAGTAGATTAGAGACCGCTTGGAAAACACAATTAGTGGGGTAGAGTTAAGCTAAAGAAAGGTGTAGAAAAACCTAATTGGAGTAAGAAGATTATCTTTTTTGAACTTCTATACTGGCCTACAATGATCTTGCAACATAATATTGATGTGATCCATGTTGAGAAAAATGTATGTGATAGCATTATGCATACATTGCTAGACATTGACCATAAATCAAAAGACACAAATAATGCAAGGCATGACCTAGCCAACATGAATATAAGACCAAAATTGCACTTATGTGAGGAAAGGGGGGAGGTGGATAAAACCATATCCCAGATATATGCTCAATTAGGACAATCAACGTCAGTTTTGTTAGTTTATAAAAAATATAAAGTTTCCTAATAGGTTTGTTAGAAATTTGAGAAAGAATATGGTCGATAATAACACCAAGATTAAGGGGTTAAAGTCTTATAATTGTCATGTAATTATATAGTGACTGTTAGCACTTGTAGTGCGAGCATTTTTTCTAAAAGAGTTGGCATGTCCAATTGCTAAGTTGTGTAATTACTTTAACTAAATTTGTGCAAGAACTCTTAACAAAGAGGATGTTAAGCAAGCTAAGAAGGATATTGTGCTGATTTTGCACAAACTTGAAAGAATATACCATCTAACTTTCTTTAACATAATCATTCACTTAGTGATGCACTTACCTAGGGAAGTACTATGGGGAGGTCCTATTCATTTTAGGTGGATATATCCATATGAAAGATATATGAAGAAGTTGAAAGATTATATGAAGAACCGTGCTCGACCTAAAGGTTCCATCAAAGAAGGGTATGTTGTAGATAAGGCATTGACATTTTATTCCATGTATTTATAGGTGGAAACAAAATTTAACCGACCTCATGCTAACTAGGATATAGCCAATGTGAGAACAGAAAGGTGATTGTCAATTTTTAAATCTCAATGTTGACCCATCAATAGAAAGCATGTTGTTCATTTAGTTAGCAAGGATCAGGATACTGCAATATGGTACATCCTAAACAACTATCCTGAAATTCAAAAGTATCTAGAGTAAGTCCCTAAAATTATTTTGCATTTTATCTAGTTTATTCTAGTTCTTAATGAGTCACTTATATTATGTAGTAAACATAGACAACAACTACAAGCAAGTGGTTGCCAAAACATTGAACACTTATAAACAACTTGATTTCCTTCGTGGTTTTACTCCAAGGTAATTCTTTACCATCTTAGTTACAACCTAATGTTGTACAATTTTACATTACTTTCTTGTGTTGTTATAGTTCATTTGAAAAATTGTACAGATTTAGCACCTTTACAAGAGTGGATCTCTTGAGGCAATTGATGAGCTGTTGTCTTTAGCTTTTAAACCAGGCTTCATAGTTATGTCCTATTCGGCATGTGTGGTAAATAGAGTTCATTTCATAATTATATCTCGAGACATAAAGCATAAGACGCAGAACAGTGAGATTTCTATGCTTGGAATTGAAAATAATACATTTTATAGTATTTTGGAGGAAGTTATAGAGTTAAGTTACTTACATAATTACTCAGCAACTCTATTCAAATGTAAATGGTATGACACCGACTATAGAAAAAAGAAAATTATCACAGATAAAATATAACAAGTATTTTTATCAGTTCTTAACAGTACAAAAATGATCCATATATATTTGTATCTCAAGCATGACAAGTTTTTTACATTAATAATCATAGTGAGTTGTAAATAATGTGGTGCATCATGATGTATAGAATGTGCTTGATGATAACATTAGTTTCAATGGCATATCCTATTTGCAGGATGATAACTTTACAAACTTTACCCCCCATAGTAGATCTTGGAGATTT
Organism: Sindora glabra; assembly: GCA_020226215.1. Taxonomy (NCBI): domain Eukaryota; kingdom Viridiplantae; phylum Streptophyta; class Magnoliopsida; order Fabales; family Fabaceae; genus Sindora; species Sindora glabra. The sequence goes on from CM035227.1 coordinate 82,521,715, forward strand.
TGCCTTGATTACTTTGCAAGATCAAAACCATGACCCTTATTGTATTTCATCTTTTGGAAATGTTCATCCAACTTCATAAATGCCTGATAACTTCATAAATGAAAATGATGATATAAAAGATCAAACCAAATGGGATTACACAAAGGAGGGGATTTTAAAGTCCAATAATGATGACGCAATTGATGAAGAGGATGGCGACCCGGTAACATTCACTAACATTAAGACTTTTTAGCTTCCTAAGTAATTATTATATCTGTATATTTTGACAACTTTGGATTTTGTACTAAGTATCATTTCTAACTTTCTGTACTAATTATTTCAAACATCTCCAAAGTACATGCAAATGTAACTTACCGTGGAAGGAAAAATTGTTTGTTTATCATAAGTATTACTTACTTCCTGTTATAATAACTATTATGTGTGTTTGATTATATATAACAATGCTTGATAGCAATGGCTAATGTTATGCCATACTATCATGAAGGAGATAGTGGACACAACCCACTACCACCCTATCGGTGTGAAACAGGTGAAATTGGTTATACTTAAGTATTTTACTTTACATTTTTCTGCCCATTATGTTATTAATAGTGTATTATATTTGAAAGCTGCATGGAGTCAATGATATTACAACAAATCAAGGTCCTTGACCCTCTACCAAAAAATATAAAAGAATAATAGGAGGTCACTACCTATTTACTTTGATAAGATAGGCACACGATAAGCAAATGGTCTGAACTTAAAGCATTTTACATGTGATATAGGAGTGCTAGTTAAGTAGCATTGTCAACCTTTCCATAAAAATTAGAGGTAAGTGCCCAAGAAGTAACAAGGGTGTGTTTTGCAAGGAGTCTATGTGAGTACTATGACATATAAATTTAATATTATTTTTATTTGGTATTAGAAATAATAGAAATAATAAATGAAACATTCTTTCACATATTCTAATGCAATCCTATTTCGAATTTATGGATGTTAAGCTTAAAGAGTAAGGATACATGATTACTGATATCCAGCGAACAATAATTAATTGATACAAAAATTGAAAGTTTATGTTCCACTAGCATTTCTTGTAACATGGAGGTTAGGATGACATTCATGATCTTAGTAGCACTAACAAGCTTGTCCACTAATATCTTGACAAATTATTAGAATAGGCTATATATATACTTCGATAGTGACAAGCATAGGGTAAGGTTGAAGTATAATTAGTTACTTACTATTTCTAATAATCAATTTGTTTATCTTCTAATTATAAATATTTTGGTTCAAATGTGTAGGAGCTATCTAGAATAAATTTGGTGAACACATTAAAAAGGTTGTACAATGATGGCCATGGATCAAAGTCTATTACAATGGCATGACATAACAAAGTATTCTAACTTAACATTCTTGCATGGTGCTATTATCCTAAATCTTACTAATTGTTACTAATTGTTATATCATGCTTTAAAATTGGTATAGAGAAATAAGGACATAGGTTAATTGTAGCTAGTGGGGGAGAATTTCTATGAGTGTTATACATATCACATAGGGGAGTGGATACATCCAAATGCTCAAACTACTTATGTAAGTAACTATTTTTTATTAAATAATTTTATTTATCATATGAAAAGTTTTTCACTAAAACTTTATGTTTATGTTTGAAAAATCAAGACCAAGATGCTAGAATTAGTCATCCATAGGTCTTCACAGTTTAGTGCTTCCTTTAATAGCTCCTTAGTAGTTTGTTAAATGTTGATAAGCATGCTATTGCTAATGAAGTGTTAGGCACTCGGTGAGGGCATAAAAAGGCAATTGGTCATGTGCTTGCTACGATGGCATATGGCACCACTAGCACTAGTTCATCCATTGTAGCCTTTCCTCCAAGGTAGTAGCAGGATGTAGCATTTGTAGAGAAGGTGCAGACCTATATCACCAAGAGTCAATAGGTTTTAACTACAATGGAAGAGCATATTCATTATTATGAAGAATTGCAGTAGAAGAACTATATTCTCCTTGAGGGCATGCATGCTGCTTTTACAATCTATAGGATTTTCTCTCCCTCGTCCAGAGATGCCACTTCCTCCTCCTCAAATGAAAATCCCTTGACCAAAAATACTATCCATATTTGCTTTTAAATCACTTTCTACTTCACAGCATCCCCTGGCCCCTCAATTACAATGACCCTCACCCCCATCATAGCTATAACTACACCTACCTCCACCCCAGCCTTGGTGTTTACCTTCAAATGATGGTAAGGATGATGACAATGATGATAAGGACTATTATTTTAGATTGCTATATATCATATAAATTTATTTTTATACTTTATAGTGTGCGCATGTCAACAATATGCTTTATTATATATTATTCAAAGTTAGTTTATATTTCATTTATTTTTACAATTAATTATGTTAAATAATTATTAACATTTTTTATTATTATTTTATTTTATTTACATATAAATATCTAAATATGAACATAATTGTAAAAAAATATGAACACAAATGTAAAAAAATTACTTTTTTAATTAACCTATACAGATGACATTGGATATATAGGTGACACTATCGTTTGTATAGGTCTCAACCGATACAAACAACACATGATATACAGACGATAAAGTTATCTATATTGGCCATCTTATACAAATGACAATGTCATCTGTATAGCTATATGTCATCTATATAGGTTGAGATTTATACAAATGATATTATCATCTGTATAGTTATAGTCATCTGCGTAGGCCTATCTACATAAATAACTCTTGTCATCTATATAAGTGTAGCTTACATAAACGAAAGAAAAAATGTCATCTATATAGAGTGCAATAGGCACAATTCTATACAAATAACCTAATACAAATGATAATGTCATCTATAATAGCAATACAGATAACAAGCCCAATCTGTACAAATGACCTTTGTTTAATATCCCAAGTTAATATTTAAATTTTATAAATTTCAATGATGGAGAATATTTATTTTATTTAGTTAATATGTGATTTTAAATTTATCTTTTCGTATTAAGAGTTCTAGAATGTTGAAAATGATGTTTATGATAATATTTGAAATTTATGTGTTTTGTATATGGCTAAAATAGTTTAATATTTGTTTAAAATGATTTTTTTTTAAAAAAGGATTTTCTATAAGTTAAAAATTATAGTAATTTTGAGTGCAAAGATTTATGAAATAAATTATTATACTTACTAAATTATTTTTTAAGATTGTTAAAGTTTGAAAGCACTGAGGTTTTAAATAAAGTTAGTGTTATAAAAATATGAGTATTGAGATTTTATTTATTAAAAGCTTTAGTAAAATATTTTATCAAGGAATGTGAAATTTAGAAGTGTGGAAATTTATTATACATATATAAATATATAAGATCATATAAATGATCCTTTAATAATTATATGCATATTTTAAACTATTCACATTGAGTTTCAAAGTTAATTAGGGGAAATTATAAAGATCTGATGGCTCAAATGGATTATAATTGGGATGAAGGGTTGACATTATATAGAGTAATGAACTTCTTAAGGGCAAGATGTATTGAATCAAGGCCCTTGGCTGGGTTTATTATTATTATTATTATTATTATTATTATTATTATTATTATTATTATTATTATTATTATTTTCCTTTCCTTTTTCAAAATTTTCCCCACTTTTCTTTTTACTTCCACCGACCTAACCTTTCTTTTATTGTATTTTTTTTTTTAATTTTTGGTCTCTCTCATGGATAACCTTCTCTCTATTGCATCTCTCCTCCACCCCCTTATCCTTTCCCTCCCCCTCCTTCTCTTCAATCGCAGCTTCAACATCATGAGGTGCATATTTCCTACACACACTATTCTCACCACTGTTGTTGTTTTATCACGCCTTATAGCTTGGCTTCCTCTACATTTCTTTCAATTCCAATTAGGTTTATTGTATGGCATAGCCGAAAACAACTCCTTATCTGTTTCAAGCTTCTTCTCAGCTGATAATAGGTTTATCCATCATTTGAAAGCTATAAATCACAATTATTATGAAGACATTGTATGACTAGATAGCAGCAGAGGAAATTGTAGCTCTCCTTCATTTTCTAGCATTCCAGCGAGCTCAAGCAAGGCACTTCTAATAATGGTGAATGATTTTATATCATAAAGTTTTAATTTTATGATGATCTAAGGTTTGATTCAAGAAATCTTATTTTTATATATTATAAGAAAAATGATAATGTTTTGCAAAATGAGACTTTATGCTATGGAGCTTAAAAATCATTTGGTTGTGATCTTTTTATACTATAATTATGGTGTTTAAAGCCGACTCAAAAAAACCCCTTGGATGTGTACAATATACACAAGCTGAACTAAAATGAAAAATGTATTCTTTTATGATATAAAATGATTAAAAGTATAAATAAACTATTTTATTATATTTTATAGCAGATTCATGTGTAGATCAAAGAAACTCATTTTTGTGTATGCTTGAAATATATAGTAATGGCTTGGAAAATAGGGGTTTCATGATATAAATGATTGAAATGATAGGATTGAAGTAAAAAAAAATGAAATATTATATCTTAATATTTATACTAACTAAAATCTAATTCAAGGATACCCATTTATATATACCTTTGTGATGTATGACAATACTTTTTATAATAGTAAGCCATGTTGTAAGTGAGTTTAAATATATAATGATAGCCCTGCAGAATAAGAATTTTATGATATAGATTATTAAAATATTTTGCTTAGAATAATGGTGAAGTGTTATATTTTCATAATTTAAAAGATTCCCATTTGAATCAAGAAAACTTTGTTTTATCATATTATTTGGATATTTAGTATAATATATATATATATATATTCAAAATATAGTCATATCACTTGGATCCAATATTTTAATTATTTTATATCTTGATTTGGAAAAGTTACCATTTATGTGAATTTCCAATTTCTGATGATAAATTTGAAAATAAGGGACATAATGGTTCAAAATGAACTAGTAGTATCAAGTAAGTTTCTAAAGTTGGAACCTTAATATTTTTATATATGTAAACTTGATTTCAAATTATCATATAATAGCATATATTAACTCCATGAGATAATATTAAAAAAGTAAAGAAGTTAATAATCTAAATAGCTAGTATGCTATAAATATGAATTTGGAATTAGAATGATTAGAAGGAATGCTTATCTATTCACAAATCATTATTGTAAATTACAAATAGAAAAGAGCAAATTTGAACTTGGATGCTTTAGCGTAAATGGAATAAGTGGATCCCACCAGGTGAGTATATATCTCACCACCACTTTTATTTAAATAAAATATGATTTAAATATTGTGAATGATACTTCTTTTATTAATAGTATAAATTTCATATTCATTATATGAACTTAGTTTCGTTATATAAGGGTAATTAGCTATTGATGAGTGATGATTGATTAGAGTGCGCAACAAAAGTATGGTTATATCATTATTAGCTATTAACTGATTGATTGTGATAGGATTGCAATAGATCATATTACTCATTTATGTTATATGCTTTGATAGCTCATAATTATTGACTAGTTATCTATGTGGGCTTGTGTTGGATCTGGTGATATAAATAGAGTGAAACTCTAGTAATATGACTACATTATGAATTGAACGTTACAAAGCATTGGAAAATTGTGAACTATACTAGAGCAATGGCATTGGATACTATGATCTATGATGAAAAGATATTACAAAAGCCAGATGAGAGATTCCTAGCAAACAAATGTGAAAAATATAAGGTTGATTTGAAAGTTGGATGGGAAATTCCCAGCAAACTACATGAGATTGATGTAAGAATGATCAGGAAAATCTAAAAGACGGATACAGGCACGGTTATTTAAAATGATTACATTATGTGATAAAATATTAGAATTTGGTTATGTTTAGATTTCATTGTTTGACATGATTGCAAAAACTCAATGTGATTATGATAATTTATTTGTATTTGAGCCTTAATAGCTAATTGTGAATGTGATGCTTACACAGAATAGGTAAAGAGTGATATTGGTTTAGAATATGATATTTTGTGATGTAAGATATGGAAATCTAGTTATGTGTAGGTACACACTTGACTTAAGGTTTAGTACTATGTAATTTAGAGATCTAACGAAATGGGTTTGTGATGAGTTTCAATTTAAAACATGATTAGTATGTATCTTTACAAATATATAAAGATAATCTCCTACATGGTAGTGGTAAATATATACTCACTGAGTTTTCTATAACTCATTCTGTTCATTTTTAATGTTTATAGGTTGAATAAGCATGTTTGAGCTTGTTGCATCCTTGGAAAAGTAAAGACTACTTGAACTAAAGATTTGACAGTTGGGGTTCTTGTTAGATTAGGATTTAAATTTAAGAATAAAAATAGTATCAATTCAACATATAATGTGTTAAATCATTTATCTGTGTATAAATTTGAAACTATACTATATTGTATGTATGTGTGTTTGTTGTCATATTTGAAAAATAACACAGGTTTGAATTATAAGGCATGTGGCCATCAGGAAGTGTTCAAAAATAAGAGAGACTCTGTTCATTTTTCTGTGAAAATTTATAAAGAAAATTTCTAATTCCCTTAGAAATTTGGAAAATCCTATTGAATAGAAAAAAAGAAAAATAGTTAAGGCTTGTGAAAACTAATAACGATATTCATGTTGGTCACGGTCAGAATGAATCATGACATTTTGTCATCTATTTAGGCTTTTTTTATAGTGTAAGGATCCGCTATTTAAATCACATTAAAGATTTTAACCCATAAAGTACCCAATAAGGCTAAATTAAAAAATTCAAAATGGACCCATTCAGTGTTAAGAGGGAAAGAAATTTCTAAAAAAGAGAATTCAAGTTTTGCTTCATTAAAAATGCTCAATACAATAAAGTATTTATAGATACAAAAAATAGTCCATGAGATACATCTATTTAATAAATCATAATTAATTATGAATGGTAACTTTTAGATTGTATAACAAATAAATAATTAATGGCTTACTAACTTTATAACTGATGGATAATTAACTTCTTTTGGAAATAAAAAAGATACAATTTAGAATCCCTTTCAAATTATCTTAACACTTCTCCCTAATTTGAAATTTTTTTCTTCATTCCAAGCCTTGATTGCAATCTTTGAAAATCTTCAAATTTGAGGCACTTTGTAAAAATATTTACAACTTGACCTTAGGTCTTCATAAAATTTAGCACAACTTCCTTCTTCACAACACACTCTCTAATAAAATGATATCTTGTGTTGATATGTTTTCTTCAATTATGAAACATTGGATTCTTTGTAGGCGCTAGAGCAAACTTATTATCAATGTAAATGTCTGTAACTCCATGTTGAGAGAAGCAAAGTTCTTCCAACAACTTTTTGAGCCATATTGCATTACAAGTAAAAAGAATAGCCTCCACATATTTGAATTCTTAAATTAAGGGTATGATAATTAGTTAGTTTTTAGAACACCAAGAAACTGCTTTATCACTCATAAAAAATACAAAACTTTTGATACTTTTTCTATCATTAATATCTCCACCAAAATTGATATCACAAAATCCCATAAGGTTGAAATTGTTAAACAAAGAATAAAATAGCCTAATTAATAGTCCCTTTAAGATAATGGAGAATTCATTTAGCAACTTTCAGGTGAGTAAAAATAGAAGTTTCCATGAGATAACTCACTACTCTAACTATAAAGAGAATATCAAGCCTCATATAAGTTAAATGTCTTAAGCTTCCAACAAGACTTTTGAAAAGAGTGAGATTTTCCTTCTCTCCATCTTAAACCTTTGATAATTTTACTTCACATTCCATAAGTGTGTTTACATTATTATAATCAAGCATTTTAAACTTTTTCAAAACTTCTTTTGCATAGCCTTTTAGAGAAACAAAGATAACATCCCTTAATTATTTCACCTCCAAGCCCAAATAGCATGAGATAAGTCCTATATTAGTCATCTCCAATTCAAGTGTCATAGCCTTCTTGAATTCTTCAAAAAGGCTTAAATTATTACCAATGAACAAAAAATCATCCACATACATCCATATAAAAGATACATAATCAAAATATCTCCATTATCATGAAATTTGATATAAAGAGCATACTCATTAAAGCAACAAACAATGCCACTATCTTGAAAATACTTGTTAGTGTGATTATTCCATACCCTAGGTGTTTTCCTTCAAACCATACAAAGCCTTCTTTAATTTTAAAACTTTATCTTTCTATTCATTAATAACATAGCCTAATGGCCACTCGATATAGACTTCTTCTTCTAAATAGGCATATAAGAAGGTCAATTCCTTATCAAGTTGATAGATTCTTTATGTCAATTGTGCTACCAAAGAGATAAACAAAAAACCAATCTCCATGTATTCAATAAGTGCATATATTTCATCATAATCAACTCTATGCTTTTGCTTGTAGCCTTTAGCAATAAGTTTTTCTATGTATTTCTTAACCTTTCTATTAGCATTCTTCCTTATCTTATATACCTATTTAGTTTTAATAGTTTCATGACCTTTTGGGAGTGTTGTTAACTTCTAAGTGTTATTTTTCTCAATGGCTTTGATTTCTTCATCCATGTCTTTCTTCATCTACAATCATTTATGGCTTCTTCAAAATTCAAAGGCTCACTTTCTACCAAACAAAAAATGTAGAATAAATCAATTGCATCATACAAATTAATGAAACTTCCTATTTTTTGTGGTATTTCAATTGAACTTTCTTTAGAAGATGATGATGATTTAAAGGTTAGAGCACGTAATGGAGGTGATGTCATTACTTACACAAGTCCCATGGTTGTCTTTTGTTTTTCCTCCTCAAAATATAGTTATAAGTTCCATAGTTGTCTTTTGTTCTTACTCCTTAAAATATAGAAAAAAGTTATAGACTTCTTGCTCTTGACTTTCCTAAGTCCAAATTGCTTCTTCATTAAACTTAACATATCTACTCACCACAATCTTTCCATTACTTAAGTTGTACAACTTGTGGCCTTTGGAATTTGGACCATATCCAATAAAAATATGTTTGCACTTAGATCATCAAGCTTGGATCTCAATTAATCAAAAACATGAAAATATACAATGCTTCCAAATATATGCAAGTGATTAACTATAGGTTTCAACCCATTCCATGCTTCTTAAGGAGTTTGGCCTTTGATATTTTTTATTAGAAAGCCATTGCATAAATAAACTACACAAGAAATAATTTTAGCCCAAAATTCCTTGAACATGTGTTGAGCTACATCTAGCTATATTAAGAATGGTCTTATTTTTTTTCTCTCTAGCACTCTATTCTATTATAGTGATCTTAGAATTATTAAAGGATGATGAATTCTATGGGTATGTGTTTAGTTTTCAACTTACATCTAACCATATTAAGAATGGTCCTCTATTTTCTCTCTACCACCTTATTCTATTGTATTGATTATGAACTATTCAAGGATTTTAAAGTAAAACCGCCTTCTCTACCAGTTCTTAAAAATTTAATTACATAATTACTTTCTTTTTCTACTAAAGCCTTGAATTTTCAAATGCTACAAATGCATCAAATTGTTGTTTTACGAAGTAAATTTAAGTCTTTGTACTATACTCATTAATAAATAGCAAAAAAATGCTTGTTTTTACTAAATGATTGTGGATCGATAAGATCATATATATTGACATGAACAAGTTAAGGTGGCTTTGGGCTCTTGACATAAATTCTTTTAGGAAACTTCTCATTATATATTTTACAAGGAGACATGCTTCACACAATTAATTCAGATGGTTGAAAGATCGTGTCCCCTTGACCATATACTCACCTCCTAGGGATATGAAAGCTTCAAGGTTTAAATGACTAAATTTCAAATGCTATCACCATGCTTCATTTTTCACACATATTCAAGAATTTTGCTTCACCTATTTTAGTATTCAACTTGAATAATTTATTGCTTAACATGAGCATCTTTGCAATCAAATTAAAATTTGAATCCTTAAGCCAAAGACAAGGATTTTTCATGTGAATCTCAAAATCATATTCAAAGAGTTATCCTAAACTAAAAATGTTACTCTTTAATTTGGCCATATAATACACATCTATAATGAGTTTTATTATCACCATATTGCAAGGAAATTAAGATTGTACCTTTCCCTTGAATTTAGATTTTTGAAAAATCTCCAAATGAAACATTACCTTTCACATTTTCATCAAGTTTAAACTTCTCTTTGAATCCAAACATGTGATTGCATGCTCCATTATCAAGATACCATAAACTTTGGTCATCTTTCTCATCATCTTTTAATGCTAACAACAAAGTTGGCTCTTCATCTTCATCAAGGTTAACCTTTTCTTCAATATCATTAGTAGCATAGCAACATTACTTGAAATAATGACCAAGTTTATAGCAATTGTAGTATTCAATTTTAGATTTGTCATACCTCCTTTCATTTGAATTTTAATAGTATCATATCCTTTTCCTCTTGTTCTTCAATGACCTCTAAGTGATGGATGACTTCTGTCTTTATTATTTGAATTTTCAACATTGCCTATTCCTCTTCCTCCTTAACTACGCCCTTGACCACAACCTTTTCCTTATCATCTTGCTTTTTGACTTATCTCTCATTTATCATCTTTCAAATGAAGCTTTGCTTGAAAGGCTTGAATTGGCAGATCTTCCTTCTTTTTACTTATTTCCCCTTAGGATTCTAGTGATCCCATGAGTTCATTAATATTCATGGTCCCTAAATCTCTTGTTTCTTCAATGGTAACACTAATAATCTCAAATTTTGAATTAAGCGATTGAAAATTTTCCTCAATCACTTGTACATCTTTGATATTTTCTCTATAATTCTTCATTTTATTAACAATTATCAATACTCTAGTGAAATAATTTGAGATGGAATTAGTCTCCATCATTTAAAGAGATTCAAATATGGCTTGTAAGGTTTGGAGTTGAACCTTTTTCACCTTATCAACTCCTTTGAAGGCATTTTGGAGAATATCCTGTGCTTCTTTTACCTTTGCTACAGTAGCAACCTTTTCAAGCATACGTTCATCCAAAATTGAATAGATCATGGAAAGTGCAAGCCAATCTAATTTATAGTCCTTGTCGAGGTTTCTTTTTTATTTTGATTCAAAGACCTCTCTTTGCAACATTTCATGCATGCTAACCACCAAACAAGGCCTTCATTTGTACACACCAAATGACATATTTTTCCTTTATGAGTTTAAGAGCTGGAATCAAACCATTACTTGTTTTGGTATTTTAACCAAGTTATGATGCCACTTTGCTAGGAGGAAGAGGAATTTTCAAAACAAAAAAGTCAAATTTTGCTTTATTGACAATGGTCAATAAAACAGGGTAATTATAGATATAAAAAACAGTTCAAGAAACATATTATATAATAAATCACAATGAAATATCAATAGTAACTCTTACACTTCATAATTGATGGTTCATTAGCTTCATAACTAATAGATAATTAACTTCTTTTAGAAATCAAAGAGACACAATCTAAAATCTTTTTAAATTATCTTAATATTGGGACTCGCTAACTAAAATATAATTTTAAATTTTTTACTAAAAATAAATAGTTATTTAATTCTTATTGATAATTTACAAGTCTTTAAAGACTAAAGTTTGTATTTTTTTTAGAGAAAGTGAAGTGAATATTTGGAATTGAGGGTAAGATTGACGGTTTTGGTGTGAGACTCATTTGCGAGATCCAAGGCGAGCATAATTCTGAGTATGATTCTCACCCAACGAGAATGGGTCATGTAATTTGGCAGTTGTAATATCAAAGGTAGCACCTTTGGTTCATACAGATATTCCAACGGGACGATATCCGAGCAACCATTTTATTCTTGTGAGCTTCATGCAGACATAGTCTTCAGCTAGATACTTGACACAAGTTTTATGAATGGTCCATTCGGATGGTCCACATCAGTTGTGTCCCCTCCTCGTCACGACGTTTCGCATTGCGAGGCTATTCTTTCAGGCTAAATTTACGGCGCTATGATGGTCACGTTTTCTAAGTAAATCAGAACCATTCTTTTCTTTTTCTCTGAGCCATTGATGCAACTCACACGGGCTGGGGATTTTCCCTATTCAAACATTCATTTTTATTGTTTTAAACTCATGGAAGACTTTTTAAGCTCTTTTCCCCCCTTCTTCCATCCTTGGTTTCTCTGAACTTCTCCGGCGACTCTTCAGCACCGTTGGCTACAACCATCCGCAATTTTCCGGCATCTTTCTGCTTTAGGTATGTCTTTCACACTCATAATCTATTTTACCTTGACGGTTATTTTATCCTCCTTCGGAGTCTTCTGTATTCTAGATTTTGCTACTGTCTTCCTCTATCCTTTATGATGTTTGAATCGTAAATCCTTGAAGCTTGTTATTATGCGTTAAAGGTTTGATTCTTCACTTTTTATTTATAATTTAAACAATATTTGTCGTTTTTCTATTAAGATTTTGTTAACAATCGAAACACATGGACAACAATCGTTTAATGTGGTTTAACAGATATTGATATAAAGCTTTCATATAATTTCTATCTTTATTTAAGTGGCCAATATCTTTTAAAAAATTAGGACATTTTGTAAAATTATTTCATTTTTAGAGGAAAGTGATGAGTCACTTCTCTGTCATCCCATAAATCTCTAACAGATATATGTACACTAATTGCCAACAAAATCTTACAAAAAAAAATGACAAAAATTATCTAATTAGATTACAAAGTTGTGTTTAATTACTCTTTTAATTCTTTAATAATTTCAATTTGTAAGTTATAATAAAATAATTAATATATATTTTGTAATTTGAATTGAGAACTTTACCTAAGTTTTTATCCATTAAAAATTGATCAAAATTACAGTGACAAGCAAAGTGATTAAATCTTTATTATTTGGCGTCATGCAACCCAAATTTTTCCATGAAACTTTACTTCTGATATTAATAATAAACCGACTTTAATGGAATTCAGATTATTAAAATAAAACAAAGAAGCACAATTCTAAAAATTAAAAAATTGTTCAAAAAAATGAAATCTCTTAATAACGTTTGGCTTTTGATTTCAACTGAGAGAAATTTTCCAAGAACCATACATAAGGTCTTGCCTTTGTATCACCACAACAGAAAATGTATAGTCAGTACTGGCTAGCAAATCCCCTATTGGCCCAAGTTCGGGGCATTCACTCCATTCTAGAAGTCCTAATGTTGCTGGATTGTCTCCTTCTTGATGCCTACCTACAATAACCAAATCAAAATTGCCCTCCAACTTTCCAATAACATGTGCTGTTCCTGAACCATCTTTCACATACTCATCTTTATACTTCACTTTCTTATTATGCTTCGTAGTTGCCTTTATTTCTTCCATTAAATTTTTCTCAAGGCTCTTCTCTTCATTTCCGCGTCCGTTTTGCCTTTCTGGTTTCAACCAAAACACTGTAAGATATATATTTGGATGATCTGACATACGTAGGCTATACGCCAGCGCCTCCCGGTCGTCCGGCCCACCTATAAAGAGCAAAGCGACGTTATATGATAAATTTACTGCAAAAACTGACCTCTGCCCTCTGATAAGGCTTCTGTCCACTAAAATCCCAACTGAGCAAGGGCATTTTCTGAGGACATTTTGGTTAAGTAACCTGATAGAAGGCGAAGAGGCTCCAATGTTTCCATCAATGGCCCATTTTTGGTGGAATGGCATAATCACAATGCTTGTGTTTGTGTCTAAAGCAATTGAGCATATATCATCATGTATGCTTGCATATGGAGCAATTGCTGTATAATGTTGCACCATGGCACAGCCCCGGTTGTGTTGCTCGAACTGATTGAAGACATTTACTATGTGCTTGGAGCAAATTCCCCTGGAAGATGAACTTTTGAGCCTTGGTTTTGGGTTTGATCTGAGGATGGAGGCTGCCCTTCCAGTGAGCTCCATGAGTTGAAGGACATAGATGCACAGTGGTGCAGCCCTGGTCGGATTTGAGGCTTGAAGAAGGTTGATGATCGGATACACATTCTCTTCGTTATGGATGCAAACTAGTATTCTGAGATCAAGATCTTTTTCAGAGTCCAAAATTGTTCTCCTCCTACCGGATGAATACCTTCTTGAAGGGTCATAAATGTAGGCCACAATTGGCGTGACAAGACCAGTCATAAACACCATATTGAATATTGTAAGGGTGAAAATTTGGCTGCTTATAGCCTGTTCATATGCATACAACAGATTGTAACAACCACATATAATAGCATACACTATTTAAGGGAAAAAAATGTATACATCGCTTGGACGTATTTTCTTCCACTTTGTAACTTCTATGAAAAATACAAACGCACAATTTGCTCTCACTTATTTGAATACATTAATGGATATTAAATTGTCAAAGCAAATTGGTGAGAAACCTTTATATTACCTTAGAATCAAATAACGAGTTAAGCATGGAAAGCTCCACAATGCCTTTACAGCACATGATGAGAGCCAAAGCCAAAGCATCAGACGAATGCATGTTATAGTAAAGAGAAGGCAAGATGGTGCCTGTGAATTTCCCCAAGTAACCTGCAAGGATAACTAGCTCCATGCTTACTCCTTCTGAAGTCAATGACAAAACACTTGTCCTCTGCCCACTCATAGTGCAATAAACAGGAACAAGCAGAGCAGAACAAATAATGTCAAGCCTCTGTGCCAGCACCGTGCCTAGAGGCGGCCCATCAGGCAAGAACAAGCCAAATATGAAAGCTGCAGAGAATGTTGATTGACCAATAAATTGTCCAAGAAATCCCACAATAAAAAGTATACAAAGTATTGAAAGAAATTGACTTGGTTTCATCGATTTCCCTTGAGGAGTCCGATTAGCTATCCACATTACCAATGGTCTTGCAAAAAAGAACAACGAGCCAAAGTAGAATAACTCTGAAAAAACCTGCATCACTGGTATATATGAAGAGAATGTCACAGCTCTGCTTATATTTAATATAACGAATGCCATCAACCACCCACTTCCATCACTAACCATCGACGTGGATAAAGCAAGGCGGCCTATTTCCGAATTAAGAATGTTCAAATCACTGAGAGAGCTACTAATGACAGCAAAGGATGTTAAAGAATTCAAGACTGCTATGATACATATTTCGGTTTGTACTTCGGAATGCATGTGCGAAAGGTAATATAGAACATTGTAGGCTATGCTGCCACATACTAAAGAAAGCACGTAACCTGTTACCCCAGTTACCAGTGCTTTTTTTCCTATGTTCATCATTAGTTTTGGGTCGACCTGAACTCCTATTTTGAAGAAGTGAATCATGATTCCAAATTCTGCAAAGGTTGATATAGCAACTTTGCCTGAAGGGGGGAACAATGTCTCAGCAAATCTCTTATATTGAGATAGAAATGAAGGACCCGTAAGGATACCAGCCTGATGCAGTACAACATTCAAACATAAAGGTTGAAAATTAAAAACAAGCAAAGAAACATACTACATTTCACGAGTTAGAAATTCAACAAGATGAGTAGTTTTGTTCTTTCTGCAAAGAACCATATTTGCCTAACAGTTTGAAAGGTTTACTTAAATTTCAGGAACAGCTTTCTTCATGTCTCTATTATGTCTACCTCATGTGAAAGTTCTTTAATCTTGAAACTCAAGAAGGCATACACCCATATTTAGATTATACTAAACTTTAATTTAATTAGACAATTGGAGTGGTGATGTTAAGAAAAAGTCCTAGAATTAATATCTCTAACTATTTGACGGATACAGAAACAAATACAGCCAAATCTTATCCCATTAGATTAAGTTGATTTCATGGATCAAATGACATCATTGTGCTCTAATGCCATGTATTTGGTTAAATAATTTAAACTGAGATTATTTTTAATGATTTCTTAGATATTGCGTTGGATAAAATATTTAGAAAATATTGGGGATTTGAAGTTTTGCACTTGGAAAGGGATAACTTTGTTTAATTCTTATAAATGAAGAATAATAGTTAATATAGTGTTTCAAAAACAAATGTGAAATTTATACAATGAAACCTATTTTGGTTAAACTTAAAATGTCAAATTTAATGACTTAAATTTTTCTTTATAATGTTTAAATAATTCATAAGTTCTATTACTTATTATTAAACAAAATATTCTAATCTATAAAATTTAAATTCCTCAATAATTGAATTACAAACTTTAATTTTCAAATCCAAATACAAGGTGAGAGTTTTTCTACCTCTTTCATTAACTTCTTTACACACTCTTCTCCAATAAATTTACCCCTTTTTACTATAGCATCTCTCACATGCCTAAACCACCTCAGGCATATATCCATCAACTTTCACAAATTAATGCAACCCAACTTTCTTTCTGATGTCACTTGCCTAATAAACTTTAACACGTTTTGTTAAAACATTCGGAAGCTAATCCAATTATTTAATTTCCTCTAGCTTCTAATCAGCATTAGAACAAAATTAATCAAACCACAATTTTAAATTCCTTTAAAGCAGCTGAGAAAGTGTAAATTCTTAGTTATGCAAAGAAACTTACCACAATTTGCGCAATGATTGAAGCTTGACGAAGAGGTGTCAATATGAATTGAGTGGTTCTACTGACAACGAAAATTATAAAAATTTGAAGCACCATGACAGAGGTGGTGTTGTTGAAAGCATCATTTCCCAGCCAAACGCCTCTGCCTCTGGCTTTGTTAACATGTTCACATACTATTGGCTCATCATCAACCAATCCAAAGGAACTTTCAACCTTCAATGTATTTCCCATTGCAAAAACATATAAAGAAAAAAAAATTTTAATTAAAACCTAAAAAGATTATCAAAACCTACACAAATTATGGATACAAAGAAAGCAAGAAAAAGAAGAGAGAGAAGAGGAGGGCGAGGAAAAGAGAAGTTGGGGAGATGGATGGAGGAGGTATTTGAAGTCTGATGGTTGGAAAAGGATAAACTAAGTGACCGTTTTGCGTGGTATATCAGGAAATAGTTGACTTATTAAAAAAAGGGAAAAAAGAAAAGAAATTGTTGACTTAAATGAATGGGTTGTGATATGGTGCTCCACAAAAGTTGTAAGTTTAAGGATTTGTTTGGATAAATAAGTATCAAAATTATTTTTGAGAAAAATTAACCTAGGAAGAACTGATATTGTAAAAAAAAAAACTCTACTTTTAAAAAGAAAAGTTAAAAATTAATTTTGAATGTGAAAGGATTTATAAGATAAATAAAGTTGTATTACAAATATTAGAATTAAATCAAATTTTTATTCTTATAGTTTGTTTCAATTTTTAACTTTATCCTTCCGCTCTTTTTCTTTGTAAATCTATCCTCATAGTATATTTTCCTTGGTAATTAACTCCATGCCAAAATTATTTTATGAGTTTTTTTTCATCTATAATTATTTAATATGATAAATATTTGTCAATTTGTATAATTTATCCATGACAAAGAAATGATAAAAGTAAAATTTAAAAAAAAAAAAAACTTACTGAAAGAACTAAATAGCGTAGTTTAAATCATGTATATTTTTTATTCTAATGGATTTGATTCCATTTTATTTGTTTGAATATTTCCTTCAAACCGTAAGAAATTGTAATTCCAATGAGTAGGTCTTTGTTGTTTTATTATTATATATAAACTTTATTTATTTTGTTAGAAAGTATTTTTATAAAATATAATTATGAAGTATTAATGCGGAAGAAAGTACTTTATTTATTTAATGTTATATATAAAAAGTTTAGAAAATGTAACTTCTCTTGTTTTAAAATGAAATTTACTTTTTTTATTTATAAATTTTTAAGTATTATTTTTTTTAATCATTTATGTAAATAGTATATTACTCTTTTTATTTTTATATATATGTAAATAATATTTTTTTTATGAAAAATACTTTCTAATAAAATAAATAGAATCATAGTAAATATAACTATATATATAATTGCATATGTTCACAAATAATCCATATTTGATAGTTATAAATAAAAACTTTTACTTGGCAGTTAGTTTGCCAATCAAAGCCATCTTAAATTGATGCTAGCGGTAAATTAAACTAGAGAGATTAGAAATTCAATTTAATCAAATATTAGTCCAGTTCAAAAAGTAGCGTTAGAAATGAAAAGTGAAAAGAAAAAGCAGGTAGGTATAAAATGAACTACATGAAAGTACCGCGCAATTTTGACTATAACATCATAAAAATATAATTATAATTTTTCCATCTTAAATTGATGCTCGTAGGGAATTAATTACTTATAAAAATAAACTTTAAGAATTAAACTATTGATATTAGAAGTTCAATTTAATCAAATATTAGTCCAATTCAAAAAGTACCATTAGAAAGGAAAAATGAAATGAAAGAGCGAGCAGGTATAATTAAAATGAACTACATGAAAGTACTACCCAATTTTGACTATAACATTATAAAAACGTGATTATAATTTGCAACAAATATTTTTAAAATAACTACCTAAACACACTATAAAATATGCGCAGTTTCCAGTGAAAATTTCCTGCGGTTTCATCCGTCGAAAATTATTGAGTAATCCGTTAAGAAATGGTTGACCAAAATTCAAATCTCTTGATTTTTCTATCGAATTTAAATCTATCGAAAAAAAATAAAATCCATTGGAAAAGTCAAAAGTGGCACATATTTTTATGAAAATATTTGTTACACTTTTGACGGATTTCCAACAAATTTTCTGTGAACAACAGATTTTCGATGAAAAATTCAGCTGAAAATTATAAAACCTTTAACCCATGGCTGAGACATCTTTCCCCTATTTCCTTTTTCTTTCTCTATTCATTAGGCTGAAGCTTATTCCCAAACAACAAGGTATATTATTGGATTTTGAAAGTAAATTTTATAATTTTAATTTCATCAAATTATTTTCAATATTTTATTTATTAATTTTATCGAATGATTCTAATTTCTATGTTTGATATTGTTTCCAGTTGAGATCGGTGTGGAGCATTTCTTGCACTTTATTTTTATTTAGTCAAAAAATTATTATCAATTCCTACTTATTTTGAACTCATACGGAATTATGATTGTTGAATTAACATTATAATGGTTAACTTTTCATTCCTTAGGAATTAAGTATTGAATTAGGATAGGAAGATAGAGTATATGAATATTTATTCTTTTAAGTTATTAGTTGTTATTCGCTGGAATATCCTTATTTTGTCACTGAATTAGAACTCTCTATTGCCAATTATTAATTTTTTTATTGTAATTAATCAATAAGTATTAGTTAATAGTTATTAGTGTTTACATAGTATAGTTTAAACTCACTAGAATTAATAATTGTTGATATAGAAGATTGTTAAACTTTATATTTGTATATGGACAAATTTGAAGGTTAGCAACCTCCACTATTTTATTTAAATGAAAAAAATCATGTTATTAATTTAATTTAATAATAATAAACTAATAAGGAATATTTAAATAATTTTAATAGAAGGATATTAAATTAGTGACAGCAAATTGACAATAATATTTTTATTATTTTATTATTATTAAATTAGTAGCATAATTTTTTTGTCTAAATGAAAGAATAAAAGTTACAAACCTATACATATAGATGTAAAGATTAACAATTCCCTTAGTTATAACCATAAATTATGAATTATTAGTTATTGAATTGTTAATTGACAAAATGATTTAATTATTGAATTACATATTAGTATCAACAAAATGAATAGTCAAACACATATAACTCTCACTATTGCAAGCAACCCAATAATCGAATGTTGAACATATTCTTCCATGACTACAAGACTTAAGTTATTTTAAGTTTTTCTTTTAACTCAAGTGAAATTTCATGACATTAGATGTAGCTATAAATCTACTATTTATGCCCTAGCATACTTTTTTAGAAGTCAATTTCTTTTCCCATTTAATAAATATTTTAGGGACATTTTCATAATTATACTTTTTCTTACAACTAATCATATAATGTGATATGTTAAAGTACCATGCTTATTGTAGTCATAACATAACATCTTGCTATATTTATTACATTTGGTATTAAGAATGATAATTTCTGACACAATATATGAATTTAACACAAATACAACATGCTTATACTAGTTTAAATTGATGCCCAACCTATTTTTAAAAATATTATTTGATAAATAATTTATAATTAAATTATAAATAGGTATATATAATAAAAATGTAAAATCCTTATTTTAATAAAATGAAAGTAAAAGTTCAAAATAGTGTTCTATTAATAATTAAAAATAATTTTATAAAAATAGTAAGTAATTAAATTTAATAAATAATTTTATAATATAACATTTATTAATTAAAATTATTAAGTAAATTAGATAAATAATTCATTTTGCTACATTTAATAAATAAGTTGATATAAAGTCATGCACTTTTGTGAACCAATTCCAAACTTATGAAGTTATTATCCTAGCCTTTGAATTATTATCCAAAATGACTATTATATATTTCATAATTATAATACAAAAAAATATTAATGAATTTCAATTATGATGAGTTCTTTGTAGTTGTAATTTTTTATTTTTTTTATTTTTATTTTTTTTAATTTACTATAAAAAATTAAAACTGACTTATAAAAAAATTAAGATGTCTTCTATTTGTATGTGTATGTATAAAACATATTAGGTGAGATCATTATTTTTATATGAATGAGATGAGCGAATTATAATCATCAAATCTTATATTGATGAACTAAGATTAAAACAAAAAATTATATAATTTTTTTAAGTAATTGTGTAACCTTTAATCATATCTTAATCCTAGTCATCAATACAAAGACTTGATAACCACAATTCACTCATCTCATTTTTTACATAAAAGTACTCCTCTCATTTTATATAACTCACATATGTGTATGAAATTGCTAATCTTCATATCCAATGTGGTGGTTAGCTTAATACTATTTTAAAAATAATAAATGGTATAATAATCAATTTGCTAATATCATTAAATTTTTAATTTAATAGATGCATTTATTGTAGAGATTAGAGAAAATAAATAAAATTGACTTAAATATTTTAAATTAATATTTCCACATTATATATAAGGGCATTGCTAACCTCTATATACATATCTAGAGATTAGCAACTTGCACTCTTTAATTTGCATTAAAAAAATTATACTATTATTTTAATAACAATAAAATAATAAAAGATATTATAATCAATTTGTCAATTCCATCAATTTCTTAATTTAATAGATATATTTATTATAGAGATGAAAGAAAACGAGTAGAATTAACTTAAATATTTTAAATTAATATATCCTGAAAAATTACTTAAATGCTATTTATTATTTTTTGTCATTAAATAATAGTATAATTTTTTTATCAAAATAAATAAATAAAATTGTTAACCTTCACATATAAAGGAAGTTCTAATTACCGAAGATGTGAGTAAGTACCTTTCAATATTCTATAAGAATTAGAACCATTCCTTTATTTGAGAGTTGGACATTAAGCATTCCTTTATTTCCTGCTTGTACAGTATGTTGCACCCTTCATGTTGCTTTTTACCAACTAAACCATCACTTAGAAAATAAGCTATCAAATTGGATGTGTCGTCAATAAAAATAATGAGTTAGAAAGGAAGTTGATTTATTATTTCAAATTAAGAAATAAAAAAATTGTGGCGTAATATAATAAGTTTTCCAGAACAATTTTATAGGCTGTAGATAATCGTGCACTAGAGGTATACAAAATTTTGTATTATGAAAGAGAGGGGGGGGTCCACCAATGTAACTTGATTCAGTTTTGCTTCAGACCCAACCCTACAAAATTAAAGCTTAGATAGAAAAGTTAGCCCTTGTGTAAGCTTAGACAAAATTTAAACCATATTTTGATGCAAATTGAAATTAAATATTTCAAACTACGCCTCAACGTGACATAACCATAGAGTAAAGGACAAGGACAAGGTCAAGACAAGAAGAAACATACGGTGAATACCTAAGAACCCAGAAACAAAAAGGACGTTGTGAGCGATAAAATGCCTCAACCTCTTTTATATTATAAATTTTTTCATTTACATTTAGCTCTTATTCTTGTGTTATAAGAATTCTATAGTTGTCTGCTGTTTGAAAAACGATAATTATTCATACGTACTTTCTTATATATAAAGATTTGCTCAGCCTCTTTTACTCCACACTTTATTCAATGAAGATATTCATGAAGGTAAAACTCAGATCTTAAATGCGAGAAGTTTCTGTACAAGATTTTACCCACCTATCTTAGAAGATAGAAACTAGAATATCTATTGGAAAATTGGAAATGAGAATCAAAAGTTCACTTTTCATCTGTCAGCAAAATAAGGTTTCTCTGCCAAATAGTTAATTTCAGCCACAGACAAAAGAAATGCAGAGAAATAGAAGAAAAGAATAAAGACAAACCAAAAAAAAATTGCGAGATTTTTAATCACAAAAATTAGAGTGAATGAGATCTAAATATATATAAAAGAGAAAAAAAGAGATAAAAGTACAAGTCTATATACATTTAAGTACTCAAATCCTAAATCACTATATATTTACTCTTCTCAAGTGTGTAGATTCTTCTGGATCACGTAAACCCCATAATCTGGTTTGCTGTTGTATCACCAAAATTGATGTTTTGGCATCAAACTCTACAGTAGAAAGAATCTCTCCTACAGTTCCTAAATCTCCATTCTTCCATTTTCTAAGTCCAGATATCAGTTGTGAATCAGCATGTTTCCTCCCAACCATAACAAGGTCATAAACACTCTTAATGGAATCAATCACCATAAGAAAATCACTCACACTCACTATCCTCACATCTTTATAAAAAACCCTAACATTACGAAAAGCGTTGAGCCTAAAGTCACTCAAAACCTGGGTATCAAGCATTTTACCTCTTGCTGTACTTGCAACAACCTCTGTTGTTGAAGAAATTTGGATCAGAGTAATATTTACATTATGATGCCCTGACATCCTTCCTGCATATGCAAGCGCTTCGCGGTCATCTGCACCCCCGAAGAAGAGTACTGCTACTTGATAAGTAGATTTCTTTACATAATCACACCAGAATTTTGTCTGACT
Source organism: Sindora glabra (assembly GCA_020226215.1). Taxonomy (NCBI): domain Eukaryota; kingdom Viridiplantae; phylum Streptophyta; class Magnoliopsida; order Fabales; family Fabaceae; genus Sindora; species Sindora glabra. Next base: position 82,544,748 of record CM035227.1, read on the forward strand.
TCCACGATCAATGAGGATGCCAACTGAGCAAGGAGCTTTCTCTAGAACATTCTTGTTGAGGTGACTGAAGGCAAAAGATGATTCTGTTCTACCTCCAATCATATACTGCTTATGAAAAGGAATAATTATTAACGTTACTCTCTTTTCAAGTGCTACATAGCACACATCATTGTGCATTGTAGCATATGGGGAGATGCCTTTGAAGCAATGCACTGTGACTTGACCCCAATGCTTTTTTTCAAATGTTCCAAATGCATTGAAGATTTTTTCAGATTGAGTTGGGTTTTGAGAGCACTTTTCACGTGGAATATGTGCAACAAGTACAGAGGAGGCACGGCCTGCTAGCTTAATAAGATGGAGAACGACTAATTCAATGGGGCTTGATTCAGTGGGATTGGAGGCAGTGAGGAGGTTCAACATTGTTAGGACATTATCTTGTCTGTGGATGCAAGCAAGTATTCGCAGTTCGTCATTGTTGTCGTGATGCAAGATTGTCCTTCTTTTGTAAGCAAGGAACCTCCTGGAAGGATCATAGAGAGCTTTCACGATTGGTGCCACAAGTCCTGTTATAAGCACTAAAGAAAGAACCATAATAGCATAGCATTCTTCATTCAAAACCTGCAGATCCATAACAATATTTATTAAGCGTACAACAAACTCTTAAACTTGAGACTCACAAGATCAACAAACATGGCTCACATTGTCCAATTTTAGAGCAATCAATATGGCCAATTCAACAGTGCCTTTGCAGTTCATTACAAGACCAAGAGAAAGAGCATCCCGGATTGGCATCCTACAAAAAATGAGAGGCACTGTTGTCCCTATAATCTTCCCACAAAAAGCAACACAGATAATCAACTGGATTACACCCACATTATTCAGTGTCTGTATGGCATAAACATCTGTTCTTAATCCACATATAGTGATAAGGACAGGCATGAGCAACATAGAAACAAAGCATTCAAACTTGTCAACGAGTGCCTCTCCCAAAGGCGGGCCATCTGGTATAGCCAACCCAAGGATGAAAGATACTAGAAAAGCACCCACGCCAATGACTTCACCCACAAATGAACAAAACAACAGTGCAATGAGAACCCCAAAAATATAGATTTCCTTGACAGGTTTTCCCTCTGGGGTCTGCTGAATTGTCCATAATGATGCAGAACGCACTACAAACATAATGAACAAAATGAGAATGACACTTGAAAAGAGAGACCCGATGGAATTTGATATTGACCTCGTGGCTGTTATACTTGCAGCATACTTGATTATCATAAATGACCAGCTGCAAATATCACAAACAATTGAAGAAGCAGAGGCCAAGCGTCCTATCTCTGAGTTAAGGATTTGGAGTTCAACAAGAAAACAGGCAATTACTGGAAAGGCTGTCATAGATTGAATTACTAACACATAGGGAAGAGCCTTTAAAACATCATGATCCAATGATGAAAAGTAAGTGAAGCCAAATACAACTGTTCCAGCAAGTGCAAAAGGAACAAAGAAGTTCAAAACTCCTATTGCCACAGCCCTTCTTCCTGACCTCAGAATTATGGTTGGATCGGTCTTTACCCCAATTAGGAAGATAAAAATTATGAAACCAAAAAATGCTGAAGTATCCAGCACATTTTTCCCTTTTGCTGGAAAAACTTTGTCCGCAAATGCTGAGTTGCGGCCAAGAACTGATGGACCTAATGTCATGCCACCCTGGTGAATGAAGATCATAATTGAAGAAATAAATCAGTGATGTACAACTAAGATTATTTACAACCACAAATGTAAAAATTAATGACATTCCCGTCGATCAAAAGTCATCATAAAACTAATATATAGTTATCATTAATCTCCTACTCATCATCGATAGTTGTCATCAATCTCCTAGTCATCATTTAACAAGTGTATTTGCACAGCTGATCATTGCTTAAAGCAACAAAAAGATTGGATGATTATGTTGTGAAGGGCCTGCATTTACCTAGTAGAACAATGACTAATGACTCTCATTCATCATTTGGTTCAACTAATACTGTAAGTCTATTGTTTCAATTTTGTTTCTACTAAAATAGTCTTATAAAACAAAATACAAGTTTACCAACAATGATTTTTGTCCTTTCTTTTTATAAAAAATATAAAAACTAATTTTAGAAATAGAAAGCAAATGCACCCTTTTATTTTCACCCTTCACTTCTTCATCTCTGTATTCGATCCATAAAGAAAATGGTCCCAATAAGTGAGATTAATCAGACAATGAAAAACCATTTTATCATATCTTTCTATCTTAATAATCTGTCTAATGATACAATTTTGTTTACAAAATTTCTTTCCTAACTTCTTATAATGTTAATTAACTATGAGAAAGATCCCCAAAATTCAAATTGCAGAATCCTAAACGGTATGTTAATGCTAATGGTTCCCAAATCCTAATTTTCGAAAAGGACATGGAAAAAAATAATAGAAGACTAATTTTGAACCCAAAGAGTAATGAAACCTAAAATAACAGGGAAACCAAGAAAGCTTACGAGAATTTGACAAATAATGGAGGTCTGACCAAATGGCTTGAGAACAATATAAATACATTGAATGACGATGGAAACCAGAGAAAGCTGTAAGAGCAACAGAGGCAACGAAAATTCAAATGGATCATCTCCAAACCAGACACCCTTTGAGTTGACTCGATTAATGCCTTGGCAAATATATGAAACTCTGAATTCCATTTGCTCCTCGTTTCCGACATTGAGAGCATCTTCGATGAGCCCTTTCTGGGCTATGGAGGCCATTGCTGAAGCAACATGAAAATGATTGACAGGCATTTGGAGAGAGGAAACAAGGAAAGAAGGAAAATTGGGAGAATTTTTGAGAACCTATTTCCATTTGGGAGAGAGGTGGCATCATGGGTGGATGAGATATGGAGAGAGAATTAGAGCTAACAATTTAATTATAAAATGGTGATAGGCCACTTTTATACGTTTGACGGCACTTGACTAGAGATGAAAGGTTCATTGACTTTAGCAACCAATTATTCTACGCTCTTAGAATTTTATTAGGTAATAAATTAGTTTTTTAGACTTTGAAGAATTCTGAAAGTATTAATTCTTTTATTAATTTTAACCTTAGACTAGTTAATATTATGGAGACACTTGAATTTTTATTTTTAAGGTATGAAAATAGAATTTTAAATATTTTCCTATATCACAAAAATATAAATTTTATGTTCTATGTTTGAAAAATGATTGGAACCAATAATACAATTATTGTGGATTTTATACATTTTGGAGAACAAAAATCAATTTATTTACTAGTTTACAATTAAAATTAATATTTAAATAACTTCTTTATATTGTTTTTCAAACTTTCAGCGAATTATTTGTAACTTTTTTTTATAGTTTTAGAGCGTAATTTATAGGTTTTTAAAATTTAAGGAATTAATATGTGATTCAGTAAAAAATTTAAAAAGGTATAAAGTGTACTTTCTTCAAAGACTTTAACATGAAATCCATTAAAATATTGACCTTATGTAATTCATATTCCTATAGCTTGAAATTGCGTAATATATTCCTTTTTAGATAAATTATGCTCACTTCTTTTTAAATTTTATTTAAATACATATGACATTTCTCATTTTTCACCAATGCATGCTTACCTCCCTCAAACTTAATCTCCATTAGTTTTCTTCTTAAATTTTTGTCGTTTTTTTTCCCCTTAAATTTCTGCAAAATTAAAATTAATTGAAGAAGCAAAATCTATTGAAATATGGCAAAAAGAAAGGGGTTTGAAGTGAGTTTTTTTCTTTAAATAGATGAGACCTATGCAGATAACCACAAAATAGATAACAAAATGAAAAATGGCACACATCATCACCTTCTAAGGGCAATTCTTCAAGTGAAAACTCTTAGAATGAAGCTTATGATCAGTGCCCTGTGACAAGCTAGAGATCAAAATCTTGGTTAAATTTCCAAAACTTGAGTATTGCAAATTGTTTAGTAAACAAGTACCACTTAATTCTTTCTCACAATAATCCTCCACTTCAATATTTTTAGAGATAAAAGAACTTGTTTGATTACTATTCTTATAATTGAAAATTATAAATTTAAATATGTAATTTAAAATAAAAAATAAAAATAATTTGTAAATTTTTTAACTTATTTTTGTCAATATTAATTTTATAATTAAATGAAAATATTTATTATTTTTTAAATTCTAAAATTTAGAAAAAAGTTTTATAAATAAAAATATACCCAAACTTCCCAAATCACATCAGGGGCCATTTGCTTTCACATTTGCAATGGGGCGAGAGCAACCGATGGCCATTTGAAAACTATTTCCCATTTTCATGTCTAGTAGGAAGCTTCGAGTGATCCCATTAGATTACAATTTGAATTTAAACTTCGTTTGCTTTGTGAAAAATTATTTTTTATAAAAAATTATTTATATATATCAATAATAAATAATATATTATGTACATTTATGATAAAAATTTATACTTAAAATTATAATAATAGAGAAAAATAAATTTATTTTTAAAAAATTATTTTTAATTTTTTTATATTTAATATCATATAAATAAAATATTTTTTATTCTTATCATTTTTGTAGTTATATTTTATAGAAATATTTTCAATCAAAATAAGAAAAATCTGATAGAATCATTTTATGTGGAAAATATCCAACGAAAAAATTTAAAGAGAACCACTAATGCAAGTTAACAAAGCTTCTTGGAAGATGGGCAAGCATGTATTATTAACCTCTTGTTTAATATAATAAAAAATAATATTTTATTTTATTTTTAATAAATTTATTTTAAAATAATAATTTAATTTTAAGTAAAAAAATTATTTTATTTTATTTTATTTATAATTTTTATTTTAATTATATTTGTATCATTATAAAATTTATTCAACTTAATAAAAATTTTACTAAAATTCATTTTATTTGACTTAAAAATAAATTATATAAAAAATTTATCCCATTTTAAATATCATATCTATCATGATACCATTCAATAAATTTTTTAATTGAATTTTATGTATTTTTAATATTTTGAAATAAATTAATTTATTTACAAATGAATTACAATTATTATTGTTAATAAAGTTGTTAAATAAGAGAATTTATTTATAAATAAATTAAAATTATTTTAATCGTAATGAAATGAAATTAATTTTAAAAAAAATATATGCGCACAAAGGCTGAAATAATTGAGAAGTATGGAGTGTGATTAGATTAAATTAAAATAATAATATAATTTGCCGTATGCCTTTTTAAACTAGTTGTGCACAGTTTATCTTCTCCTAGCTCCGGTTAACGTCATGTCTCTTCTAATAATAAAAAAATGTCATGTATCCCCAGCATGACTTTATTGTAAAGCTTGTAACGTTAAACCATCAACTACATTGTTTTCGATCCGAATCATTGGAAAATTTACAATTTTATTCATGTTGCAATAGTTTTCTCTCATGTCCTTTTTTAATAAACAAAAATGATGTAATAAATACAATACTTCGATTGAAAACAATGATATTGCTGTGTTTTAATATTTTAAGAGTTAAAATAAATCATGTGCAAATCATATGACATATTTCTATTATTAACCGAAAGAGTTAAGTCTTACAAAATTAATAGTTTAAAGAGGTAAATTGATGAGTATTAAAGTAAATAAATACCGTAAGTTTGACAGGGCTTATAGTGGAGAAAGGTATTTGTAATAGAAATATCAAAATGAGTTGAGTTTAATAGATTGATAAAAAATTGATATAATTTTACATAGTTTAAATTAGGATTGATATGGAAAATAATAACAATGACCCCACCTGATAAAAGGCTAAAATTGATTAATTTGACCTGATAAAGTATTAAGATCAATAAGTATTAGTCCGTTGTTTATCGGATTAATTTGTTAGTATAGTAATAATAGTAAATAATAATGAATTAACTTATTATTGTATATTTATTTTTTAATTTGTTATATATATTAAAATAATAATTTTGATATATTAAAATTATACTTTAATATTAGAATTTAAAAATGTTATTTAAAAATAATTAATAATTAAATTATAAATAATTTTATATAATAAAATATTAAATTTATGTTTTAATAGAATAATAATAAAAATTAAAAATATTTTATTAAAATTAAGTATATTTTTAATAAAAATAATAAATAATTAAATTTAACAAATAAATTTATAATATAAATTTTATTAATTAAAAAAATTAAATAAATTCAAGAAGTGGATAATATTAATTTGTAGATAATGAAAAGATGGAAGACTTGTGAAATCACTAATATTTTGTTGAGATTATGACAATTAATTTATTTTTTGGTTAGTAGTTATGATTTAAACTAAATATTTCATAATAATAGAGTTTTCCTATGATAACATTCAAAGAGAATAATTAGTATTGATTATTATTAACTTTTTTTCATCTTTTAGACAAAAATGAGTTATATTATATTAATTGAACACTTATCTTTAAAATAAGTGTAAAACCTTTAAAATTTATGAAAATAATTGATATAGATAAACTAAGGAATCATTTATTAAAAGTTTATAGTTCAGAGATATTATTGATCTTAATGAGATTTTATTTATTTATTTTTTATATTTTAAATTTGATTTCAATTTGTGTGTATAAAGGTTTATTAACTTTGTAGTTTTATAAAAAAAATTATAAAACAATTAGAAATAATATAATGACAAAGTATTTAAAATAATTGGTTACAAATTTAAGATTTCATTCGTTATTATACTATATAAATAAAAAAGATAAAATTTATGATGTGTCACTTTTTTTAGTGGTATACTACATTGATAATTATAATTTAGCAATATTATATGGAAAATGAATTTAAAATTATGTTTTAAATATAAATTAAAAGTTATTAATAAATATGAAATAATTAAATAAATTTTAAAATCTAACTTAATAAATATAAATTTTTAAATTATAATTTAATTAATTTTAAAATGATAATAAATTACACATAAAATTGACTATATTGTCACTATTAATTTAGTGATAGAAATTTGTAAAACCAAAAAAGTGATCTACAAGAAAGAATCAATTTTCGATTGCAAAGTTGAAAAATGAAAATCACATCAGAGTGATGTATAACTACACTATCTTTTTTACTTTGAGTTAGGTATTATTGTCAATAGCTCATAAAATGTTCTACTATAGTCTAACTTTGGTTTCCGATTGTGCAACAGTCCTTTAGTTGTTGCTTCAATGGATATAAATAGATTTTTTTATTAATATTTTATACCACTATAAATATTCATCTCAATCAAACTCAATTCATACAACAAATATTTATTATTTCTCTTTTCAATTCCATTCTCATAATTTTTATTTCTTTACAAATATTGAAGATTAAATGTGGAGGTGGCGCATAAAATTATAAAGTATTGAAATTTTCACTTTAAAAGAAAATATTAGTAATACTTTTCAACTCTTTCTAATCCCTACTTATATTTTTATATTTTTATTAATTTATATATATTTCAAGTTTTATAGTATTTTAGTTAATTCAATAGTTATTATTCTTATTAAATTTAATGTCAGTAATTTTATTTTTATATTATTAATAAATTTTAATTATAAATCTAAATGATCCCAATAATATACAAAATTATTTTAATAATCAAAATTTTTTAGAAAATGTAACTACTAATTTTTCAAATAACAATTTTATAAACACTCCCTTAAGCATACCCAAATTTACATTATCTCTTCTTCCTTCTCAACATCTATTTTCACAATGTACTCGTAGTCATAAGAATATAAATACTCCTACATCCTCATCTAATTTAGCAAAAATATTAAAAGATTCCAAAATATGAAATTATTTTAATTTAAAAAAAATAAGTGGTGCAGTTAAAGCATTTTGCAAATATTATCCAAAAATTATAACTATGATAGTTAGACTGGTACTAGTACAATGAGATATCATTATTCTTCTAAATATGTGGATAATATAAATATTTCAAGTGAAAATTCTAGCATACTTAGTCAAGATAATTGTAAATATGAATTATATAAATAGATTTGTTATGCTAAAATACCTTTTAGTATAGCTAGGTCTCCAAAATTAAATGCTCTTCTTCAACACTTTAATCCTAAATGACGCAATATGAGTAGAAATACTAATGTAAATAGATTAAATAAAATTTTTGAAGAGCAAAAAATGATTTTAGCTAACCTTTTTTTAAAAAATTCAAAGGTAGAATTGCACTTATTTCTAATATTTAGACATCACTATCTCAAATAAGCTATATTTATATAACTACCTATTATATTGACGATAATTTTATTTTACATAAAAGAATTATTTGTTTTAAATCAATTCTACCACCACATGATGCATCTATTATTCCTTTTTTTTATAATAAATACTTACAGTGATTACATGATATCGGATAAAATATTTTTAATTACATTTGATAATGTAACTACTAATATTAATGCTATTAGAATTTTAAGTACAATTTTAAATCTTATTCTTGAAACTTAATTTTTTCATCTCAAATGTGCATGCTATATTTTAAATTTAGTTGTTCAAAATATATTAAAAGTTATTTCTATACTTATACAAAATCTTAGAAATATAGTTTTATATATCAAATCATCACCAATTAAAAAGTATAGTTGAAAATAATTATGTATCCAAATGTCTAAGAAATATAAGACACCTTCACAAGACGTTTTTACACGATGAAATTCTACTTTTAAAATGTTGAAATTTTGTTTAGAATATAAAGATGTCATGAATATTTTTTATCCAATGAAAATTTAAGTTAATCATTACCTTGGAAACGTTAAATGGGAAAAGACATAAATTTTCTTACAATTTTTACAAATATATATATAGAAAAATTAATTTTTTATTTGGTTCTTATTATTTGACATTTCACTCAATAGTTCATGTTTTGCTTAATTACAGTTTTACATTTTTTAAATTTGGAAGTATTAATGGGTTTGAAATTATTATTAATGAAGGTTTATCAAAATAGAATAAATACTTTAAAAACTATTCTTTCTTTATATGTTATAGCTACAATTATGGATCTTAGAGTTAAACAAGAGAAAATAAAAAAAATTGCTACAAAAGTGCCATAAAGGTATACAATATGAATTTGGCTTAAAGTCTTATATAAATAATTTACTATTAGAAATATTTTAAGTATATAAGTACATAATAGTAAATTTAGTTCTTCATATTCATGCATAGGTTATTCATCTTCTTAAAAAATGAGTATCTCATTTAGTGAAAAATATAATGACTTCTTAGATTTAACTAATAATACTCCCTTAATTAATAATGAATTAAGTTCTTATTTATTTGCTCCTATTATAGCTAATATGCTAAAATTTACCATTTTAAAATGGTGGAAAGCACAAAAAACAAAGTATCTTATACTTTCTCTTATGGCATGTTATATACTAACCCTTCCAATATTTTTAGTAATATCAAAAAGTGCATTTTCTTTTAGTGAGCGAATTTTAGATGAAAAGTGTTTATTTATAAATGATTAGAACCTAGATATGGTTATTTGTTTAAAGGATTGGTTTGATACAAAAAATAGACTACAAAATAATTTGCAAAAAGATGAATCATCATCAGGAAAAGGAGATAATTAGAAATAGCGATATATTCATATGTTGCAGATTTATTTAATAAAACATTTGTACCCACTTTATTTAATAGTAAAATTTTTTTGAACTAGATCCCGTGATTTTTACCTTTTTTTATAAGGGTCTTTCATGTTAAAAATTATTTTATGTTAATTTATTTTTTTATTATTTATATTTCTATTAAACAATAATAACAATAATAATTTTTAATTCATAATAATAAAATATAATTATATTTTATAATAATAAAAGTAATTATAACAATAACAATAATATATAATAATTATTATAAGAAAGAATTTCAATATAAAATTTAAAGTTTTTCACAACTAATTAATCACCTAAAATTTTCAATATGTGATTTTAATTGTAAGTTTTATTATACCTTAAATTTAAACTTAACAATTTAAATTAAATGCATTTTTTATAAATAATTTTTTACAAATGGTCAAATTATTTTTAGTCAATATTTTCTTTCATGTATTAAAGATGATGAGATTTTAATTTAAAATTTTAATATATTAAAAAAGTTACTAATATATCCTAAGAAATTAGGAACAAAACTACATTAATATTTAAAAAAAAATTTACTTTCTTTTTTAAAAGAATTCATATTTAATTTCTTTAAAATTTAAAAAAAGATATAATTTTTATTTTAATTATCTTAATAAATTTATCCTAATTTTATCTTTTTAATAAAATTTTAAGTGATAATAATAAAATATAATTATATTTAATAATAATTTTAATTAATGATGTAAAATTAATAATAAATAACTAATATAATAATAATAAAATATAATAAGTTATAAAATTTACTTAATAAATGTTAACCTGAGATTATGACTGAAACTAAAACTAGTATTGTAATAACTCAACCTAGACCTGACTTATTAAAAAAGTAGCTTAACCCAGGATTACCCAACATATAGTTTTTACTCGTTAAATTAGCCTAATAAAGTTAGGTTAATTCATTTTAATGGGTCTACTTGGTAATTTAGTATTAAATGAATGAAAAATAATTTGATTTGTGTTAAAATATTTTATTAACTCTTTCGTATCCATGATTACAGGATAAGAATGCATACCTTAAGTTGTTAGATTTTTAAGGAAATAAATGCCCTCTTTTTCCTTTAGCAAAAAAAAATTGATGAATTTTGGAGAGAAATAAATATGAAGTTTTTTTTTGTTTGATACTATAGATTCCGATAAAAAAAAGAATTTCAAAGTAAAAATTGTATTCTTATCTCTTTGAAAATATAAGAAAATGATAAAAAGAAATGGAGAGTATCCACATCTGATTTTTAATCCCTAGATTTTTACCCTTGAGGAGATGTTGATGTAGCATGTTGGTCACCCGTTTAATAGCCAATTAGTTGGTTAGTATGATTATTTCTTTTTAGACCTAACAATTCACCTATTTATTTGGCGAACTAACCCTTAGCTGTACTTTTAGTAGGAATGGCTACATGCCAAAGTGAAAGTAGATAAGTCACTATTATAAAATTATAATTCTATATTGGTGGATACACATTAGTTAAAAATAAAAATAATATTTATATTAATGCAATGATATTTTTAAAATTATTAGAACTAACAAGATGATGATTAGTAAACTAAATAAAATAGATGTCTATTTTAATGCAATATCATTTTTTAAATATATAAGAAACTTAAAGCGAGATTAAAATTAGGATAAATTATGTTGATCTTCCCTAAATTTTGAAATTGCACTCTCACCCTTTTTATTTTCAATTTTAAACCTCCTAATAGTTACATTATTATTACACTTCTTTCCCCCTTCTCCTAATAGTGATTTTTAGTGAGGGAAAATGATAAGAGTTATTGTTAATGTTGACCAAAGCTTTCTTTTCCCTATTTTTTTGACCTTGTTGCTCCTTTATATACTTTAAAAGTGCCCTTTCCTTTAGCAGAATTTAAGGGAATAAAATTATAGCACACCTAATTCTAATCTTCATATTTTTCACTTCAAACTTTATTTTTATCTTTTTATTTTTATAAATATTTTCCATTCCAAACCTTATTCTTTATCTTCTTTTTTTTTAAATTAATTTTATTTTTTGTTTTATCATTCCTTTTGTCTATTATTTAGATAGCCTCTTCAAGTATGGGTGATAGTAGTACTTCTAGATCAAAATGCAAGATAACAAAATGCAAGTGTGAAAAAATGGCCACTGTGAAAATATCAAAAACTATTAATGATCTAGACAAATTATTCTATAAATGTAGAGAAAGGAAATGCATATTTTTTAATTGGTGCATGTCTCCTATTGAAGAGATGAAATAAGAAATGAAATGGCTTTTAACAATACCCAAGGTTGTTCTAGTGTAGTTGTAGAGATGAAAAATGTAGTTGAAGATTTAAGGAATGAGCAAAGTTTAATGAAGAGAAAATATTGATAAAAAAAGTGATTTAAAACTCTTGCAATAATTGTTGCTAGAGATAAAACCCCTTTTGACAACAATAATATAAGTTGTTGCCATAAAAACTTTTTAATAGCAATATAAATTCCTTTTCCTATGATAATTCAATTATGCTTCTTTCTCCATATTTTTCCAAAAAGGAAGCTAGATTGGTGTATGCCATAACCATAATTAGGTTGCTATCACTAGAGTCAAATAAAAATAACTTAGGATATTAATGCAATATCCTTTTTAATGCATCCAACATGATATGAAAAACTAAATTAGAAATGGTAAAGCACATAGTTGTTACTAAGGGATCTATGTGTGCATTTGTATAACTTTTTATCTTGCAATGGAATGCTAAAAGCATGATTGGTGATAATTTCAAGGCTAGCATCAAATAAAGCAAGAAAATGTAGTGTCACAAGAGATTGTCCAAAAACAAGTCCTAAACTACTTCATATGACTAGAAGTTGAGTTAAAGGATCCATTGAAGTGAGAGAAAAAGTTCTCTCATCTTCTTAAAAGAAAAAGAAAAATAATGAATAGAAGTTAACTAAGAGGAGTCAAAAAGACAAAAAGAATAAAGGAAAAAAAGACCTATTTATCATTTAGGGGTTCTCCTTTTACATGATAGTATTAACATTTGAGGTGTCCTCACAATTTTCTCTTACCACTATACCAAGAAGGAAAAAAAACAAGTTAGTTGATGAAGTATTGGAAACTGCAAAAAAGAAAGAAAGGTTAATGTTTACCTTTTAAAGGATTTTCCTTTCCCTGTTGAGATTCTCTTAAAGCAACAAGATTCTAAAAAGGTGGTGTTATTGTTCCTTCCACTATCTTCTCCTTATTATGATGATTAGTTTTTTTTTTATAGTCTCAATCATGCCTAAAGGAATTCCTCTACAATAGACTAACACTTGTGCCATGAATTATGCCATGAAAATTCAAAAATCATGGTAATTTTATCTTTTGTCATGGGAATAAAAAAATACAAATGTACCAAAAACTAAAAAATTTATGCCACGAAAAAACTTTACTCATGGTAAAATATCACTTGTACCACGAACTAAACTATGAAACACATTCTCCATGACAAAGTATCACTTATGCTATAAAAATACTTTACCTATGACAAAATATCATTTATATTGCAAAAATAAGTTATGGGAATATATTTCTCATGACAAGTATCACTTATGTTGTTAGTGTATATGCCCTAAAACCAATCATATTGATGATTGTAATTTTGAATCATGTTATTTTAATGGCAATTCCAATTATTATATTTATATATATTGTCTGCATAATATATTCAATTATAAAAATAACCTTAGAATAATTGTATTCTTAAATGTCCCTAGTCATATATCATTGTGGATTAGGTTGCTTTGATATGTTAAGACTAGCATGTGTGAAGACTTATATGAGATATTAAGTTTACACATGAGTACAAGTTAGAGAACTTGTATACTGGACCGACCCATATTAAGAACACTACATGGATCATTATATGAGTGTCATAAGTGGTTCTTAGTGATCATTATTAATATGGTCCTTTGACCTGAGATCACCAAGGTTCCCTACATGTGAGTTTCATATTTTGATACTATTCTATGTCACTGATGGTTAGGTGAATGCAAGGGTAGATATTAGATATGTCACATATCATGCGGAGAGGTTTGTGTGATCAAGATGGGATTTGTCCCTCCTATATAACAAGAGTAACATCTATGGGCTCCTTGATTAAGTAAAGCTGAGAAAATGCATGGCCATGCTCAGATGAATTAACATGAGATGTCGATTACATTTGTTTCAGTTAGCTTACTTAGGAGTTAAGAAACCTTAAGATTGGGCTATACGGGAATGACACGGTCCATGTCTCGTGCTCAATCTAGATGTATAGGACAAAAGGACATAAGTGATGATCACGTGTAAAGGTTTAGTCAAATCACCGACTTTCTCATTACTTGGATAATAATGATGTGTTGCTAGACACCAATCATTGTTTATGATCATTAATATGATTAATGGTCATTGCCAACGTAATGAGAGCCTGTAGGGTCGCACACTTAGAGCTTAGTGAATTTGGAATTAATGGACCAAATTGTTTGGGCTTAATATTTGGGAATTCATGTTATAATTATAAGGTCTAATAGTAAGCTTATAATTATACATGGAATAAGGCCCAAATAGGTTAGGTTTTTCTATGCACCTATTTAAATAGGCTTATTGGGTAATAATAGGATTACTATTATTATTCACGCACCCCAAGCAAAAGCATAGAAAAAAAACTTAGCACTTCTCCTTGATCAAAATCTCTGAAGAGACGTAGCTAGCACTACGAGGTGTAAGGAGATCAATTCCAACCGGTGTGTGTAGAGGACATTCATCAGTGATTCACGGGTTCGTGTGGATACCACAGAGGTGCAGCCACATAAACGTTGTACTGGTGATTTGATTTACTGGTTTCCATTCCGGTTCGTGATTTGGAAGCAGATCGAACTTGCTATAGCGGTCAGAAGATTTTTTTTGCCGAAAGGTATAAACCCTAATCCCTAATCTATGGCGTTCTAAATTCGCATGGATCCTTGGTGGAAATCGTGCAAAAATTTTATTCCACTGTGCATGTATGATGCGCGATTTCCAGTAGTGGTATTAGAGCCATTTGCGAATCCATAGATTAGTTTTCTGTGTTATGCGTTTAAATCTGGATAATTCGTGTTTAATCAGATCATGCATGTTACAATTAGGGTTCTGGATCAATGTAATTCTGTATGTTAATGAATTGATTTTTTATTAGATTAAAAATTAGATTAACACATACATAATTAATGATTCAATTTTAATGAGATTAAAAAAAATTGGAAACGTAGCTGATGAAGGTTTCGTTTTAATGAGATTAAAATTCGCACAGAAATATGTCTGGTTGTATACATGTGATGCATGCATTCTGTTTCGTTTAATGAGATTAAATTATATAGAACATGGACTAATGTTTGAGTTAATATGGTGGAACATCAAGAAGTAGGATTTCGGAACAGTTCTGGAATTAGGGTTCTTGATAAATTCTAATTTTGGCCGATTGTTTTAATGGTTAAAACAGAAACTGAAACGTTCAAAATTTTTTGGATTTTTTCCCGAAAGTCTTCAAAATTTTGAATGTAAGATGCATAAAAATTTTTAGGAAGGGGGCTCCACCCCCTCACCCTCGCGAGGGGTGGCCTCCCCTCGACCCCTGCCCGCTAACCGGCTAGTGGGACCGCTGTACTAACTCTGCGTAGCGCAATAATTGATAGCCTGAATCTAAGCTGCGTTTTAAAATCAATCTTTTCATAACCTTCTAATTTTAAACAAGTTAAAATTGGAAACAAGATCAATTTCAATAAATACCTATGGTCATTTGTATGCTTACATGTGATGTTTGCTGCATGATGCATAGTTATGGCCTTTACACCATAATGTATGGTTATATTTCATTTATTGGTTTTAGTTTTATTGTAATTAAATACGGCCTGCGTGTCGTGCCTTTTCTATAAATTCTAGTTGTACATTCTTTCTCTCACCTTACTCCCCTTGAATGTAACTCGAGTTTTCTCCTTCATTATGTATTGTAAAGTTAGAATAGTTTACTTTCAAATGTACAATATGTTTAAGCCTAGAGCTTGCTGCCATGGAGACAAGGAGCCAAAATTAATATGAGGACAACCGTGTAAGATGCTTAAAGAAGATATCTTTACCCTAGGTTGACCTTTTGGTTTTCTCATTGGCTTGGGAAAACCAATATAGTTGGGCCATAACTATGCATATTTATTTTATGCTTTATTGCATGCTTTATATTAATGTATATGATATGTTAGATATAGGCATGTATGGATGGCAAATAATGGTGAGATCTAAATAAACATTTAAATCCCTCAATGCAAATATTAAGTCAGTAATAAAAGTGATGCCTTCCAATGAATGGCACTTGTCAAGGCCTTGATCAACATAAGGAAGGTTTGCCAAAGCAAAGTGCCTAGTTTATCTTGGTGAGACACGATAGGATAATAGTGATATCCAAATGCCAATAATTGGATTTTTGACTTAACTAGGCCATCTCAATAGGATTGGGGCCTAGAGGCATGGAGTTGGGCTTAAGTCCATGAGATAGATTTGAATAAGTGTTGTTCACCCAACTATCCAAGAGTTGCATAAGATGTAATTGGCAAAGAGTTGCCTACCTAAATAGCCAAAGCTGACTTAAGTCTAGGTGAAATATGGATCTTGGCCCACTAGAAAATCTCAAACGCTACGATTTTCTGAAATAATAGTGAGGGCTATTATTTTGAGAAAAATAGTGGGAGCATCATTTAATAAAAGACCTTATTAAATAAGTAAAATACATGATTCTCATTTTGCATATTTTTCTATTGTAGATAACCATGGCATCAAATGCATCAAATTTATCACTGCGATCTATCCTTGAGAAGGATAAGCTGAATGGTGCGAATTTTCTCGATTGGTATCGAAACTTGAGGATTGTCCTTAAGCATGAGAAAAAGCAGGATGTCCTAGAGCAACCTACTCCAAATGAGCCTGCTGCTAATGCTCCTCGAGCAGAAAAGGATGCTTATAAGAAGCATCTAGAAGATGCTCTGGATGTCAGTTGTCTCATGCTTGCTACCATGAACTCTGAGCTTCAGAAGCAACATGAGAACATAGAGGCGTTCAATATGATTGATCACCTTAAATAGCTCTACCAAGAGCAAGCGAGACATGAGAGATATGATGTATCTAAAGCATTGTTTCAGTGTAAGATGGCTGAAGGAACACCCGTTGCTACATATGTACTTAAAATGATTGGGTACATTAATAGCCTTGAAAGATTGAGTTTTCCTTTGTAGCAAGAATTGGCCACTGATATAGTTCTGCAATCGTTGCCTGAGAGCTATAGTCAATTCGTCATGAATTACAACATGAACGAAATTAACAAGACTTTGCTTGAACTACTTAACATGTTGAGAACTGCTGATCAGAACTTAAAAATGTCCAAGCCCAATTCCATTATGATGGTTCAAAAGGGCAAAGGAAAAGGCAAGTCTAAGGCCAAGAATAAAAAGAAAAAGGACAAGACTGATGGAAAGTCCAAGTCAATTTCCTCTGCACTGAAGCCCAAAGGTGGCGTGGCCAAGGAAGGACAATGCTTCCATTGTAAAGAACCAGGACATTGGAAGCGAAATTGCAAGATTTACCTAGAAGAGCTTAAGAAGCAAAAGGAAAGTGGGACTTCCAACTCAGGTATTTATGTTATACAGGTTAATTTATCTACTTCTACATCTTGGGTATTAGATACTGGATGTGGTACTTACATTTGTGTAAATGTGTAGGATCTTAAAGAAAGTAGATCATTAGCCAAAGGTGAAGTGGACCTGCGCGTTGGAAATGGAGCAAGAGTTGCTGCATTAGCTGTAGGGACTTATTATTTATCTTTACCTAGTGGATTAGTTTTAGAATTGGACAATTGTTATTTTGTACCTACTGTTAGTAGAAATTTGATTTTTGTTTCTTGTTTAGACAAGAAAGGTTTTTCATTTATAATAAAGGACAAATGTTGCTCTATTTATTTAAATGAAATGTTTTATGGTAGTGCACAATTAATGAATGGTCTTTATGTTCTGGACCTTGAAAATCCAATCTATAACATAAACACGAAGAAGGTCAAAACTAATGATTCAAATCCAACCTATCTTTGGCATTGTCTTTTAGGCCATATAAATGAGACACGCATCTCCAAACTTCATAAGGATGGATTTTTGGACTCATTTGATTTCGAATCATATGAGGTATGTGAGTCATGTTTATTAGGTAAGATGACTAAAGCCCCTTTTACTGGGAAAGGTGAAAGGGCTAGTGATTTATTGGGCCTTATACATAATGATGTATGTGGACCTTTAAACACACAAGCTAGAGGAGGTTATCAGTACTTCATTACTTTTACTAATGATTTCAGTAGATATGGTTACGTGTTTCTTATGAAACACAAGTCTGAATCTTTTGAAAAGTTCAAAGAGTTCAAAAATGAAGTACAAAACTAACTTGGTAAAAGTATTAAAGCACTTCGATCAGATCGAGGTGGTGAATACTTAGACCGAGAGTTCCTTAATCATCTAAAGGAGTGTGGCATTGTATCACAACTCACTCCACCAGGAACACCTCAATGGAATGGTGTTTTTGAAAGGAGGAATCGAACTTTGTTAGACATGGTTCGGTCAATGATGAGTCAGGCTGACCTTCCAAATTCCTTCTGGGGACATGCTCTAGAGACTGCAACTTTCACACTAAATCGTGTTCCGTCAAAATCAGTTCAAAAGACACCATATGAGATATGGACTGGGAAACGTCCTAGTTTGTCTTTTATGAAGATTTGGGGTTACGAAGCTTACGTAAGACGTCAGATTTCTGATAAACTTGGACCCAAATTTGATAAATATTTTTTCGTTGGATATCCTAAGGAAACAAAAGGATATTATTTCTATAATCCAATCGAGCAAAAAGTGTTTATTGCTCGAATTGGTATTTTTCTAGAGAGAGAATTTATCTCTAAAAGAATCAGTGGGAGAAGAATAGAACTTGAAGAAATTCAAGATCAACGAGAAAACATTGAACTTGAGATGGAACCTAAGCCGATTCCACAAATAGTTGTGGAAGAACCTGCTCATGTAACACAGAACCCACGTAGATCTAGTAGGATATGTCGTGAGCCCGAGAGATATAGTTTTCTCGTGACTCATCACGGTGATGTGTTGCTCATGGACCAAGATGAGCCCACAACCTACCAAGAGGCTATGATGGGACCAGATTCTGAGAAATGGCTAGAAGCTATGAAATCAGAGATGGACTCCATGTATTCAAACCAAGTTTGGACTTTGGTTGATCCATTTGAAGGGGTAAAACCCATTGCGTGCAAATGAGTTTTCAAAAAGAAAACTGACATGGATGGTAATGTGTGTACCTTTAAGGGACGATTGGTTGCAAAAGGTTTCAAACAAATCCATGGTATTGACTATGATGAGACCTTTTCTCCAGTTGTCATGCTTAAATCCATCAGGATTCTTCTAGCTATAACAGCATATTATGATTATGAAATCTGGCAAATGGATGTCAAAACTGCTTTCCTTAATGGAAATCTTCTTGAGGATGTGTACATGACACAACCTGAAGGTTTTGTAAATCCTAAAAATGCTGGAAAAGTTTGCAAATTGCAACGATCCATTTATTGGTTGAAGCAAGCTTCTCGGAGTTGGAATCTTCATTTCGATGATGCAATCAAAGAGTTTGGTTTCATAAAAAATGAAGATGAACCCTGTGTATACAAGAAGGTTAGTGGAAGCACAATAGTCTTTCTGGTGTTGTATGTAGATGACATATTACTCATTGGAAATGACATTCCTACACTACAGTCTGTAAAAACTTGGTTAGGAAATTATTTTTCTATGAAAGACTTAGGTGAGGCCTCCTATGTATTAGGTATCAAGATCTATAGAGATAGATCGAGAAAATTACTTGGCCTAAGTCAGAGTACATACATCGATAAGGTGCTAAAAAGGTTTAGCATGCAAGATTCTAAAAGAGGATTCTTGCCGATGTCACATGGCATAAGTCTCTCAAGAACTCAATGTCCTTTGACAGAGTATGAGAGATAGCGCATGAGTAAGATCCCTTATGTATCTGTGATTGGATCTATCATGTATGCTATGTTATGTACTCGTCCTGATGTCTCGTATGCTTTAAGCATGACGAGCAGATACCAATCAGATCCTGGTGAAAGTCACTGGACAGCTGTCAAGAATATTCTTAAGTACTTAAGAAGAACTAAAGACATGTTTTTAATATATAGAGGTGAGGAAGAGCTCATTGTAAATGGTTACACTGATGCTAGCTTTCAAACCGATAAAGATGACTTCAGGTCGCAGTCAGGTTATGTATTTTTCCTTAATGGTGGTGCTGTGACCTGGAAGAGTTCAAAGCAAAGGACAGTGGCTGATTTTACAACAGAAGCTGAATACATTGCAGCATCAGATGCCGCAAAAGAGGCTGTTTGGATTAAGAAGTTCATCAATGAACTTGGAGTTGTTCCTAGCATTGCTGACCCAGTAGAGCTCTATTGTGGCAATAGTGGAGCCATTGCGCAAGTCAAGGAACCTAGATCTCACCAGAAATCCAAACATATACTCCGGCACTATCATCTCATAAGAGATATTGTTGACAGAAATGATGTCAGGATATGCAAAATACCGACTGATGATAATGTCGCTGATCCACTGACAAAAGTCATAACGCAGCAAAAGCATGATAGTCATATGAGATCCATAGGTATTAGATACATGGATGATTGGCTTTAGTGCAAGTGGGAGATTGTTAGTGTATATGCCCTAAAACCAATCATATTGGTGATTGTAATTTTGAATCATGTTATTTTAATGGCAATTCCAATTATTATATTTATATATATTGTCTGCGTAATATATTCAATTATAATAATAACCTTAGAATAATTGTATTCTTAAATATCCTTAGTCATATATCATTGTGGATTAGGTTACTTTGATATGTTAAGACTAGCATGTGTGAAGACTTATATGAGATATTAAGTTTACACATGAGTACAAGTTAGAAAACTTGTATACTGGACCGACCCATATTAAGAACACTACATGGATCGTTATATGAGTGTCATAAGTGGTTCTTAGTGATCATTATTAACATGGTCCTTTAACCTGAGATCACCAAGGTTCCCTACATGTGAGTTTCATATTTTGATACTATTCTATGTCACTGATGGTTAAGTGAATGCAAGGGTAGATATTGGATATGTCACATATCATGCGGAGGGGTTTGTGTGATCAAGATGGGATTTGTCCCTCCTATATAACAAGAGTAACATCTATGGGCCCCTTGATTAAGTAAAGCTGAGAAAATGCATGGCCATGCTCAGATGAATTGACATGAGATGTCGATTACATTTGTTTCAGTCAGCTTACTTAGGAGTTAAGAAACCTTAAGATTGGGCTATACGGGAATGACACGGTCCATGTCTCGTGCTCAATCTAAATGTATAGGACAAAAGGACATAAGTGATGATCACGTGTAAAGGTTTAGTCAAATCACTGACTTTCTCATTACTTGGGTAACAATGATGTGTTGCTAGACACCAATCATTGTTTATGATCATTAATATGATTAATGGTCATTGCCAACGTAATGAGAGCCTGTAGGGTCACACACTTAGAGCCTAGTGAATTTGAAATTAATTGACCAAATTGTTTGGGCTTAATATTTGGGAATTCATGTTATAATTATAAGGCCTAATAGTAAGCCTATAATTATACATGGAATAAAGCCCAAATAGGTTAGATTTTTCTATGCACCTATTTAAATAGGCTTATTAGGTAATAATAAATTTGCTAATTATTATTCACGCACCCCAAGCAAAAGCATAGAAAACCCTAACACCTCTCCTTAACCAAAATCCCTGAAGAGGCGTAGCTAGCACTACGAGGTGTAAGGAGATCAATTCCAACCGGTATGTGTAGAGGACATTCATCAGTGATTCACAGGTTCGTGTGGATACCACAAAGGTGCAGCCACATAAACGTTGTATTGGTGATCTGATTTATCGGTTTCCATTCCGGTTCGTGATTTGGAAGCAGATCGAACTTGCTGTAGCGGTCAGAAGATTTTTTTTGCCGAAAGGTATAAACCCTAATCCCTAATCTATGGCGTTCTAAATTCGCATGGATCCTTGGTGGAAATCGTGCAAAAATTTTATTCCGCTGTGCATGTATGATGCGCGATTTCCAGCATATGTTACAGAAGAACTTTACTTATAGTAAAATATTACTTCTACCATAAACTAAGTTATGATAATACATTCCTTGTGATAAAGTATCACTTGTGTCATACATTAAGTTACAATTACACATTTCATGTGACAAAATATGACAAAGTATTACTTATTCTATTATATAAGTCAGAAAAATTTATTTGTAGCAAAGTATTATTTTTGCAACATGTGGTAATATAGTAAACAATTTAAAAATACAAATATTTATATATTATAGGTGTTTAGTAAATAGTTAATTAATTACTTAAGTTAGAAGTCTTTAACTAATTGATTAAGTCAAACAATTTTTTAGGAATTAGTAAACAACTTACTTGATTAATTGATTAGTCCCCAATTAATCAAAATAAAAAAATTACAGAACATAGTATTTTCAATTAGTCAATTTATAAAATGTATGTAAAATAGTAGAACCACCTATAAATTGCATAGTTATATACTTTTATTATTTTTTCTAAATAATAAAGATAGAAGTTGAACCTTAAACCTTAAGGTATATAAGAAAAATCTTAATTATTAAGTTTCTAAACATTTTTATTTACATATGTACTAAATTTAATATCTATTACAATGTAACAGTTTTTCATAAATAATAAATAACTATTTAACTTTTCATTAACTAAATTTACATAATAAAATTAGTATACATTAAAAAATAAATATTATAATATATTAAAAATTGTTTTATAAAATTATTTAATGAATTTAAATTCTTTGCATACTAAAACTAAAGATTAATAAGATATATATATATATATATATATATATATATATATATATATATATATATATATATATATATATATAATACATATATATGCAACAATTTTTTCAATTCATTATTTGGTCTAATTTTTAAAATATCATTTAAACAAAAATAGATCATTCAATGTATAAAACATTATAAAAAGATTTATTTTTTATCACATTACATTATTCTTAAAAAATGTGTTGATGAAGAAGATATATATATTATGAAAATACTAAAATCATTATATTATATATAAATAGCATGAACTATGACATAAGTTATAACAAGTTTTATTATAAAAATATGTAATAATAAATTTTACACTAATTTTTATAATATTAATGAAACATTCATTAAAAATTGAAAACAATAATTATGTAAAATTATGTTAAATTTAATAATAATTAAATTATTATATTAAAATTTTTAAGTAAGTTATACTTAAGGGAGTGATATATATATATATAATAGTCTAAATTTTTATTTTCATCCTTTATTAATTCTAGTTGTATCAATTTCATTTTTTACAATTTTTTTTATTAATTTATTTCTTTTGAAATAATAATCTAATTAATTTGGTGCATTCATTTATAATTTTATTGATGGTTAGTGATTTGATAAATGAAAATATAAAAATTAAATATAAATAATATATAAAAGATGAAATTAATAATAAAAATTTATAAGGATTGAATAATTTAACTTATATTTGTGAATAATAAAAATATATATTATAAATAAAAAATTAAAAGTAATTAATTTATAATAATTTAAATTTTAATTTATAATTGAGATTTGAATATGTATAATAGTTCAAAGTTATGATTTGTATGGATATTTATTTTATATAATTCAACCTTTATTGAAGAAATTTTTAGAAAATAATAAAAAATTACTTGGAAAATATAAAACTTTTACCTTTATCTTGTAATAATTCAATTAATAATAAGTAATAAAAATATTAATAAAAAGATAAAATTAATTGATTAATTATTTATAAGAGATAAAATTAATATAAGATATTTATAAAGGATAAATTCGATACAAATAAAATTAGTAATGAAATAAATGAGAATTTAGTTTATAAAAAATAATTTTTAAAATAATATTATAAAGCATTTTAATATTAGTGTATTTTTATTATATGTATTTATGTAATATTTTATTATTATACAATTAGTATCACATGAGTGTAGTTTTATTTTTAAAGTTAACCAATCAATTAAAATTTTATATAAAATATATTGTATTATAATACCAAAAAAACAAACTAGCGTAATGATAAGGTTTGACATTCCTTAACTTTGAGATTCAGGTTTGACTTCTTATGAATGTAATTTGCAATTTCTAAACAAATAGACTTTTAATAATTTACACTAGTTTAATATAAGTCTAAAACATTTACAAATTTCAGCATATATGCAAATAAAATGATAGGATAACACCTGATTGAATTAATTAGATAGTCAATTTAATTTGAATATATAAAAATTATTCTAACTAGTTAAATTAGTTTTATAATAATTTTATTCTATTTTTACCATAATTTTATTCATGATATTATGAGTTACTAGCTACAAATGTACCTTTCTTGCCACATAGTACTTATGGCTAGAAAAATATATTAGCTATAAGTAAACCTATGGCAAAAAAAATTATTTATGCTATGGGATTTTTTGCCCATAACAATTTTCTTGCCATATTCACTTGTGCCATAAAACCATTCAACCAATATTTCTATAGCTAAATGGTACAACCATGGAAATTTTGATCTTATGCCATGATTTTGTTCTAAATCTTGAGTTCTTTACAATTCAAGTGGCATGTTCTTAGTCTAGTCAACATTGATAAGAGTAATCTTATTAAAAAAAGGTTAAATTGTTGAATCAACCTTCATAAGGTTCGACTAAACAATTTGTAATATTCATTCCCAGCCACTGTAACAAATGAAAAAGGTTCTACTCTGATTACTGCTTCACTACATTCATTACCTTCCCATGGATTTACATTCACATTAGATTTGTCTAGCTTCCTTGTAATTTTCTACCATAATTTATTGATAGTCATATATATAGAAGAAGGCTCTGACATCATCCCAAACTCACCTTCTTCTTCTTCTCTAGACATTTTTGTTCCTTTAGGAAAGCTATTGGTTTGTTCCAAATTTTATTATCGTGTTTCTTTAAAGAGAGTACGTACATTTAAGGTTATATCAACTTGATTGAACCAAAATAAGAAACTTAAGGTACTAGCTTCAATTTAAATCCTTAAAGCACTAAACTAGGTATAACACTCTTATAGGACATAACACCTAAGCACTTTCTTTTCTCTAAAGGCACTCTACCCACTACCTCTAGAATATTGAAGTTAGTCCTAACTAAGTGCAAAGGTGTATCACCCATATAAAGATTTGAAAGGAAAAGGAAAATGTTTAGTACTTATAGTGGAATATCAAGGTTAAAGTCTAAAAAGATACAGGTAGTTACCTAAAACATAAAGACTATTTGTCATGTTGTCCTTCGAGTTTGGTTCTTTCTCATCATGAGGATTTTTTCTCCTTTACCAGGTATATGTTCCTTTATACAAGTTTGGAATAGTCAAAGTCAAAAAGTCAAATACTCAAAGAAAATGTCTGCAATCCTCAGTTTCAAATGCATCAAATAACAAAGAAACAATGTTCATACCTCTAAGTCGGCCTTCAAAGCAGTATGATTGGCTTCATTCCTTTTTAAATTCTTCCTAGGAAAATTAAAGGTCAACACCACTAAAAAGATAATAATTCCTTTGCTAGAAATAAATTGCCCCTATAAAACTTTATTTCAAGGTTTCAAATATAACTTTTTAGCTTTCTTGGACTTCTTGGATTTAAATTTAAGAACATCACTGTCCTTCCTTTTCTTCTTCTTCTCAACTTGAAATTGAAAAGAATTAATTCTTTTATTCTTCTTTTTCTCTTTAACTCCACACAGAGAAGAAGTAACTTTCTTATTCTTTTCTTTCTTCTTAGCTTAAGATTAAGAAGTAGTTTTCTTACTTCTTTTTTTTTTTTTCAACCTTTAATGTGAAGTGGCAAATTTTTTATTTTTCTTTTTCTTTTCCTTTTCGACTTTTAATCAAGAAGCCAAATTATACAAATGGTCTATTAGCCTCATGAAAGACAATCTCCTACTTTATCTCTGCTAAATTCTTTAACAATAGTTTTGAATAGCTCACCTCTAAATTATCATAAGGGATAATCTGTTAGGGTGTATCCTAGGAACTAATCATATAGATTATTAAAATAATACACAATGTATTATGTTTTATTTTAGCCAATGCAATTATTATATTATATTTTTAATTTTTATGCAATTTATAACTTAATATAATAATTGTCCTTAGAATAGTTTTACTATTCCTAAAATGTCCCTAGTCAAGTATTATTATGAAAAGGATAGTAATAGTACATCGAGACTAGCACGTATAGTGACTGATGATTATGAATCATGGATATGTGATATCAAGTCAATACATGAGTAAATTATTAGTGAATAGATGTACTGGACTGACCTAATATGAGAATACTACATGGATAAGATTTGTATCATTAGTAGTTCTCATATGGTCACAATTGCATATAGTCCTTTGACCTGAAGTCACTACGGTTCCCTATAGAAGGGGTTACTCACTTTAATGTCATCCTATGTCACCTTTAATCGGGATGACAAGTAGAGCATTGATTAGATGTGTCACAAATCATGCAGAGAGAAGTGAGTGGTGTAGATGGAATTTTATTACTCTTATAAAAGAGATATATCCTTGGGCTGTTTGATTGAGTGAGATTTAGAAATGCATGGTCATACTCAAATGAATCAATATATGATATTGATAATTTATTTTGAAGTCTATTTAGTATTAAGAAATATAAATTGAACATTGACGAGGATGACACACTCCATGTCTCCAGTTCAATTTGGATATTATTACAAAAGGGATTATGATGCAAAATATTGATCATGTATTAGGTGGATGTCGAATCACAGACATTCTTACTACTTGAGTGACAGTGATGTATTGCTAAATACTGCTCACTATCTATGGCTTAATAATAAGTCATTGTCAATGTAGTAAGATCTTATAGGGTTACACAAAAGGAGTAGGAATAAGATAATAATTAATTAAACTTTAATTATATTAATATCCAATTAATTGGACTTATTTTCGTGCATATATATTATTATTAAGAATAGTAATATGTTGTTCATGTAATATATATATATATATATATATATATATATATATATATAAAATATTATGTGATATTATTTAATATTAAAGTAATATCAAATAATTATGTTATCAGATATTAGATAAATATATTATAAGATAATATTATTTTGATATTTGATAATTATATGCAATTATCTAATATTTAATATATTTATATTATGAGATAATATTATTTAATATTAGATAATTAATAGATAAGTCATATCTCTCCTCATTATCTCTAGAATAAGGATAAGATGAGTTATTAAGTATAATTAAAATTTTGGAAGCATTATCCTAATAGGACTAGGATTGTGACTTGCCTAAGTTCTATAAAAAAAGGCTTGAGGGCAGCACTTTTAATACACACTCATAAGCTTCCAAAAATCCTAAATCACTCAGAAAACATCCAATCCTAAATCCTAGAGAGAAAAATGCATCCTAGCAGATTCATGAAGAGTGAGAGGTTGTTGTTCCGTGTGGATACCATAGAGATGCTATACCTTTCGGCCAGTGTTTGATTCATCCGCTCTCAAGTTTTGATCAGTAGAAACACAAGTGCCCAATAAGTAAAACCCTAATCATTTATTTATGCTTTTTGCATGGATCCTAGGTAGAATTCGGATCAAATTTTAAATTTTTGTTGCATGTGATAATCCGAATTCTCAATATAATCTGATACACCACTATGTCTTAAAAGGATTGGAATCCTTTAAAAGCAGTCTATTTACTTATGTTATTAGCATCCCAAGGAATAAACATGTCTCAAAATGTTTAAGTAAGTCAAAACTACCATGCTACTTTATTTAGGTGATAATTATAACAAAACATAGCCTTACACACTTGGAAAAAGACATCTATAGGGATGAAAGTGATAAAGGTGGCTAATGTGACAATTTTCAACCAACAATCAAAGTTGCCTTCAATCCAAGATCCATCATCCAAATAATGGTTAACATATTCCCAGGATATCTATATATATAACTTTAGTTTAGAATAACCTAAACAAAGAGATGTAAAACAAGTTATAAATCAAAACCTAAAAATCTCATCAATAAGCTTCAAAAGTGGTAATCTTTTATATGCCTTACCCTACCTACCAATACAAGGATAGATTTGATTAGCAAGAACGTTCTTGACCTTTGGAGGATAATCCAAGAAACATTCAAAAAGAAATAATTGTAAAGATGTAGAATAAGCAAAACTATTAATATAATACCTACCATTAAAATGCTTAATCTAACATTGAAGTTGATTAAGATGGAGGTATAGACCCACAAAGAAAGTCGAAGCTAAAGCTGTCACTTTCTTAATATGACATAAGCTACTATGAGAAGAATGTTTATATTTAAGGTCTTAACTGAAGGACCTAAAAAGATAAAATAATTAAGTTAATGGGCTACAAAAGCAGGAAGAAATAAAATTTTCTCTTCATTAGCACTAGAGCTTTTATCACGCACAAAAATGTCTTTCTTATCTTTACTAACACTTTTATTAGGCTTCTTAAAGAAATACTTTAACCATTTTGAAAAGGAAGATTCACCCTTCACCACATTTGTGCTTTTGGCACATTCCTTAAGGTAAATTTTTAACCAATATGCTATATCATACTTAACATTTCTTAAAAAAGTAATTTATATCTATCTTATTAAAAATAAGAAGATGATATAAAGCAAAAACATTATCTAGGGTAGGAGTAAGATTCCCTACTTGATCATAAAAACATGAGTACCACTCACCCACCTCTTGATAAGACAACACAAGTTTATTATATTCCTTTGCACTTGAAAATAGCTAAAGCTTTGATTACATTTAGAACACTTAGCCCCTCTAAAAGCTTCATATGGTCTTTATTATCTAAAACTTCCTGCCTTCAAGCATTAAAGACCTTAATAAGAGAAGACCTAGAGACAAATCTTATTACACTAAAGGAAAGTTCTTTTTTGCCAATTTAAGGAGCAATATGTGATTGTGGTATTCCATTTTCCCAAAAGCATCATTTTTTAGAGAAAATTCAAAAAATGGTTGAAAGTTTAAAGATAGAGAAATTATAATTTGTAAAGGAATTTTTCAAATGATGAAAATAATAAAATGAAAATGAAAGAAGGCTAAAATTCAATTTTTATAGAAAGACATGTTGTATAATAACTAAATGATCATAATGATTTATTTCAAAATGATTGCAAGTATTTAAATTTAAAACACTTCACTTCAATTCCATCAGACAGCTCAAAAAGTTATATACATTTCAAAGAATGTTAAACTTAGTCTTAAACAATCTCATGGGATAAGTCCTCATAAAACTTCTTCAAGAAGACATCAATATAGTAAAAGACTATTACAACCCTTACAAAACTATGCAAAATATTATAGTGAGAATTCATGCCTCATTATACTCTTTCATTATGATGGTTCGCATGCAAGGGGCTTATTAGTGATACTTAGATCTACAAAGTCTAATAATTAGGAAATTATTTGAAAAAATATAAGAGATTAAGGAATTAGTTAAGTCACTACAAAAGAGCTTAAAGCTTCATACGGATTGCCTAATAAAAGGATCATGGACTATATGCTCCTAAAAGATTAAAATAAGCTATCCTAAAAAAAGCCTAAGACTTTGAAGGATACCTCAAAAAAGGCTTAAGCAACCAAAAGATTATCTTTATCTCAAAAGAAGCTTGAATGCTCAAAAGATCATCCTTGCCTTCAAAAAAGGTATAATACAGGTCAAAAGACTATCTTCTTTAATGATAGTAAAAAAGGATCATAAGATTTTTCCTCTGAAGAAATCAATTCCAAAAAGTGTTAGGAAGGATTATAAGATCTTACCTTTGAAGAGGTTATCTCTAAAGAGGTTTATAAGGAGTTAAAAGACTTCACCTCCAAAGAGATCTAACCATCATCTCTATAAAGGGCATAAAAGATTATAAAATCTCACTTCTAAAGAGATTAGATAAAGTGAAAAGATGTCATTCTAAATGAGGATTCAGAATGGGTTAGAAGACCTACCTTAATTATCATCTCTATTGAGGGCATAAAGGATCATAAGATCTCACATCAAAAGAAATTCCAAAAAGTCAAAAGACTCTATCTTAAATAGAGATCCAAAATGCATTAAAAGACCACCTTATATTATAAAATGTGTGAAAGAGCCTGTAAAAAATTACCTTTTCTCCTCATTTATACTTAATACTTAAAAAGGATTATCTGTTTTGTCTTAGGCACTGCTTCTACCATAAAAGCCTAAACAAATAAGATTTTATGGAGGTCGAAAGGCTAGCTAGCGATCATTCGATCATAGGTAAAAGATTGCTTGACTATGATAATAAAGCAAACCATTTCCTAAACTCTTTGGAATACTTGGAGTATACAACTTAAAAGAATTAGAATAAAGGCTTTGCCATGATCCATGAGACTAGTAGGCATATCATGCTTGACCTTATTCAATCATGCAACTTTTAGACCATAATGAATATAAATGCCCTTATACTTAATAGACCACTTACTCAACCTAACCATAATATACAATACACTTAATGTCTTATAAGAAACCATTTAGCTATTCTGTAGAAAAATACCATTATCATTGTCATCATTACCATTGTTACCACAAAGGACGTCTATTAACTTGTACCATACTATGCCTTTTATCCTTTAGATTCCTTAATAATATGACTTTCTATATTAAAAACTATTATTCCTTGCGACTTATATTCACATTAGCCATTTGAACACCTATAAATACATTCCTTATAGATGAAGAAAGGGAGGATGAAAAGGAAAACATGGACAAACAGATATAAAAGAACAAATAGATAAAGAAGAATGAAAAAAGAGACAAATAGATAAAGATAGGCAATGGACACACCAGTAGTGAAATAGTTTAAGGGATTTTAAAAACTTCTAAGTTTATTAGCTCACTTAATCTTCTAAACCCATCTATCTTTAAAAAATTCTAAGAAATTCATTGAGTTTAAGAAATATAGCCCTTTTGCCCTATTTATAATCGGGTTATTGAGTGCTTATTCTTCATCTACCCTTATAACCACTACCCTGTACTTTATCATTGTACTTATGCCTCCTAATTAATGAACCCATTAAAAATTTCCCCTAACAGGTGCTGCCTTTTGACATAGATGGATATCTAGTGTATTATAGCACTTCTAAAGTTATTCTTAGATGTGTCCTAATGCAATGAGGCAAGGTAATAGTATATGCTTCTTGACAATCAAAAACACATGAGCATAACTATCTAATACATGATTTGAAGATAGTAGCAATAACATTTGTTCTAAAGATTTGGAGGTACTATTTACATAGGGAATCTTGTAAATCTATATTGACCATAAGAACTAAAAGTATATCTCTGAGCAGAAAGACTTAAATTTAAAGTAAAGATGATGGATGGAGATTGTCAAGAATTATGACCATTTCATCTTTTATAACCTTGAGAAAGTTAATAGTAGTGGAGGCTTTAAATATAAAGTTAGGAAACAACATGATTGAAATATCTTCTAAAGATTATGGAGTGTTGCTAGCTTAAGTAGTAATTCATTCCTTTTTTTTTAAAGAATAAAGGATGCTTAGAAAATTGAGTCAAACTATGAAACATTAATGAGAGATGTAACTAAGAACCTAAAGACAAGTTTAACCATTGATGAAGAAGGAATGATTTGTCACTATGGGTGAATTTAGGTTCTTTCAAGTGAATGAAATAAGTTATTACATCTATCTTATAATTCTTCATAAACCATGCACCCCAAAATAACCAAAATGTACCATGATTTGTAATACACCTTGTAGTGGAAAGGAACGAAGAGAAAGGTAATTGATAATATGATGAAATGTCTTATATGCCAGTAGGTGAAAGCAAAACATTAACAATTAACTATAATGCATTAACCATTCTTAATTCTAAAATAAAAGTGGGAAAAAGTAATAATGAATTTTCTAATAAGTTTTTAATGACCCAAAGAGGTACGACTCTACTTGGGTTATTATTGATCAATTAACCACGTTAACATATTCCTTACTAATTAAAACTACCTTCTCAATAATCCAGTATACCTACGTGTATCTTAATAGGATAATACCATTATATGGAGTACCAATCACCATCATATCAGATCAAAGAACACAATTCATGACCTACTTCTAATAATTATTCTAGCAAGCTTTGGGAACTTAATTGTGATTAAACATAACTTTTCACTTACAAATAAATGGGTAGTTAGAGGAAACAATCCATATTTTAGAAGATATGCTTAGAGCTTGCACCCTAAAATTTGAAAGTAATTAGGAGAAGTACTTACTATTGATCAAGTTTACTTGCAATAATAGTTATTAATCAAGTATTAATATAGATTCATATGAAACATTTTATGGTTGAAGTTTGAACTAGGAAAGACGAAACTTTTAAGGCCAAACTTAGTAATTGATGCTTTAAAAAAGACCCAAATCATTAGAAATTAATTAAAAATAACATAAGATTTGTAGAAATTCTTTTACAACTAAAAGAAAAAGCTTAAAATTTCATGAAGGAAATATATTTTTTCTAAAAGTTTCAACCATGAAAAGTATGATGCAATTTAGAAAGAATAGAAAATTTATGCCTTTTTTTAGACCTTTCCCGATTTTCTAGCACATAGGACTTATAGCTTACTAATTAGAATTATAGGATAGTTTACAAGCCATACATCCATTATTTCATGTTTCTATGCTCCAAAAGTATATGTAGGATGCATCCTATGTGATTAAAGAAGAACCATTGCAATTAAACTCCAAGTTGTCATACAAAGAGTAATCAATTGAAAATCTAAATCGTCAAGTCTAGAAGTTGAGATCTAGATAATTACTTTCTCTAAAAGTTTGTTTGGAATAATATAAAATAGAGGAAGCTACTTGAAAGTTAAAGTTAGATACACAGTAGAAATATTCACACATATTTTGTGAGTAGTAGGGTATAATGTTAATAAATTTTTGTAAATATTATAAAAATAACAAAGTTTTGAGAATTCGAGGATAAACTTGTTTCAAGGGAGAAGTACTATTACACCTTTTAGAATTTAAAATATTTTATTTAAGAATAATGAATTATTATAATAAAATATAGGAATAAAAATTTTTACATGAAATAATTGGGAAATGGATATTATGAAATATTTGAAAAAAGTCTAAACAAGATTAAAGATGAGTATACAAGTATGGAAGAGATTTATGACTCTTTTCTAATTTTTCCCTTATCATTCCCTTTTATTTTCCTAATTTTTCAATTCATTCCCCATTTTTCAATAATAAAATACCCTAAATCCCATTGTCCTCTTTCTCTTTTCTTCTTTGCATTCAATCAAGGTATAAATCCTTATCAATTACTCATATTCTTCAATTCAAGTAAGGTAAGTCCTCCTAAACTTTAATCTTTGCTAAGTTTTTCCTTTATTTTCTTTTGAATTTGGATTAATTAAGTGATTTTACCTCAAAAAGGAATTTGAGCCCTAACTTGGATTGTTAGGATTTTAGATGAATAGGATCGAGCAAATCAAAATTCCTTTCACTTAGCATTTTCTTTATATAAGATGAGCAAACATTCTAAATAGATTTGAAGGTTTTTGAATGATTTGAGTTGGATGGTGGCAAGTTTGTTGTGTTTTTCCTAAATCTATAAGATATTTGATGATTTATGTGTTTTTATTTGGAATTTTTGTTAAATCTACCTTATATGATGTTATGATAGACATATAGAGTGTGTTGTTTAAGTATTGTAACTTGTAGGATGAAATCTTGAAGATTTAATCTTGAATGAATAGTGAATTCATAGGAAATTTTGCAAAAAACTAAGCTATAATCATTACATAGTTGATTATACCTTAAAATTTTGTTTTATGCATAAAGATGATTACATAATTCATTATATGTTAAAAATGTTATCCTGTAGATCTCTATGATCAATTTTGTAATTAATTATACTTCAACAAAGTTACTTTCTAGGTATGCATAATTGATTATAGTCTATGTACTTTTAGATGTTGTTTATCACATAGTTGTTTCATTACTATAAAATAGCTTATTAACATCATGTATCTAGGGGATTACATGTTGAAAATTGATCGATACTTTGTCAAATATCATTGTATGCATGGTTTTAATGTTAATTTTGAAATCATCATAAACTATAACAATAATGTTAATTTTATATTAAAAATAACTAATGTTATTTATTTTATAATCACTGTGAAAAATAACATTAAATTTTTTTTCAAACAATCAATGTGTAATCTCTGTAAAACCACCTTAATTGATTTAAATTACCAGCATGGTATGTAGGCTAAAGCTCATCCCTCACTCCTTTGTCTTAAGCTCTAATCCATCTCCTTATTCCTCATTCCCTCATTTCCCTAGTTCACCTATATTACTAACCAGAAATAGCTGTAATATCCCCAAATAGCATCTAAAAAAAAATATATTGACATTTTATGGTTAAGCGAGCTTAGTGTAGGAAAATATTATGATAGGTGACCTTCTGGGAAGTTGTCCCAAATTTCTTAAGTTAATTAGGAAAATTATAAGATGGTTCAAAAAAAAAAGAAGAAGAAAGCCCAAATGTGAGCCCAAGGACTAAATTGAAAAAATGGCTAAAGAAAGTTGGGAAAAAGTGGAATTATGAAAAATTGTGGGGGCCAAATTGTAATTTTTCCTAAAAGCCTTGGCTTTGCCCAAATTTTCCCCAAATTTCTGGACAGAGAGCTGAACATGGATCAGCCCCATTTTGCTGCCGACTTTGAGAAAAAATGAAGCGAAAAATCTTCAAAACTCTAGAATTTTCCCCACACTTCTTCAAAAAGGCCCTTCTCTCCATATATAAAGATTTTCCTTGAAAATTCAAGAAAAACTTCAGCACCATCTCCTCTTCTTGCACCAGCTGAAACTCCTTGCTTCCAAAGGAGAAAGAAATCAAGCTTCCAAGCTAATTCAAACACACAAATAAGAAGATTTAATTATAGAATTTCAAGGTAAACTACTTTTCCACCTCCTTCTTCTTGATTTCTTGAAAAAAAATTTCCAAATTTGAAGACCTCATCTCCTTCCTCCTAAAACCAGAAATCCATCTTTGTAGAAAAGAGTTTGAAGCTTTGAAATAACCAAGTTTGGAGGTGAGTGACAATTCCCTACCATTTTCTTAGAATTTTGATTCAAGAATTATAAGATTTTGAATTCTAGATTGGTTAATTTGTTACTTTGATGTGAGGCCATGCAATTAGGAGCATGGTGATGTTCTGAAACTTTGGACATGTATTTGAATGTTATTATCATGGTATTAGCATGAGGAATGCATGAGAATACAAATTTTGATGTTGGAAATGAGTGGTGAATCCAATTCATGAATAACAATGCTTGCTGGAAAGTTTCTGGAAAACTTAGAACAGTGACTTCAAGTGCACGAATTTTATGGGCTACATAGGTTTGCTTAAAAATTCAAAACTAAAAACCCTATAGTCTCTTATGATGTTAGGATCAACATAAAATTTATTGAGAATTTTTAGAAGAAGATATAATTTCGGAATGGGGCCATTATTGGGAAGTAGTCCAGATTCTCAGAAACAGAACGCCTGGGCATTTTTTCTCGGGTTTTAATTTTTTTGAGGCACTATATGGACTATAAAAATTTTACAAAAATTCATACAAACCCTTTCATATGTTGGTTAAAACATATAAAATTTTAGTGTCAGTAAGAGCTCATTTACCTATTTAATAAATTCTTAACATTTCGGGGCTCCAGTGCTGCCAAATCTGGAAACCAATTTGGGAGGGTGAACTTGAACGAATTTCTGGGCAAATTCAGTAGTGATTATGAGAAAAATCATAACATGAAACTTGTTTAAGATGTTATTAATAACATGGAATTTGATGGGAATTTTTAGAGTTGATTTATTTAGCCAAATAGGGCTAAACTTTTTATTGCACTCTGCTGGCCCTGTTTTGAGCCTGCACGTGAACAGTATCATAGTGTAATAGATTTTAAGCCCAAATTGGAGGGTAGTTGGTTGGAATTGCCCCATTAGGACCTTAGTTAAGTAATGAAAACTTTGAAAATTTAATTAGAATTAATTAAACATAAGTGGAGGGCTTAGTAAAAAAAGAAAAAGAAGAATATAGTATAGGATTAATAAACTTTAATTAAAACATAAACTAAGCTATTCTTTCTAAATTTTTTATATGTAGATGCATTATTAGAATATATGTTGTTCATGTGCAAACTTAAAATGATTGTTTTACATGTGTGTATGTCATTGTGTGGCATGATTAGAATGGATGTTACCTAAATGGCTAATGGGTACATTTGACCTTACCATTGATTATTGGATTATAAATATGCTTATAATAGCTATTGGATTCTGAAATACTATAATATTTCTGAATCCCTCTTGGATATGTTATGTGGGGGGAGTATTACATCCTTCTAAAAGAAGGAGAGGCGTGGTAAGGGTTAGAGGGATAAGGATGGTGGCCTCGGCCTAGGGTGGTGGGGAATAAGGTTGAATTGGTGATATAAGGGAAAACCTGTACCTTATCAGCCATTTGTTAATATCCAAACTAATCATTTCATAATTGTGTAGTTAAGTTTCATCTAATTAGATGCTTAACATTAATGACACATATTATAACTAATTTGAATCGAGGAAACTCATAATACATTGGGAT
Organism: Sindora glabra; assembly: GCA_020226215.1. Taxonomy (NCBI): domain Eukaryota; kingdom Viridiplantae; phylum Streptophyta; class Magnoliopsida; order Fabales; family Fabaceae; genus Sindora; species Sindora glabra. Next base: position 82,581,386 of record CM035227.1, read on the forward strand.
TATGATAAAAGTAAATTGTCATTCACTGAGTATTATAAATACTCATTCTTGTTTGTATTATTACTTCCTTTTTACAAATAAAGAACCTAAGTTGGCGCCGATAGTTTGATACTTGCATGAAGACCTATCTGTCACCATTTACATTATTTACTTTCCAGATACTATGTTACACATTAGTATAAGTATTTAGTCAGTCAATATACTAATTTGTATAATATTTTAGTTCATGTTTGTTTTGTTACCTACTTATGTATATAAGATGTAGTACTACCCCCTTTGTGTTTAATAAAAGTAATAGTTGTATATGTATATTTGTGTAAATATGAGTTAATTGTGGTGGTAAAGGCTTGTAAAGGTGTCTAATTGATACATTATTATCAGTTAGATATCTTTACGCCAGTTACGACGGCTGTGGGAACAGGTCGTATCAATAGCAACCAACATCTTCTATAACTTTACAAAATTGCAATTTCAACAATTTTAAAGAGTAAATTATGTTAAAAAATATTAAATATGATGAAAGGTTATTTATAGTACCCCAATGAAAGGTATATACTTCACTAAATCTGTCATAATATTCATTGCTCAATATGCGATGTGTGTACTCCTTAGAAAAGCCTTGTAAATACAATACCTATAGGTGTAATGAGAATTTAGGAAAAATTAGTGTATGATATTATAAATTTTCATATAACTAAATAGTAAATAATACCATAAAAAGTAAAAAAAAATGAATGAGATTAAATTTCTTACTTATACAAATCTATAAAAGCTATATTAAAATATTAGGCAACAAAATATGGTCAATTATTGAAAAAAAAAAAGAATTGCAAGAACAAATACAAAAACTTAACAAATTTTTGCTTTTACATTTTACGTTATAACGAGAGTACACAATAACACATATTTAACAAGCTAATAGAGATTTAGTCTTGTAAAATAATTAGTAGGAAAAAACATAAAGAAGAATTACAAGGTTGGAATCGGAACATACCTTATTATATAGATAATTATTTTAAGGTTAGAAAAGCTTCATGGTGAAATTTGTAAATAATGTCATGTTTTATTCTTTTTTATTTTTTATTTGTGCTATGCTTTGACATTTTCATTTTTAATTCATGCTTGAAGTTGAAGTTTCCATGTCAATTGCCATAAAAAGTTAAAATCTAAGTTTATATTAAATGCTAGTCAAGTAAAAATCACCATCATCTTTAATATGACATTGTCATTCCATTAAGTAATATTTGATGTCAATTACCAAACAAGACCTAACATCATAATAAATGAATGTCATTTATTAAAAAAATAGATTTCTTTTGCTTGACCAACTTCTTCTATAACCATTTCAAAATAATTACAAAATCATTCTAGAATGGCCAAATACAACAAACATGTATATCAAATATTAAGTTTAAATCTTATAAAAATACTAATATCATTTTATAAGTTGATTTATTTTATTTTTAATTCAACTTACTCTAATTGAAATTTGATGCATTACAATTCTTTTTTACATTATAATATTTTTCTTGTACAATTAAATAGATACAAGTAGTGATAGATTGAATGTAAGTAAAAAATGGGAAAGGAGACAATTTATTATGAAAATTGATTCTTCCATTTTATTTATTTTCATGTTAGTACATTGACATATACAATAAAAAATATTACTTATAATGAACAACTAACTTTTTATTTACAATTAACATATATGACATCCTAACACAAATTAAAAGGAAAAGTGGCAATCCTTTGTTCGTAAATCCTTCATATTACTTGAAGGTTTCTAAGTTAGAAGGTGTAGCTTTTTGTAAAGTGATAATAAATTATAACAAGAAAAAAGTTGCATTACTATTTTTTGCATCTATTAATACAAAAATGCACATAAACTTCTTTTCACTACAATTTATTATCAATTTTGCAACCTATAGATTTTTTCAATATCTCTAAATGTGCCATTAATATGGAACATGAGTTATCTTTATATCGAATGCAACTAAGACAGATTTTGAAATTAAAGTGAAGGGTATAGGCTTTTAGAATCCATCAATAGAAAAGGCTTCTGAGATGAATGGTGTGAATTGTTATATTAAATATTGAAAAGGTACTAGAATCTCTTAAAGTTTCTTCCAAGGACTTGTACCTTCACTTTAGCAGTAAACATAAGTGTTTTACAAAGCATTTGGAAGGATTCTTATCTGAGGTTTTTCCAAATGCTTTGTAGAATTCTTGTGTTTATAAATAAAGTATGGGTATAAGTTCTTGGAAGAAATTTTGATCAATTTCATAACCTTCTAATAACATTGGTATTTCTAATTAACATGACAATATACACACTTAAACTTAGACATTTCCTAGATGTCTCAAATAGAGGGTAAGAATGAAACTTATATGTAATAGGGAAAACATTAGACATTGATCATTAATTAACACTAATGTTTTATATAAAATTTATTTCATATGCAACTATTAATATACCTGTAGTCATAAACTTTGACAGTTTCTTGATACCTCTCAATGGTTGACTATTAATGCATAGTAAAACATTAGACATTAATCATTAATAAAGACCAACATCTTACATATTCTTTATTTCATACATTAACTATTGATATACCTTTAGAAATCATAAATTTTGATAGTTTTTTAATACCTCATAAATATCATCCTTAATAAATGCTTGCCATTTTTTACAAGTTAGGTGGCTAGTGGTATATTTTTAGATGTTGGTTAGGTAAAAAAAGTGACATGGTAATTGCATCCAATTCCAACAAATTACATTAAATTTTTAATAAATAACAAACATTGTTTACCATTATATATATATATATATATATATATATATATATATATATATATATATATATATATATATTAGTATAATTCCTACATCTTGATAATTTTTCTAACAATAGATTCCATTTTCTCAAACAATATTATTGACATCAAAGTATGATAAATTCTCATATGTTGAAAAGATTTGATTTATTTTCCTTATGTTAAAGTACTTTATAAGATTTATAAATATTAACCATCCATTCCTTGTAATAGCAATTGGAATATGAGGGCAACATACTCGCCAATGTTGTATAATTAAAAATACTTCAAATCTTTTGATCATGGCAATCATATTAAAACATAAATATTTTCTACCTATGACTATCTATTTGAAGATAGAACTTAAGTGTGGTTTGATGAGATGCTTATAATCATAAGATTCAAAACTTTTTTAAATATGTAGCAACAATATGTGTATTATCCATTTATGCCATCTAAATAAAAGATAAAGTGAAAGAGAAATTTATGAATAGAATGAAAAATAATAAATATCAATTATTGAACCAAGATCAATATGTAAATTTTATATCTCCCAATGAGATATTCATATGTATTTTAGACAACTGCTATAAAAAATCAATATGTATACTTTTGATGTTTTAATTTCAACATTAGTTTTTTTTTTACTTTAAATAACTTTAAAAGGCTGATGTCATAAGTATTGGCAATTCTTAATATCTCGTAAATACCATTGATACAAGTTAGGTGGGTGATGCAACATCTTTATATGCCAATTAGGTCAAAAAATCAACATGATAATTACATATCCCAATTTTCTTTTCAAACTCTTCCTAATTTTTCCAAACCATGTTAGTTTTTTAATAAATAGCTAATGTGATATATTTTTATTCTATTTTTTCAAACATAACTTCTACATCATGACATTTTTTTAACAAAGGATACTATTTTCTCAAAAAGCATTATTAACTTCTACATCTTGACATATTTCTAACAATATTTACCATTCACAAATCATTTTGCTAACTATATTATTAACATTGACTAGTAAACATTGAACAACCAACATTATATGTAAATATTTGATGAAATTTATAAATCATTATACATTATGTGTTTTTCATAAAATAACAACTCACACAAAAACTATAATGCATCATCTATATAATTTATAACATAGTAACTCATTTCTCATGTTGAAAAGATTTAAATCATTGTTGCAAATTCTCGTGTTAAAGAGATCTAATCTGTGTTCATCATGTTGAAGTGCTTAACCATACTCTAAAAATATTAGCTATATGCTCTTTACAGTATTGGGTGGAATATTAGGATAGAACACATCATCGATGCTGCACAATTAAGAATGTTTCAAATCTTATAATCATAAGTTTTCCATCAGACCACAAATATCTTATGATCATGAGCATTCCATCCTAGTAAAAGATAATTATGGTTTGATGTGAAATACATAATCATAAGAATTGAAGTATTTCTAAATATATAACAAGGATGGGTGTGCTGTTATCTTATACCACCTAAATAAAAAATAGAGTAAAAAAGAAATTTGTAAAAAACTATAAATGTTAGTTATCAAATCAAATCGATGTATAAATATTTTATATCTCTAGTGAGATGATTAGAATTCTTTTTGGGAAATATTTATTAATTTAAAATTAATGTCCTACATTTTACCTTTTTTAAGAAAGCACTTTTCGATGTTAATTAAATATAAAATCGACATATTAACTTTTCACTCTTACTAGTAGGATGCTTTAGATGTTTTTTTTTATGACAATTAAGAACAACATCAACATGATATATTTTTAAGCTAAAATTTAAACACCAATTATTTCAAAACCAATGTAGTAAGTTTACTGCTAATGTAAAAAATAAGAACTGTATTAACATAGATGTTGGTCATAAATGATATCTGTCATTTTAAGTTTGAATGTAATTTTAAAAATGTCACTATATTAAAATAGACATTGATGATAAGGCAATCAATAAATTGGATAAATATTTTAAGGCCAATTAAAAAGGATGGTGCTATTTTGATATATGAAAATGTATTATGATGTGGCTCTTTTGATATTTAAGTTTAATTTACCTTATTGCTCATGAGAATTAATATGAGGTTGATGTGACACTCTTGTAAATGGAATTTCAAATCCATTATTTGCTTGTTAAGGATAAGGATGACTTATAGGGATAAAAATGGGCTTGTAAATGATAAGGATATATAAAAGCTGTAAGCAAAATTTACTTACTTTTTTTTCTTTATTATTTCTATTTATTGTGTGATATAAATGCGGTATACATGACTTGAGGAATTACGAAAATATGTAACATGATGAAAGTTATGATGATATTAATAAAATTATATGGTGAAATATATGGAATAGGCATTAGAACTTAAAAAGGGTAAATTAGGTTAGTAAAAGTTTCAATGCTTGTGATTTGTTTACTTTAGAATATTTACTCACTAAATCCTAGATTTATTCCACCATATATAATTCTATAAATTCTCAAACAAATGAATTTCTACCACCACTGTAGCAAGGGTAGCCCTTTAGGTACCCTTTTTCTTGCATGTGATAGCATATGGATATTTTTAGCTTGTAAATGGATATAATTCCTTTAAATCTTCCTTAGATAGGCCTCGATAGACAAAAGGTGACATATTGCATTAGGTTCTATTTAGTGGTATTAGATAGATCAGCTGATTAATGACCACTTACGAGAAACTTTAAGCAAATCTAACTCTCTCTCTCTTCTCTATAACAATGTATATGTAAATCACTAAAATTTTGAAATGTAAATATTGCTGCCTTTTCATATTCTATCATTGCTAATTAAAGTATTATGAAACATCTCCAATTAGGAAAAGCTAGTGAATACTAGTAAACTGGATTTCACATTAGCTATGGCTTTGAGAAAGTCTTGAAAAAATAATACCAAACATATCATTTAAACCTACCAAAGTTTTAGTAGAACCTTCTTTGATTAAGGACATTAGTTAAGGGCAACCAACACCTATCTAAAATGTTATCTATCTAATAACTTATGTGTCCACCTACTATATAAATATGTATATATTTCTAGAACACACTTAAGACAAATATATACAACTTGATATGCATATAGAACAAGTTTCTTATTCTAACTATGTAATTACCTTATCATTGTACCATAAATCCTGAGTGAGTTTAAATGATTTGGTTTATCGTATAAAGCCTAGAAAAAATGGAATTTATAAGGAATAAGTTATAATAGATGAATGAATAAACTATTAAAAATTGGAACTTAAAAAACATATGTTATTCAAGATAAGCATTACAAATATGTAAAAGTACAAATTAGGAAACATTTTCATCTTTAAAAACTTACTTGTATGGAATAACAAATCTAAAGTGAACTTTCACCATAATCTTTTCTTCAAGAACTAGTTTGATAAAATAATTATTTCATAATTCAATCTTATTTTCTTAAAAAAAACACCTTGTAAAAAATATTACTACAGAATTGTGATAAAACATCAATATATTAATGTCAACTAAAATGAAAAATGATGTATATAATAGCACAATAACATTTTTGAAAATACACAAAACTTATCACATTAGCTTTAATTAAAAACTAACATTGTAAATCTATAATATCTTTCTATATCATTTATTAAAGAATCGACATGTAAAAACAGGTAAAAAGTTGGTATAAAAAATAGAGATAAAGCTACCACATTGGTTTTTTTTATATAACCAATATCTAAAGTGATGCCTTGGAAATAAATACACCTTAATATATTGATTTCGTATTAATAACTGAAATGGTTAGTATACCAGATGACCTGGATTTCATGTTATACACTCTGACTCTCCATTTTTTTATTAAACAATCTTTAGCAAAATCTCTTATTAGGAATCTTTTTGAAAGAACCCATCCATTTTTTACCTGTAAACATCACATAATGGATAGTTTATTTTGATGAGATTCACATCAAGATTTAATGAAATTCTAGTTTAAAATCCTATAAAGTCACCTTATCCATTCTTTAAAGTCTTTGGCAAGCTCATATAATAGGTGGAGTGTTTCTACAAGATTTAAAGCTTAAATTGTGTTTTGAAACCTTTTTATAGGATGGCTTCAATGAAATATACTGTTGATAGAAATCTTCTAAAGCATACCATCCATTCTCTAATGTATCTAATGTTCTTGAAAAATATTTCAATGAGATTCATAATAAGATCAATAATAATGATTTGAAATTTATTATGATATATGATTTTTATTATATTTTCATTTGTAATTTCTTCGTATAATAATTTGGTATAATTGTAACCATCATTTGATATTTATTTTCATTTTTGAATTTGTAAATATATTTAATCTTTTCTTATTATTATTTTTTATCTTTACTATATAATGATATCATTGTTCAAAGTTTCAAAAATTTTATTATGTAAAATTATCTTTGCTATTTATAACAAAGTTTGTTAAAAAAATTCATGTATACCATGTTAGTTATTTAATAAAAATTGGATATCAATTTTCAACTTATTACATTAATTTTTAAATATCTAATGTTGAAAGAAATACCAAAAGTTATATTTAAAAATAGGTTTAAACATTAGACATTGATTACATATAAGAATTTGTGTCTAAAGGTATATTTACAACTAACTAATTATTATATTTTATGGGAAAACACAAAGACTTACCATATTGGTTTAGGTTGATAATCAACATGTAAAAATATGGCAACAACTAACTTATAAAACCACATTATCCTATTAATAAGGTTATAGGAAATTATGAAAAATATAGAACATCGAATATGAAAATAATCAACATGTAAAGAAATTTCAAGGTCACACTTTAAACTACAAATGCTTAACGTGTTAATGTTTAAACTACCCAAAACAACCTAAAAGCATGGAGTATGGCTACTACATCATGTACTACATGCACTATTTGTTGTCTACTTATGAACCTTTAGTAAAATAATCACTTACTTATTTATAACTCATCATATGCTAGCTTAATTAGCTGGATTGGTCTTGATAATAACATATTAGTTATATATAAATTACAGCTCTTTAGGAACAAGCCCAAACTATACACTTAAGAACAACTTGATGAGGTTAGAGAAATTTAGGCAAAATAATTCATCGGGAATGGAGCTTAACTAGAATGAATAGCTTTGGGGGTTCTTGAACATGACTAGTGGTTGTAATTAACTTTTGTAAATAAGTTATTGACAGTTGGTTTAGTTATAAATGATTTATTGTAACTTGTATTTAATGTATAAATTAAAGTTTAGAAATTTTATATAAAAGCTTTTACAATTAGTTTTGTTGTTATCAATTTTTATCTCATTTTTGCAATTGCTAAGAATTGTAATTAGTTTTTGCACATGTTAATTGTTTGTTTCTAATTATGTTATTAATTGGTTATTTTTTTATAAGTTCTCTTTAAAAAAATTATGCATAAAAAGATATTAGTTTTTTATTTAAAATTGACGTCTTTTAATTTACAATGCCAGTTATTTATATACCAATTAACATTATTTTGTTAATTAGTAAGATGATGTCCTTGTACTTTTGACATTAGTTTGTTACAAATAATCAACATCTAAATCCTACCAATTAGTGTGACTTGAAAATTAAAAAAAAAAGTGAAACAATGCATCATTTCCAAGTTTCACCATGAAAGTCTTTTAACCTTAAAATAATTCTCTCTCTAACTAGACATCCTCTCCTTCCATCTTAAAGATGATTCTCTTTAGTTTTACATTTTTGCTTGTCAAATTTTTTTACAAGAATGAATCTCTATTAGCCTATGGCTAAATCTATAAGCTTGTATACTCCCTAGAAAAATGCAAAATTTAATAGTAAGTATTTGTTTAGTTTTTGATTTTATTCTTACAATTTAGTTTTTGATTTCATAATCCACTATATTTTATTGCCTTCAATTTTAATGCAACTTTTATAAGTTTTTATAGGTTAAAAATTTGATTTCATCTATCTTCTCCTGCATTTGATCATATTATCTACCATTTATTTATATGAAATATGTACTATCATTTTCTTAAAATTCAATGAATGCTTATTGCATTTTCAACAATTAAATTGAACCTTGCTTTTTTAATGAGTGCTAACTTCACATATTGAGCAATATGTATCATGATAATATCTAATGCATCATTTATCTATGCTTAGGGTATTGGATAGAACCTTTCATATTTTTAAAATTTTTTATAAAAATTTATTATTTATAATTGTTATCATTGGGATTTTGTAGTATCATATAGGATATTATTTTTTATTTCCAGGTATGGTGCTCTGGAAAGTAGAATGCAAAAGGAATAAGGAGGATTCAAAAAGGAAGAACTAACTAAGGAGGTTAAGTTAGGAAGGAGGAATTAGAATGAGGGAAATAAGGGCAAAATATATCATATCAATTATTTATATAAACTAAAGTAGTATATTTGACATTAGATGTCAATTATTTATTAAAAAAAATGACATTGAATGTCATTTTCACATGACATTAATAAATGACATAGCATTAGTTATATATATTAACCAACGTTATTGCCATTTTTTATGAAAATTTTACAACAAATGTTAAATTTGATATACAATGTTGTTTGATTAAACATCAATTGTAAACCAACATCTAATCCTCTAAACATTCGACATTAATCAACTACCTTGTAGTAATGAAAGGACATTTTGCATGATGTAAAAGATAATTTCAATTAGTGCCTATATATCCTTAATAGCTTGTTAAGTGATGTAGAAAATCTTTAATAATTTCACTTAACACGGGTACTTGTTGTGCTAAGATTGTTTTACTAGAAAGTGGAGAAATAGTTAGAGTGACAAAAGCTTTATAACATTAGTTAAAATGTCCATTCATTGAAAACTAACATTGGAAAAAGGGTCAACATATGTATCTTCCACTAACTTGCTTACTTTATTTAGAAAGGAGAAAAAAAATTTTTATATGTGTTTACTTGATGTTAAAGTGTCATAGAGATATTCTTCAAACATTAAGAACCTTATTTCAATGAAAAACATGAAGCTATTTGGTTTGAAGTCTTGTAATTGCTATATTCTAATGCAACAACTATTATCAGAAGCTATTCAATCAATCTTGTTGAAATATGCCAAACATGCTAATACTAGAATTTGTTTCCTTTTTGGCATAATGTGTAGTATGTTCGTTGACCCTAAAAATCTAGATAATTTGCAAAGAGAAGTTATGGTTACACTATGTTAACTTGAGATATACTTCCTACCTTCCTTCTTTGACACATAATGCGTCTAGCTATCCATTTAGTGAGAGGGGTAAAATTATGTGGTCCAATTTACTGGAGGTGGATATACCCCTTTAAGTAATATAAGAAAATCCTAAAAGGGTGTTTCAGGAATTGACATTGACTACAAGGATGCACTATTGAAGGCTACATCGCTAAGGAGGTAATCATGTTCAATAGTAAGTGCTTACAAAGTGTAGAGGCTATTAGACTTCTAAAGTCTCATATAAGGGAAGAATTACTAGTAATGGCATATCAGTTATCTAGGTGATAAGCGTGAGTGATGGAATATGCTTTAGGCCCATTTTTACATCCTGCATAATAATGATAAGTTAAACCTTGCGTGATGAGCATATAACCCTTGCAAGGAAACTAATACCACTATAAAGTGGTTATTCTATGTCGGTTGATAGACATCATTTAATGGCAAAATTAAAATTTATATTAACGTGGTGACATTTTTAAAATTAATAAGATAAATAAGATGACAATTATTATATTGATGCTGTGATATTTTTTAAATTTAAAGGAAACTTATGATGATATTTAACATTATAAACAATATCTTCTTAAATGTTTAAATATATAAATTTTAAGATGTTAATTTTTTAATTAATCAACATTGAAATCAATGTAGCAGAGATGTTTTTGAAAACATTATTCCAACTTTATACATCTATTTTGCTTTAAGCCAATATCATTTCTTTCAGACATTGGTTGTCAAATTAAAAATTGATGTATACATGTTACTCCCAATGCCTATAAACTTCGCTTGCATTCTTTTTATGTTTAGGTTGAATTTGAACATAATTCTCTTAATCTTTATAAATGCTTCAAATTTTATGAAAGCACCTTATCTGGGACTTTTGCTTTTAAATAACAGGAGGCATTAGAGTCTTAAATGCGATACTTCCACAAATTCAAAAAATTTCTAAATATAAGTGAGTTATTCTCATATCTCACTTTTTATTTTAGAGCAAAAAATGAATAATCTTTACAAAATTTTAAATAGTACTCCAATATGAGGAAAGCAGATCATCTTTCTTTAACATAGATGAAAATTTACAACAAGGATTATTTTAGGGCGTAAATTTAGATAAATAATTATTATGTTATAAAAGTGTAGATTTTGTGTAGGTTGTTTATATATATATATATATATATATATATATATAGCTATAACAGTGTTTTGTATTTTCATTTGCAATTTTCTTTCTATAATAATCTATTATATTTAAAGTCTTCATTTAATCTTTACTTTCATTTATGAATATATAAATACGTTTGACTTTTTCTTGCTGTCATCTTTGATTTTTACTATATAATGATATTAGTGTATAAAATTATCCAAATTTTTGAAGATTTCATTGTATAAAAATGTATTTATATAATGTAATGGATTTTGAAAAAAGAGATAACAAAACCATATTAGTTATTTAATAAAACCCAACATGAATTTCACACACAAACTTATTTCTATTTTACCATGTCAATTTTAAAATACTTGACATATAATGAAATGCCAAATGTTATGTTAGAAAGAATGTATAAAGATTAGATATCAGTTATATATGGGAATCAATGTCTAAATGTATATAAATAGCTAATTAATTTTCATATTTATGATGTTATTAAAAATGATAAAGGATTAGATAAGGGTTATATATTAGAACTAATATCCAAAGATGATTTGCGACTAATTAATATTTATATTTACAAATTTGTAATGTCAATAGTTAGTTCATTTAAACTGTACTGTAGCATTCATGAACAATGTTGTAGTGTTAACAATTAACTCATTTAAACTGTACTATGCTATTCAAAGGTTTTAGGAGATTATGAAAATTTATAATGTTGGTAATTCAAATAAGTGATATCTAAAAAAAAATTAGGTGCTATAGTTTAAACTACCAAACCTTTAGACATCAATTTTTGTTTTAAAATTAATGTCTAAAGTTCTATTAATTAGCTTAAAAATTTTATTAGAAGTCTTTATTTTAAAATTTTCTATAATATCTTTACCTCTATTATCTAATTTAAACGTTTGGGTTGAATTTAGAGGTAACTTTTCTTCCATCTCAAAAAGTACATATGCAAATGTTTTGGATCTTATCAAAGGACTTGCTTCCTCTGATATCTCTAGTTTCACAATGTAGTAAACCATAAATATCGTACTATGAAGTCTGAGATATTAGAAAAGGCAAAGTCTTTGACAATAATTAGAGCATATATAAATGTGCCTATTAAAATGAAAGGATAGTTATCCTTGCATTCAATCTATACTTTTGAATTAGTAATAAGAGCAAATGTATTGCTTAGACTTTTTTTACACCCCTACCTCAGTCCTTAAAGAAAATGCCTCCCTATATGGTGTAATTAAGTACAAAAAATATAAGTTAGCTTTTCACTTTTTCTTATTATTAAAATAGGAGAAGAAAGAAAATAACTAGGCTTTTCTATCCTTACTCGTACTATGGATATTAACTCTCTCTTTGATGATTAAGGTGGGGAAGATGCCTACACCTTCTATTTACACCTTTCATCTCAAAAGTAATATCTATTGAAGCCATTAGGAGTTATAAATCTACACCCTTTATCTTAGAAGTCATCTATAATGTTCTAAGCATCTATGTGTTCAATGTAAATTCTAGTATTTTCAATGTATATGTTTATATACTGATATGAAAATAAATAAAATTATAGAATATATCTTTGTAGTTGTCTTACTTTTTTCTTATATGTTTTTATGTTTACACATTTAATTATTGTTATTTGTATCTTTGTAATCATATAAGAAAAACATGGAAATACAACAAAGAATTTTAATACTATTAATTTCACTTAAAGTAACTTAAATTTTTTAAAAAAAATTAATTAGTTCATAAAATGATGTTAGTGTATTTTTAAAAATTTATACTTAGACTCTAAAATTATTGGTTGATAGTACTTGTAAAACTATAAATGGGATCATATGTTTTATCTATTTTTATATATGTTCATGAGAAAAATTTAATGAATTCTAATTCCGGATAAAATTAAATGTTGTATAAAGATGTGATATATATATATATTGTCTTTTATATTCTAGTTTGATGTGTATAATTAAATCAATTTTAATGAAAAAGTTACCAAAAGCAAAATAAATCAATTATTTTACATTCATTTATTATGACATCAATTCCTATTCAATAACTAATGTTAAACACTAGTTAATAGGATAACATTGTTTTGTTAAATATGATGGTGGGTTTTGTACTTAACTAACATCTAATATCTAAAAGTTATTAACCAATATCTGACAACTATTTACTTGAGTTATCTTTAGATGTCAGTTGTTTATGTTAATTAACATGAATACCTCTGCACTCAGGTATGATTTGAAAATAAAAAAAGTTAAAGCATGGCAAGAGGTAAAAATAAAAAGAGTAGAGCACGACATCATTTACAAATTTTATCTCAAAACTCTTTTAACTCTAAAATCATTATCTATCTAGTGAGGCATATTCTTCTTTCAAACTTAAGATTATTCCTTTTAGGTTTATATTTTGACTTAATATTTATTTTGCAAGACTAAAGCTTTGTTAGCCAGTGGTTAGATGTGTGAAGTTTAAGTGGTTAAATGTGTCAAGTTTAACACTCACTGAAAGAATATAGAATATAAATGTAAGTATTTATTTTACTTTTGGTGTTTATTCTTGCAATTTGGTTTCTAATTTTATAATCAATTATATTTTGTTACTTATATTTTAATGCAACTTTTACAAGAAATTTGTTTTCATCTATTTTTTTCAGCATTTGATAGTATTGTCTATTATTTATTTATATGAGATGTGTAATATCATATTTATGAATGCTTATTGCATCTAAAAGTATTGTATTTGAACATGCTTTTCTAGTAAGTGCAAACCTCACATATTTCACAATAGGTGTAAAGGAAAATTTAGCAAGGCATCTATCTTTAGTTAGGGTATTATATAATTTTTCACCATCTTCAATTTTTTTATTCAATTTGCTTTTCAAAATTAATGAAATTAAGACTCTGTAAAGTCATAGGAGATATTGATAAGCATTTACAATTAAGATATTCTATAAGGAGGAATATAAAGGAAATGAAGAAGATGAAGGATTAAGAAAGAGAAAAAATAAGTTTAAAGTTTAAGAGGTTAGATGGGTGAGTAAAGAATAGAGGGATGGGGTTTATATAAAGGAGTGAAAAATTAGGAGATAGGTATGGGGGGTGACATACTAGATCATTTATTAAATTGAATTAATGTCGTATTATTAGGATTACATGTTAATTTTTAAAACTAAATAAGGTTTAATGTTATTTCCCTCGATGTTATCAAAATAAATAATGTTAGTTATGATGGATATAAAAATCAACATTATTGTTATTGTTCATGATGGTTATAAAATTGACGTAAAAAAGGGTATATAATACTGATATGTAACCTTCTAAATACTTAACATGAATTAATTATTTTATAGTAGTGTAAACTACGAAAGGAATGATCAATAAGTCCAAGTTAAATAAAATTAATTATTCCTCAATTAATTTCAGAGCTGAGTTCATTTTTGGATAACACAAGGCTTAAATGCTATTTCTAAAATCATAAAATAGTTAGCACACGGGTCATATATAAAGGTCATCTTTTATTATAAATATAACTTTAATAGGTATTCTTTCTGTACTAAAGGCTAAGATGAAAGAAATATTATGCAAAATAATATGATTAATTTAGTGGCTTAGGTAATGGATGTGAATAGTTCTATATATAAAAACCCTTTTACACCAATATGTCATATTATATGATCATTAAAGACATTTGGGAGCTTGACTATATGTTATGTTTAGGGTGCTTATGTTTTGATGTACATGAGTTAAAAATAAGAATTACATCCAGGTTATTAAGTTAGGATTAATCCTAGTGGATTTTAATAAAAAAGGTCGTAAATAAGAGCCATTCATAATTAGATCCTAAGAAATATAAGTTTTTTACCTCATAGACTCATTTAATAAAAAGTGGTATGTCATTCTACTAAAGAAAAAAATAGATTATTGGTGATAAGGACGAAGAAAAGCCCATTTTGAAGGTGATATGAAAGAGTTCTATATGTAAAATAATCACGCTAAAGAAATATGGGTTGATGATCCTCTTAAAAATGTTAGGAAAAATTGAAAGTAATTGAGTTCATATTTGTCATGCCTATATCCTATGTATAATTAGTGTCATTTTCTAAATTACTAGTCTTTAATACTTGCTTATGTATTTTAATTTTCTAATATGACACGACTTTTACATGTTAAGTTCTAACTCTTTAAGTAACCATAATTATCTCTATCTTGGTAATGAGAATGGTGCTCCTCGACTCTACAAACAACACATAATACTAGCAAAGTTTAATAACATAAGTCAAGAAATAACTTTCTCTTCAATAAAAATATATAGTATTAATGTTGCACTTATAACATCAATTATGACTTGCTTATGCCTTTCTCTTATCATAATGAGTTTTAAAAATATTTTTGTCATTGGCCAAGACATCAGAAGATAATGTAACTTCCTTTTTTGACATTTAGAGTTATTATTGTCAATTTTTGCAACATATACATATTATTCATTATTTTAATGTCTTCAATTAGTTAAACCCAATTAAATATATAAAATCATTGCCATTTAGATTCTATTGTATTGGAATATTATTTTCTTCCATAGAGATATTGAAATATGACTTGAATATTGTTGTTTGTAATAATACTACTTGTATAATAATATGGTTGAATGCTAATTGTAACTAAGTCCAAGTGAATACTACTTTAGATGCAATGGGATTTAGTAAGAAACAAAATATAGGCCGATTATTCTAAAAAATCATCTTCATATATTGAATATTACATATTAGTTATATAATACAAATCTATATACTGTATGAAATATATGAGACAAAAGGACATCAATTTTGAACAGTTATGAACCAATGTCTAATAACCGCATCAGTTATTAAACTAATAAATGATGTCATAACTTATTTTTTTTTATCAATTCTTGTTGTTTTTTATATTAGTTATAAAATTAAGGTCTTATATTAATGATTCGACATTATACAAGTACTTAATATGTCAATTTTCCTATAAAAAAATTGATGTTATTATTATTTTCCATGTCAACCTAAGAACTGACATTGAATCCATTAAACATAAAATATTAATCATATATTTATTGGTTTCTAATTGACATCAAATATGTTAAACAATTGACATTGTTTAGCGTTTTTGTAGTAGTGAAAATTTTAAACTATTAAAAGCCATATATCACTAAAATAGTGATTCAAACACTCATATGAAATACATAAGCAATATTTAATGAGATTTTTCTCACAATCTACCAAATAAATATCAAATGCATGCATTAGGATTCAAGATTTGGTCCTTGTGTCACTTTTGTGACCTATGGCACTTTGCTTCTTGTGCTAAATAAATGTAAGTGATACATTGGGATTCAAAAGGTAGCCTCTAAGTTGCATTTATGACATATGGCCCTTTGCTCCTAACACTAAACAATTGTGAGCAATACATCATGATTCAAGAGTTAGCCCTAAGTCATTATGTAACTTATGGCACTTTGCTCCTAGTAGCACATGATATACAAATGGCACATTGGAATTCAAAAAGTGACCTTCGAGTTGTTATATGGCCCATGACAATTTGTTTTCAGTGATAATAGATGCAATAATGCATTATGATTCAAAAAAAGGCTCTTATGTCACTTTTATGACCCATGACACTTTGTTTTTATTGCTATATTAGATATGTCATATCACGTATATCCTTCCACAAGTCATGACAACTCAATCCAAATGCACTTGAGATTTTCTATGGAAAAATCCTAATGATCCCATTTATACTTATAACTTCCTTTAAACATAAGAAAAACACAACCATTCACTTTTCTTGAAATTCCAAGATATTAAATTTTAACACTTAAAGTTCAACCCTTTTCTGACTCACCAAAAATTGTTATAAAGAAAATAAAAAAAGCATCATTTGAACTCATACATATACATCATAGTTTTATAAGCTCATTCCTCATATATTTGCAAATAAAGTAATTATGGGCATCATGAGAACTAAAATACACTTGCAAACGTTGGTAGCAAATCAATTTTAAGTCAAATTGTTACTAATACATAATTATAGAAACAAGTTCATATTTATGTACAATAAATATAAAAAATTCAAGTAAAAGTAAAGTATTCATTCACTTTTTGAAAGCTTAAGATCCTTTTCAATTTACTTAGTCCAAGTACAAAATTCATAAGTCCTTTCCAACATACATCTTGAAATCAAAGAAAGGAAAACTATTTTGTGGTTCATCCTAACTTTCCTACAAATACTTCTAATTCCTAAATCCATATAAATCTTAAATTTCAAATTAAAATTTGAAGTTTCATACTTAAAGCTTTTGATTTCTACTAGTATGCATCCTTTTCCTCAGTTAAGAACTTATCATTTAACATAAAAGGGTTAAAGTTTGAAAGCACCTACCTCGAAAGATTGGTGAAAACTTCAATAAAAGAGCAATGTAAAGTTATGGAGGCTTTTACCTCCACTTAAGGAAAAGCTTCACTACTCAGTTTGATTTGTTGATCCTTTGTAGTTAAGAGCCAAAAACAAGGTAGCACCTTTACAAACAACTAGTGTGAGTTACTGCATTCGCATGCCTCACTCAAACCTATGGTGGCCTAGTACAAAATTATCGTTGCTTTGCTAATAGAAAAGTAGAGGAACACGATCTAATGTACATCAAAAAGGAATTTCATGGCTAGTTTTTGTTAAGAGTATAAGAAAGCTAGTTTAGCTTATGTTGGTTGAAATAAGGAAGAAAAACTAGAATTGCGAAATGAATAGGAGGGGCTGAGCCAGTCCATGTGAATTAGCTATTAAACAAGTCAAGCTAAACTCATCCACATAAAAACCTCCAAAATGGATGCCTAAGTTTGATCCTTGCAGTTGTGCAAGTGAATAGGTCAACCTACTGGCTTTTTTTATAATTTAAGCCTTTTAATTTTTCAAATTTTAAATAATAAAAAATTTAAAATCATTCTAAAGTATCACATATCCATATATAAATAAGTCATAATATATATTAAATTTTCATATAACCTTAAAAGAATACTATATACATAAAATATAAATCATAAGATAACAAAAGAGATCATCTATAAATTATTCATAATACAACCTTACATAACTAAATACGAAAAAAAGAATGTAATTTTTATACATTAAAAATTTTAACTTACATAAAAATTAGAAAATTAAAAAAAGAAAAAAACACAAGCTAGTACAATCCATTCATAGGATTACTTATGCAAAGCTTGTAGGCTAGGCCAAGTTTAGCTCGTATTCAATTCGAATTCTTCAAAACTTATAAACTAACAAACAGGTTTATGAGTTTTAACTCATTTCAATAATCCTAATAAAAATAAGCATTGTTGCTATTTTATGCATGCTAAATGATGAGCTTTATCAAAAACAAGGAAACTGTTATTTCAAATGAAACTATATGGTTCATTATTAAAGGAGTAACCACTTTTTTTTTGGGGAGCAGCAAGGTAGGCCACTGTAAAATGCTATTGCAATGCCATTTTCAAGAAATAAGCCCATAAATATCTAGAAGTGTCAAAATAGATTAAGTTTAATAGGTTGGCCTAAGACTAAAAATAATACAAAAAATAATAACAATGGCCTAACTTATTAAGGGATTGGGACTAATTAGTCCGACATAATAAAAGACTAAAATTGATAAATGTTAACTTGTTAGGTTATTGGGCTAGTCTGTTAGATTGGTAATAGTAGTGGGTAATAAATAATTAATTTATTATTGTATGTTCAATTTTTATATAGATAATAAAAAAATAATTTTAATATATTAAAATTATACTTTAATATATATAATATTAAAATTATATATATGAGTAACATTAAATAATTTTTAATATCAAAATTAATAAATTTATATATTTAATATTGTTAATATATATTATATAAGTTAATCAAAATAAATAATTATATTAAAATTTAAATTAGTACTTTAATATTAAAATTTTGAATTATTTAAAAATTTTAAATAAATAATTTTGATATTTATTTTGAATATATTATTTCCATATATATAATATAATGCATTATTATTTATTATTATTATATATTAATTATTATAATTATTTTTATTAATATATTATTTATATATTATTTATTATTATTATATATAAATTATTAATATATTTATTTTTATATATAATATATATGACTGATTGATATATATAATAAAATTTTAAGTCATAATAATATATAATTACATTTAATAAATAATAATAGTAATAATAGATTTTAATTAATTAATGATATAAAATTAATAATAAATAAATAATGTGATAATAACAATAAAATATAATGGATTGTAAAAAATCTGTTCGAACTCGTTTAGTAAATGTCAAGTTGAGATTAGGATTAGTATTGTAATAATTCGATCTGGATCTAACCTGATGAAAAAGTAGTTAGGCTTAAGACTGACCCGATATATAGTTTTTGCTTATTGAATTAATTTGCTAGGTTAGATTAACTCATTTTAACAAATCTATAAATATCCACTTAGTCATAGTTATAAGGTGAGGCTTGGTGTTCCGTGATGATATGGGTGTTGCTTTTAAACAAAACTATGTACTTGGTAGAGTTGTATATGGACTGGGTCAAGTCGGGCCAATCGAGCTAAACTATATAAAATTTATGGCCCGGCCCGGCCTGATTAATGTTTAAAAAATTATGACTCGACTCATTTCGATTATATAAATGAATGGCCCACCAGGTTGGTCTGATTGCTCGAATAATTTTTTTTAGTTTTTAAGTAAAAAATAATAATTTTTATTTATAAAAATTATATACTTAAAGAAATAATATGATATTTAAATATATAAAATATTTAATTTTATCAAATTAATCTTTTTTATATTAAAAATAATTAGATATAATTATTTTTTAATATATAATTATATTATAAAAAATAAATTAATATAATCGGATCGGGTCAGGCGAGCCTATTGAACTTTTTTATCTTAGTCCGAGTCTAACCCAATTATTAATCAAATTTTTTTAAAAAAAACATCCAACAGGCTATCTGGCTAAAAAAAAAAAGATCCAAATCCTCTATTTTTGTGTGCTGAACCTATCGGGCCGGGCAACATGTATATTTTTAGTACTTGGCATTTAAAGAAACAAAAAGGATTTAAATTAAAATAATTTTTTTAATGTTTCTCAGAAAAATTAAATAGTTACACCTCTTTAAAGTACCATTTATTACATTTATTACTATTAGTACACTTAGCCACCTGACTAATAGCACCATTCTCCGTCAGCAAGGGAAACTTTGGAGCCACAAACGCCCGCAACCTGTTGAACCCAGCAACCCTTTGCCTGACTTCATTTGAGAAATTCACACACTTTGCTTCCACACAGATCTTGTTCCCCATGAGAATATCAGACAAGATTTTTGACTCAGTGATAATCAGAAGGTTTCCATTACTGCAAAACCACCGAGCCAGCATCATTTCGTAAAATGCCAGAATCAGAACTTGGTTTGTTGTCTTCTGCAACCTACCTTTGTAAGTACCCTGCAGCTTTGTTCGATTGTTTAGTATAATTACACAATTGCATGTCCAAATTTTTCCAATATTATTCCTCTTCTTCTTTGTGTGTATGAAAATTCCGAGTTCTGGCACAGACAAATCTGTTACTTGGAATCTCAGTAAGCAGCTCCTGATTTCTTGCCTTTTCTGATTTGCATGCACACTCCATGTTTGTTCTTCCCTTGAATCGTCATGTATTCTGTGCTCCAGTGGCTGATTATCTGCGTTGTTTGTGTGATATCTGGGCTTTTTCCATGAAAAATTACTTGATTTCTCATATACCATATACTATAGAAAACGATCACTATCTGACGTGCCAATGCTGTAGTATTGTCAAACTGTTGATGCCAAAAATTTAATAAACTCTTGATCCAATCCCCTGGACTTCTTTGCTCGATCTGATCTATTCTCACATTGAGATTTAATGCAAACCAAACTCTTCTGGAAAAGTCACATTTTTATAAAAAGATGACCAATCGATTCCTAAGTATTGTGACATCGACTACATTCAGTATCAATAATTTTTTTCCAAGGAAATCCATCTGCTAGGTCTCTATCTCTGTGTAACCCACATAATATTCTATAACCATACTTTACTGAATATGCACCACATAAAATAATTTTAAATTATAATTATAGTTTAAGATTATAAAATGTATAATACAAAATATAAAATGATAAGTTAAATAATTTCTTTAAAAAAAAAACTCTGACTGTTCAGCATAAGTTTTGAAATTTTTATTACTCGAAATTTCATTTGTACATAAAAAAATAGTAGTACGGTTTATCATATCTCAATAATTACTCGCCCATATTTGCTGAGAAAAATAATAATTACTCGCTAATAATCGTAGTAAGTGTCAGTTTTAAATTCTAAAATGAAATTTATTAAGTTTCTAAACCAGTTACAAAGAAATTTTGATGTGCGTTAAGAAATTTGTAAAGATCATTTTCGATGAAAGAAAATTTTTTGTAGGAATTACTTGTAAAATTTTTTATTGGGAAAACGGCCATTACCTGTCAAATTTTTTTGAAAGATTAATTAATTTATTTATTGAAATATTCAACACCCTTTTTTTCACAAATATCATAAATAGGTTAATAATATTTTTAATTTTATGAAAGAAATCTTTTGGAGGTTGTTCAAGAAAATCTGAGTATTATAAACACACTTTTCAAACCTCACATATTTAAATTCTATTTATTTCATATTTTATAAGAGAAATTTTACATTAGTTGTTCAAAATAATTTTAGGTGTAGCAGTCATGTTTTATGTGAAAAAGCTCAAGTATAGGGGTGAATATTTATAAATAAAATGAATACACGTTATATTAACTAAATTTACAGTATATCAATATATCATTATTTTTAATTTTTAACCATGTGGTGAAGAAGAGGAAGAGAAGAGAATGCGAATTTAGATATACTTAAAGAAATATTTATAAAATCATTTTTTGAAAAATGGTAGTTACATTATGTAAAAAATTTTGATTATCCAGAAAATTTTGCAAATTATCAGAATCAATCAAATTCATTGTTACAACCTAGTGATACCAAGAAAAAGATATCATTAACATAAAAGTTAACAAAAAATAACAACTATGTAACCAATAATAATACTATAAAAATTACAAAAGTAGAAATAGAATGAGTTGAAGAGTTTTATCAATAGCCTCTTTTTGGAATGAAGAATTGAACAATTTAGAATTTCACACATACCTTCAATTTTTTAGTAAGTTGGAAACTTTGACACTTATGGATACAAATATTAGAAAATATGAAAGATTGAAGAAAGAAAAAAAAAATCTATTATCTAAATTTAATTTGATAGGAAAAAGTACTTATAGAAGAACGAAAAAAATTAAAAAGTAAAAAACATTGCAAGGTAACTTGTAGTTGTCGGTGGAAAAATTCGTCAAAAATCTAAAAAATTTAGTTAAAAATTAAAATTTTTGAAGGAAATTTGATAGATATGGGACATTAATAAAACACTCGTTGGAAATAATATTTTTCGATGGAATTTTTTATTGGAAACTTTTTCCCATACAATTTTTTATGAATTTTTAAATTTATCAAAAAATTTGTCAGAAATTAAAAGAATTATTATTAAGAACAATCCAACCAAAATCCATTGAAACTAAAAAATAGATTTTTCTTACATTTTTCAGTAAAAATAAAAATAAATAAATATTTCTAATTAGTTAAATAATTAGAACTATTAAATATTTTAAATATATATCAAAAAGTAAATTATTAAGTAATTATGATGAAATAAATATTTGTAATTAACTTAATAAAATTTATAAATATTTCTAATTAAATTAAGAAACTAATAAAATTTTTCCAATAAGTTGACTAAATTAAATAATTAGAAAAATAAAATTAAATAATCATTTATAATTATCATAATA
Source organism: Sindora glabra (assembly GCA_020226215.1). NCBI lineage: Eukaryota > Viridiplantae > Streptophyta > Magnoliopsida > Fabales > Fabaceae > Sindora > Sindora glabra. Next base: position 82,604,601 of record CM035227.1, read on the forward strand.
ATACTAGTAAGCCTAATTTCTAATTAAAATTAAAAAATTAAATTAAATTAAGTATTTCTAGTTAACATAATAATTAAAACTAATAAGCTTTTCCAATATTTAATTGACAATTTCTAAAATTTAAGTAAAATTAAATGCATATTTTTTATTAACTTAATAATTCTTTCTAATTAACTGAATAAACTAAACAATTAACGAATTAAAATAAAATAATTTTTTTATTAACTTAATAATTAAAACTAATAAATCTTTCCAATATTGAACTAAAAATTTCTAATATTTAACTAAGTAAAATTAAGTATACATTTATATTAATTAAATAAACTAGATAATCAACTAATTAAAAGTAAATAATGCTATACCCTCTTTAAAATATAATAGTTTAGAATTTATTTTATATGTAAAGAAAAATTTTGATGAATAGATTTAAGTGAATTATAGGGTATAATAAAAATTGATATTTTAATAAATCCTAGAATATGAATTTTATGGGAAATAACTGATGAAAGTTAAGTGAGGTAAAAAAGGTCAAAGATTTGAGCTATTATTAGTAAGTATATGAGTATGAAGAATATTCAAAGATACATTTTCAAAACTACCCTTGAACATTATTCCTATTTTATAACTACCATTATCTTTTCCCTTTTCACTTTCTCAATTTCCTCAAATCTCTCATCTTCTTGTCTTCTCTTTCCTCAACCTCTTTTCTTTCAATTGAGATAATAAAAGGTGCAATCACTCTTCAATTCTTCATCTAACTAAGGTAAGAATATTTCCATTGCTAGGTTTTCTCTTCATTTTATTTTTGGTTTGATGAAATTTAGGGTATCTTAATTCTAATAAAAATTTGGAACCTTAACTCAAAGAATCATTGATTTTTGGTGTGATTAAGATTAAAGAGCTTCAAATCTACTATCTATATCCTCCAACTATGTGAGTAAATACTCTTACTCCATTAGTTAGATTTCAAGGAATCTAAGCTTGAATGGCATATTTTAGGTTTTTATGAATATATGGATATACATGCTTGATTAATGTGTTGTTTAATTATGTTAGCTCAATTTAATGATGGAAATGGTAATAATGGCATGAGGTTGATGTGTATGTATAAATTCATGAGTTTTGGTTGAGTTATTAATGCATCGAAAGGGTTAAACTTTCACATGAACAATAAAATTGTTGAAAAACTTATAAATTTTGGGCAATAGTTAGCTATATAATTGATTATGCCCTAAAATGTGCAATTTGAAGAAGAATATTCGACTATGTGGTTATAAGTTACTATCTAGAGGTTAATAATTGACTATGGACCTTCAAGTTACTTTTTAGAGCTTTATAGTTGACTATTAAGCTCTAGACCTATTCTAGGACCCTGAAAATCAAACACATAGTTGACTATGGACTCTAGAATTGTCCCTAAAAGCCCGATAATCAAAGATATAGTTGACCCAATATACATTGTATTATCATGTTATATAAAGGTTCAAAGTAGGATGTAATAATTTTAAACATCAAGATAAGATAGTTTATGATATTTATGAGATAAATACAAGAATTGATGACAATGAAATGAGAACTAAGATATCGAGTTATATGATGTGTGTTGTGATACACTTATTATATAAATTATGAAATGGAATATATTATATGGCCATACATGGAAGTATGATTTTATTTTGGAATTGTGCTAAGTACAATTTAGGGTATGATGTGAGAAAGAAATGTATTGTGATGTTGTGATATAAGAAATGTAAAGGGGGAGATGATGTGAATACCAATATAGAATTACTTATTTACATTGATTAATTTATGTTGATTTATATTATCATCAACATTTATTTTGATGTAGTCACATTTTCAAAATTATATAAAAACTCAAGATGATGGATAAAGAATAAAATCAACATTTATGATATTTTTTAAATTAGTAGGAATCTTAACATGTTGGATTTAGAAATAACCAACATCAAAACTTTTGTGCAAAAAATTAAGACGTTAGTTTTTTTTTTCTTAATTGTTGTCTAAAAAGGTATTTGAAAATGTTAACACCTTAGTTTTTGAATTAATCGAAGTTGAAAGTTATATAGCATTTGTTTATTTTATTAATTGATGTCCATAGTTTTTTATCACTTAGTTTAAAATTTTACTCTTCCTTTTTTTTTTTATGTTAATCCTTTGAAATGTCTTGAATTTTATGGAAGCATCCTATCTAAGACTCTAAGCACCCTGTCTAAGAATCTAATATCTCTTGTTTAATGAATATTTATGAAGGGTACATTAGAGTTTTGGATAGGATGTTTCTATTAAACAAGATGACTGATGTTTCTAGAATCTATAGGAGCACTTCAGTATAAGGAAAATAGATAAGCTTTCTTCAACACATAAGAATTTGCAACAAGGATTTTACCTTAGGTTATAAATTTAGATACATGGTGATTATGCGTAAATAGTATATTGGTGATCTGGTGTATGAATTTTTTTTATAGAATACAATTAAATGTAATGATTTGCAAAAAAAAACGCAAATACTTTAATGACTAATAAATGTCAAAATAACATATCAGTTATTTACAAAATCATAAAAGGTATTTAAAAGGTTATCATAGGATAATTAAAAAAATTTACACTTTCATTTTTTTTTATTAATCGATATTTAAATTTATTTCAAAAGTTTCATTCAATAATGCAACCATCACTTATTTGATAATCAAGCATGACTAAGGTATGGGTTTTGAGTTAATAACTAATGTCTATAGTTTTGTTTATTATCTATATATTTCATGTTCATTTTTTATTTGAAAACATTTCAATATTTCGTTAACGTCCATTATCTAACACTAGCATTTCTAAGGATGGCGAAGGTAACTCCCTTACATTTAGTAACATTTTCAAAAACATTATAGAATCTAATTTTTGCTCTTTTATCCAATGTCATCATGAGATGGTAAAGGAGTTATTTCCTCCACTTTAGACAAATGATAGCATTGGTAATGAAGATACATGTATTGCCTAAATCAATAATTTACCAATATCTAAATATAATGGATGTCAAAGAGTGATTTTTAGATGATGACTACAGAATTGGCACTGAGGTTTGCAACAAAGTGGAAAGCAAAAGTCCACTTTTTTATGTAATTTTGTTATAAAATTGCTGAATAAATTTTCTTATATTAATGTCTTCTTTATTATATTCATATTCAATGTATTAATGTTTATATTATTATAAGAAAAATATGCAAAAAGAACATATAACTTATCATAAGTTTTTTATATTTTATAAAATTGTAGAAACATTCTTATTAATTTCAAAACTAACTTTTTTCTTTAAACTTATAAAAATCAATATCTTAAAATATAGTAAATCTCTCATCTTATTTATACAAATTTTTAGTTTTCTCATACTTGATTCATCTCTTAAATAATTTATAAAATGATTAGTTTATTTTTATTAGTTGATATAATTTTCTAAAAATAATTAGTATATTAGCAAAGTCACCTACTAAAAGACAATAGTTGTATACAAATAATTGATACCTAAAATTATATAATAGCATTTTAACAAATATAACTAACATTATATTATATTTATTAGAACAATGCTACTTTAATATAGATGACGACTATTATAACTAAATAGATGTCTAATAATCATTGTTGTTTAATTAGTATTTATTTCCACATGACTTGTCATTAGAAATCAATGAAAAAAGTACAAAGTAAATACAAAAGCACTAACAAGAGTATGAAATACAAGATTAAATCCCTTTGACAACTATATCTTATGATTCTAGTAAAATCATGAAGCATAAAACAAGAGATTTGATTTTTAGTGACAACTAATTTTTTTTTTCACTAAAAGCAATGCTTTAGTGATAAAAATTCACAATTGTCACTAAATCATCATTATTAGTTATAATGAGAATTTTTTATCAAAATAATATTTGTAGTGGTAACAATTCAATGACAACTAATAGTCTTATCAATAAAGGTAATGTTTTAATGACAAAAATTTTTTTATTGTCATTGAATTATCAATATCAATGACAAGAAAGGTTTTTCATCACAAAAAAAAATTTATGACAACTTTTATTTTTTTGTCATAGTAAAAGTCTTTAATTTAAAAAAATAAAAATATAACTTATGGTGACAATAAATATATTGACTGTTGGGATTAGGAGCCAAATAATTACACCAGAATATTAACTGATCCCAACCAAGGATTCATGCAAAACAATTAGATTAAGATAAGGGTTTTATTATCACCTTCTACAAACGATTCAAAAGTTGTTCATTGATCACCTTTTCGACTTGCTCTCGGTTGAAACTTTGAGGTATCCATATGAACCAACAAATCACTAGTGAATGTCCTATGGCCATTGATTGAAATTCTCCTTCTTGCAGTGCTAGCTACACCATTTCAAGGGTTATGGTCAAGGAGGGCTGCTAGGGTTTTTGTGTGTTATTAGATGTGTGAATTATTATTAAATTAACACCCAATAAGTCTATTTAAATAGATGCACATAAAATCCTAACTAATTGAACTTTATTCCATGTATAATTATGGACTTATAATTAGGTCTTATAATTATAACATGGAATTCTAATATACTAAACCCAAACAATTTGGTCCATTAAGTTCAAATTCATTAAGTTCTAAGTGTGTAACCTTATAAGCCCTTATTACATTGGCAATGATAATAAATTATTTAATAATCATAAACAATGAATGATGTCTAGCAACACATCATTGTTACCCAAATAATGAAAAAATTAATGATTCAACTGAACCTATATATCTGATTATCATCTATAACCTTTTATTCTAAACATCTAGATTAAGCACAAGACATTGACCATGTCATTCTCGTATAACCCAATTCAAAGGTTTCTTAATTCCTAAGTAAGTTAACTAAAGCAAAAGTAATTGACATTCCATATCAATCCATTTGAGAATGTTTATACATTTTTCTTATCCTTACTTAATCAAGGAGGCCATAGATGTCACTCCTATTATATTAGAAGGAAATTTCATCTTGATCACACAAATTCCTCTACATCATATGTGACACATCCAATAACTACCCTTACATTCACTTAATCATGAGTAATATAGAGTAGTATCAAAATATATAATGCACATATAAGGAACTTTGGCGATCTTAAGTCAAAGGACCATATTAATGATAATCACTAAGAATCACTCATGACACTCATATATTGATCCATGTAGTATTCTTAGGGTAGGTTGGTCCAGTACACAAGTTTTCTAACTTGTATTCATGTGTAGACTTAATATCTCATATAAGTAACTGCACATGCTAGCCTTAATATATCAATGCAACCTAATCCACAATAATATATAACTAGGAACATTTAAGAATATAATTATTCTAAAGTTATTATCATAATTAAATATACTATGTAAAAAATATATGTATAAATATGATAATTGGAATCGCTTTTAAAATAACATGATTAAAATTTACAATCATCCATATGATTGGTTTTAAGGCCTATATACTACCAATATCCCACTTGTACTAAAATTAAACATCCATGTATCTAATACTTATGGATCTTATATGACTATTATGTTTGTGTGCGTCAGGGGTTTTATTAGTGGATCGACGATGTTATCGTCGGTTGGTATTCTATATATTCTTATATCATTTCTGTTGATGATATCTCTTATAAGATGATAGCACTGGAGTATGTGTTTAGATTTCTAGTGAGATATAAGTTCTTTGCCTTATGTAATGTTATAATAGAGCTGTACTAGGTTAAAAATGCTAGCAACAATTCCAAGTTCAATGATGAATTTTTTAATCTAAACAACCTCCTTCACAGCATTTGACGCTACAATGTATTCAACTTTTGTTGTAGAATCAGCCATTGTCCCTTACTTTGAACTCTTCTAGTTCACAGTGCCACCATTGAGGCAAAATACATAACCTAACTATGATCTGAAATCATTTTTGTTAATTTGAAAGCTAACGTCAATGTAACCTTTTATAATGAGCTCTTCCTCACCTCTATAAATTAAGAATATATCTTTAATTCTTCCTAAGTACTTAAGAATATTCTTGACAGTTATCTAATAACTTTTGCTAGGATCTAATTGGTATCTACTCATCATACTTAAAACATATTAGACATCAAGATGAGTACATAACATAGCATTCATGATAGACTTGATTGCAGATGCATAAGGGATCTCACTCATATACTATCTCTCACACTTTGTGCAAGGACACTAAGTTTTTTGAGAAACTTATGCCATGTGACATCAACAAGAATCTTCTTTTAGAATCTTACATGCTAAACCTCTTTAGCACTTTATCGATATATGTACTTTGACTTATGCTAAGCTACTTTCTTGACTTATCTTTATAAATCTTGATACCTAATACGTAGGTGGCCTTACCTAAGTCTTTCATGGAAAAATAATTTCCTAACTAAGTTTTTACAAACTGTAGTGTAGGAATGTCATTTCTAATGAGTAGTATGCCATCTACATACAATACCAGAAAGATTATTGCACTCCCACTAACCTTTTTGTATACATTGGATTCATCTTTATTCTTGATGAAACTAAGGTCTTTAATTACATATTTGAAACAAAGATTCCAACTCCAAGAAGCCTACTTCAATCTAGAAATGGATTGTTGCAATTTGCAAACTTTTCCAACATTTTTAGGATTTACAAAACTTTCAAGTTATGTCATGTACACATCCTCAAGAAGATTTTCATTAAGGAAAATGGTTTTAACATCCATTTATCAGATCTTATAATCATAATATATAGCTATAGCTAGAAGAATCCTGATGGATTTAAGCATGACAACTAGGGAAAAGGTCTCATTATAATCAATGCCATGGATTTGTTTAAAACCTTTTGCAACTAGTTACCTCTTAAAAGTACACATATTACTATTCATGTAAATTTTCTTTTTGAAAACCCACTTGTATCCTACAGGTTTTACCCCTTTAAGCAAATCAACCCAGGTCCAAACTTAGTTTACATACATAGAGTCCATCTCTGATTTCATAGCTTCTAGCCATTTCTTAAAATTTGGGCCTATCATGGTCTCTTGGTAGGTTATGGGCTTATCTTAGTCCATGAGTAACATATCACCATGATAAGTCATGAGAAATCCATATCTCTTAGGCTCACGATGTATCCTACCAGACCTACATGGGTTTTGTGTTACATGAGCAGGTTCTTCCATAACTAGTTATGGAATGGGCTTAAGTTCCATCTCAAGTTTAATGTTTTCTCATTAATCTTGAATTTCTTCAAGTTCTATTCTCCTCCCATTGATTCTTCTAGAGATAAATTCTCTCTCTAGAAAGACACTAGTTTAAGCAATAAGCATTTTTTGCTCAATAGAAATAATATCCTTTGCTTTCCCTAAGATATTTAATAAAAAAAGTATTTATCAAATTTGGGTCCAAGTTTATCAAAAGTATAACGTCTTACTTAAGCTTTACAGCCCCAAATCTTCATAAAAGATAAATTAGGATGTTTCCAGTCCATATCTAATATAGTGTCTTTTAAACTTATTTCGATAGAACATGGTTTAATGTGAAGGCTATGGTCTCTAAAGCATGTCCCTAGAAGGAATTTGAAAGGTTAGCTTAGCTTATCATCGATCGAACCATGTCTAACAAAGTTCGATTCTTCCTTTCAAATACACCATTCCATTGAGGTGTTCCTGATGGTGTAAGTTATGATACAATGCCACACTCTTTTAGTGTTAGATTTTGGATCAACATATGCAGTGAAAATTAAATATTTTTTATCCAAATCCTACCAAGGATCCATGCAAAAAGGTATAAATCAATATTAGAATTTTACTTTTTTGTATGTTTGCGCTCTTTCTGAATAAAAACTTTGAGAGATCAAGATAAATCATGAATCAAATGTCAGTCAAAAGGCACAACATCTCTACGGTATCCACGTAGAGTGAATAATGACTTCTCACCCTCCACAAATCTACTAGGATACGTCTCTCTCACTAAGATTAAAATTAGTGTGTTTTTTGAGTGATTTAAGATTTAATGGTAGCTAATGTGTGTTGTTAAAATGCTGCCTTCAAGTTCCTTTTATAGAACTAAAGCATACCACATTCCTAGTCCTACTAGGATAATGCTTTCAAAATCCTAATTTCAGTTAACAACTATCACCTTATCCTTATTATAGAAAGAGTGAAGAGAGATAGAACTTATCCATTAATTATCTAATATTAGATAATAATATTATCTTATAATATAATTATCTAATATTAAAATAGTATATAGTTATCTTATATTAGAAAATAATATTATCTCATAATATAATTTTTTAGTATCTAATAACATAATTATCTTATATTACTTTAATATCAAATAATATTACATAATATATCAAATATATTACATGAAAATATATTATTATTTTAATAATATATATATATATAAGCTCAATTAATTGATTTTTAGTCCAATTAAAGCCTAATTAATTATTATCTCATTTTTACTTCTTTTATGTGATCTTGTAGGTTCTTACTACGTTGATAATAACTCATTTATGGACCATAGATAGTGAGTGGTATCTAACAATATATCACTACCATCCAAGTAGTAAAAATTATCTATGGTTTAATATTTACTTAATGTGTGAACAATACTTTACAACATAGTCCCTTTGTAATGATATCCAAATCGAACTAGAGGCATAGAATGCGTTATCCTTGTTGATGTTCAATTTATGTTTCTTAATACCGAGTATACTAACTTAAATAAATGATCAATATCTCATATTGATCCATTTAAGAATAGCCATGCATTTCTTAATCTTACTCAATCAAGGGGCCCAAGAATATCACTCCTACTATGTAATAGGAATAAAATTCTCATCTACATCACTCACATCCCTCTATATGATTCATGACATATCTAGTCAAGGTTTTACAATATATCTCGGTTAAAGGTGATACAGAATGATATCAAAGTGTGTAACTTTTCATGTAGGGAGCCATAGTGACTTCAGGTCAAAGGACTACGTGCATTATGGTTATATAAAAATAACTAATGACATATGACAATCCATATAATTTTTTCATTGCAGGCCAATCCAGTACATCTGTTCATTAACAATATACTCATGTATTGATTTGATATCATATATCTATAATTCATAATCATCAATCACTATACATACTAGTCTTGATATATTATTACTATATTTTTTACAATAATACTTGATTAGGGGCATTTTAGGAATAGTAAAATTATTCCAGGGATAAGTATTATATTGAGTTATAAATTACATAGATATATAAAAAATGAAAATAAAATATAATAATTACATTGTCTGAAATAAAACATAATATATTATGCATTATTACAATTATCTTTATGATTGGCTTTTAGAATACATACCAATATTTAGATGGTCAAGGAACTCTCGATCTAAGTATTCACCACCTCAATCTAATTGAAATTTTTTAATATTTTTACCAAGTTGATTTTGTACTTCATTCTTGAATTCTTTGAACTTTTCAAAGGATTCAGACTTGTGTTTCATAAGAAACACATAGCCATATCTACTGAAATCATTTGTTAAAGTAATAAGGTACTAATAACCACCTTTAGCTTATGTGTTTATAGGTCTACATACATCATTATGTATGAAGCCTAGTAAATCACTAGTCCTTTCACTTTTCATAGTAAATAGGGTTTTAGTTATCTTATCTAATAAATATGACTCACATACCTCATATGATTCAAAATCAAATAAGTCCAAAAATCCATCTTTATAGAGTTTAGAGATGCATGTCTCATTTATATGGCCCAAATAACAATGCTAAAGATAAGTTAGATTCGAATCATTAGTTTTGACCTTCTTGGTATTTATGCTATAGATTAGATTTTCAAGGTTTAGAACATAAAGATCATTTGTTAAGTGCGCATTACCATAAAACATTTCATTTAAATAAATAGAGTAACATTTGTCTTTTATTATAAATGAAAAGCCTTTCTTGTCTAAACAAGAAATAGAAATCAAATTCCTACTAATAGTAGGCACAAAATAACAATTACCCAATTCTAAAACTAATCTACTAGGTAAAGATAGATAATAAGTCTCTACAGCTAATGTAACAACTCTTGCTCAATTTTCAACGTGTAAGTCCATTTCACCTTTGGGTAATGATTTACTTCATTTAAGATCCTACACATTTACACAAATGTGAGTACCATATCTAGTATTTAATACCCAAGATGTAGAAGTAGATAAATTAACCTTTATAACATAAATACTTGCATTGGAAGTCTCACTTCTTTTTTACTTCTTAAACTCTTCTAGGTAAAACTTGTAATTTCACTTCCAATGTCCTGATTCTTTATAATGGAAGCATTGCCCTTTCTTGGCCACACCACCTTGGGCTCTAGTGTAAAGGAACTTAACTTGAACTTTTCATCAGTCTTATTCTTCTTCTTTTTATTCTTAGCCTTAGACTTGCATTTCCCTTTGCCCTTTAAATCATCATAATGAGCTTGGATTTTTTCAAGTTCTGCTCAATAATTCTTAACAAAAAAATAATTTCTTATGATAACTTTTATTTTTTATCACAATAAAAGTCTTTAATTTTTTTGATTTAAAAAAATAAAAATATAACTAATGATGACAATAAATATGTTGACACAATATATATTTTTGTGACAAGTAAATTTGGCCATAAAAGAATATTTTAGTCAAAAGAATTTCGTTATTGTCTCTGATAGTAGAAATTAAAAAAAATTGCTAAAAAAGCAAAAATTCTAGTAGGGTTTTACTAAAGAAATTATCAACTTTTGCTATCACTCACTTCATCATGGTTCATTCATTTTCTTGGTTCATTTATTTGATTTCAACATGTTCATTTGATTTCTTCGTTCCTTGATTATTCCTCTTTTGATTCTTCATTTGTTGATTTCAATAATTTGATTAAAGGTTTATATTCTAATTTAGAGTGAGTTTTAGGGTTCCCCATTTGAAGTAAACATCAAATTGTAACATTGTGATTATGTTTTTCATTCTCTAATGCTTGTTCCAAAAAGGTGATGCTATCTTGTAAGTCTAGTGTTTTGTTAATTTAATGTATATTTTTTCGATGGCTATTTTGGCATCAAAAGTGACCAATTCTCACTACATAAGCATCATAACACTAATTAGAATCATGGCAAGTTGTTTGCTATTGATGACCTTTTAGATTTCTTAAACACAGATTCCATTATGTCTAATGGCTTCCTCGACAATGTGGTTAATTTTTCCACTATCATTGCCTTTTACGGTTGCAACTCCTCAATTTCCAGCAATGATAATCATTTCTCATCCAAAATTAGCTCTCATCCCATTTAACATGATGTCTTCAATTCTTAAATGTTAAACTCTACATTTTTTAATTAACATTTAATCCCATACTTATTAAATTTATGAAATTCTTTTTATATAAAAATCTTATATCATTTGTGAAGGTTAAGATCTAACTTACATTATAGAAAATTTCTCAAGCCTAATTGATTTCTATTCTGTAAATGCTGAATAATGCTTGATCATGTCTTTATAGCTAAGTAGCCATCATATTTAGTGGATTACTACATAAATACCATTACTTTCTTTTGATCATTTCTTTAATATTTACTATCATTTATTGACAAGTTAACAAGAGGCATTTGCATTCAAGCATATGTTGTTTGTGTTTGTTTAGTTTTATTACCATTTGATTTATATTGGATTAGTTTGAGAAAAATATTAATAAGATTCAATCCATTATTAGGAAACCCTTTTTATTTTACATTCTTTGGCACAATTGTAAAATATAGACGAGTTTCATGAGGATGAATCAATAAATGGCTTTACATTAATCAATGTAGTCCTTAGTATGGGTTACATAACCGTAACCCTTTCTGATTACCTTAAGTAAACTTATTAGCTAAGCTTAAATAGAACAATGAGGCCAATCAATGCATAGCTTACTTTTTAATGTTTTAAAAATATGTGATTTCATAATTCAAAAGTGCCATAAGATAATTCTTTAATACAACATGTGTACCTATTCAGTGAATTAAGATTTAAGATTAAATGGATTAAAGTTCTTAGTCATCTATATTGCATTTGTCCTTTTGGTTTTAATCTTATAATATTTACGTTCAGTTTCTCTGTACCTATGACTCATAAGCTTTATGTTAATCATGCATTTTGAATCTTTAAGCCATCCTTTGAAATAAAGTTGAACTCAAGGGATAAAAAAAATATTTGATTGGAAAATATTGTTTAAAAGTCTATTGGTTGGAGAATTAATGATTGTCAGTGGTATAATTTTTCTTGACAAATTGTAATTCCTTTCATGAATCACTTTTCCTTTAGTTAGGTGGCATTGTGACAAGTAACTTTGCCTAAGTTTGTAGTTTATACCTTAGAGGGGTCAATAATAGTGTTTACAAATGTTATATATTTGAAATATTTCAATTTTATGAGAATTTATTGTAGTTTTAATTCCATATATAGAGTAAGAAGGCTAATACTTGTCTATGGATATTTTCTTTTGTAGTAGCATGGTAGAATGGCATAAAACCTTCACATATTTTATAATGTGAATAGAGTTAACAAATAAGCAATTTTAACATGGAGGCTATCTATTAGTATAAGCCACTTATATATGATACATCTTTCTATATGAAATCTCTTCTATATATACCTGTATTTCTTGCTTTTGGTTTCTGAATTTAAGTTTGCTGCAATGTTATAAGTGAGTGTAATGACTAAGAATAGGAACACAAAGGAAGTATTTCTTCTTTTCAAAAATAACTTTGTATCATCTTTTATGTTCTTTTAATCTAATCCCTAACCTAGAATTTTAAGTATGTTAACTTTTCTTAACTTGGATATTCAAAATTGTCTCTTTGTAATGCATTAGCTATGTGATAAGTAAAATATTTGCATATTTATTTTCTTTTATATTATGTTTTTTGGATGTTATATGAGCTTAATATAATAAATCTATTTGCATTTTGTGAACGGGACATGATTTTGAAATGAAATTATACTTTTTAGATAATGTTGGATTTTGACTCTGTCTCAAGTTTTTGGCCATATCTAGAGTTCTAGATGTCATATTAGGTTGTTCTTCATATGGATCAAAAATTAAGAAGAATCCCTACAACTTTTATGTTCCAAAAAAAGTCCAGATCAGCCTTTAAGGACTTCAAAATTAGCTTAAAAACTGAAATAGTGGTACTGACCTCTAGCCATTAATTTTGCCATAACTAGAGCTAGAAAAGTCAAAATTAGGAGCTTTTACTGGCATTTGAAAGCTTAAATCTGTAGCTACAACTTTGATGAAGACAAAGATGTGTGAATCCACTAATTTAAATGTAAAAAGTAGGCATCACCTTAGAAACATGGCTACTACAAAGTCAAAGAAGATGGTTAGAATTCAAGATTGGTGGCTCAACTTATTGGAATCATTACACCCATTCATCTATAAATAGCAAAGAGCAGAAGACACAAAAAGTAGCATCTTAAAAAGCATTTTAGAGTTTAGTTTCATGCATTTTAAGTTTTTCTTACATGCCTTCTCAATGGAAAGTTAGGTAGTCCTCCTATATGGATGGTTTAGGTTGTCACCAACATGGATGGTTCTACCTCCTATATAGATGGCTAGTATTTCTATTTTTATGCATTTGTAGTTATACCTTTTTGTTTTAATCATGAATGTTATGATGTTTTCATTTTATTTTAAGTTTTCTTAAACTAAATCTTCATTTTCCTAGAGTGATGATGTAGCTTAATAATAACAGATTGAATTCTAATCTATTGAAACTAATTTCAATTTCTTCTCCTTGATTGAGTTTTAATTATTGTTCTTAATATTTTTAATTGATTGGCTACCTTTGGAATGATCTCAATATGCATGTTGAGACCAGAAGAAGATGCATGTGTATGGATCTTATAATTAAAACCATAAACTGCATATAAAATAAGAATATATTCATATGGTTTGTGTAGTCTTATTGAGTTCTATAAATCTTAATGCATGATTACTTGTTTTAATTCACATAGGAATATAGTGAATTAGCAATTAATGATAGAATTACTTGACCTTGGAAGATGCTAGAAATTAGTTTAAAGAAACTTGACTATCAATAAAGAAGATTAAAATTAGATTAGAGTAGATAGATGATTCAATCTGAAGTTGTTAAGTGAAATATGACCCCTAAGGCTTTTTCATATAGTTGCCTTCATTACAATTGTATATACATTTAATTCTAATTACTTTGCATTAATTGCTTTTCATTATTCCAATCTTTAATTAACAATCTATTAAATAAAATTAAGATTATCAATTTTAGTATTTAGTGATCAACTCTCATAGGAATGATACTCTACTTATCACTTTATTACTTATTTATGATAGTGTATGCTTATGCTAATTAACAATCCATTTCACACATAACATTATGCGTATGTAAATTTTTCTTTATTTTTTATTGTATTATTTTATTAGTTTTTTTAATTTAATTTTTTAATAATTTAAAGTATTTAAGTAGATTATAATTTGTTGAATTCTATATACTTTGTTTCTAATTTTCTCCTTTTCTTTCTATTTCACTTTCTTCCATCCTTATTTATGATATTAAATACTTGATTTCCATAAGTGAAATTATCTTGAAAGATTTGATATAGTAGAGGTAGAATAATATAGTTACATTCAATTTTTGCCAATCAGAAAGCAAAGTGAGAAGTTTCTCCATATGGTAAGTTCAAGTTATTGCCAGTGTAGTTTTATTTTATTTTATATTTATACTGCTTACTTGCTTTATTAATGTCTTATTACTACTTAGCATCATTCTGATTAATGAGCAACTTATATCTCATTTTAGGTGATAATAGCTTTACTTATCCTTAAAACATAGGTATTGTTAAACTCTCAATGTTCTTCAAAGTAGTGTAGTAAATTATTATATTAACATGTTAACTATTATAGAGGCACTCCTCGTGGAGTTTCCTTATCAACCTCTTTGGACTAAAATGTATGTTTAGAATAGGGTAAGGGCTACAATTCCCTTATTATAATGCCATATTCTTACAAAAAGATCAAATTAACTTATGATTTTCTTCGACCATAAATTTATGTATCTATTTAGGTCTTTGGCGGGTAATGCTTAAATAAGTAGATGGTTCTTATGCTTGTATAGCAAAAAGTGCATCGTGCTTTACATTTGGTGAATTGAGCTTAAACTTTATTGCCTTATTTTCCATTCACTCTTTATGTTTTTAGATTAATCCATTTGCTTATATAGGCCAAAGAAGAGCTATTGAAGGTCCTAGGATTATAAAATCAAGAAGGAAGTTCCTTTTTATGGATTAGTTTCTTAAGATTTCATGCATGTTTTAATTTCTTTCCTCCAATGAATTTTTTTTTCTAAAATTCTTAATGTTTTCTTTCTGTTAGTAAAATTCTAAGAACCTATATCTTGACATTGCCTTTACAATTTACTAATGATAACTCTATTCCTTACATTGTCTGATTTAAATATTGCAAGTGACAACCTAATAGGAAGAAGATTTTGAATTGAAAGTATATATCTTCTACATGGCAGAGTTGACACAATTTATAGAGAAGATGGTGAAAAATATTTAAACTTTATTATCTTACACTAAGTTACATTTGATTATGACATTCCTTTTTTCTCATTTGTTATTATTTTAGTTGTTATCTTAGTATTTATGATTATATAAAAAGAACAATTTAGGTGACAATTTTTCCTTTAATTAAGTATTAGCTATTGAGGCTATTGTCTTCAATATTATTATGGATCATAATTCAATATTTAGGACTTGGTTACAAGATATCTATCTAAACATAATCTTCTTTTTTATAATTTGCAATGACATGAGCTTTAACAATTTGACTAGTTCGATCCCAACTTCAATTTAGAACATAGGTTCTCTAGATTACATGTAAGTGAATAGAGGCATCAACTCACTAGAAGTTACAAAGAATGCACATAATTTAATTTCTTGAAAGTTATTTTCTCTTTATGATTGCTTTATCTTTTTGTAATCATTAACAAGTTGGATATAAATTATTGTTGTAGGTTTTTAACCAACAATTCTTTGAGCATAATAATTCTAGGATGGATTTTAGATAACAAATATAGAATGTTAGTATACCTTCTATGATAATTTCATAATCCAAAAACATTTCTCTTGTCATTAATCATTAGCCATCATTGAATTATAAAGAAAATAAAATTTGATTGCACAATACTTTCCATTGGACCTACAACTTTTAGGTGATGACCTTAAATTTTATGTACTTATGGGACATGCTGATTGTCACTAAATTTATATTTTATTCTAAATTTTTCAGGAGCTACACTTGATATATTTGATACAAGAAATTACAATTCTCATTTAGATTTTTTTTTCACATAACACTTGGGTATGAAATTATGCTTGTGTGAATGTAGAGGAAGGAATGATTGGTAAGCCTATAATTTCTAGTTTTATTATACTTTGACCTTTAAAAGCAATATTCATATCATATGAGGATTAGTACTCACATTTGTTAAATTTCTAAATTAGAATGTTAAGTGTGGTAATAATATATATAATCTTCAATTCTTAAGATATGAAATTTTTTTGTAGATTTCTAAACATAATTTACCTTGTAGGATCATTTGCAAGGGTTCGTCTTCAAAGTCAATCATGATGTCTTGGAAAAATTGTTTGATGAATTAATAAATTTGTCCTTTTGAACTATTTTACTTATGAATAAGTGAATAATTTTTGTAGTTTCACAAATGAGAAATATGCTACTAATATAGATTGACTCTTTGGTTATCTTCATTTTCTCCATGCTTATTTTATATTATTATTTAAAAATTGATTTGTAAAGTAATAGGTCACCTTTTGTTTTGATTGCTTTTGCTATTCTATTTTTGTTGGGTTTCAATTGCTTCAATCACATAATAAAGATTCATTAAAAATGGAAATAGGATTTTTAGGAATTGGTTTCCGACCAAAATGAGGACTCAAGAACATACTTAAAATGCCAAAGGTATTTCTTCTTTCACTAATAATTTTAATTTGTGTTTATGTTCTTTTTCCTTTTTGTGATATAGTAAATTTTACAATGAAAATTCTATTATTGGTTATCGTAGGTCTAATTTGTAAAGTATCATAAATAACATAATTTTACATCTTTCAAGTTGATACTTAATTTTTATTGATGAAGAATGTTAAGAGCTAACTCTAACTTTACATCGTTGTTGCTCTAAATTAGATATGATTTATGTTACAACTTTGATTCAAGTGTTATTTTAAATACTATATCAAAATTTTGTAAATTACATTCTTTTTATATTTTTAGCATTTAATATATGGTGATATTTTAAAAATATTGTCACTAGGGAATATTTATGAAATAAAAATGAATTTTAATGCAATTTTAGTGACAAAATAAATTGTTGACAAAAATAAACTTTGGTGACAATATTAGTTATCACAAATGTTTTTAGTGACAACATAAATATGTTATTACTAAGAAAGTTTTTGTGACAACAATAATTATCAATGAAGTCATTAATCATTGGCATCAATTCTTTCCACTAAAAGTTAAACTTATAGCGATAAGAAAATTTGTCACTAATATAAGTTTTTGTGAAAAAATAGTTTAATTGTCACAAAAAATGTAATTTACAATGACAACAAATTTTTATCACAAAAAGGAGCTTTAATGATAAGTATCATTTGTTATTAGAAAAACTTTTATCATTGAAAATTTTTTATGATGAAATATTAGCTTATTGTGAAAACTTTTTTTATCACTAAAGCCATTTTTTGTATTGATAAGTTGCTCTTTTATTCTTTTGTACAAATAAAGTGCACCATCAAATATTCTTAGGTTCTCATTCTTTGTGTATCTTGATATTTTTAATGTAAATGTGTAGTTTTATTTTTCCTAAATTTATCTTAATATATTCAATTTAGGATGATTAAGGTTAAGGTTATGATGTCACACTAAAATATTTTTTATTCTCTATTAACTCATGAAAATGCATCATAACTTTCAATGTGAAATATATTATATACTGAAGATTCCCTCTATAAATGTATGGAAATATTTTACCTTTGGCTATTTATTTAGAAAATGTTCTGTTCTAGATGATTTAGGTTATATGATTGATGTGTTGGTGTGTGTCCTAGAACCAATCATATAGATGATTGAAATAATACACAATGTATTATGTTTTATTTTAGGTAATTTAATTATTATATTATATTTTTATAATTTTATTATTATTATGTGCAATTTATAACTTAATATAATAATTATCCTTAGAATAGCTTCGCTATTTCTAAAATGCCCCTAATCAAGTATTATTACAAAAGGAATAGTAATAATACATCGAGACTAGCATGTATAGTGACTGATGATTACAAATCATGGATATATGATATTAAGTCAATACATGAGTACATTACTAGTAAATAATGTACTAGACTGACCCACTATGAGAATATTGCATGGATAGACGTATCATAAGTTATTCTCATATGATCACAAATACACATAAACCTTTGACTTGGAGTCACTATGGTTCCCTACATGAAGAATTACTCACTTTAATATTGTCCTATGTCACCTTTAATTAGGATGACGAATAGGGCATTGATTGGGTGTGTCATAAATCATGTAGAGGGAAGTGAGTAATGTAGATGAGATTTTGTTACTCTTGTATAAAAGAGAAATATCCTTGGGCCCCTTGATTGAGTGAGACTTAAAAATGCATGGCCATACTCAATTGGATTAATATGTGATATTAATCATTCATTTTAAGTCTACTCAATATCAAGAAATATAAATTGAACATTGACGAGGATGACACATTCCATGCCTCCAGTTCAATTTGGATATTATTACAAAAGGGTTATGATGCAAAACATTGATCATGTATTAGGTGGATGTCGAATCACATACATTCTTACTACTTGAGTGGCAGTGATATATTGTTAGATACCGCTTACTGTCTATAGCTCAATAATGAGTCATTATCAACATAGTAAGAACCTACAGGGTCACACAAAAGGAGTAGGAATAAGATAATAATTAATTGGACTTTAATTATATTAATATCCAATAATTAATATCCAATTAATTAGACTTATTTTTGTGCATATCTATATTATTATTAAGAATAATAAATTCAAGTAATATATATATATATATATATATATATATATATATATATATATTATGTGATATTATTTGATATTAAGGTAATATCAAATAATTACATTATCAGATATTAGATAAATATATTATGAGATAATATTATTTTAATATTTGATAACTATATGCAATTATCTAATATTAAGATATTTATATTATGAGATAATATTATCTAATATTAGATAATTAATAGATAAGTCCTATCTCTCCTCATTATCTCTAGGATAAGGATAAAATGAATTATTAAGTGTGATTAGGATTTTAGAAGCATTATCCTAGTAGGACTAGGATTGTGGCTTGCCTAAGTTCTATAAAAGGGGCTTGAGGGCAGCACATTATAGACACACTTATAAGCCTCCTAAAACCCTAAATCACTCAAAAAAACATCGAATCCTAATTCCTAGAAAGAGAAACGCATCCTAGCATATTTGTGGAGGGCGAGAGGTCATTGTTTATTCTGTGTGGATACCGTAGAGACAACGTACCTTTCGATCGGCGTTTGATTCATCCGCTCTCAAGTTTTGATCAGTAGAAACATGAATGTCTAATAGGAAAAACCCTAATAATTGATTTATGCTTTTTTCATAGATCCTAGGTAGAATTCAGATCAAAATTTTGAAATTCCGCTGCATGTAATAATCCGAATTCCTAACATGATGTATATAAATGTGTGAATTTATATATGTTTAAGCCATATATCTAAGAATATGTACAAATTAATGTGATATAAGGTTTGGTTAAATTTCTTATATGTATGGTTTTCACTAGATTAGCTAGTTATCAATTGAAGACAAATGTATGTTGATCGGCAAAGTGCTAAATATGAAAATAGAGTTGACGAATTCATTAGATTTATAATTGCTTAAAGAATGGAATTTATAGATAGCTTCAACCCTATGTTAACTATTATTATGTGAAAGAGGGGATAATGTAGTAGTGAGATCATTTATTTGATCATAGCATTCGGATTAGGTATACGCAATAGAAATGTCATGGTAAAAGTAAACTTTGTAACATATTTACTAATTAACAAGATAAGGATTTCAATAATCATTTACAGGATATGTTGCATGATATTAAAATAATTTTATTGAGCATTTGTAAGATATCAATACTTTATTAAGTGATATAGAGAAGTCATTATATTCGGGTTGCACTAAATTCACATGCTTATCTTCCATGTTGAGATTTTCAATTTGAATGTAGTGAATGGGTGGAATGACAAGAGTTTTATAGAATTACTACAGGTATTGAAAAATATGCTTCCCAAAGGTAATTTACTACTAACTTATACTCATGGGGTAAAGAAAATGATGCATCTGATAGGTATAAATATAGGAAAATCCATGCCTCTCCTAATGATTACATACTATATCAAAAGAAATATAAAAAGATTGCATTAATATCCAAAATATAAGGTATCTTATTACAGATTGAAGAAGTATGATAACAACATCAAGGAAGAGGCTTTAACTAAGGTATTTCAGTGTTTTTCTATAACATGAAAGTTTAAATCCATGTTTACTAATACAAAACATGCTAAGAACTTAGTATGACATGTAAAGAAGGTGGTTATTGATAATAAGCCTCATCATCTAACAGATTTTTCTTAATAAAGAATGATTAACTCATTATTCCCCAAATTCTCTAATAAAGCAAGAAATCCTAAACTAATGGAATGAACCTTGATAATAATATAAGCAACAAATATAGTACATAACTTATAATATTAATAATTTAAAACCTCTCTCCTTCGTTGTGCATGAAACGTACATGAAACGAAAGTATGTAATGCTAATATTGTTGATATTAAGGTTCAAGCAATTGGAAAATGATATAAATGTCTTTTTAGTATCACTCATTGAAGACTTATACCTTATGTAGGATAAAAATGTGTCATTGTTGACACATACAAGCAAAAGTCCTTAAGGTTGCATGAAATACTCTTTAACATAATCAATGACTTTCCAATTTATGGAAACTTATTAAGGTATAGCATTAAAGGGTGTAGAGTATGCCCTATTTATGAAGATAGCACATGCCCTTATCAACATAAACATTAAAAGAAAATAGTTTATCTTAATGATAGAAGATTTTTGCCTCATTTTCATAACTATCATAAGTTAAAATTGGTTTTCAATGGCTTACTAGAGGAAGAAATGGCTCTGAAACCCTTATTTAGGTAAGAGGTTTATGAAAAGGAAAAAAGATATTGATGTCATTTTTTATACACCCAATACTTTAGTAAGCAAAAGTCTATATTCTTCAATCTTCCATACTGGAAGGACTTAGATGCTAGGCACAACATTAATGTCATGCATGTAAAGAAAAATATATTTGATTGTCTGGTTATAAAAGGATATTATCCTTACGTTGTGCTAATTTAAGATGTATTTCTCATCCACATTCTTTGATATTATGGTATATTTGATTATTCATTTGGTAAAGGAGATTAGATTATATAGTCTAGTTTACTTGAGGTGGATGTACTTGATAGAGTACTACATGAATATTTTAAAAAGGTATATGCATAACTAGAGTAAGCCTAAAAGATGTATTATTGAATGGTACATTACTATGGAGGTTGTCAAGTTTTGTGCATCATACTTGTTAACTATAGACATTATTGGGCTTCCCAAGCCTCATCATTGGGGAAAAATTTTAAGGAAATTCATATTAAAGAATTAGGTGGAGAGCATAAACCATAAAATATGGGAATAAGCATGCCTCTACATCTAGTAAAGCAATGAAAAGGTTGAGCCTTATAGGAATTAGCTTATTACTTTCATAAAAGAGCTCTATTCTAGCAACTAATAAAGTGGATACAAGCTAAACATAATCACTCCTTCATTAAGTGATTTTGCAATTAATGGGTAATATGATAAAGAAAATATTAGATATTGCTTGCAAAACTATAAGATGGTTAGTTAATGGGCTTCGCATGGATGTCTTATCTTATTAACGATATAACATTAAAAGATATTCATTTTACAGTCAGATGCAAGATGAGAGGAGCACCATGCAAAATAATGATGTTACCTTGATGGCTTAAGTAATGCAAGTTTCCAATACTAAAGATAAAAACATTGTTTATGTAATAATGTCATATTATAGGGTTATTAAAGACATATGGGAGCTCAATTACATCTAATTTTTGGAGCTTATCTTTTAACATAAGTGGGTGAAGAATAAAAATGTCATTCAAATGGATGAGTTAGAATTCATATTGATAGATTTTAATAAGAAGGGTCATAAAAGGAGCTGTTCATAATGACATCTCAAGCAAAATAGGTTTTCTATGTATCAAGCCTAGTTAATAATAAGTAGTCCATAGTTCTTCAAGGAAAAAAGGTAATTTTATGGTAATGGGAATGAAGAAGATATAACCATTAATATTGAATACATAACTTCTTTCTCATCAAGATTATCTCCAATTAATCATGAAAGTAATTTGAAGAAGTTTAATGTTCGTGAAGATCATTGAGAGGGGATATGGATTGAAGATTCTCTAAAATAAATTTACTATATCATAGGTTTAAGGGATTAATGCCCTAATTTTTTAAGTTATACTTTGTCATGACCTAACTTGATTTGTAACCAGTATCGAACCTGTTTCCAGTTTCCACTAGCCGAATTTGCTATCAAGACTTCTCAAAATATGCTATAAGGTTTAGGAGCAATTTCCATGCCATATAAAGAATACATATAACAATTTCTTTTTAATAATAATATTTTAATTTGATTACAAAAAGAATTAGGTAGCTTTTATCCCTGGATATTTGGGATCTGGCTAACCTAATTATTTATAATTTTGTTCTACCTTTTTTTAGTCTATACAAGGAGGGCAAAAATGCCTAAATCAAGTAAGTCATATACAAGTTCAATGTACCTCACTTTTTATGCTAACTTTAACATTGAGGTAATGGAGGAGGAGGCTCAATTGAGAATTTAGTAAACAAAAATATATAAGAGGTAAGCTCAAGCTTAAAAAGTGAACATCTAAAAATAGATAATCATTAAAAGAAAGAATAAGCTTATTGACCAAGTTTTACCCTTCTGATTTTCTTAATCACTCACATTTCATGTGTCATGATTTAAATTCCAAATAAATAATAAGCAATACAAAATTATATAAATATCTATGCTCCTTATAGCCATATATCACACATCAATTTCTTACTTTACAACAAACACAAATAACCAATCAAGAATATCCAAATATCATTCATTTCCTAATCACTCATTGAATCTAGTTTTTCTCATAACATGTTTTGGGAATAGTAAAACTTTAAGGACTTCCGATACTTTTCACAGTGAAGATAGTTTCTTACTAGCTTCTAACACTATCTCATTAGCTTTTAGTGAAGATAGCCCTATGTACTTCTAAAAGCATGGTCATCTAGTGAAAATAATCATGTGCGAATTTCTAAAACTATTTTAAGCCTTGCAGCCTATTAATACTATGACCATTTAATAAAGATAAGTTAGTGCAAGCATTCATCTCATATCATTCTTATATATTATTTCATTTCACATTTCAATTGCAAGCATAACTCAATTCATATATTTTTTATGCCACTTTGCATGGCTACACATATCCATTCATACTATTAAACAAAATCTACATGTATAACAAGTCATTACTCAATACCATAAGTAACATAATATCATCTTACTAACTAGCATGGTCATATATGTTATTCATTACATTATAATATGATTTCTAACTAGAATTACCCATTACTATATTGCTATAACTCATTATTGTTAGTGTGTGTCCTAGGAACTAATCATAAAGATGATTGTAATAATGCACAATGTATTATGTTTTATTTTAGACAATGCAATTATTATATTTTTTTCATTTTTTTATATATATCTACACAATTTATAACTTAATATAATAATTGTCTCTAGAGTAGTTTTACTGTTTCTAAAATGCCCCTAACCAAGTATTATTACGAAAGAGACAATAATAATACATCAAGACTAGATGTATAGTAACTAATAACTATGAATTATGGATATGTGATATCAAGTCAATACATGAGTACATTGGTTAGTGAACAAATGTATTAGACTGACTCGTAATGAGAAAACTACATGGATTGTCATCTGTTATTAGTTATTCTCACGAGACCACAATGCACGTAATCCTTTAACTTGAAGTCATTACGATTCCCTACATAAAGAGTTACACACTTTTATATCATCGTGTATCACCTTTAATCAGGATGTGCTGTAGGACATTAATTGGGTGTGTCATGAATCATGTAGAGAAATGTGAGTGATGTAGATGAGAATTTTGTTCCTATTACATAGTATGAGTGATATCCTTGGGCCCTTTGATTGAGTGAGATTAAGAAATGCATAGTTATGCTCAAATGGATCAATATAAGATATTAATAATTTATTTAAATTAGTCTACTCGATATCAAGAAACATAAATTGAACATCAACGAGGATGACACATTGCATGCCTCTAGTTCGATTTGGATATTGTTACAAAAAAGATTATGTTGCAAAGTGTTGTTCACACATTAAGTGAATATTGAGTCATAGACATTTTTACTACTTAGGTGGCAGTGATGTATTGCTAGATACAGCTCACTACTTATGGTCTACAAGGGGCTATTACCAACGTAGTAAGAACTTACAAGGTCACACAAAAGGAGTAAAACTGAGACAATAATTAATTGGGCTTTAGTTAAACTAAAATCCAATTAATTTGATTTATTTTCGTGTATATAAATATTATTAAAATAATAATATATTTTTACGTAATATATGGTATATTATGTGATATTAAAGTAAAATCAGATAAGTATGTCATTAGATATTCAATAATTATATTATCAAATAATATTATTTTCTAATATAAAATAACTATATGCCATTTTAATATTAGATAATTATATTATAAGATAATATTATTATCTAATATTGAATAATTAATGGATAAGTTCTATCTCTCCTCACTATCTCCATGATAAGGATAAGGTGATAGTTGTTAAGTGAGATTAAGATTTTGGAAGCATTATCCTATTAGGACTAGGAATGTCGTATGCCTTAGTTTTATAAAAGGAACTTGAAGGTAGCACTTATGAATACACATTAGCTACCATTAAATCCTAAATCACTCAAAAAAATGCACTAATCCTAATGAGAGAAATGTATCCTAGCAGATTTGTGGAGGAAGAAAAGTCATAGTTCATTTTGTGTAAATACCGTAGAGATGCTATACCTTTTAGCCGATATTTGATTCGTGATTCATCTCAGTCTCTCAAAATTTTATTCAAAAAGAACACAAGCGCACAAAAGTTTATGTTTCACATATTAACGTACTTCAGCTTTAGAAAGCCTTACTATACACTTAGATTTCATGTATGGCATGATACTTCAACTTGAAATAGGTAATAGTCAACTATATAGTTGATTACAAAAGCCTAGAAAACATTTCTAGTAATATGTAGTTGACTGTCGAGATCCAGTTAGCAACTCGACTACTCATAAGTGATTATTGCACATCATTTTGCACCAAAATTAAATACCAAACTTATTCAAAAATATAATGAACAGAAAGTCCAAGTCTTAACTAAAAGTTAATTGCAAAAATTGAATATAAAATAAAGGGTTTTCAAAAATAATTTAAATAAAAAATAAAAATAAAATTAAAATAGAATAAAATAGAAAATGAAAGCCTAGTTCAAAGAATATCACACTTCAATTGTTAGATTTATCATAAGCCTTAACAAAATTCATAATTAATTTAAGTACTTAACTAAAAATTACCTTAACACTAGCAATAATTATGTAAAGTTTCTAATGATAGTTAATTTAGAACAAATGCCTAAATTAACCTCCCACCATTGATTTTAATTCAAGACACCCACCTATATCTAATCAGTGATAATGTTAAACATTAAAAACAATGTTAAAAATGAATCAAAAGCTTTACACATAAAAATTACAAATTTATCCTTTATTTTTCACAGGCAACTAATGATTCATCCAAATGCAAAATCCTAAAAACTTTACTACTTATTTCAATCAATCACAACTAACCTACAAGTGAGAATTAATTACAACTAATCATTTAATTATAGATTACAATAGATAACTAACTAGCTAATCATAATTATCAAATTATCCAAGCACTCATTCACAATAGGAGCAAAAAAAGAGATAATAAAATTAAAAGTAAAATTAAAAAAAGTCTCAAAATAAAACCAAATTAAAGTTCTAGTTCTTTAAATTGGTGTAAAAAATTAGCCATTCATGGTAGTTTACAAAAAAAAAAAAACTTAGGGAAAAGGAGAAAGCTTCTAAAGAGAGTCAATGCCTTTAAAAGCATAAAATCTAGTTATATCTAATTTCCTAAGTTAAAAAAACTAATCAGCTAAATAAATATATTTCTTATGGTATGTTTGAGAGTTAGAGAATGAATAAAAAGGGAGAAAATGGGGAAGAATGGAAAGGAGGAGAAAGGAAGAAAATGAATGGTTAAATCATAAACTTTTCTTTCTCTTGTTTGGATATCAAAAATTATATAAGGTGGGATAATGGAAGACAAAACCAAAATATATAATCAACTAGCACATAATTTTATAATTTTCCTCATTCTAAAAAGTTAATTTATAAATACAATTTTATGATTAAAAATATTTTTTAAAATAATTTGTCTATCCACATTTTTCTATGAAAAATGATGTTGTAAACTAACATGCAATAATGTTATAATTATTTGTAAAAATGTTTATGAAAAAATTATCATGATTTAACCTAATATAATCATTATTTGACAATCTTAAAAATAACCTAACTTATAATTATCAAGTATAATTATTATCAATAATAAAAAAATAATTTTATATTTTTAATTATAATAAATCTCATAATTATAATATATATTTTTTACATGTTAGATACCTTTCAAAAAAATCAATAATATTTTTATTTGACTAAAAATTATAATAAAATACTAAAATGTGAATATAAAAATAAGTTAAAGAATAAAATAAGGTTAAAATGATAAATTAAATAAATAACTCTTTAAATTCCTCTAATTTGGAAGAATACAAAAAATTAAAGAGTAAAAGACTTTGAAGAGTTAGCCATAAACTCTCATTTCATTTTCTTCCCTAGACAAACTCTAAAAAAAAAAAAAAAGGATAGCACATAATCTTTTCTTTCCTTTCCCCCCCTCCATTCCCCTTCATCTAAACAAACCACTAAGATTGCAAGATTGGGACTCTGCATAAATTGGAAACCAATAGCTTAATTTATAAATTAAACTACTAATAGTGTTTAGTATAATAAATTTTTGTAAATTGGCTTCCAGCCTAAGTTTGACCACCAATAGTATAGTTTTGCTAGGAACCAAATATAAAAGTGGTTGGGCTAGGTTTAATTTAACTTTTGACATTGGCTTCACCTCCATTGGAATCTTGAAACACCAAATATCGCTCAAAAATTGTGAGTAGGTGAATTAAGACGAAAACAAAGCTTTACCTTTATGACTAAAATTAATCTACCAAACATTCATATTAAGTTTTGTCCAAAACACAAGTTTTAAAGCTTCATTTTAGCTTTCTAATGGTATAAAGATCATCAAATTTGGACCTCCAGAAATTTAAACTATAGTTGAAAACCTGAAATAATATAAAAATTCATTATTAATAAATGAACAATTCAATAATATTAGAAAATCATCACCTAATCATAAAATAAGACTATTTCTATTAAATTAAGAATATGTAATCCTCTAAGAGATAAAAATGAAGAGAAAATAATATAAATAACATCTTGCACATCATTGACTATATAATCAACTATCAATAACCAAAGAATAACTTGAAGGCTCAAAGTTGACTATATAGTCAACTATGACTTGGATTTCTACAAATTTTTAACTTGAAATACAGTCTATCTACCTTCCCAGTTCAATCTAAACTCAATTCTTACTGTACTAAATCATACCAAATCATCAATACACTTTTCTAACACTTCATTTACTTCTTTTCTCTCATTAGAACCAAACCACATTTTATATGTAATTCATTAAAAATCCAAAATTTAACTTTAATCAACATTTTCAATTTAAATCTAGTAAATAGCGTTATATAGTTCACTCACCTATTAGGAAAAAGGTTTTGAGAAGCCAAATTTGTTGCTACTTGCCCTAGTTAATTAAAATCACAAGGAATTATTGGTCAAGATTCCTTTTCCCCTTTTAAGCTAAATGCTTAATTCTTTCCAAATTTGAAAAAAAAACTATAAAAATTATAAATTAATGAAAAATTACTCCTAATTTTGCTTAATACAAATCTGAAAGAAAAAGATAAGAGAATTTGAGAAAAGGGAGGAAATAAAATGATAGCAAATGAGGAAATAATGGCATACTAGATTGAATTTAAGTTTATAAAGGTAGAGGCATTTTAGAAAAAATTAAAGTTAAGTCACATAATCATTAGTTGTTTTTTCTAAGCTATAGTTAATTATAAAGTTGAGTACGCCAATCTAAAATGCAATTTAGACAGTGATAATCAATTACATAGTAAACTATACTTGCCATATTTACACCTTATTACTCCATACACATTTCCTACTCTTAACCATTCATTCAAACTATTATGACCCATTCTAATTGTGACCGACATAAATAACATTAACAGTTTTTACAAACCATAACTATTTTCACAATAGTTTTCAAATTATATGGGGATTTAAAATTTTATTTTAAAAATTTTATAAAAAAATGAGTAAAATCTCTCCTATTTTTGGACACTTCCCAAGGATCGCACGCTTTATAATATTAAAATGTTTTATCCAAATACGACAGAGCCATGTACATACACATAGTATAGTACAAATCCTGATTTACACATAAACGATTCAACACATCAAATGTTGAATTAATATTATTTCCATTTTCAAATTTAAATCCTAATTCAACAAAAAACCCAACTATCAAATCTCCAGTTTGAGCAATCTTTAATCTCCACGGATGATACAAACTCAAATGGGCTCACTCTAACCTAAAAATATTAAAAATATAACAAAGTGAGTCACAATAACTCAGTGAACATATATCTATTATTACCTTGTAGGTAATCATTTATATATAATAATAATCATAAAATTAATCATATTAGCAAACTCATTTTCCTTGGATCTCTGTAATGTGCACAATCGGTCTTATTAAATTTCACTTGCAAACAAACTAGATCCCAAATCTCACAATAAAAATTATTATAAACTCA
Source organism: Sindora glabra (assembly GCA_020226215.1). NCBI lineage: Eukaryota > Viridiplantae > Streptophyta > Magnoliopsida > Fabales > Fabaceae > Sindora > Sindora glabra. The sequence continues at coordinate 82,634,128 of CM035227.1, forward strand.
ACCAATCACTCACTACCCATTCTAGGTGCTCATTGTATTCACAATTTGCCATTAAAGCTCAATACAACAAATCATCAAAAACTCATTAAATTTTTGCAATTATGTCAAATGGTGTCACCCAATCACAAGCAAAGATTTAATAACACATCAAATCACACATTTATTTATCATAAACATATATGTAGCTAACTTCTTGTTTCAAGTTTTATCAATTATCTGTCGGGAATTTCCCATCTGACCCTTAAATCAAACTCACATCATTCACAATTGTTAGTTAGGAATTTACCATCCGCCTTTCATATCATAACTCACAATTTCCAAAGTTGTTGCTTTATCACAACTTACAATGTCATTCATGGCATAATTTATCGTAACATTCACCCGAGAGTTTAATTCTCATAGCCCAACTATTCCATAATTACAGGTAATCAAAGCATACAACACAATCACAATATGCTCAACTTTTTAACCGTTATCATTGATTTTACCAAAATTTTTACCGAAATGTTGTGTCATAAAAAGTATTTGCCAGGATGCTTAAAAAATCTTTAAAAAAAAATTTTGAATCACAAGGACAACTTGGCCGTGATCAGTGGCCTGATCACGCAATTTGACCCAACGTCAACGTGATCGGCCCCACATGGCTGATCACGTTAGGTCAAGCAACATAATCAGTGCAGACTAATCACGTCTAAGCCCACCCTATGACCCAGTTCCTAAGAACCCTCCCCCAAGCTGCCACATGTTAGGGGCATGTTCCCCCGTGATCGACTAGACCTCCCCCTAGCTGCCACGTGTCATACCACCGTTTTGCCGTGACCCGCCATACGCCCTAGAAAAACCCCCCTCCCCAGCAACCCTTCACACCCTTACACAGTAAAAAATTCTCCTCCCAAGCAGCCCTTCTATAAAACACCTCTCCAGCAATAATCCCTTTCCATTAGCAACTCAAAATCAAATCTTCAACAGCAATTGCATTATTTACAAATCTCATTATGCAAGTAAGATTATTTTGAAAAATAGAATCTGTTAGTTTAAGTATTATTTAATATTTTCAGGTTATATGAAAGTATAATAAATGTTTAATATAATATTTTTTACAAATATTCCCTCATTATAGTTTACATTATCAGTAGGCATTGTAACTAGATTACTATTATTTCATTTAATCATGTAAAATAAGATTATATTTAAATTAATTAACGTGATATATTTGTTATGGTATTTATATTATTTTAATATTCTTTTATTATTATACTTGTGTATTATTTTAATGTGCTTATATTATTTAAATTTTATTATTATTTTGATATATAAGTATATTATTATGCTTCAAGTCTAACTAGATTACACATGTTGTGCAAATTATTATAATTTTAATTATTATGCTTGTGGGTTGGGCATTATTAAAAAAGAAAATAAAAAATTCAAATACTTACAGATATTTAAAAAAATACTAAGATTCATTAATAATAAATTATTATTGAAAAATATTAATTGAAGGTAGAATGTTATATTTTGATATTTTTAAAATATTTTTACAAATTATAAATCTTAATTTAATCAAGAATAGATATTGAAATATATGTAATTTTATTTTGATTAAGAATAAATAATTATATAATTAAGAAAAATATTACATAGATAAATTAAAGTAATTTAAAAATAATTGAAATAATATAGGTGCTAACCTAAAAGTAAGGAAGAAAATATTAAAAGTATACAGTATTATCCTTAACTTATTGACCTCTAAAATAATATTATAAAATAAAAAATGTTAAAGTAGTCCTTATTTTAATATGCTTATATTATTTTAATTTTTTTATTATTATGATATTTGAGTATATTATTAATTTTTATTTATAATAAAATTAATTTTTATAAAATTATTTTGATTAAAAAAATAATTATATAATTAAGACAAATACTACATAAATAAGTTAAGGTATTTTACAAAAGATTAAAATAATGTAAAGTTTAGGCCAAAAATAAGGAAGAAAATATTAAAAGTGTATAATATTATTCTTAACTTATTAACTTTTAAAATAATATTATAATACACAAAATGTTGAAGTAGTCTTTGTTTTAATATGCTTATATTATTTAAATTTTATTTATTATTATGATATCTAAATATATTATAAATTTTTATTTATAATAAAACTAACTTTTATATCTGAGTAAATTAAAATAGTATAAATTAAACTTAACTTATAATTGTTATTGTAGTAGTTATTATATTGTCCATCTTAGTAATTTTATTTTATTTAACAATAGCATAATTTTTACAATTATTTAATATTAATCACTATTACGTGATTGATATTTAAATTAAATTGATTTATTTAATTTATAATAATATTTATCTTATATTAATATTTTAATATTATGTGTCAAAGTAAGTATAAATTAATTAATATATTCATCAAGGTTTTATACCTTTCGTAATATTTTAATTTTTCTATTTTTTTAATTATATTATTCTTAACCCAAACACTATGTTAGGAATCAGAATGAGTTCCAAAGATGAAAATATTTATATTTATGCGAATGGAGAAATTTATGAATCAAATCAAAATAATACGTTTAAGTGTCACAAGATTAAAGTAATAAAAATCAAATCAGACATAATTCTGGATGCGCTAAAAAACATAGTTAGGCGAAAGTTACAACTTAATGAAAATCAAGTCGTAACCGAATTAATATACAAACATCCTTTCTTGCTGAATTAGACACGATATAAGGCGCGTGAGTTAGAAAACGACGATGATATTCAACGGATGTAGAAAGTGAATGGGAGATTTCCTACTCAACTATCTTATCCAGAAGTGTATGTACGTATCTCAATAGTTGGATTTGGTTTGAACATAATAAGTCAATCAATTGAAGCAAGTGCTCCATACATGCTACCGTCCACCAGCCAACTTAACGACGCTAATAAAGAGTCATTATGTTACAACTTGTATCTGGCTAACGTAGAACTAATGAACAGGAAAATTGACTATGGTCAACAGTTTCATAACATTATTGTTGATTGTACTCCAGAGCCATGTTTTTCTTAGTAGAACTATGGCTTATCTCACTCCTGCTCCTCCCTGGACATTATGGATGAATTTGAAAAGAAGATGCACATGACAATGATCCTGAAAGGTTTGGTGGTGACGGTGACGATGATGATAATGACAGAGAAGACATCACTAATACTCTCCCAATAACACTTGAAAGCCGGTACATGAAATCGATTATTGTCTTTTTTTCACGACTAAATGTAAAAGTTGTTGTTAGTCACGATTATCCTAAAGTGGGAGACAACATAAATATAAATGAAAACCAAGAGCCATATATCAATTTGCGATATATGAATCAGAAGGCATTTCGCCACGTAATGAAGATATATTCGGTTCGAACTCACCACACATTTTGCGTGCACTACTCCTTGACCAAGTATGAAAAATATTGGTGCCTGCACTATAGTGTACAATGTATCTAAAAGGTTAGCGCATGCCATAAGCCGAGAGAGAATCACTGCAGATATCAAAACACTATGGGCCTCATACATGTGTATTTGCCTCTCTTTCCTGAGATCATCCAAAATTAGACACAAATATCATTTTATCATACATTGTGGTCATTGTGACCGAAAACTCAAGTGTGTCCGTCCGAGAAGTCATTGAGCGAATCTACAGTATTTTTTAATACTTAGTATCCTATAGGAAGGCGTGGAAGGGCAAACACCGAGCCATCACTCTTGCATTTGAAAATTGGGAGAAGTAGTATTATATATTACCTAGGTGGTTGGCAACAAGGCGTCACTTTAATCTTAGGTCTTATTTTGAGTTTGTTACCAAGAAATGCCCGCCAAGCAGTTCTAGAGATGAGTCAGTTGCATTATTCCATCGAGTGTTTTGGACTTTTAAGTCATGCATCAAGTTGTTTATCCATTTAAAATCAATAGTCCAAATAAATGGCACCTTTTTGTATGAAAAGTATAAAGGGGTTTTACTTACGATGACATCACAGAATGATGATAGAAAGGTCGTCCCTCTTGTATTTACTATGGTGGAAGGAAAAACCTACAAAATATGAGCTTGGTTCTTATCAAATATTCGACAATGTGTTGTTAAAGACAAATAGGATATTTGCTTAATATCAGGTAGGCATCCTAGAATATTAACTATCGTCACAAACCCACGTATAGGATGGCAACCCCCTTATGGTTATCAAGTGTTCTCCCTTCGATACATCGCCAGCAATCTCAACTTAACTTTTAGGACGACGTGGCTAAAGAAGATGTTTACTAACATTGGTGCGTATTACTGACACTAACATCCTTAATTATCATTATCTATCACGATTATTGTTCATTTAATGATAGCGATCTCTGGTACAAGTTATCAATATAAACATCATGTAGTAAATTGCAAGTTAGATGAACTGCGCCAATTGCAGTCAAGAGCTATTGATTGGATCGATAATATCCCAAAGAGTCAATGAAGTCATGCTTATGATGAGGAAGGTCGACAATGAGGGCACATAACTAACATTACCGAGTGTATCAATAGCATATTTAAAGGGATTAGATTTTTATTGATTACTTGGTTGGTCAAAACTACGTTATATCGAATAAATGCATACTTTGTCAACAGAACGAAGACCATTGCAACACAGTTATAGGCAGGAGAGGTGTTTAACGAAGACATCCGGAAAAAGATTTAAGAGCATACTTGAAAAGATTGCCTAGGGTTGGCTTTCAAGATGGAAAAGCCATATAACTCAATATAGAAATAGTTTGGTCGAACATGCAAGATTAGCCTAGGCCAACGAAAATGTAATTATGGTGAATTCTAAGTAGAGCATTGATCCTGCCAACATGTGTTTGTAGCATGTGAGAAGGTTGTGTTGGATCCATTACAATTTATCGATCATGTATTCCAACTAGAGACAATGTTGAAAGCTTATAACTATGAGTTTCGATCACTCAATAGTATGGAACATTGGCCACCATTGAATGGACCAATACTTGTATCAAATCTTGCACAGATGTAACCCGGTGGTCGTCCCCGTTCCACACGTATAAGAAACGAAATGAATTGGAGGAAAGTCCATCATAACTTCAAAGGTGTGGGTTGTTGACAAATGCACAATTACACATAAATTCTATGAGTTTCATTACTTATTTACTTAGTATTTTGTGCAAATTGATTGAAAAAGATACTTAGATGCTCGATATTTTGTTTTCAGGCTTTGAAAAGACACATATGAGCATTAGAAAAGGATCCGGAGGCAAAACTATGCGAATTATGGAGAATCAAAGTAAATTTGCTCACCTGGCAAAGAACACGAGGTATGGGAACCCCGTGTTTAAGGCCGTGTATCCTTCTGCAATGCTTCGAAGTTTCACTGAACTGCTCAGAGAAAAACATGGGGGTAAACACGGGACGTGTCATACACCGTGTATCATACTGCCCTTCACTTCTGAGGTAAACACGGGGGGTGTCACACCCCGTGTAGCATGCTGATCAGCTTTCGTCGAAGAACACAAGGTACAACATGGGACGTGTCATACCCCGTGTATATTACTGCTTGACACTTCAGAGAAGAATACGGGATGTGTTGCACAACATGTATCATGTTGCTCAACTTTCGCTGAGAAACGCGGGGTACAACACGGGCCGTGTTGGACCCCGTGTACATCACCAATATAAGTTTTGTGCGAAATTTTGAAAAGAGAAGAAGGAAAAAAGAGAGGAAAAATCAAGAATTAACAAGGAGAGCTGCTAGGAGAAACCCAAGGAGAGACCCAAACTCACCAAGGCACCTTCTAACGTGGATTCGAGTAAGGAATTGAAGATTCAAGCAAGGAATTTGTAGATCTTCATGAATTGTTTGAATTCCCTCTCTGTTTTCTGGTTTTCTTCTAATTTTGTAATATTTTCACACTAAACCCTTGCGCTCAACTTGGGTGAACTTGTTCATGGATTTATGGATTTGAATTTTATATAATCTAGCTTGATTTACTATTGATTTATGTTTTGATTATGCTGTTTGTACTGGAACAAACCAATATATCCAGAATATTGGATTTGTGTTATGGATTAATTGATTCTAGGTTGAAATGACCAATTAATTAATCGGACCTTGCATGATCATTGAGAATATCAATTAGACTTAGGAATTAAGCTAATTGGATTCTTTTGCACAAGATGAAATGTCTGAAAATGGATTCTAAAGCAAGTTAATGCAACCTAGATGAGTGATTACTAGAATAATTCTGGGCATTTAATCTTTTGGTTAGTAGTTAGTAGCCTTGCAATGAGGTATAACTTAATTTAGGTAATCCAACAGTCTAAATTAACAGTAAACCAAGTTAGAGGATTACATTCATTCCATAATGAAATGTACAAGGGAACCTTAAGCTGAGTACGCTTTCATTTCATTGAATTAAACCTTTTCTTGATAACTAAGCTCTGTTTTACATTTTAGCCTTAATTCACACTATCAATTGATATGCCTAGATAATTTTACTTGAAATTCAGTTAGTATTCAACGTGCAATCCCTGTGAAGACGATAATCTTTTATACTATAACTCAACTTAACCCGTGCACTTGCGGGATTGCGGTCAAGTTTTTGGCATCGTTGCGGGAGATTGCAACCAGTTGATATTAACAGAAAGTTTTGAGTAAATTAGACTAGGCAATTCATTTTCTTTTAGTTCTTAATTCATCTTGTTCTGATTTTCTTATTTTTATATATAACGTTTCATTCTTACTTTGTTCTGTTCGAGTATTACTTACTCTTTTTGCAGAAAATCTTTATATATGCGAAGGAGAAGTCTTGAAGGAATTCTTGACTTAGACCCGGAGATTGAAAGAACTCTGCTTAGGAGAAGGAGAGAGCAAAATTTAGTACAAATCTAAGAAACAATTGACCTTGAACCAGTAATTGAAGACATGGACAACAGATCACTTAGAGAATTTGTAGCACCCGATGCCACTGGGCTTCAATCCAGTATAAGAAGGCCTGTAGTTGAGGCTAATAATTTCGAATTGAAGCCAGCTCTTTTGTCTATGGTGCAGCAAAACTAGTTTGGTGGATTACCAATGGAGGATCCCAACCTTCATATCCAGATTTTCTTAGAATACTGTGATACAATCAAGATCAATGGTGTAGCAGCAAATGCCATCAAGCTTAGACTCTTCCCATTCTCCTTGAGGGATATAGCAAGAGCTTGACTATATTCTTTACCAGCCGGATCTATCACAACATGGGAAGAGCTACTGAGGGCTTTTCTATCAAGATATTTTCCTCCAAACAAGACTGCTCAATTAAGGAATGAAATCACTACATTTTTTCAAAGAGAAGGGGATTCTCTATTTGATGCTTGGGATAGATACAAGGAACTGTTGAGGCTATGTCCACATCATGGGTTAGAGAAATGGCTAGTTCTTCATACCTTTTACAATGGTTTGAACTACAATACTAAACTTACTGTGGATGCTACTGCTGGAGGTGCTTTGATGAACAAAAGGTTGGATGAAGCATATGAGTTGATTGAAGATATGGCTTTAAACCATTACCAATGGTCAAATGAGAGGGGACCTTCAAGGAAAGCTCCAAGTAAGTATGAATTAGATGCTTTTAACCATTTGTCAGCTAAGGTAGATGCACTAGGAAGTTTAGGTAGCAAAGTAAATGCACTTATGGCTAAGTTTGATAAATTTCAAGTTAACAGTGTAAATGCAACAAGTGCTACTGACCTTCCTTGTGAGATTTGTGGTATTACAGGTCATATGGCAACTGAGTGTACATTGGGGCAAGATTTCACTGAACAAGTGATCTATGTGCATAATAGTGGGTTTGGACAGAAAAATTCAAATGAACCATTTGGAAATACCTACAATCCATCATGGAGGAACCACCCAAATTTTTCCTACAAGCCCACCCAGCCATACAACACTCAAACCACTCCTAATAGACCACTACAACCCGATTTTCAAAACCAAAGACCATACAACCTACCAACTCAAACCTCTTCCACTGCTAAATTAGAAGGCCTCTTGGATAAATTTCTTATTTCCCAAGAGAAAACCAATGAAGAGCTTAGGCAACATGGTAGAGCCATGGAGGATTCCATTTGACAACTGTCCTCCCAAGTTGACTCATTGGCCATACATGGAAAAATGTTGGAGACCCAAATAGCTCAACTAGCTTCTACTTCTTATTCTAGAGCTTTTGGTTAACTCCCTGCTCAACCTGAATCAAATCCTATAGAGCATTGTAAAGCAATCACTCTTAGGAGTGGAAGGCTATTGAAGGATCCAAATACCACTCAAGAAGGTGAAGAAGAGATAAGTGTGGGGGAAGAGCAGAAAGAAGGCAAAAAGGCCTCAATTCCTAATGATGCTGAAGTGAAAGAAGGGGAATTACCTGAAAAATCAAAATATGTCCCTCCAGAACCATACAAACCGCCTATCCTTTATCCTCAAAGATTAGCAAAGGCTAAACTTGATAAGCAGTTTGGAAAGTTCTTGGAATTTTTGAAGAAGTTGTACATCAATATCCCCTTCACTGATACTCTTTCACAAATGTCATCATATGCAAAATTCTTGAAGGACATTCTCTCAAACAAGAGGAAGTTAGAGGAGCATGAAACTGTAGCTCTAACAGAGGAGTGTAGTGTCATTATCCAGAACAAACTACCTCCCAAGCTAAAGGACCCAGGCGGCTTCTCCATTCCTTGTGTGATAGGAAATGTTCCTATTGACTGAGCATTGTGTGACTTGGGAGCAAGTGTGAGCCTTATGCCACTGTCGGTTGCAAGGAGACTGAACATAGAAGAGATGAAGCCCACCACAGTTTCACTTCAACTAGCAGACCGTTCAGTGAAATACCTAGTGGGTATACTTGAGGATATACTTATCAAGGTTGGTAAATTCTTCATTCCTGTTGATTTTGTTGTGCTTGAAATAGAAGAGGATACACAAATTCCTATCATTTTGGGTAGACCCTTTTTAGCCACTGCGGGTGCTTTAATTGATGTAAAAAATGGAAAGATTTCATTATCTGTTGAGGATGAAAAAGTTAAGTTTAATTTGAATGAATCAATTAAATTACCTGTTTGTGAAGATTCAATGTGCAGGATTGATGTGGTAGACAAAGCTGTGAAAAAAACCCTTCTAATGGGGTGCCTTCAAAATCCACTTGAAGCATGTCTAGTCACAAATGGAATTGTTAAAAATAAGGAGATTGCTGCATATGCAGAATTTTTGAAGGCAAGCCCACTACTTAATGGCCAGAGATTGAAGCATTATGTTGCCAGGCCACCACTAATGGCAGCCCTAGACTGATAAAAATAGGGGTTGAGCTTATGACTATAAACAAGCGCTTCTTAGGAGGCAACCCAAGCTTATTTCTCTGTTTTCTTGCTTTTAATTCTTAGTTTTTTTTCCTTTACAATCTGAGTTTCTTAGTAGTTGAGGCATATAAGTCATGAGTTGTTGATTTAGGATATTCATTTTTGCACGTGGTCTCTGTCTCTGAGATAAATTAGGCATGTATGCATGTTTGTTGTTCATTTTCTTGTACAGAAGGCTCAAAGCGCAGTCCAGTGAGATACACGGTATACAACATGAGCCATGTCATACCCCGTGTACCTCTCTGTCACGCTAGTATAAAAGGACTTGTGATTTTCATCGCATTCCAGTGAGATACACGGTGTAAAACACAGGATGTGTCATACCCCGTGCACCTCACTGACTGAACCAATGAATAGGAGTTTTGAACATGAGCCTTCCAGAGAGAAACACAGGGTACAACATGGGCCGTGTCATACCCCATGTTCCTTGGCAGATTAGCTTTTAATGGCCAAAACCCCTCTATTTTCCTTATATATTCTGCTTTTTACTTATTTCTCCTCTCTATTTCTATTTCTCTTTGTCTGTACTTATATTGACTATGCACTTTCATTTCATTTTTATTATTTCTCTTCTATTTTCTTGCACTTTTAATATTCATGTCTGTAATAACTAACAGCATATCTTTTTTTTTCTAGTATTGCATTTTCTTTCTTTTAGATTATCAGTCTCCTCTCTCTTTCTTCTAATCTGTCTCTGCTTCTGGATCTCCCTGAAGTCATGATCTATACTGGGCCACCATGCTCCACTTATCAGGAAAGTTTCAGTCCCCCATCTATTCTTTGTCTCTTTTCCCATTTAACTTATTTATACATTGAGGACAATATCCAATTTTAAGTGTGGGGGAGTAGTGTTTAGAATGCTTTGCAATGTTTTGCACTTGAACTTGCTTGATTGATTTAGAGTACTGAAATTTACTCCAATTTCAAAAAAAATTAAAAAAAATTAATTAATTAAAAATATAAAAAAAAATTAAATTTTTAGGGCAATCTTTTGAATAAAGTGATTGGTTCATGCCTTACTCTTTTAATGATTATCTGGTAACTTAATAAGGAAAATCTAAAGCTTGAAGTTAAGAGTAATGAGCATAATTGATCCTTGTGAGATTTGAGTCTTTTGAGCAATTTTCACATTAGAATTTGAAGCTCATTTTTATCTTCTTGAGAGATTATGTCATCACTCTTGACTTTTTGCTCTAGAACTTGCATTTGGTCTTTTTGAGGCTACATTTTATGTATTTTGCATGTCAGAAATGATGAGGCCATGTTTCTTCACCTTTCTTTTTATTTGTTTGGCTTATTTGAATCTTTTTCTTTGATTTACCCTAAACTTTTCAACTTTGCCCCTAGTTAGCCACTTTGAGCCTTGGACACTCATTTCTAGCCTAGTCATACTATGTACATCCAAAGCCACTGCCCAAATAAACTTGAACCTTAGAGTTTGAGGGAACTTAGACACATTATATGAGTTTAGCTATCCTTAGAAGTCCTTACTTAGTGCTACTAGTTGGATAAGTTGATTTATAACTTTAATTATTAAAATAAAAAATAAAAAATAAAACACCATAAATACCAAAAAAATGGTGTCAAATAAATAATTTTGGGAAAAAGAAAAGGAAGAAAAGCTTGTTGGGAATAAATAAATAAAATAATAATAATAATGTTGTATTTGCTGATTAATATGTATATATATAAAAAAAATGATGAAAATCAAAAAGAGAAGAATGGAGGTTGAAGCAAAGGTAGAAGTAGGGTATTATGTTAAGCTGAGTAATGGAACTCTGCAATGGTAAAATTCATGACCAATGTGTCTTTTTCCTTCAAACTCATGACTCTATCACTTTTCACCCCTTGATGTTCCTTTCCCCTATCCTCACCTTTTTCCCTAATAAAGTCCTCTGATTTGCATGCATTTTACAATATAGTAGTAGAGATTAGAGTTTTTGCAAGCATATGGTAGCATTAAGTCATGAGCTGATTGACTTGAGAGTATACACAAGCCTTATCTTGAAAGTGAGAGTAAACACTTTACATGTGAGGCTATTCTCTTTTGCTTTTATGCTAAGGATTGACTTGTTTAGTTGCTTTATTTTTATTTAGTTACTTGGCATGACTTGATCCTAATATTTGATTTGTTGAATGATTGTCTGATTATATATAAAAAAAAAAAAAGAAGAAGAAAAAGGAAAGAATAAAAATTGGAGTAGATTTTCTATTCTCTTACTTCCTTACTCGAGGACGAGCAAGATTCAAGTGTGGGGAATTAACAAATGCACAATTGCACATAAATTCTATGAGTTTCATTACTTATTTACTTAGTATTTTGTGCAAATTGATTGAAAAAGATACTTAGATGCTCGATATTTTATTTTCAAGCTTTGAAAGGACACATATGAGCATTAGAAAAGGATCCGGAGGCAAAACTATGCGAATTGTGGAGAATCAAAGTAAATTTGCTCACCTGGCAAAAAACACGGGGTATGGGAACCCCATGTTTAAGGTCATGTATCCTTCTGGAATGCTTCGAAACTTCACTGAACTGCTCAGAGAAGAACACGGGGGTAAACACAGGACGTGTCATACACCGTGTATCATACTGCCCTTCACTTCTGAGGTAAACACAGGGGGTGTCACACCCCGTGTAGCATGCTAATCAGCTTTCATCGAAGAACACGGGGTACAACATGGAACGTGTCATACCCCGTGTACATTACTGCTTGACACTTCGGAGAAGAACACGAGACGTGTCACACAACGTGTATCGTGTTGCTCAACTTTCGCTGAGAAACGCGGGGTACAACACGGGCCGTGTTGGACCCCGTGTACATCACCAATATAAGTTTTGTGCGAAATTTTGAAAAGAGAAGAAGGAAAAAAAAGAAGAAAAATCGAGAATTAACAAGGAGAGCTGCTAGGAGAAACCCTAGGAGAGACCCAAACTCACCAAGGGCACTTTCTAACGTGGATTCGAGCAAGGAATTGAATATTCAAGTAAGGAATTTGTAGATCTTCATGAATTGTTTGAATTCTCTCTCTATTTTTTGGTTTTCTTCTGATTTTGTAATGTTTTCACACTAAACCCTTGTGCTCAGTTTGGGTGAACTTGTTCATGGATTTATGGAATCGAATTTTATATAATCTAGCTTGATTTACTGTTGATTTATGATTTGATTATGTTGTTTATACTAGAACAAACCAATATATCCAGAATATTGGATTTGTGTTATAGATTAATTAATTCTAGGTTGAAATGACCAATTAATTAATCGGACCTTGCATGATCATTGGGAATATCAATTAGACTTAGGAATTAAGCTAATTGGATTCTTTTGCACATGATGAAATGTCTGAAAATGGATTCTAAAGCAAGTTAATGCAACCTAGATGAGTGATTATTAGAGTAATTTTGGGCACTTAATCTTTTAGTTAGTAGCTAGTAGTCTTGCAATGAGGTATAACTTAATTTAGGTAATCCAACAGTCTAAATTAACAGTAAACCAAGTTAGAGGATTACATCTATTCCATAATAAAATGTACAAGGGAACCTTAAGCTGCATATGCTTTCATTTCATTGAATTAAACCTTTTCTTGATAACTAAGCTCTGTTTTATATTTTAGTCTTAATTCACACTATCAATTGATACGCTTAGATAATTTTACTTGAAATTCAGTTAGTATTCAACATGCAATCCCTATGGAGACGATAATCTTTTATACTATAACTCAACTTAACCCATGCACTTGCGGGATTGCGGTCAGTTGTGCCGGCAAATTGGGCATAATTACGCAACTTGTCCGTCAAGCAAATGAAATGTTGGGTGAACCCCTAACCCCAAAAATTGCAATAGAAAACCTTTCCTCCCTATTACTATTATATATTGCTCTAGACTATGCTTAATTTGTTGACATATTAGTATAAGCTAGATAACATGTAATATCTAAATAATATATTGTGCTTCACTAATTGTATTAAGTTAAACTTTTTCTTGCTTCATTATAAAAGATTTGTATAAATTTAGGGTTGTACAATTGATTGAATTCATACAATTCGACATAGTTCATAACTTTTGACTATAATGGCCAATCAGCATCATGTTGTATCCCCTAGGCTCGATGATAAATCTTTATTATACTTACAATCTAGATATATTTCATGGGTCATGTGGCAAGGTCAGGTAATTCCATTCCTTTAATAGAAATTGCTTAATTGTAAACGTCCTAACTATTTTTTTAATTGATGACAAAAGGAGGATCGAATCTTGAAGTTACGATGCGTCACACATGGGAGCGGGCTATTTAATCCACTAATTGCAATTGTGCCTTATTTACAACAGACAGGCTTCTACAGCACCAACCGGCTTGGATACTTTGATTTCAATATAGCTATGGTATCTGCCCTAATTGAATAATGGCATCCTAAGACACACACTTTCCACACCACCGCTGGGAAATGCACTATTACGTTACAGGATGTCCCCATCCAGTTAGGTCTGCCTTGTGAAGGCATTCCCATATCTGGTAGAACCGAACTTGACTGGCCAGGGATGTGCGAATATTTATTTGAGGTGAGACCACCGATAAATGTTTGCAAAGCCAGCGCCTGAGCATCACTTGATTAGAAGCTAACTTTAGATATTTACCAGATGATGTCAACGATAAACAAACGCAACACTTTACATGTGCCTACATCCTACAACTCATTGGCTGTTGCCTTATGCCCAACACTTCGAGTCACAGAGTGCTATTGATGTATCTGTCATTGCTAAAAAACTTTGCAGATGCAAGCCAATACAATTGGAGATCAGCGATTCTAGCATGCTTGTATAGAGATTTGTATATTGCCACAAAATGTGATGAGATTAATATTGGTAGATGTCTGTATCTGTTGTATTTATGGGCATGGTGCTGGAAATCGCGCATCATACATGCACAGCGGAATAAAAAATTTTACAGGATTTCCACCAAGGATCCATGCGAATTTAGAACGCCATAAATTAGGGATTAGGGTTTATACCTTTCAGCCAAAAATCTTCTGTCAGCTTTCCAATCCAATCTGCTCTCCAAATCACGAACCGAAATAGAAACTAGAAGATCAGATCACCAGTGCAGCGTTTATGTGGCTGCACCTCTGTGGTATCCATATGAACTCGTGAATCACCGATGAATGTCCACTACACACACCGGTTGGAATTGATCTCCTTATACCTCGTAGTGCTAACTACGCCTCTTCAAGGGTTTTGGTCAAGGAGAGCTGCTAAGGTTTTCTATGCCTTTTTGGAGTGCGTGAATAATGATAGTAATCCTATTATTACCCAATAAGCCTATTTAAATAGGTGCATAGAAAAACTAGGCTTTATTCCATGTACAATTATAGGCTTACTATTGGGTCTTATAATTATAACATGAATTCTCAAATATTAAGCCCAAACAATTTGGTCCATTAATTCCAAATTCACTGGGTTCTAAGTGTGCGACCCTATAGGCTCTCATTACGTTGGCAATGACCATTAATCATATTAATGATCATAAACAATGATTGGTGTCTAGTAACACATCATTGTTACCCAAGTAATGAGAAAGTCGATGATTTAACTAAACTTTTACACGTGATTATCACTTATGTCCTTTTGTCCTATACATCTAGATTGAGCACGAGACATGGATCGTGTCATTCCTGCATAGCCCAATCTTAAGGTTTCTTGATTCCTAAGTAAGCTGACTGAAACAAATGTAATCGACATCTCATGTTAATTCATCTGAGCATGACCATGCATTTTCTCAGCTTTACTTAATCAAGGGGCTCATAGATATTACTCCTATTATATAGGAGGGACAAATCCCATCTTGATCACACAAATCCCTCCGCATGATATATGACATATCCAATATCTACCCTTGCATTCACTTAACAATTAGTGACATAGAATAGTATCAAAATATAAAACTCACATGTAGGGAACCTTGGTGATCTCAGGTCAAATGACCATATTAATAATGATCACTAAGAACCACCTATGACACTCATATAACGATCCATATAGTGTTCTTAATATGGGTCGGTCCAATATACAAATTCTCTAACTTGTACTCATGTGTAAACTTAATATTCCATATAAGTTTTCACACATGCTAGTCTTAACATATCAAAGCAACCTAATCCACAATGATACATGACTAGGGACATTTAAGAATACAATTATTCTAAGGTTATTATTATAATTAAATATATTACGCAAACAATATATATAAATATAATAATTGGAATTGTCATTAAAATAATATGATTCAAAATTACAATCACTAATATGATTAGTTTTAAGGCATATACACTAACACATGGGACCAATTCCCCACTCTAGCACTGGCGAGACCATCGTATATTGATCCTCAACTAGACATCTACCCTTTACTTCCACCATTGGGCTTCAAGTATGGATTATACATGATTTTCATATTGCATTTATTACAATAGTTCAAAGTATTCAAACAATTAATCCACAACATGTATTTCTTGCAAGTGAAATAATATTGACCGACCTCCTCGACCGCCATCAATGGTTCTATACCAGTATAGAATATTGCTTAATCAGATAAGGACCAATGAGGTTGGAGGCACTACTTTATTATATCTAATTGTGTCAAGCTCAATTCTAGTAACATGTTTATTTATATTGTACTTCTTTATAATTCAGATTATTTGACTTTCTTATGACATTCCTAGTATATGACAGCTTATACCAGGGTATTGCTTGACCTTACTTGACATATGACTGGCATTAGTCCCCGTCGTTTGCTTCTACATTATGGAATGGCACCATGCAGATCATGTACTCCGACAATTTGAAAAGAGGCAACTAATCTCATAGGAGCCATTTGACCTCGATTTCTGTCATACCTTACAGTTTCGAGATAAAATATCAAAAGACTAGCGGTATGAGCATCTGATATTCATTAGTGCTTGGAATGCATGGCGTAATACACTTTCGTTGACCGAGATAGAAACAGATGCTCTTCACTATGACTCGGATTATATGACATAGTGTTAGAGACATACTAAATGATAGATCCATCCAACTAGCGATGGTCCAGGCTTTATGGTAATCAACGATATTCACCCATTTCTTTATGATTTCTTCAAGATATAATATGTTTTAACTATATCAAATGTACTTCTTTGTAGGCTAATATAGTTGAGAAAATATACAAGCTTAGTGTTAAGGATTTTCCTTCTCAACCGTACAGTCAATTTAAAGAGATCATGGATCAGGAATGTGGCCTCATGCTATGTGCATTAGAAAAGCATCGAAATATGACTGCTGCTCAGTCTGCTTACTCTGTTGATGAATTACCGAGACCACCCATTCCCGAGCCTAGGCGTGATAGAAAAGCCCACGATTTCATGTCTTTTAGGAATCTCATTTTGCTTGAGGAAGGGCAAGACGGTGAAAGTATGTCTTATGCCTATCTATTGACGACGCAAGCAAGTGTCCCTAACCCTTTCACCCATTCATCAATGCATGCTGATATAAGAGTTACAGGACCATCAACTTATACCTCATCATCACAATTCTTCGTAGTTGGAGATGCTAGCTCATCTCACAGCATGACATTACCCCCACAACACCCCTATAATGCTCCACAGTCATCGTTCTTTATCTTATTGTCATTACAATCAGCTCAGCAAGTCCCTAATTTTCTAATGGCATTATTTGATGACCTATTTGCATTCACTACTGAGTACGCTGGCAGATTCATAGAGCAGTAACATCAAGGGTTTTTCACACCGAGAAATCCTATTCCACTATTTCAATCCTCCCTTTAGGACTTGAACTCTCCACCTTCCAAGGGTCAGACTGACCTGACTCACACAGATGATAATGAGGATAACGATGGAGAAGAACAGCATCAAACCTTAGCCCAACAACCGCAACGAGTAAGGTGACGCCCTTAATGTGGGACTGAGAGTCATTATTTTGGTAATTGAGTATTTCATTATTATAATATAATGTTTTATCTAATTTTTTTATTTAATTGATTCATAATTTTTTTACTTTAGATTTAATACTTTTTCATATTTCATTAACTATATTATCCAATTTTGGAGATAAATTGTACAATTTGACAATTATATATCTCACTCTTCTTCATTAACTCAAATAACATTATTGAATTCATTCCATTCATTATATTATTATTTGAAATTCAATAAAATATTCTAAAATACCGGTAATTATAGTGTAATTTTAAAAATATGCTTATACATAATTACGAGAAATGGGGCTAATTACTCATCCAAAGGTAATTATGATAAATTACATTATTAAATTTAGCACTGTTTAATTTTAGAAATTTGAAATTTACACATCGAATTTTATTAAACTATTACTTAATATTTCGTTATCCTAATTAAGTATCTTATCAAATAATGTGTTTTTTTTTTATTTTTACATATGAATTGTAATATTATAATTTATAAAAGTCAGCTTTTTGACCGTATCACTTACCTTGGGAAAACAAATTTCCCTTATACTACGTAGAAAAAAAATCCTTATACTGATTTTACTATATTACATATATTATACAATATAATGAGATATAATAATATAGTTTATTATTATTTAAAATCTTGAATAATTAGTATAAAAAATTTTAATCAAATATATATAAAGTGAAGATTAAATATAAAGTTAAAAAAAAGACAACAAATTAAAAATAAGCTTATATTTTTAAAAATTTTTAGATCCAAATAAATAAAATAAAGTACAAATTGTATAAATAAAAAAAATCAGTTAAGGTTAAATGAATTAAAAAACTTTCTACTCTAATCATGAGAGCCTGCGTGCCCAGTCAATCAGAGGGTCCCCCTTCATCACATTATTTTCACATAATTTATTTTTTATAAATTTAATTATATCATATTATGGACTTATGGACTTATAGACTAACATGATTTACTAATAAAATATTTATTTTTATGATGTAAATTATATTATAACTTCATGTTTAGTTAAATATTTTTTCAAATATACACATCACATTATGATAAAAATATGGTTTAAAATTTAAATTTATAATTTCAATCTTCCATCTAATATGTTTACAAAAAAAAAATAAAAGTCTAGTATTTACTAAAATTTTAATTATATATTACAATATTATGAAAATTAATACATTTATTAATTATTATTTAAAATCTTGAATGATTACAATCAAAAGCAATATTCAAATTGTATAAAATTAAATTAAATATAATTTAAGTTAAAATTACAAATAAACAACAATTAGGAAACTATATTATAAATAAGAAAAATTAAAGAAATTATCGTTTTGACGTAGGTGCCTCACGGAAATTTAAAATAAAAAAAATATTAATCATGGGGGATGCTCACGTGATTGCTTGGTCATGGGACTCCCCCTCTTATGATCACTATTTTAAAAAAAAAATATTTAAGCATTTAGGTAAATAGTTTTGACTGCATAGCAAATAGGTAATTTGTTTTGTTACTTTGAGAGTAGCAATCAAAATGTCGATGCTCTCAAATCCACCCCACGTGATTGCTTGGTCATAGGACTCCCCCTCCCGTAATCACTATTTTTTCAAAAAAAAATATTTAAGCATTTTGGTAAATAGTTTTAACTGCGTAGCAAATAGGTAATTTGTTTTGTTACATTGAGGACAGTAATTTATTTTGTTACATTGAGGACAACAGTTAAAATGTCCAATCTAGATCGGCATTTTGACCACCGCCCTCAAATTCTTAAAATTAAACGGTGCTAAATTTAATAACGTAATTTATCATAATTACCTTTAGATGAGTAATTGATATTATATTTCATAATTACGTATAAGCATATTTTTAAAATTATATCATAATAATCGATGTTTTAGAATGGTCCATTGAATTTCAAATAATATAATAAATAGAATTAATTCAATAATGTTATTTCAATTAATGAAGAAGAGAGAAATATATAATTGTCAAATTATACAATTTATCTTCAAAAGTGGATAATATAATTAGTGAAATATGAGAAAGTATTAGATCTAAAGAAAAAAATTATGAATCAATTAAATAAAAAAATTAGATAAAATACTATGTTACAATAATAAAATATTCAATCACCAAAATAATGACTTTCAATCCCACATCGAAAGCACTGCCTTACTCGTTGCAATCGTTGAGTTAGGGGTTGATGCTGTTCTTATCCATCATTATCCTCATCGTCAGATGCATGAGTCAAGCGGGTCTAACCTCTAGAAAGTGGAAAGTTCAAATCTCAATAGAAGGATTGAAATGGTGGAATATGATTTCTCAGTATGAAAAACCATTGATGTTGCTTCTCCATGAATCCAACGTACTCAGTAGTAAATGTAAATAGGTCATCAAATAACGTCATTAGAGAACCAAGAACTTGCTAAGCTGATTGTGATGGTATAGGGTAAAAAATGATAACTATGGAGCATCATAGGGGTAATTTCATACTGTCAGATGGGTCAACATCTCCACCTGTAAAGAATTACGATGATGGGGTATAAATTAATGATCCCACAACTCCTATATCAGCATGCATTGATGGAGGGGTGAAAGAATTAGGGACACCTGCATGCGTCGTTGATAGACGAACATAAAACATGCTTTTAAGACATGCTTTTATCGTCATCCCCTTTCTCAAACAAAATGAGATTCTTAAAATATATGTAGCCATGGGCTCTCCTACCATGCCTAGGTTTGGGAATGAGTGATCTCGATAATTCATTAGCAGGGTAAGCAAGCTAGGTAACAATCATGTCTCGATGCTCACTTAGTGCGCATAACATGATGTGATATTTTCGATCCACAATCTCCCTAAATTGATTGTACAGCTAAGAAGGGGAATCCTCGACACTAAGCTCGTATAGTCTCTTAGTAATATCAGTTTACAAAGAAATATATTTAATACAGTTAATACATATTATATCTTAAAGAAATCATAAAAAAATGTGTGAATATTGTTAGTTACCATAAATCATAAACCACCACTAGTTGGATGAATCCATCATCCAGTTTGTCTCTAGTATCATGTTATGTAACTCATGTCATGATAAAAAACATCTATCTCTATCTCGATCAACGAAAGTATATTGCATCAAACATTTCAAATACTAATAAATATCATATGCTTATACCGCAAGTCTTTTAATGTTTTTCCCCAAAGTTGCAAGATATGACTGCAAGGTATGACAGAAACCGAAGTCAAATAACTCTTGTGAGATTGATTGCCTCCTTTCAAATTGTCGGAACACACGATCTATATGGTGTCATTCCACAATATGGAAAGAAATGATGAGAATTAATGACAGCCATATATCGAGCAAGATTAAGCAATACCCCAGTATAAGTTGTTATACACTGAGAATGTCATAAGGACATCAACAAATCTAAATTACAAAAAAGTACAATAAAAATAAGCATATCACTATATTTAAGCCTGGCACAGTTAGACATAATAAAGCAATGCTTCCAACCTCATCGGCCCTCATTTGATCAAACAATACTTTAAACTGGTGTAGAGTTGTTGATGGTGATCGAGGAGGTAAGCCAGTATTCTTCCACCTACGAGAAATACATATTGTAGATTAATTGTTTGAATACTTTGAGTTATTGTAATAGATGTAATATAAAAATTATATATGATCCACACCTGAAATCCAATGGTGGAAATAAGGGATAGATATCTAATGGAGGTTCACGATACGGTGGTCTCACCGGTCCTAAAATAAGGAATTAATCCCACACCAATAAATGCAATAGATGCAGACATCCATCAATATTAATCTCATCACATTTTATGGTAGTACACAACTCTCGATACAAGCATACTAGAACTGTCAATCCCCAACTATACTGACCTACATTTGCAAACTTTTCTAACTATGGTAGATACATCGATAACACTCTATGACTCGAAATGTCGGGCACAAGGCGACAACCAATAAATTACAGGATGTAAGCACGTGTAAAGAACTGTGTTTATTCATTATCGGCATCATCTGGTAAGTGTCCAAAGTTAACTGCTAACCAAGTAATGCTCAGACGCTGGCCTTGCAAACATTCATCGGGCGGTCTCACCCCAAGTAAATATTCGCACACCCCTAGCAAATCAACTTCAATTCTACCAAATACGAAGACGCCTTTATAAGGCAGACCTAATTGGATGGAAACATCCTATAACGTAATGGTGCACTCCCTGACGGTGGTGTAGAAAGTATATCTCGGGATGTCATCATTCAACTAGGGTGAACACTATATCTACATTGAAATCAAAGTGTTCAAGCCGACTGGCGCCGTAAAAGCCTACTTGTTGTAGATAAGGTACAATTACAATTGATGGATTAAATAGTTGACTCTCATGTGCAACACGTCGTAACTTCAAGATTCGATTCTCCTTTTGCCATCGATTAAAAAAATAGTTAAGACGTTCACAATTAAGCAGTTCCTATTAAAGGAATAGAATTACCAGACCTTGCTATACAACTTGTGAAATATGTCTAGACTGCAAGTATAATAGAGACTTATCATCAGGCTCAAAAAACACAACACGACACTGAGTGACTATCACAATCAAGAGTTATGAATCATGTCGAATTGCATGAATTCAATCAATTGCACAGCCCTAAATTTATGCAAGTCTTTCATAACGAAGTAAGAAAAAATTTAACTTAATACAATAAATGAAACACAATATACTATTTAGATATTACATGTTAGTTACTTATACCAATATGTCAACAAACTAAGCATAGTCCAAAGCAATATATAGTAATAATTGGGAGGAAAGACTTGCCGTTGCAATTTTTTGGGTTAGGGGTATCACCTAACATTTTGTTGGCTAGACAAACAAGTTGTGCGATTATGCCAAGTTTGCTAGCTTAACTCACACTTTTGAAGTTTTAATAGACTTTCCCTCCAAACCATTTCGTTTCTTATACGTGTGAAACAGGGACGACCACCAGAACGCATCTACGTAGGATCCAATACAAGTATTAGTCCATTCAATAGTAGTTAATGCTCAAAACCGCCAATTGACCAAAACTTATAGATATAAACTTTTAGCATTTTATCTAATCGAAATACAAGATTAACAAACTGTAATGGATCCAATATGACCTTCACACATGCTGCAAACATATGTTAACAGGGTCAATGCTCTACTTGGAATTTGTCATAATCACATGCTCCTTGACCCAAGCTAACCTTATATGTTCGACCAAACTATTTCTATGTCGGGTTATACGGCTCCTCCACCTCGGAAGCTAACCCACGGCGGTCAAAGCGATAGATGTGATAGGCAAATGCTTTCCAAATGCATTCTTAAATCTTTTTCTGGATGTCTTCGTTAAACACCTCTCCTATCTGCAACTATGTTGTGACGATCTCTACTCTGTTGACAAAATATGCATTTATTCAATACAACATAACTTTGAACAACCCGATAATCAGTAAAAATCTAACACTTTTGAATACGTCATTGATGCACTCGCTCAGGTTAGTTATCATGTACCCCCATCCTCGACCTCTCGCATCATAAACATAGCTCTATTAACTCTTTAGTTGGGATATTACCGATTCAATCAGCAGCTCTTGGCAGCAATTGATGCAGTTCAACCAACTTGCAATCTATAACATGTTGCTCATATTGATAACTTGTACCAAAAATCGCTATCATTGAATAAACAATAATCATGATAGGCAATGATAATTAAATATATTAGTGTCAGTAATACACACCAATGCTAGTAAATATATTCTTCAATTACATTATCCTAAAAGTTGAATTGAGATTGCTAACGATGTGTCGAAGGCAGAACACATGATAACCATAAGAGGATTGCCACCCTACGTGTGGGATTGCAACAACAGCTAGTATTCTAGGATGTCTATCTGATATCAAGCAAATATCCTATTACCTTTAACAACATGTTATTGAACACTTGATAAGAACCAAACCCATGTCTCGTAGGTTTCTCCCTCCACTATAACAAATGCAAGAAAGATGACCTTTCTATCGTCATCCTGTAATGTTGCTTTAAGCAAAACCCCTTTACACTTTCCGTACAAAAAGATGTTATCTATTTGGACTATCAATTTCAAATGAATAAACGACTCGATGCATGGCTTGAAAGTCTAAACTACTCGATGGAACAATGTAACCAGCTCATATCCAGAACTGCTTAGCGGGCATTCCCTAATAACAAGCTCAAAGTAAGACCTAAGATTAAAGTAATGCATTACTACCAACCACCTAGGTAATATATAATACGACTTCTCCCAATTCCCAAATGCAAGTTTGCCCTCCCACGCTTTCCTATAAGATATTGAGTAACTAAAAATACTGTGGATTCACTCAATGACTTCTCGGATAGATACACTTGAATTTTCGATCACTATGGCCACAACGTATGATCAAATAACATCTATGTTTAATTTTGAATAATATCAGGAAAGAGAAGCAAATACACATATGTGAAACTCATTGTATTTTGATATCTGCTAGTGATTCTCTCTCGACTTATGGCATGCTCTAACCCTCTAAATATACTGTACACCATAGTAAAAGCACCGATATTCTCCATACTTGGCTGAGGAGTAGTACATGCAAAATCTATGGTGAGTCTGAACTGAATATATCTTCATTGCACAATGAAACACCTTCTGGTTCATATATCACAAACCCACATATGACTCCTGGTTGTCATTTATATTTACATCATCTTTCATTTTAAGGTAATCGTGACTAATAGCAGCTTTTATATTTAGTCGTGAAAAAAAAGGCAGTAGCAGATTTCATGTACCGGCTTTCAAGTATTGTTGAGAGTGTACTAATAACGTCTTCTCCATCATTATCATCACTGTCATCATAATCGTCAAACCTTTCAGGAACATCGTCATGTGCATCTTCCTCTTCAAATTCATCCATAATGTCCTCTATTTCCTCCGGCAAGAACGGGGAGTGAGATAAGCGTAGTTTTATTGAGAAAAATATGGTTCTAAAACGTAATCAACAATAGGACTATGAAATTACTGACCATAATCAATTTGCTTATTCATTGATTTCATGCTAGCCAGATATGAATTGTAACATAAGGAACCTTCATTAGCGTCGTTAAATTGGCTGGTGAACGGTAGCATGTATAAATCACTCACTTCAACTAGTTAAATTGTTATGTTCAAATCAAATCCAACTGTTAAAATATGTGCATACACTTCTGGATAGGACAGTTGAATAGGAGACATTACATTCGTTTCCCACATCTATTGAATATCATCGTCGTCTTCTAACTCACACGCCTTATACCCTGTCGGATTTAACAAGAGCAGATAATTGTATATCAATTCAATTACGACTTAATTTTCATTAAGTCGTACCTTTCGCCCAATTATATTTTTTAACATATCTAAGGTTATGTCTGATTTGATTCTTATTACTTTGATCCTATGGCACTTAAACATATCGCCTTGATCCAATTCATAAATTTCTCCATTTGTATAAATACAAATATTTTCATCTCTAGAACTCATTCTGATTCCTACCATAATATTTAGGTTAAGAATAATAAAATTAAAAATAAGAAATAGAAAAACTAAAATATTTCAGAAGGTATAAAACCTTGATAAATAAATTAATTTATACTTACTTTGACACATAGCATTAAAATATTAATATCAAGTAAATATTATTATAAATTAAATAAATTAATTTAATTTAAATATCAATCACATAATAGTGATTAATATTAAACAATTGTAAAAATTATATTATTGTCAAATAAAATAAAATTACTAATATGCAAAATATAATTACTACTACAATAACAATTATAAGTTAAGTTCAATTTATATTATTTTAATTTACTCAGATATAAAAATTAATTTTATTATAAATAAAAATTTACAATATACTCAAATATCATAATAATAAATAAATTTTAAATAATATAAACATATTAAAACAAGAATTACTTCAATATTTTATGTATTATAATATTATTTTATAGGTTAATAAGTTAAGGTTAATATTGTACACTTTTAATATTTTCTTCCTTCCCTTAAGTGAACACCTACATTATTTCAATTATTTTTAAATTACATTAACTTATTTATGTAATATATGTCTTACTTATATAATTATTTATTCTTAATCAAAATAATTTTATAAAATTTTATTTTATTTTAAATAAAAATTAACAATATTTATAGATATTTTAATAATAAAAAATTTTAAATAATATAAGTATATTAAAATAAGAACTACTTTAGTATTTTGTGTGTTATATTATTTTAAAGGTCAATAAGTTAAAGATAATATTATACACTTTTAATATTTTCTTCCTTACTTTTGACTTAAACCCTATATTATTTCAATTATTTTTAAAATACCTTAATTTGTCTATGTTGTATTTGTCTTAATTATATAATTATTTTTCTTAATCAAAATAATTTTATAAAACTTAATTTTATTATAAATAAAAATAAATAATATGCTCAAATATTGTAATAATAAAAAATTAAAATAATATAAGAATATTAAAACAAGAACTACTTTAGCATTTTTTATTTTATAATATTATTTTAAAGGTCAATAAATTAAAAATAATACTGTATACTTTTAATATTTTCTTCCTTACTTTTAAGCGAACACCTACATTATTTTAATTATTTTTAAATTAACTTAACTTATTTGTGTAATATTTATCTTAATTATATAATTATTTATTCTTAATCAAAATAAAATTACATATATTTCAATATCTATTCTTGATTAAATTAAAATTTATAATTTACAAAAATATTTTAAAAATCTCAAAGTATAACATTCTACCTTCAACTAATATTTCTTAATAATAATTTTTTATTAATGAATTTTACTATTTTTTCAAACATACGTAAGTATTTAAATTTTTTATTTTTATTTTTAATAATGCTCAACCCACAAGCGTAATAATTAAAATTATAATGATTTACACAACATGCATAATTTAGTCAGACTACTATTTTTTAATAATAATTTATTATTAATAAATTTTACTATTTTTTTAAACATCTGTAAGTATTTGAATTTTTTATTTTCTTTTTTAATAATGTTCAACTCACAAGCATAATAATTAAAATCATAATGATTTGCATAACATGCATAATCTAGTAAGATTAAAAGCATAATAATATATTCAAATATTAAAATAATAAAAAAAATTAAATAATATAAGTATATTAAAATAATACACACAAGTATAATAACAAAAGAATATTAAAATAGTATAAATACCATAATAAACAAATCACGTTAATTCAAACATAATCGTATTTTACATGATCAAATGAAATAATAGTAATCTAGTTATAATGTCTACTAATAATGTCAACTATAATGAGGGAATACTTGTAAAAAAAATATTATACTAAACATTTACTATACTTTCATATGACCTGAAAATACTAAATAATACTTAAACTAACAGCTTTTATTTTTTCAAAATAATCTTACTTGTATAACGAGTTTCCCAAATAATGCAACTGCTATTGAAGATTTGATTTTAAGTTGCTAATAGAAAAGGATTGTTGTTGGAGAGAAGGTGTTTTACAAAAAAGCTACTTGGGAGGAGAATTTTTTACTGCGTAAGGGTGTGAAAGATTAGGGAGGAGGTTTTTGTAGGACATGTGATAGGTCACCGAAAAAGAATAGCGTGACACATAGCAACCAGAGGGAGGTCTGGTTGGTCACAGGAGAACATGCCCTTGACACGTGGCAGTTTAGAAGAATTTTAGGACACATGGCAGCCTAGGGAGGGTTCCTAGAAATCGGGTTAAGGGGTGGGTCTGGACGTGATCAGCTGTACAAGCTTGATCATGCATTGGGTCAAACCACGTTATCAGGCCATTGATCATGACCAGATCGTCATCGTGATTCAAGTTTTTTAAAAAAAAATTTAAACATCCTAGTAAATACTTTTTACGATATAGCATTTCAGTAAAAATTTTGTTAAAACTAAGGATAACGGTTAAAAAGCCTAATATATTCTATTGTAATTCCATCATCATCAATCAGATAGTAAGCAATAATAACATTATGCTCCTGTTGTACACTCTAATCAATGAACACTCTCAATAGCTATTTATTCTCAAATCATGAAGTTAAATTCATATAATAGATATGAAATATACATTACCAATAAGAAGAATGTAATTAAGCCATATATTAAGATAAAACCAATGGTGAAATACATACTCACCTAATAGGATCCACCTATTTCCAAAACCTTCAAGAACCCTATTTCTACCTTCTCTTGATATTAATTAATAATCCAAATATATCATTTAACTATCCTCGATATTACAAATTCGATTTGCATGTCAAAATATATATAGTAATATTATTCCTTGTTGCCACTTTCCAATATTTTCTACTATAGATATATACTACCAAATATCACATTTTAAGCATTTCTTAAAATCATCATTAAACGTTAAAAAATTAACTTTTATGATATAAATGTACTTTAAATATAATTTTTATAGTCTTAACTTATGATCTTATCATTGTCATGTTAACTATTCAGATAAGAAGATAAAATGAGGTTTACCACATCAAACATCAAACACTTGAAATATTAGGATGTTATGCTATATGAAAGCTATAGTTATCCTCTTTCAACATTTTTCAATATAAAAAGTATATTTCTATCGATGTCCCCAATAAGATTGTAACCATCATAAATAAAGATTCTTAAATAGTACAAAAAATTGTATAGTACCCTAAGCTTACTTTAGTTATGTGATCCTAACATTCATTAATATAAAATCATATTCCATAACGAATATCATTTATTTCAAAATCTATCAAAATGGAGCTTCCATAATTATATGTGAATCCTTCACAAAAATTAAAATGACCTGTATCATCTTGATCATTATATTTAATTTTTATCACAACAAGAATTATAAATTTCTGTTAAATCATCATCATTTATCATATATATGAATGCTCATAATATTCCTAGTATCCAATCATTTTACTGCATGATTCTTAACAACATAGTAACATATAATCTTCTCTATATATTTTGATCATATTACTTTATCATTTTACCGTATAAAAATTGTATTTTTCATGTCTACTATACTGTGTATCAAAATCACACACAATTGCCCTTATCTTGAAATCAACTTTTAGGCAACACAAAATAGAAATTCTGAGCATAAGAAGGATTTTACCACCGTTTGAGGGGGTCGCCGGCAGCTCGCCAGCGTCGGAACGCAGCAAATCATCGGCGATTCGAAGCTGTTACAGGTCCCCCTGTTTCACGGTTGCTTCTACCTGCTCTTCGCCCACAAGTTGACACCAAGCTACAACGGAGAAGAGGAACGAGGAAGTAGCTCAGCCACGACTTGACCCCCTCCGTACGTTCCCTTCCTCTCATCGCCGTTCACAGCCGCAGGTCGAAGAAAGAGATTCCGGCTTGGTCGATGATGAAACAAGCAGTAAGCAGCATTGGTATGCGTAACGGAGGACGGCGTCGCAGCTCCAGCAACATGGGAAAAACAGAAACTGAAGTAAAAGAAAAAGAGAGAGACGTCGGTTGTGAGAGAGAAAAGAGAGGGGGGAGGAAGAACAGAACCCGAGAGAGTGTGGAAGGCCCCTGTTCCGAAATGAGAAGAAGCAGCAGGAAAAGTAGAAAAAGCTAAGTGGGATGCTGCAGTACTGTACCCGAGAAACCAGAAGAAACAAATAAAAAAGGACAGAAACAAAGGCGGCAGAAACAGTGTGGAGAAAGAGAGAGAAAACCGCCTACAAATGTAAGGAAAAGAGATGTTGCCGTGTCCGTAAAAGGGAGGGCTGTCCGAACAGCAGCATAAAATTTAAAATAGAAAGCACAAAAACCAGAGAAGAAGGCTGCAGCAAGGGATTTTTTTTTTCTTTATTGTGTAATTCTCATGTATATTAATTATTCCACACTCGCCTGCGCTGGCCCTGCCTTGGCAGGCGAGTGCCCGGCCTTGGTTTGCCAAGGTTTGGTGGCATCAAGGGGGCATCTCCCAATTACCTCCCTCCCCGTTTAAAAATCTTTCTTTATGTAAAAAAAAAAAAATGTTCTACACTCAATTTCAGCTCTCCAAATTTATTAAACCTAATCTTAATCAATTCAAACATAAATCTTTCTTTAATGTATAAATCTATTTGTAATAACTCAATTACTTGAGATTCTAAAAATAATTATTGTAATATTTCATAAGTTTTCTATAAATTTTTAAAATAATCTATTAATAACAAATAATTTATTTTAATCCTTACACTCAAGCTAATTAAATTTATGAAAAATTCCTCTTTAAAATTTAATCTAATCTTAAATCAAGAATGGTCATATAAAAATTAAGAAGAAATATATTTCATATATTTTCATCAATATTATTTTATTGTTTTAGAACTCTCTTCTTTTCTTTAATATTCAAACCAAAGATATTACATAAATCTGCTTTTAAACACTTTTGATTCTTTTATTATTTTATTTTAACAAAAATTCTAGCTCGTTTAATCAATAAGTTTCACTTTTCTTATCTATTCCATTCCAATTTTTTTACTTCTCATTTATTCCATTACCATTTTATTTGCACCCAATTTTCTCATTTATACTTTCTTATTGAAGTATACTCATTCCATGTAAAGTTTCATTTCACTAAATTTATTTTTCCAAAATAAAATTGGTGTTTTCCTCTTTCAAAACACAACTTAATTTTTAAAATTATAAAATTTAGGAGAGGATGTGATATGCTTACATATATAATTATTTGATTGTTAATTTATATGATAAAAATATTTAGTTAATACAAGTCCCATTTGAGATATGTAAATCAACAAAGAATTAAACATATTAAAATAAAATGATATCCATGGCAAATTAGAATATAATTTTTTGTTCATCATAATAAACATTTTATTTATATTTATTACAACATTCAAATTTTCATTTGCTTATTTCATTCTCTTACAATTTAGAGGAATTTTATATGTATTAAAAATCAAGGAGATCACTTAAGGATTAATGATCATTCCAAATAAACTTCCTATACTGCAAGGTTCAAGGTACTAATGTCCTCATTGTTGAATTTATGCTTACATATATAATTGCTTGATTATTAGTCTATATAATAAAAAAAATTGGTTAATGCAAGTTTTATTTGAGAGATGTATATTAATAATGGATTAAACATACTTTAATAGAATGATATTTATAGCAAATTAAAAGATATTTTTTTTTCGCTATGATAAATCTTTTCTTTGTAATTACCATAACACTCAAATTTTTATTTGATTACTTTGTTTCTTTACAATTTGAAAATGTTGTAAATGTATGTCATTAGTAGTGCAAATTGTTAAATACTCTTTAATCCTATATTTAAATTGTATAGAATTAATATAAAAGGAAATATAGCTTTTATCTATGAATTATATTTGCTAAATTTGAGATTGCATATTATAAGTAATATGAAATGTAAGTTATTTTTCTATTCCATTTAAGGAGTGTATACATTATAAAATTGAAGTTTTATGTTTATTCTTTAGGGAGGGAGGTTTTAGATGCACTTTAGGTTAGAAACAGTATAATAGGAAGTATTTTGAGATGTTGCACAAAATAAAAAGGATGTAAGAAATGGTTTTTTATTTTTATTTTTTAAGAGAGAGGTAATACAATGTTAGTTATATAAATCACCAATATGGTATATAATACACTCCATATTGATTAATAAAGTAGGTAGACATTAAATTTCAATTTTCAATGACAGTTACAATCCTAAAAATTAACATCTTTAACTTTGATTGATTACCAATTGTGTGTTATAAAGAAACAACAATGATTAATTTGTTATGGAAACTGATGTAATTTTTATTTTTTATGATGATTTTGTAACTGACGTCATAAAATATTTACAATGACACTTGATAAAATAACAATTCAAAATCCATTTATAATTTGTTAAATAACTAACTTAAATTAGCAATTACATAATAGTGAAATGTTGGATGCCTAATTATTACAAATATGTTTATAAAAAGTATACGGTTGACTCTATAAGGATAAGGTTGGACTTGTAGAAGGTATAAGGTCAACTCAAAAGTAGGGGTGCAAATGAGCTTATCAAGCTAAGCTTTACCTTAAATAGACCAAACATGTATTACAAAATATTAGTCGAAACTTAGCCTATTAGCCTATATAAAACTCTATTTCAAGCTCGAATCTAATCTATTTTAAAAGTCTAGTCTGGCCTATTAGCCTATTTAAAAGTCTATTTTTACATACAAGCTTTTGCATAGATCAATAACTTAAGACTTAAAAGGCTTATTATAAAAAGGCCTTAAATAAGCCAATAACTTATATAAGTTTATATCAATATATTCTTAAAATGCCTCTAATAATACTAAAATTAATACAAAATTTTATATAAGAACTAATTAACAAAGAAATAAATTTATATACTGATAATACAAAATTAATAATTTGAATATTTAATATTTAATTAAAAGTAAAATAATATCAAGTTATCATAACATAAAAGATTAAAAATAAAGGTAAATTAGTTCACCATAAATTATATAACAAATATTCAAAATATTTAATCTATATAATAGGCTTAAAAAAAAGTCTATATGTCATTGCCTTTATTATAAATAAATTTAAATAAAAAATATTAAATAGGCCAGCTCAATAAACCTATAAGCTACGTTTAAAATTAAAAAGCTTAACGTATTTAATTAAAAAGGCTTCTATATTGGCCTTAACCTGACTCATTTAACTAAATAAGTCGAGCTAGATTAAGCCTAAATTAAGTCGGGTCATAGGCCGCCAATAGGCCGCCCGATCCATTTACACCTCTACTTAAAAGTCACAAGGAGGATACTTGTATATTATGTCATTGCCTCTTCTAGTGTGTTCTAATTGTGATAATATGACTATAATTAAGCTTTTTATGGCTATTTGACATTGAATTGATAAATCTAAATGTTTATATGTTAAATTTTATCAAAGCATAGTTTAGTAGGTAAGTTAATGTATTGTTATAATTATTTGTCTTATAGTATTCACACACTAAGCTCTAAACTCAATCCTTTACATTTGATTTTTTAGATATATAGGCACCACCTCCATCACTTCCTCTTTAGAGTTAGTTCTATTAGAAGCTCTTGTAGTAAGGTTTTGGTAGCATTAGGTAAAGGATTCTTGCTCTAAATCCTTTTGAGTTAGTTCTATTAGCTTATTCTTTACTTAAAAAGATTATAAGTGAACTTAACTTTCTCTATATTTTTTAAACTTTGTTTATGATTACCAAAATGCTCTTCTTTTTTTTCTAGTATTATATTCTTTCCTTTTTACACATTTTAGCAAAAAAAACTAGGATTGTGATAAATGAAAGAGATTAGGCTGATGAAAATTAGATAATAAGTTTCATGTCAATCACAACTTAATCAGGATTGTGATAAATAAACACTTCTAATTACCTAAACAATTAAAACTAATAAAATTTTTTAATATTTAAATGAATAAAATCAAATAAACATTATATTTCTATGTAAATGAACAAAAATTACTACCAACTTCTATCCAAGTAAGAAGGAAATGTGAATAAGATGTTTTTAAGAGACCATAGCATGAAATTGTATGAAATATAAAAAAAATGTTAAACTAAATTAGTAGAATTAGCAAACAAAATACCAAAAATAATTTAATCAATTTAGAATTGTAAAATCTACCTTTAAACTACAAGAATGTACCTCTAGGTAACTAAAAAACTCATATCCACACTAAGAAAGAAGAAGAAATGGGAGAGGAAGCATTTCTATATGCTATTCATACCATTTCAAATTTTTTATGCAAAAATTTATCAAAAATAGTGAAATTTTTTACGTTTCAAAATTTTGATGGAAAAATCTATTAGAAATGGGGATATTTTTTAGATTAAAATTTACACCAATTTTCTAATGGATTTACAATGAATATTTTAAATACTGTTACAAAATTTTGCTTAAAATAAATTCATCAAAAATAAAAAACTATTTTAATTTTAATCACACTATTACTAATAAATTTTTTTTAATTTCTAATAAATTATACATACAAAATTTTCTTTGTAAAAGATTGAAAATTTCTAATAGTGAAAGTAAGTATTGCAAGTGCAATAGCTAGTGTAACATGCAAGTGATTAGTTGTTACAAGTGTAATGGCTAATTGTAATCAGGTGAAACTACTTTACTGTATTAAATACTAGAAGTAGAATAGTGCCTCAAACACAAAACAAAGTTGCAAAGGGTCAAATTGATTTTATTCCATACTTAAATGTATATATTAAAACTTGATTAAGGAATTCTACAATAAATACATGAGATTTTACCTTATCTTGGCATACAAACTAATGTTAAACTTACTTCCTATAATATTAATAAAAATAATACACATCATAAATTGCACCATAGACATAAAATGCTAAAGGTTCAAAATCTAAGACAAAACTTTTTTTAATCTATTTTTTAAAATCATAAGTGATTCAACACATAAGAAATTATAAAATTTTTAATTTTATTAAAATGAAATTTAATTATTTATTTTACTAATTTTTGTTATATATTTTAATAATATTAAATATATAAGATCATTAAGTTTAATATTAAAATTTATTTAACATTATTTTAACACACACACACGCATACATAAACACATATTAACTAATTAATTCCATATTATTTATTACATATTATCATACAAATATAATAACTTGATAGCATTAACTAATCTCATAGGAATGGAATGGCATAATAGAATCCATGCCCCATTGTTATAGAGAAGTCAAAAGGCGAAGGCCTCGATGACAGCTTATGAGTTATGCTTTTTAGTCTATGGTAGGGGTAGGGATCAAACTATTTCACCTTTATATCACTTTTCATCTAAATATATAACTAGTTAAGTTAGGCATCTGGTAACTTATAGGCCTCAAGAAGTTAGCAAATAGCAAATGGGCCATTGTCTCAACAATGTTCAAGAAGCTTGTATTGTAACCCAAAGAATACCAAAATAAAGAAGGCCTAATCTGACGTCATTTTAAGAATAAGCACAATTTAATTGATTTGTCAAAATTAATTTAATTTTAAGCACTTCATTTACACACTAACCAATAAAATTATTTTATGATCCAAACTAGGGGATAAGATGAATGCATGGATATTCATGAATTTATTCAATCCATCCATCTTTGAATCAATTTACATTTATTATTTTTTTAATGGATTAAATAATTGGATAAAATATTTATTCATTAATGAAATTGATCATTCAAAATCCATTCATAAATGTCTATTTTCCATCCATCTTAAAATTTTTCATTTTATAATTAAAACATGTAAATAAAATTATTATTAAAAATTTAACCATACATTATAAATATTTCAATAATTCTTCTTTTTCTTCATTTTTATTGATATTGTAGAATAATATATTTTAATTATTTTATTTTTTTAAAAATGCCATTAAAAATATTTTCTAATTTAATCTTATTTTAAATAATGCTATTCTCACTCTCTCATATTTACTTTTTATTCATTCTTTTTTTTAGATTGTGGCATCCATAAAATTATAGACCTTACTATCTATTAGAAGAATGTTCACTCTCTAAAAAGAAAGTGCAAATAACATTTTTTGCAATGAAAACTCTTGATGCATGCTAGCAATGTAGTACAAAATTAGAATTTTTATGAAAAAAATTTAAAGATAATTTTTAATAAAAATAAATAAATGTTAATAATAACGTATTTGATAAATATTTAGGAACAAGTGTAATATAGTTTAAGATAACAATAATAATAATTATTTATTTATTATTTCATGAAGTACTTAGAATTAATATTTAATTAAAAAACATAATTTTAGTAGATGAGAGTAAATATTGTAAAAGTAAAATAGAAAATTTAAAATAACAATCAATTTTGAACTATATTTATTTAGTCCTTTTTAGTATATTTATTTAGACTTCATCATTGTACATGTTGTAAGTGTAATATGTCGAGAATTTTTTTTTTAAAAGAAAGGAAGGGAGAAGCATAACAATAGGAGATATTTTAGTTTTAATTTATTATTGCTTTTTAGTTTTGTGTTATTGATTAAAAAAATCTACTTGCATGATTAAATAATAAGAATTAATTCAAATTTACTATGATAGTTAAAATATGATTTAAAATCTTGATAGTAGTTATTGTTATTTAACAATGGAGTTAAAATATAATTTAAAATTTTAATAGTAAAGGAGCATTCTTTTATGGTGGTAGTAAAGCAAAACAGGGATCATAATGGTAAGAAAAATTATTGCAAAAATGATAAAATAAAATAATATAAAAAATAATGATTGTTCGATGAGGAAATAGATGGAATGAATTTAACTTTTTATGTATGGGCCAGGAATCGATTCATAACCCATGTAAATATGAATTGAATAATAAACGAATAAATAAATTATTATTAATTCATCTATTAATAATTTACAATTCAAATCTATCAAATTCATGCAGCACTGCCCCAAGTCTAAAACCAAACCGTTAGACATATTGGCCACTGATTTGATTGATTCCATTCAGTTTGGTTTCATAAAACTGTTTAAAATGCTTTATGCTATGCGGGGAAATGTTCAAACTTTCCAAAAATCCTGGATTTTCATACACAAAGGATGTTGAGAAAGTTCAAGATTATTAAGAAAAAAAGCATAAAATTATAGAATGTGATTATTTAAGTTCCATTTGGTCGGAAAGTATTTTTAATAAAAATGTGTGATTTATATGTATACAAATAAAGGAAAAACATACATTATAAAGCTTTTTATAAAAAAAAATGATAGCCTAAGTCAATTATAATGGCAAAAAGTAATTTCCTTTTTGAAATTAAAGGAGTTAGTTTCCTTAAATTCTTTGTATTTAATAGTGAACAAATAACCCTTCACTCTAATATTTTATATTTTATGGAAAATATTTTTTATTGAAATAAACAAAGCCTTTATATATTTTGACTTTTAGTCTATTTTAACATGATGAGTCCCTACATTTACTAATCTATATATTACCAAATGAATTAATTTTGAAGATGTGAGGCTCATTAAGCCTTTCCATAAGACTTTTGACTTGCTTCTTCAACAAGTTATGATTTACATGTTAGAAGATTTAGTTTTGGTGAGAAAGTCTAATAGCCCTCTTCTAACTAATATGGATGCCCTATATAGTCTAATTATGCATTAATAATGGAGAAAGAAAGAACAATGCATTACAAAATATGTTATCTAAACTCAAATTAATATTTATTATTATCAAATCATACTAGAAGACACCATGTTTATGGATTCTTTTTAAGATAAATAAGCAAATCATTTATACTCGAAACTACTAAATTCTATGAAAGTTACCAAATAATGAATGCATAAAATACATCATGTAAGAGCACTGTATAACCATCATGCATACCAAAACTTTAATTCCCAATATATGTAACCTTTATTCATGATCTTTTCCATCATAACAAAGTGTTTTGGCTTATGGCACTAAATGCCAATATATTAATTTATACAATTGTAGGTTACATGTTTTGTTGCTTATATTTCTACAATCCAACCAAGGAGAGAATAAATCACAAAAATGTGTGAATATGCTAAATTATAAGATATTAATGGTGAAGAGGGACAAAACTTTTCAATATGATTAAAACAATCCTAAGCATAATGATCCCTTCTTTAATAATTAAAGCACTTCATCTTTGAAAAAACTTTAAGGACACTTGTCCTTTATAACCTTTAGATGTTTGTCTTACTAAGGCCCTATGCAATCCCTAATATTAAAGCCTATGTCCTTTATATTACATAACTTGTGCCATCACTATAGGACTAAGTTTTAGGTGAAGACTAATCTAATTAGACTCTAAATGAGCTATGAATAGTTGAGACCATTTTTTAAGATTAAAATTAGCTACTTATAGTTCTCTAATTATGACAACATTACCCAAAGATAATTATCCATAAAACCTATTAGGTTCAATTTACATTAAACCACAAGGTTAAGGTCTAAATCCTAATGACAGGTATTTCATCATATTTCAATCTTAATTGATCACTTCAAAATATTTTTCGTAGTTCTCCAACTTTCCATTAAGGAAATAGAGCAACTAGCTTTACATTTAAAGCAAACCCATTTACCTTTAATTAGAATAACATCACAAACTTCTAATCATGGTTTTGATAAGCCATATGCCTAACTTTGAGTTAAGATATATCATAAGTCAAGCATTACATCCCACCTAACTATAATCAAAGTAAAACTCGTCTTTCAATTTCCACCAGCTAAAACTACTTAATTTTAGTATCAATACATGGTTGCTAACAAATAAATTAATATAATAAATAATTACCAAAGAATTTATTAGTAATGGAGTTCTAATTATCACTAACTAATATTAACCCTACAAAGCTCAAACCCTTTCTGTTTATAGTTTAAACCTAGTTATGGCTACATATTATGAAATATTCTAAGATTTCATTTTGCTTATAAGTTGCTACTGGAAGTAAAGCTTCTATGGCTTATTTATAAAAACATTTTAAACAAAAATGATAAGTCACAAACTCAACAAGTGGATTACCTACTTATCAGAACACAAATAATTATACAACCACTATTATTCAATATGTTCATCTATAGATATGCACACACACACACATAACTATAAATAACTTACAATATTACATAGCTTATCCACTTTATTCCAATAAGAGACAATTTATATTGACTAAAATAAATAGTTCTAAATATGTATCTAAACATTATCTACATCCATAATCATAATTATAACCCTAACTCACATGTCATATAATAATATTATCCATTGATAACAACATGCAATAATTAGTAAGAAATTATTAGAAAACACTATCACACCATTTAAAAATGCAACCCAAATAATGAAATTCCTTAAATTAGCAAACAAAGAACATAATTCACATGCATAAAAATGCATAAGTAAATAATACATATAATATCAACTAACTTTGGTGTCAAGGGTTATTCTTATCTTGCTTACTTGGTTAAACTACCTACCATTCCTCCTATTTACTCCTCTTAAGTACCTAGGCAAGATATGGCCTTTGACATGGTACGAGTACTTGGTCATTAGATATGAGATGACAACTCCTAATACCTACTAGAACTACTCTATCTTTCATAAGATAGAGCCTTTAGGTAGAAAGACATGCTTCAAGACTATTCACACATGAAAGCTCCCAAAGCTCAATTTTTTATGCTCATATAAAGAAAATATAGATTCTAGTACCACACATGCATCATAATAATAAATATTCCTCCTTACTCTTTCATAAATGATCTCAAATTTCAATTTAATACTATTTCATCATATTTCTATAATAATCCCTACATTTCTCTTTTTTGTTTAACAACGCATCCACACATACCCTCCACATATGCAACCAATCAAATTCAAAGGTTATAGAAACATCATCACACATTATAGTAGTTTATATTACCATAATAATTCATTATACAAAACAATATTGAACAATTTAATTACTTATAAATTTAACAATTTATTCAAACAATACATCTAGCTAAGCCATCAATCACATTCAAGCATAACATAAATTTTGTGGAGATTTAATAATTCATTCACTAATATTGCAAGCCATTTGTTTAAGGTACCAGGGTCATATGCCAATATGGTACTCGAGTATAATATCTCGACAAGGAACTCATACTCGAGTGTATAGTAGCAAAAGTAAATCATAACATTAATACCCAAGTATAGATCTCTTATAGAACACATTCAAAGTTATACTCAACAACTATACTTAAGTATAAGGTGGCAAACACAAAATCCATCCAATATTCATTATTCATAGACTAAATAAACTCATTCATAGTTCCACTACAAAATTACACATATCACATAAGTAGTTAAACATTAATATACTATTATTTCATAATATTCAAACACCTAATTTAACATTACCATAGAATATATGTTAAAATAATTTAATATCATTATAGAATATATGATGATATAGTTCAATACTATAATAGAATGTAAAATAGTAATAATATTTCAATACTATAATGAAACATAAACTAATATAGTCTAATGCTTTAATGAAATATAAATTACTATAACCCAATATCATTATGAAATATAAATATTATAATCCACCGCTATAAACTAATATAGCCTATTACTATAATGGATTATAAACCAATATAATCCAATAAGATATTTGATTATAAGCTACCATCATTTAACATAATCAAGTATATGAACATATCTTGATACTGTAATAACATTACGATGCCTTATTTTATTACTAGAATGCATACAACTAGCTTTAATTAGCTTTCTATAGATTGGTTATATACTAAAAATGAATAAGATATGAATTAATTATGATTTATACAAGTTAACTTCAAAAATTAAAATTTTCACCACCTAGAATTCTTGACCTTTGTTCACTAATTTAGTGATATCTCAAAAGATTCATAAAATCTTAATATGAGACCAATTTTATTAGAAAATAGACTCAATTACCTTTATAATGATATATAATTCATTAAAAATTAATATAAAATGGGTGAGATATGACTTCTTAAAATTGTTACAACACTATTGTTTGACTTACTCGAGTATGGGTAACTAGAGAACAATTCTAGTGCTCATAATTGTGTATATACTCGCTTTTGGCCACCCATATTGTCATACTTAAGTATAAGCATCTAAAAAGTAATTTTGAAGCCATACTTACTTATATACTCAAGTATGAAACCTAATTTTTGCAAATTTGTTATGGAATCACCATTTAAATGGTCCATTTTCTCCTAAATCAGCACATATATTTCAAATAAGCTAAAAACTAACACAAATCCATTATCTATACTCATTTTACAACTATTAATTTCAACTAATCAAACTCTAAATGGTACATGTACTAGAATCACATAGTGAATCAATCACTACTAATATAAAACTTATTACTTTTCTTTCTAATAACAATTAAGAGAAATAAGTAATAGAAACACCATAATATAAACATGTGGTCGTAGTTTCTTAAACATCATATGAGACTTACTTATAATTATTATCTCATGAAAAAGTAAAATTAAACTTTGCTATTTCAAATTATTACCTTATAGAAAATATTTAATTCAATTATTTCAATTGAGGTATGCCACAAATGTCTATCTAACATTATTCACAAAATAATACCTTAAAATAAATTATTAATTAATAGTTTAAACAAAATTATAAGTGAGTACATTGTCTTATTAAGGTAACTATAAATGTCTACCTGACATTAGTCACACAATAGTACTTCCTCTTATCACAATCATATATCCATAAAAGATTTTATCAATTGATAGTTTCAACATAATAGGATTCTTCCTTCTTAATTGGGAACTTAGCCTTCACTTTATAACAACTTAAGTATACATAATATACTTGAGTACATAATATGTCATTAATAGTGGAAGCATATGGGGCCTATCATGCTTTTAATTTTCATATCACAATAAGTACATAACAATACTATGAGTTTTCACCATTTTAATACCAAGAAAAAAAAGAAAAGGAAAAGATAAAATATTTATTTTGTACAAAAGATTAAATTTCATAAAAAAGGTATCATTTCAAGAGGTTTTCATTTTTCCTTGTTTTAAGGATCTCATAACTATAGTTTATCATGATTAGCTTCATGATAGATGGACTCACAACCAATTAAACTACAAATATCATACCATTATAAAGGTTTATTAAAATATTGGTCAAGTTTTACAAAATATTCAATTCGCATAAAACTCAAACATAAATTAATAAATGAGTATCAATTATGCTATAATCATAAGATATATAAATTAATTAATAAATTTCAATTTATTAACTTCTCAAACCATTTTTTAGTAATAATAGTTTTTATACACAAACTTTCTCTACAATTGGTCATACAATAAGTGGATACACAATCATAAGAAATATTCAATAATAAATAATTTATGATAGCTTAAAATAATCTATTAGTAACTCCTAATCCTCATAATTAGTTTCAAGAAATAATAATATAATAAAATTGTATGTATACTACATTAAAGAAAATATCTATTGCTCATGTAATCATATTATTCATGTTAATTTATTTCCTTATAAAATATACAATTTTCACAACATACAAGCAAGTTCATATAAACAGTATCACGCATAAATAGCTCCAATAAGGCATTTAAAATTTAGAAATAGAATATAATTTTTGTCATGATTAGTCCTATGATAGGCGGGCTCGTAATCACACAAAAATACACCATAAGATCTATTAACATCAATATATTCTTATATTGACATTAATAGAGTATCTTAAAATTTAATAATATATACAAAACCGCATTTTTGTAATGGTTAGACCCATAATAGGTGAGTTCATAATCATATAAAATATGAAATTACTTAATTACATTATACTATAAAAAAATTCTCAATCATCTTATTTTTAAGTTAAACATTCAATGGTTTTCTACATTCACAATGATTGAATATGGAGCTTTTTGCCAATTTTTTTTATTGCACATCATTGCATGACATCAACATACTCTACATGGCTTAATGTAAGTTCTTTAATATCTTTATGTAAATTTTATCTCATATCAAATTCATGAGGTAAAGTGTTAGAAATCTTTAATTTATTTTCCTAAAACACAAATGTCATTCACAATTTGATTTCCACAATACTTTATGTGTTTAAAGCATGTTTTCACAAAAAATATAATATCTTAAAGGAAGATTATAACAAAATTGTGATCTTATAAAAAAATCCAAAAATTGGATAATTTAATTTAAAATATTTAGGAGACATTTAATTTATAAAAAATTTCTAAAAATTATTAAGCACAATTATTTAACAATAGGCATAATATTAATATGAGAAATATAATTCTTACTTAATTTTACATATTGTATATATAGCTTCTTAAAGTTAATTTAATGTCCAAATAATACAATTGTACTAGAAAATTATACAAGAAAGTTAATGTGACCCCAAAGACTAAAGATGAGCACTTACACGTACGAAAAGAACTAATCCCAAGGAATAAAGCCAAAAGGATTGATGATGCTCTTCCAAGGATGATTCAATAAGGATGCTTAGAAAAGGAAGTTTGGAAGAGCATAATAAGCAGATGATGTGCATTTTAGCCTTAAAGGATGAGTAGTCAAATATTATATCTGAATACTAAGTTTAGAGTTCCTCTTTATTTGCTAGTAGTTGAATACTATATTTGAATACCATAGGATTTCCTATACTATTTGAATATAGTATCAGATTACTAATAGTTTAGTGCACATAATTTAGTAATATGGGGCCTTGCTAATTGTTTCTTATGTTTTAGATGGCCTTTTATTTACTATTGTATTTTTTGCCCATTATTTTATCACTTTATTTTGAACATATTAATATCTTAATTACTGGGATGGTTTAAGCCTAATTAAGTCCCTTGGAGCTTGATTTATTTCAATAAATTTAATAAATTTTTAGCTTATATAAGAAGAGGTGTTCCTCATATAATTAACTTTTGATGAATTGTGAATTTGAGACTTTTTATGAGCTTTCTCTCTTGGTTCATGCAAGAACCTTAAATTTAACAAAGTTAACCTTTATTACATCTTTTCTTACTTATCAAGGAAAATTTTCCTTTGTGGCAAAATTTTCATTATTTATCACTCTCTTTCTTCTCTAATTTGGAGTATGGCATGAATATACTCGTATTTTGATTTGATTTTTTAAATTTTAGGACAATTCATTATATAATTTCACATTAATAGTACATTATGTAAGAATTTTACAATAAAATTTATATGCCAAACATAATAAGAAATTAATATTAAAAGTGAAAGGCCTTAAATAATTTAATAGTTAAACATTACATTAAATGACATAATAATTATCTTTAACTCATGAGTAAAATAATCTCTATTTTTTAAAACTTCTAACGGTTGCATTTAGTATCCAATTTAAAGAAATTAATGCCAAATTTTCAACATTAAAAAACTTGACATTCTAAACCACAAGATACTTATTACACACTATCACTTATCAATGCCAATATATTAATAACTTTTGAATGTTAAGAACTCAAACACTTAAAAGTAATACCAATTAAATAAATTAATTAATTTTCAAAATATTATTTGTCATTTATATAAAATCAATTCTCA
This sequence comes from Sindora glabra, assembly GCA_020226215.1. Lineage (NCBI taxonomy): Eukaryota > Viridiplantae > Streptophyta > Magnoliopsida > Fabales > Fabaceae > Sindora > Sindora glabra. The sequence continues at coordinate 82,677,844 of CM035227.1, forward strand.
ATTAACATCATTAATGCTCTTTGAAACTCAAAACTAGAGCTCATTAGAACTTAATTAATAAGATAAAAATAGCTATCAAGTAATATACATATGAAAGAGCTACTATATCTGCAAATGGAGTGTTTCAAAATTCATGTTTTGAAGGTATTCTAGTTGTAAGATTAAATTTTTTTCCAAATCTTACTCTATATCTAATGACAACACTACTTTATTTTGCTTTTCAACTCTTATTCGAAAATAATATTTTGCAATGTATAACTTTATCCCTTTTAAAAATCAATAAAAACAATTTCCTTTCTATTCAAGGATATAAACAAAAAGCATAAATTCAATTAAAGTTGTATTCATGGTAAAAGGCATTGAAGGTCATAAATTGAGAAAGAGAATCTTCATGGTGGGAAAAGCTTATTGGCAACACCTCAATTTATGTATAATGTCTTCAACACAATTTTAACCATTTTTTAAATGGATAACTTATCAATAAACTTCAAGTAATCATTTTAAATAAAACTTAAACATTATTGAAGATAATATACCATTGCCACATTATACTCAAAAAACCCTTTCTTTTTCCAATTCATTTCATGATATGCATGACACCATGTGTAAAGACATATAGTTAAGAATTACAATGCAAATTAAGAAACAAAAGAGTTAAACACTCACGTATGATATTGACAACTCTCATAATAATTCTCCATATAATCACACATGGTGAAAAGGATATAAACATAACATAATAGCAATCAACTATTTTTATCTTATCTTTTATTTGTAAAGTAACAAGATGATTTCATCATAGATTCATTATTTTAGGGTGAAATCCTAAATCAATTTAACAAATCTTATCATAAAATTGATTTAATTTTACAATTATTTTTCTAAAAAAATAAAACTTATAAATTTGGGACTTCAACCTAAAATCTAAAAATTAATACATAAATGAACAAAATGATTTACATAAATAAGACAAAAAAACTCACAAAAAATATTTAGATAAAAATGTTCATTAATTTGTTGTTGTAATATGATAAGATAATCATAAATTCTCATAACCTTTCTATATTTCGAAATACAAATATATATGTGTGCGTGTGTGTAAATTTTTTAACAAATTTTACACGTACAAAAGCCATGTAATATGGAAGAAACTATTTCTAATACCACTATTAAAAAAATAAATCAAAGAATTTACAAAAAAAAAGCAATAAGATTGTGTTCATCATATTGCATAACATATGGTCTTATGCAAAATAATAAATAGAAAATAATTATAATAGAAAATCATAGTTGAATGTTAATAAAATATCCCTATTAATAAATTTAATACAGTCTCTAATAAGAGAATATCTTGGTATTTCAAACTTATTTTTCTTCAAATTCAAATTTATTATGTTTCCTTGAATATGAAAGATAAAGAAAAGAATGTAAATGGTTGGGAAGGAGTTGCCCAACTTTTATCCCTATATACATTACAAATCTTGTGTTTTAAAGGGATAACCATAAGTATATATAAGGTGAGACTTGTGATTTTTGCCTAGATTGAGCTTGGTAAACTTGCCCATTTTATGAAATCCAAGAATAAAAGATCACAAAATAAAACATCCACATAAGCGTAAGTGTTAAATTTAGGCCTAATCATAATATGGTTACCAACTTAGGCTTAATAAAAAAGTTTTACATTGTTTGTGCATTCATTAATCTAAATCCATATATAAAATACCACTGCTTATGTTGATTTCTAAAATAATTCTAACACAAGTAGCTCATTAAACCCATTATAAAAAGTCACACATATATATATATATATATATATATATATATATATATATATATATATATATATATATATATATATATATATATATATATATATATTAAACTTTAACCTATTAATTTATGAAAGTTCCTTACACTTCTAGGATCAAAATTCAAGTCAAATCATGGAAGGAATAATTCATTCATGAAGAAGAACAAGAATTGAATAAAAATAGAAAAGTAGAAAACATAAAAAATATACAAAACAATTGAAAAATAATACTAAATGATGATTTTTGGCTAAAAAAATTAAGGTTAGGGGCATAACCATTATTCATTTTTAGAATTTTGAAAATCTTTGAATTGAAATGTTTCATTTCGAAATTTCATAAAAAAAATTTGTTACCTAGCACCACCCAACCTAAAAAAACCAAAAACTAAATAAAAAAAAAGTTAAAATAGATAAAAATAACCACAAATTAACTAATTTACTCCTCAATAATGTTGCTAAAATTTTTATGCTTGTCACTCACACCAAAATTATTATTGAACTCATTTTATTATGTAGCAAAAGTAAGTCTAGATCGAACCTAAGAAATAGAAGTCAATATAAGGAGGCATAATGTAAAATAGGAGTTTGAATTGAAATTTAATTGAAATAAATAAGAATAAAATTAAAAATATAAAACAAAGAATAAGAGTCCAGTCTAAGGAAAATTACACTCTATTTCTCAGATTTATCATTGACACCTAATAATTTTTTTTATAATAATTTGACTATTTAATCAAAAATTACCCTAAAGTGATAATAATTGAGTTCCTAATATGGATTAATCAAAACAAATGTCTAATCAATCTCTTATTGCTAATATCAATCTAGAATAAATGCCTTAACCTAATTAATAATAACTTTAAGTATTCAAAATAAGGTTAAGACTAAATCTAATAATTTTACAAGTAAAAGTTGCTAAATTTGTTCTCTATTTATCTTAGGTAACTAATGATTAACCAAAATGTAAATCATCAAAGCTTAATTGCTATCACTTTTAATCAATCACAACTGATCTACAAGCAAGAATTAATTACAATTAATCATTAGCTATAAGTTACAATAGATAATCAACTAATTGGTCATATTTAACAAACTATCTAAACAACCATTCATAGTAAGACTAGAAAAATAAGAGATAATCAAATTAAAAGTAAAATTAAGATAAAGGTCTCAAAATCAATTCAAATTGAAGTGCTAGTCTCTTGAATTATATAAAAAAAATTAATCACTTATGATGGTCTACAAAAAAATTTAAAGAAGAAAAGAAAATTATCTGAAGAAAGTATATTACTTTTAAAGGCATAAAACCTAATATATCTAATCTCTTAAGGAGAAAACCTAATTAGAATAGGTAAGGTTGCCTCTTAGGGTTACAATGAAATGGGCTTTATTTAATTTGGAACCCTAGAACTTGTTTTACAAACTTAAATTCTATAGGAATTTACTATAGCAAAATCCTATACATTACCATTTTATCTACTATAGAACTATTAAAATTGTATAGTTTCATTAAATTAAATTTTAAAATATGTTAGGATGGATCTTAAGTAACTTTAGCTTTGGTTTAACTCCATTTTAACCCTTGGAGTTCCATTTATTCCTAAATTAGTGAGGCTATATCAAACTAGACATCAACATTAAATCTTCTTCTTAGCCAAATATGAATTTCCAAACATTTAAACTAAATTCTGGCTAAAACACAAATGTTGTATAGCTTACTTTTAGCTTTTCAATGATATAAGAACCACCTCAATTAGAGATTTAGAATTTAAGTTATATCTAAAACTTGAAACAATGTTAAAATCTAGCATTAATGGAATAATTCAATAATATTCCAAAATAATGATTCAATCATAAAATATGGCCATCTTCACCTAAATAAGCATAAATACACCCTAAAGAGACATGATACAAGAAAAAATAATATATAAAATATTGTACACATCATTATCCCTCAAAAGTAACTTTAAATATGGAGAATAGTCACAAATAGCAATCATTTTTCCCTAACATATTTCTCATTTCAATTCATAAGAATTATACTCAACTTTTCAAAAAAAATTATATTATAATCACCATCCATGCACTAAAACACATTATTAATGCTACCATATCTATTTCAACCCAAGTAGTGTATAGTTATACCATAAGTAGCTTGTCATGACCCACCTTAGCCATGACCAATATAAGATTATGTTTGAATAATCTTATTAACCTAATTCACATCTATTGGATATTACAACAAGTAAATAATTCATAACAAATACTCATTCAATAAATATTATTAGCATATATTACTTTTTAAAACATTCATTATAGTTTGAATAATTTTTCAAAAGAATAGCTAATTTAACTTATAAGCCTTGTAGCACTTAGGTATAAGTTATCCTAATTACACAAATGCACATGATAATGCTTATCTTTTATAACAAACAAAGAAATTTGATCCTCTATTTTTCTTAATTCTAAAAGCTCAAATCTACATAAGATACCATTCCATTTGCTGCAAAGATCACTAAAAGTTAAAATAAGAATCTTTGAAGGAGAGCACCCTTTTTATTATGGTAGGGGAGGTGGGCGGTCCTACTATATGTTTGAAAAGATAAACCCATAAGAAAGTAAGTGTGGGGCAACTAATAACTTAGAGGAAAATTATAATTATTAAATAAGTGTGCAAGAAGAATATCTAATATCATTCCAAGTCCCCATGAGACAAGATCCTTAAATATTGAGTACCATTAACAGATTATCCTTTATTTGATATCAAGCAACCAATCACCTATAAAGATAATACTTGTCAAATTTAAACATGAAGGAAAAACTTACAAGAACTAGCAACAATTATAATCAAACACAAATTTAAACAAGGATCCTCTTTATGATTCTAGTCAACTTTATTACTCACAAGCTCTAACTTTAACCTTTTAAAGTCACGTTATGACCTAGCCATCATACAAGCTCTAACTTTGTCCTTCTAGAGTCATTTTGTGACCTAACCATTACAAGTTAACACATGAATTTGATGACAATATCACATTATAGCATTGTTAATCCTTAACTCATCATTTATATACATAGCATAATTTATTACACAATAGTCAATTCACATTCAATTTAAGCTTATGTCTCATGTCATCATAATAATGATAGAATCATGTTCACATACATATTAATCCATAAGTAAGGCCTTACAAGGCATACCTTAATATAAACAACATCAAAGAACAAACCATCCTAAGGTTTATAGGTTCATAGCATCTTATCTATATGGTTTTGTCATTCTTAAATAATACTAATTGACTTTCATTGAAATTACTTATTATTACTTATATTTAAGATCATTTTTTATTATTTTACATGTTTAAGAAGGCCCAAGACCTTGGATTTACATAAAATATATGATTTTATGGTGAAATAGAATAGTATTCAAATATATACTCTACTATAGTTGTTTAGAGGTGAATTATAAGAGTTATAAATGACCATATAACCAAGTATGAAGGTTTGATGAACATCTTTAGACAATAATAGTTAATTATTATTATCTAGAAGAAAATTTCTAGATTATGTGGTTAGCTTTACTAGTTTAAAGAGCAATTCGAAAGTGCATAGTTAACTATTGCTTGGTGATATGTAGATTTTTTTGTGAAATCACTATTCACCTACTATTAATAACCTTTTAAACACAATTATATCCCACTAGACCATTATTAAACCTTTCAAAATTTTAAATGTCACTTTCAAATGACAAAATTCATCATATGATCATCCAATTTGACATATAAAACACCTTTTTATATATAATCATCAACTAAATCATACAACACCAAAAATTAATATTACAATGAATGTAAGTTAGATTCTATGTAAAATATTATTCACAAGGCTTAAGAAAGAGGCATGAAGTATATAATAAGTTGATTAAAGTCTTTATATATATATATATATATATATATATATATATATATATATCCAACAAGTAAAAATTTATAAGTTAGGGTTTTATAGATTAACTTCCATTACTTTCATGGACAAATTTAGCCTTGAAATTCAAATGTAAAGAGAAGATAGATGAATATGGAAGAGATTGGTTAATAAGGAATCACTTATTAATGAGCTACTTAACTTAAGGAGATGAAATTAAGGAGAATTGGAGAATCCTTCTTAGGAGCTTTAAGGTTTTCCTCTTGGAATGTTGGAGATAAAGATAAGAAATAAAGGAGTGAGAGAAAGTTTAAGTATTTTAAGGAAATTAGGAGTTAATTGGCTAAGGGTATTTTGGAAAAAGGAAAGTTTATAGTTTCTCTTCATTAACTCATACTTTTCTTATTTATCTCATTTACCATATAACAAATACTTCACAAATCCTTTATTCTTTAAACCATTATTGTCACGACCCGACATACTGTAATCGTGACCGGCGTAAAGATACCCAATCAGCATTCTACACTGATAAGATATCCTTACTAGCCTCCAAAGACGACACAATATCGCATATACTTATAAAAATAATATTAGGGCGCGCCGAAAGAAAGTAGGTAATAAAGAGTTAAAATACTGAAATAATATACATATAACAGTACAAAAATATTTACAGAGATAAGTCTATTATAACTTTACATACAGAAAACCTAGTCATTTGACTCACTAACCCTATTTGCAACTCTAAAACATACGTTCCAAAGGGTATTGTGGCATGTCCTCTGTAAGTGTTACCACGCATCCACGGATCCATGGTCATTATCTGAAAAGACAATTTAAAGAAATACAGAATGAGTATAAACATACTCAGTGAGTAATAACCTAATATTGCCTCTTTTTGGTTTTCCCATTTAAGGTTGCTTTTCTAATTAAAAAGCCCAAATTTAGATATTACGTTATTTGAGAAATGGCATTAGTTGGTATGCAATGTCACCTTATATCTTCGGTCCGACCTTATCCCCCGCCACCCTAGGCCCAAGGCCACCAACCTTTTCCCTCCACTACTTACCTCTCCTCTCCTTCTCTGCGAAGGATGTTTTCTCCCTCCCACATTTTTGTCAGTAGAATGAACAATTGTGGGACGCCACATGCATCAACCACAATTTTTCCTCGAGGAATGTATCAAAATACCAACAATGCCATAAGTGTTTTATGCTTCATTTATCCTTCTATGCTCATTCTCATATCAAACCCCACAGGATATTCATGTATACAAATTAAATCATTCATATGTCATCCACAAATTGTTCACTTGGTAAAGAATACGGGGGTGAACATGGGCCGTGTTCTACCCCATGTACATTACTGATTAGCTTTCGACAAAGAACACAGGGGTGAACATGGGCTGTGTTCTACCCCGTGTACATTACTGATCTTCCAAAAACACAACTTACATGGCTAAACCTTCTTCTCCCCTTGGCTTCTTAAAAGGGGAGTTTTATACACACTTTCATAACTCAAAATTTCATCTTCCTTAGGCTTCATAACTCATAAGAATCATCCTAATTTCATCAATTTAGCCAAATTCCAAACAAAATCATGCCAACCCACACATGCACCATTATGCCTCTAAAGTCCTAGTGTATACATCATGGTTTCTTATTGCCTTTACACCAAACCTAGGCCATAGATCAACATAACAACATCTAAAAACACCATTAGACATGTTCAAATCATCCAAAACTAATTATCTCAACAACTAACACAATTCATGTCCTAAAAATCATATTCCTCATGACCATCCAGCATTAGGAATTTATAAAGTGCATAACAAGCTATTACTCACCTTAAATCCTTATTTGTTTCTTCCTCCTTTCAAATTTGACTTCTAAGGGAGAGGGATATGAATTCAAGAAAATAAAAATCAGATTTTAGAGTCAAGAGGAAGAAGAATTTCACAAGAGTTTAGGGGTATCAAAATCTACCTATTTAACTTGCCAATTTCCCTTGAATTTACTTTGTCTAGCTTCCCTTGTTACTTCTCTATGTGGTCACATTTTTTTTTGCTGGAGAGGAGCAGCAAATGTGCTGTAGCCAAGCCTCTTTTGCTTTATATAAAAATGCTTAAAGGGTTTCTAAAAAAAATCTCACAAATTCAATCATTTTCAACATTAAATGTGCCTTGGATTTTGGGAGGATCTTGGGGACACTTGGTGGGCTGCATAGCACGTCCAAGTGGCTGAGATTCAGGTCAGCACATCATGCTTTATCCAATAAAAATGAGACACAAATTAAAAGTTTTCAAATATTACACTTTTGCCCCAAATTTTGTCATTTTCTTTCATTTTGGTCCTTGGCTTCCCTTGGAAGTTTGGGCTGGTGTTGGATCACGAAATTGGGCCTTATTTTTTTCACATTTAGGTCTGAAAATAACATGGGCCAACCCAACTTGTACAACAAAAAATAAAAAGGCTAAAAAGATAAAAGGGTTTATTACAATTTGGCCCCGAATTACTTAATTTCTTTACATTCTCACCCTTAGGCTTCTAAACTTCCTAAAAATTTTATTTTTACTTCCCATAACCATTTTTGAGCTTTGAAAATTATTTTTGATCATCCAATTTTTTTGAATTAATTTACTATAATTTTGACTCATTTTCTCACTTTTTCACTTTACCGGGTACAGAAATTCAATGAATTTCTAAATGAAATTTTCTAAAATCTATTCTTAGGTTTCTAAGCAATTTTCACTCATTACAATCTCAATAAATTTTATTTATTATTATTATATATATATATATATTACTATTGTACTAATTTAGGGTCTTTACAATTATCTAGTTCTAGCATTTCTTTAAATTCTTCTATTATTAAAATTCCTCTAATATATTTTTGAATTCAATCATTCCTATGACTCAAGATATGATCACTCAAACAAATAAATAAATTCAATTAATAAAAAATAATATTCAAGTAAATAAAATTTAAAATTCTTAGAGGTGTAACATAATCCTATTTAGATTATCATACTTATAAAAATTGAAATTATGTCCTCTAAGTCATAAGTCGATTAGGGACTCAATTCAAGTGAACCAATTTTTTGTTTTGAATGGTATAAATTGATTGGTAAATCAATTCAATGTAGGATAAGTTGTTCTCTAACCCTATTGAATTGATTCACTAATTGATCTAACTCTTTCGAATAAGTTCTATAAGGGGTGAATTGATTTAGAGCTATAGTTTCTTCATTCTGGTTTCGATGAATCATTCAACAATGGATTCATTTATGCATTTTTGCAAAAATTTTCACTTTTCCCTCACGGGAAATTCTTCCCAAATCTCACCTTATTAGTCTTATTATGCAATTCAATCACTATACAACATAAAAGCAACATCATAACCACTAGATTCATTATACAATTCATACTAAACATCATCCTATATAATTTATCTCAATTCAATCAATATAAAATAAAATATAATTCAACCAACTCAAATAATCTAAAAACAAGATTAGATACGATAAGTGATAAAAATATAGGTTGGCTAGTTCCTAATTATGCCAAAAAAAAGTTTGGAATTAAGACTCTAAATCCCCATTTGGTTCAAAATTCCATTCATTCAAAATCAAAATAAAAAGTAAAGATGTATCACATAAATTAGAGAGGGGAATTTTTTACCTTGCTTGTTGTTAAGGAGAAGGAAGTTGAGGAAGATTAGATTTTAATTGGAATTCTAAGAAAGGAAAAGAGTTTTGTGTTAGAGGAGAAAAATGAAGGGTAAGGTAAGTTCTAGAAAATATGATAAGAAATGCCCTAAAGGAAATTTGGGAAGTTATTTTTGTAAGTGTTTGCTGACTCACATGCTTACCCTTAATTATGTTTAACTTCAAATCACTCTTACTCACTTGCTTATAAGCCAATTTACATAAGGGAAAAAGTTATGTTCCAAGCTTATTATAATTACTTATTTTCAAATAAAACATTTAAAAATATAATGGGTTTAATATACACACATGTCGTGATATGATTAAAGAATTTTATTGCAGCCACTTAAAGAACTTTACTCACTTGCTTATAGGCTAATTCACATAAAGGAAAAAAAGTTACATAAAGGAAAAAAAGTTATGTTTTAAGCCTATTATAATTACTTATTTTTGAATAAAACATTTTAAAACTCTAATGGGTGTAACATACAAATATGTCATAATATAATTAGAGAATCTTATGATAACTAATTTAGAAACTTTACATAAGTTTTGTGTTAAAAAAACTAGTGACTATTTATATGTAAACTAAAATATTAAGGTGTATATTTAATGTCAATTAATTGAAATAAACCTAATTATTAGCAAAATCACTTATAATTATATTTATTTTATACTTATAAGTTTCTCTCCTTTATAATTTTAGTCTTACAATTTATTTTCTTATGGCTATCTCTTAAAGTTTAATTTGTTTTTAGTGAACTCCTTAGCTTAATAAATTTGAAAATTTCTATTTATAATTCATTATGAGGAAAGTGCTTATTAGTGAGAGAATTTTACAATGAATAAGTAAAGGTAGAAAGAGTAAAGAAAAATAAACTTGTAAAATATAAAAATGGGGAAAAAATGAAAGTGTAATGATTATTCAATTTCATAAGGAATTTAGCCACAGACACAATAATTCATTATTAATTTTTCCATTTGCAAAAATTTATGCTAAAATTTTATTTGAGAAATTTCATAAATACTTAATTTATTAGAATAGTTATAAGCTCATTGAAAAATAATATAATCAAGAAATTTAAATAATTTTAATATTATAATAATATCTTTGAAATCATTTTTTTTTAAATTAAAATTGATATAAATACATGACTCATCTTCGGGTTAGAGTGGTCATATTGATGTCATTTTTTATTTTAGATAATTTAACAGAGCTTAAAAGGACAGAAGAGAGAAAGAAGACACGAGATTGAGATGATGGGGAGAAGAAGAAATGGAGAAAAATGAAACATTATAAGAGAAGAAGGAGAAAGTGGTAAATAGAAAAAAAATAGAAGAAATTAAATTAAAATAAGAATAAAAGTTGAAATGTGTTAGGGACAAAATTAAGAGAAAAAGAAAATTGTAATAAGAGAAGTGAGGAAGAATATGGGATTATATAATATAAGAGTAATATTAAAAATATTTTTTTTATTAAAAAGGTATGTCATTTTTTTAAAAATTAATTATTATTTTCTATTAATTAAAATTTAATTTCTGTTAACTAAATTTTTTTATTAACTTCAAATATAAAAAAACGAACAAAGGGATTCTAAAGTGGAATCTCCAATTTTGGACACTTGGCTTCCGATGCTTGAGCGTTGAATCCGTCTGGCAAAGGGGATCAAACAGTAATTCCAGTTAGATTGAGATAACCATGGCCCCACTAGAGCGATCAAGCTGGAAGCATGCATTTTCCCAAACCGAAAAAACGGAAAAGAAGCCAAAGTTGACCTTGACGAAGCAACTTAGGCACCAAGTAATTCCCAGCTCTCCATCTTTGACCAAGCAATGCCCTTAATTTAATACAACCTGGTGACAACTGCAGAATAACAACCACCCTCCACATGTTTCCACTGGTATTACTGGGACCCATCTCGCACAGGGCCCCATCCCATCCTTTTCTTTCACACCACATTAGTCAAAGATTATCAGGAGTAATCGGTGCAAAAACAATTTTAATAAACATGGATTTTTGAACTTTTCAATCGGAAGTGTAAATTTAAAAGTGATATATATATAGATTAAAATTTTCTTATTAAAAAATTGTACCAATAAAATTTATGGATCCATTCCTCACCATTTTGACAAAAAATATCAAGAAATCAATGCAAACACAATTTTCATAAAGACGGATCTCTCAAATTTCCGTTTTTTTTTAAATTGAGTGTGTGAATTTTTTTTCAATGGAAAAATGAATTTCAATAAGAAAAATTATGAATTTTGAAATAAAAATTATATTTTTTATTTTTAAAATTGAAAAATATAATAAATAAGAAATTGCGAGAATCCATATTCAATTTCATACCAATAATTTTAGTGAAACAGCGGCATGCGTTACTATTAAATTTACTACTTAAAAATTTAAAGTAAAAATTAAAATATTACATACATGTTAATGGATTTAACAATTTTGTTAATATATATATATATATTTCACTAGTAGATTTTATGTGGACCAAATTAATGATAAAAATAGTCCATAAAAATACACATATGCAAGGAACATTTTTCTGGTAAAAATATTGTAAAACTGAGAAAAATAAATATTTTTTTGTATTATAACAATTTATAAATAATATTCAAATTTTCTTTCATGAATTAATTAGTGACTAATTTGATATTAAATAGAAAATGTACACATGATAATTCTTGCGAAAATTTTCTTGGATGATGGTAAGGAAAAGGAACGATATCCCTATAAAATGATTAAGATGAAGCCTTCCCCCAGCAAAAGCCGAGAGAGGCCCCAAAATAATCAAAAAATATTACAAACCTGTGTGAAATACAACAACTTATGAGAAATATACACAGTAATATATATCCCAATCCTGTAGAAATATACAAACTAAAAAATGCAATAAATGGAATGAACCTTGTCTTACTTGGCACCATTCTATACCCCCAAAATTCCAACCTTTTTCCAAAACTATGCCGAAATGTTAATCTTCTTCAGCATAACAAAGATTCAAAAAATAGTCATCCCTTGGCTCTTCCTTGGCTCTGGAAGAGAAACCATTTTCAGATAATTGTTGCTGCTGCTGCTGCTGCTGATTCATGTATGATCCCATTGGGTTCGGATTTGCAAATCCCGAGAACCCTAAACTCCCTTGACTCTGCAGCATCTCTAAAGCGAAGGGTGATTGTCCTTCTGGTGGTGGTGGTCCAAAATTTTGAAGAGAATTGTTTATGTTGTGATGAGCCACAGCTGAAGGCCTTACGGCTGTGGCTGCACTGCCGATGTTTGTAGTATTGCTTGGCTGAGGTCTGTTCACAGAATGGTTGCCGCTACCACGAGCTGCCGGGACGTCATGGTTGTGTTTTCCTTCATAGGTTGTGATCACTGCCCTAAGATCATGTGAGGCTCGCTCTACATGCTTTCTGACTGGACATCCTGGGTGCGTGCACTTGTAGTAACTCCTACAAGTCACAAATTAGTCACAAGATAAGACGAAGGGAAAGTACACATTATTCCTAGGTTGATTTAACCTGGATTGTGCTATTGGCAAATATGCGAGGAAGGTTGTGAATGAAAGTGGTGTAAGAACTATCAGTAGGGAAACAAGGGTTGCAAATTTGACTAAGAAAATTGGCAACAAATCAGGAGTATGTAAAAGTATAGTGTAGAATTTTTACCACAAAAAGCCGCCATTAATAATGTACCTAGGAAGATACATGGAGAAAAAAGTTCTCATAATGCATTTATGATGTGTATCCCACATTTAGGCAGCTAATGATAGATAGATTGAATACTATTAATAGCATGAGAAGAATTCAGTTCTGCGATTGTGAAATTATTCCCTTTTTTCCATAGATTTTGAAAACATAGCAGCTTTGAAAATGTCACGCAGATATTTAAAAGTTAAACAACAAAAAGTGAGACATTTTTTACCTTGGATTTGGATTGCCCTTGACAACTTTCTGCCCATATTTCCTCCATCTGTACCCATCATCTAAAATATCTATATCACTGGTTGTCTGCACTACAACTCTGGGTTCCCTCACTGTTCTACTTCCAGGTGCTGATATCCCCTCATTTTCACCCTCCATTTTCCTGGAAAATTAATGAGAAAATTCAATCAGGAACCAACTACAGAAAATATAATTTTCCAAGAAAGGTGATAAATTGTATTGATGTTTCTGTGATTATCTTCCAAAAATTATATGAATTAAACATACCATCTTTTGGCATCAGGTTCTTCATCATCAAACTCCTCTCCTCCAGATTTGCTCTTCTGGGAACTCTGCTCAAAATCATCATCTCCCATTGATAATGAAGAGTTCTCCGGCGTGGCAACCGAATCCACTTGCCCACTACCATGATTAGCAAATGATCTATCTTGCATTTCAGCATTGACATAATTTGAAGGCTGAATTGCAACAGAAGAGGCTGCTGATGAGTTTCTTCTAGTTGCTTGAGGCTTGGGATGGTTATGAGTACCCTTATAAACAATCTCAGTGATTTGGCCATCCAAAGACCTCTCAACCTTCTTCTTTGTTGGGCAACTGGGGTATGTGCATTTATAGTAACTTCTCGGATTCTCGCTTCCTTTCACTTGTTTCTGCCCATATTTCCTCCAGTTGTACCCATCATCTGACCTCCTGCTTAATGGCTGAGCCGGTTGGTGATAATTGTTGTAATTGTCAGATTGCAAACTGGAGTTGTTGTTGATGTTGTTGTTGCTAGTCTGAACACTAGCAATCTCAGGAGAAAAGCTCTGCATCGAATGGTTTTCAGATTTTACCATATTCTTCCCTGAGGTAAAGTTATCTTGTCTGTTAGGTTCTCGAAAACTCCATGCTTGTTGCTGTTGCTATAGACAAAAAGGTTAAACGAGTCAGAGAAATTGTAGATTAAACCAATGAATGAAAAAAAAATGGAATTATACAATGAAATTTTGAGATTTGAGATTGCTTTCATACAGTTTGGATTGTAGTAGCTGTAGACTGAAAACTTGTTGTAGTTGTTGACGGAGGAGGTGCCCTTGTTTGCGTTGGGAAAGAGAAACTTGACAAGTTTTTATCTTCTCTGATATTTTGCTGATTCTCCCCGGAATTGCCCTTCCAATTGAAACTCTGAGCAGCAAAAGCTCCAGTTGTTGGAGATGGAAGAATCTGTGTTAAGAAAACACAAATGAAAAAATTATTTATACCCTTTTAATTCAATCATCACATGAAGTTAGCAGCTATAACAAAAATCACAAAGCATAAACCAGAGAGTGAAAAAATGTTATATTACCAAAAACAGAAAAGTTTCAAACAAAGCTTAAATCAGAAAGATTTGCATCATTTATTAAGAACAAAATTAAAATTATTTTCCAAAATCTAAATCATTTAAGAATTCTCTTAAGAAAAACGTAATTGCTCAAGTCAACTTAGTCTTGGTCAATTTCCTGATTTGAATTCAAAAGAGATGAAAAACAAAAAAGGTCCACCTTGAACTTCAAAATTCCGTTTCACTTCCCTTTGTTCCAAAATTTCCCAGCAAACAAACAGAGTCAACAAGACTCAATAAACCAGACACCATAAAAAACCATATAAAGCGTCAAACTTACGTTAGAAGCATTAAGCAAGACCGGAGAATCCAAAAGCTCCGCCGGACTCAACCCAGCAGGTATAGAAAAATACGCAGAAGGAGAAATGGCCGGCGGCGAAAGGGGCAAAGACGGTGGCGGGATCGACTTGAATTTCGGCACACCCGACCCGGTTCTCTCCGCCATACGATCCGCCAACCCGCGAGGCTTTTCTGCCGAAACAACGCCATTTTCATCGGTAGGAGAAGCAAGCAAACCAGAAAAAGAAGGCGTCATGAACGGATGAGTCGAGAAAGTGAAGCCTGCATGCGAATTTGCAGAAGTATCTAAGCTACCAGAAGAAGAAGCCATTAAAACAAAGTGAAGGAAAATAAATGGCTTTGAGTAAAAGCTTAGAAAGACGAAAATGGAGGCTTTAATAAGGAGGAGGAGGAGAAGATGATCACGTAAAGCATAAGGTTTTGCTTTCGATTGGGAAGGAGATTTCTGGGAAACTCAGTGGGAGGTTTGACCGTGGAAACTTTTTTTGCTCGCGCGTGTGAATTTTTTTGGGTCAGAGCTCGTGGCTTTGACTGGGAGGCGGCTCACGCACACTGAGATAATGTTTTTTTTTCTGTTTTTTTTTTCTTCTGGAAAGTTGAAATATGTTTCTCTTTTTGTTTAATTAATAATTAACGAGTAATGAGTAATGGTATATGGAAACTTTCATATTCTGTTTATTTCTTTTTATCTGTTTTTTTATAGAGTTTATTTTTCTTTTTTATTCATCACTTAAAAAGTTAAATATTTATTTATTTTCTTTCTTTTAATATTGTCTTTATTGTTATAATAAATACTCAATAATTAATAGATTGACTTTTTTAAAAGATAAATTGGTGGATCAATACCTTTTTCTTTCTTTTCCTTTCTTTTTTTTTTTAGCTTCCTTACTTCTGTTGCTTATACTATAAACAGAGATAAAAAAGGGGTAATAGGAGTGAGTTTTCTAGAACTTTAGGATGAAAGTTACAATTTTATTTGTAAAAATTTTACAATTTTCATGAAAAAGTTCAATTTTGTACTGATATGACTTAAAATAGCATATGAAAAGTTATAATTTTATTAATTAAATTAAAATTATATATAGAATTAGATATATATACATAAAAGTTATAATTTTTAATAAAATATTAAAAAGAAATTTTTTGGTAATAATATAAATTTTTTTAATACATATTCAAGAGACTTTTTTTCTATATTTTAGTTATATTATATGTGCTTAAACATAATTGATAAATTAAAGATAAATATCAATTTTATAGAATCTATACGTACTAAAATTTTAATTTTTAAAATATTAATAATTATAAAATTAATAATTAATTTTATTTATTTATCAATAAAAATATATAATATAATTGAATTGGGGTATACGTAATCATAAATTAATGGGTCGGTTTGGTGGGACATATCCATACTATAATAGCTCCTCATTTTTTCTGCAATTGGAAGCTGCTGGACGCGTGGATTTCCAATTTTGGTATTTGCACTTTAATTTATGTATTTATGTGCATAAATTATATGCTTGACAGCATTTTAGCAGACACAGTTAGTGAATAAAATGGTAATTTAATTTAATTAAAAATATAAGACAAAGCGTATTCAACCTGTTTTTATCAAATAAATAAGTGAATGTAACGCTACTTAATTTGCATTTTTGTCCGCCGTTGGAGAAGTAACACATTGAAGTTTGATTTTGTTTGTTTAGTATACTCAGAATGAATAAGGCTGCTGATATCGTAACCATTTTCATAAGTAAATTCGTATTTAAATATATCAATTTATTTCCTTTTCTAAATCTAATGCCTCGCATGAAAAAAAAAACCCCGACTATTTTTTGTGATAAAAACTATTAAATTATTAAGGATAAATGAAAGTTTGGTTTACATATTTTTAATTTTTAATGCGTACATGGAAGGGCAGATGTATATGTTTATTTTTATTTTTTTTTGTAGAAAAAGGGCATATGTATATGTTTCGTTCTATTATTGATAAAGCTCAGCACGTGGGAGGCAAAGATAAATGCTGGTGTCATCAGCATAAATTCGATTCATAATTAAGACATTGGAATTTGACTTGATAAGATAATAACATCATCAAATACTTTATTGTATGAAATCATAGTTTTTAACACTGAATCAATCAACCAACCGAAAATTAATTTATTAATTCAATCACTAATTCATTAATTTTAAAATATAAATATATATTAATAATATATAATTAAATAGTAAATTAATAATATATTAATTGATATGAAATTATAAATATATTAATTATTAAAAATTTTAAAATTTAAAAATTCATTATGTTATACCAGTTTTGATTGATTTGTATCGAATTTGATTTGTTCTCACCAATTCACTTATAATTCCAATCCAAAGACTTTAACTAAATCGATTTATCAATTTACCCATTTGACTAGTCAGTTTAATTTGATTTTTAAATCTATATATAAAGTTATGAATTTGATACTAAAAGTAGAGTTTAAATTTAATTATTAATATAAAATATTTTATATTATTTATGAATAAGAAGAAAATATATTATTAAAAAATTGTAAAAGTAAAAAAGAAGTTTTAATATTTTTTTATTAATATGATAAGATATGATTGAATAATAACATATATTCACAATTAAAAATTTAAATCTGTTGAAAGTTATATGTATGCAGTGCTAAATAATGAAATTAATTATGATGAATAAGTATATATATTAATTGCATGTCTAATTCTTAGGAACTTCTACCATATAATTATATAACCAGTTTTGGTGAAATATTTGCACATATTACTTAGATGATAATCACGTAATAATTGATTTATAACAGATTATAATAAAATTAATATAGTTTTAATAGAAAAAACAAATGAAAAATCTAATGGTACAGCTACATAATTGAAATATAATATAGTCTTTATTGTTAGATGTTACCTCTGAAGCTTCTTTCTATTTATATCTTGGATTCACATTAAATAATTTATCAATCTTATTTTCATCAAATACAAAATAAATTTTAAGAACTTACATAACTTGGCAGCATACCACACTAATTCGGATGCATAGCTCCGCATTTTGTTAAGGAAAAAAATGCCAAGCTCACAAATTAATTACTGTTAACAATAATTATCCCATAATTAACGTGGAAATATGAGCATTGGAGTAGCACCACTATTTCGCTATGAAACGAATAGGACTGAATTCTGTTGGAAAATATTAGTAAATCCTTTAGGATAAGTGTTAAGATTGTTCTCTAGATAAATGATGATCAAATATTAAATATCTTTGATTATATAGTTATTATTTATTATTATCTAAAATTATTTTGTTATTATTTACCATATTTGTTTCTCTCGCAGTATATAAATAGACAAGTCGGCGGTATCGTTTGAATGAAGTGAAACTAGTGCAGTTTATTAAAATTAAAAATCTCTCAGATATGATCGTGGGAGCCTATGATTCGGGTTTTGATGTCAATGGTGTCACCTGCAACAAATACAACTTTAGAGCTACTTTCGATATTGGAGGTGCGGATACAACCAATTGAGATCGTGTCCAGTTTCATATTACAATTCCAGTCGAGGATGATAAAGATTTAAAGACTAATTTCAACCGAAGTTGTGGTAACAGAGTTAGGGATGGTATTTGCGCTAAACAATTTGATAATTGGTTGGACTGATTCTAAAATTGATCGACTCACATTCGGGTTGTAATTCGTTTACATTGAACCCGAAAAAAAAATTAAAGAAAAAAAATCTTCTTTAATTAGATGAATTCTGCCAAAATAGTTTCTCCGTACATTTAATTCGTAAGCAGTTAGATTATAAATATTTTCTTACTATTCAATCATTAAATTTGAAATATATTTCGCTGGATATAAAATGAAAAGCTAACAGATAAAAATTCTTCTTTGCATGATTAATTAAATATAATAGATTATAAGTACTTTTTAATATTATAGAAAATAACTAACAGGTCTAAGAATTAATGAATTAATGATATGTTGAAGTACTCCGCTCGGCAGGGGAAAGATGGTTCAAATCACACTTACGTATTCCATTTATATTTGCCTATGAGAAATTATTATCACATTAATTAGTTACTATCAAACTTTTCGTTAATAACGGCTCGTATAAATGTAAGTCGAAAAGCTACTTTGAATTCATTTTCCAACTAGTATTTTATATATTTCCATAGACTATTCGTCGCTGCTCTTCCCAGCTCTCCAAGTCCAAGATGATCAAATTTGGAAAATGATAAAAGGTGAGGTGACGATGATACGAGGGTCATCTTTCCTCCCATCTCTTCCAAATTTTTTTGTTAGATGTTATAACCTTTTGTTTTTTTTTATAGAAATTTAAATTTTTTTATCACAACTATGATTAATGTAGTTAAAATTTTGATTATGGAAAAAGAATTAAAATTCTAGAAATATAGGTATAATTATAAAATTTTCTAAGAATATTCAATTTGCGCTGTGTAATATTTGTATGTAATCTTTCCTCAATTAGGGGTGAGGACTGATATTTATGTAGGAAGTATATAACCTCAAGGTTAGGTAGGTGGAGCTTGTTAGCTTAGATACACAACGTGGATAATATAACAAAATATATAATAGTGGAGATGGATGACATAGCTAAATTTATGGGGACCACAAGCAATTATGGCACTTTTAAACATGTTTGACATTTTTACACATGGAGGGTGGGGTCTTCACTCTAATTCTACTATTATAGAATTACCAAATAATATTGGTTATATAACTCATTTGATGCCAATTGTCATTGTATGTTCTTAGACTAATGTAAAAAATAGTAACAATGTTAGTTTTTCTTAGGAAAATCAATATTTTACATGCTTCTATATTATTGAATCATTAATTTATGGTGTCGGCTTTCTAATCACCATCACAATCATTATCCTTTCATATCTTAAATTCCATATAGTACAATGCGGTTATACTACCCCTTAATATTAACTCTCTTTTGAAGTTCATCACTATCTAATTTCTCTTAATATTAACCTCCTCTGATCATTTATAACCTTCAAAATAGTTAATCGACTACAAAATAACTGATTGACTGATGTTAGGTGTTTAGGAAATTACACAATGGAAAACAATCAACATGTAATTGAACCTTGTAGTATATGTGATTTTCATGTCCATTAGATAAAAATATCAATTTAGTCCTAAAAAATTAGTGTCAGTTATATTTTTATCATCTTAAGAAATAAGATTAAGCGCTTATTTGGCATACTTAAAAATTAGAGTTCATTTCATTTTAAAATGAATTCTGCCAAAAAATTATGCTTGGATTTAATTTTTTTAGATTTTATTTTATTTCAAAATCTTATTTTATTTACATTATTTCTATTTTAAAATCCTATAAAATTAGGTAAGGTTTGATAAGAATTCATTTTATTTCAGATATAATTTTTTAAGTTATCAATAGCCCTTACCTTTATCCATTTTATCTTCTAAAGCAAAGCTCATGCCATCTCCTTCTATTGCTTCTACCTCATACCTATTTTTATCATCCTCATCAAAAAGGAATGTAAGAATCCTTTTTACATTTAAGTTTATTTTTTGAAGTCTTTTTACTTGTAGATTTGTTTTTTCAAATTCATTTTACTGATATCTATTGTCAATTGTTGATACTCATTTTTCATGATGTATTTCTACTATCTGTAATAGAGTTTTATAGATCAAAGTTATTTTTGTTATTTACTTCTTAATTTCAAGTTTGTTAAATTTTGATTTCTGTTTCTTTGCTTTCTTATTTTCATGCATTTTAAATATTTCATCATTTGATTTAATGTTTGTTCTGCTATTCTACCCATTAAATAATTTTTTATTTGTATTTTTATTGCATTGTATTTCATTCATTCAAAAGTGGTCTTGAATCCTACAAAATATTGGTGTTTGAATTGATTAGCCTATAATAGGTTATGATTATAGCTTTAGGTGGTAGGAGATTTTTCTTGGTTTAGTTCTAGCTAGACATATAATTTGTGATCTTCAATCTTCTTTTTCTTTTCATTAAACCCATTACAAACAAAAGCCATCATTTTCACTAACAACTAGCTCAAAATTGTTCATAACATTTCTTCTGTTTGATTTCACTATATTTGTAACTACCTTTTTTAATCATGAGTTTCTTCAATTGATGGTCACTATTGATGAGGATTATACATATTATATATGAAAAGTTAACAATGATAAACTTCACATGATTAAAGAGCATTTCCATATTAATTTTGTGATTGTCATTTTTGCAACTGACTCTATGATTTTAATAAAATGTTTAATGAGATGCTAGAGTTTGATTCTTTTATTTTAACTCATCAAATTTACAAACTACTTTCTACATAACCATATGTTAAGATTATCTTTCCACTAACAACTAACAAATCTTGGTATCGTTTGTCCACTAAAAACCTATACTTCTTTGCTTGTAATCTTGCCTCAAATATTTATGAGATGAAGCTCATTTTTCTTAAGACCTTTTTAAAAAGTTATGTTTTGTGAACTCATAATGGGAAAGAGTCATTAACACAGGATCTATTTAAAATGGAGTCCATTTCCTTTCAGTGAGATTTTTGCATATGAATCCTATTATGTAAGTCACCAAAACTGTTAGTCATCCTTTTTGTTCTTGAGATTTGTACTTTTATTTAACTTTGTGTATCTAACATTGCCTAACTAATTTGACTATAAAAAGCACTTTTATAATTTATTTAATTAATTTTGCTATGTGTATTTTTATAGGAACATAGTTAAATAATATGGCATTTCATTTGTTTTTCATTGTAGTGGCTTGATTGTTGACAAATTTCATGTTCTTCCTATGAAACTAACTTTGCTTATGTTTTTCCAACAAGAAGAGTTAATATGATCATATAATGGGTTTAGTAATTCTGATCACTTATTGCTACTTGGTATTATGTGATTGGAACTTATAATAATAATAATAATAATAATAATAATAATAATAATAATAATAATAATAATAATAATTTATAATTAAGATGTTATATAAATGTCTTTGACACTTAATGTGATATTGTATAGATAATGAGGGAAATTTGAGAGAAATTATGTTGTTGCTATAATTGTGTACATAGGTTGCTTTGTTACTTTATTTCATATTTATTGATAAGCTACTTGGGTTAAAAGAATGACTAAACAACTAGGAATAAAAAGAGAAGTAGTTAGAAAAAAGCTAATAAGAAGAATATAAACTGATGAAAGGACTCATGACATTTTATGTATAGGGCCTAATGCTTTTGGCCATCTAGTTAATATTTTAAGAATAACTAGTCTTATTAGAGATTACAGAAATAGTTGTGTTGAGGAACAAGTGGTCAAATTTCTATATATTTTAGCACATAATGTTAGAAATTGTATAATTAGCTTTTTCTTTCATTACTTAGGTGAAACTATCAATCATCACTTTCATCAAGTTCTAAAATTACTTATAATACTTGAAAGTCATTTTTTAGTGCAACCTCATGGAAATGTAATCCCACGTGAAATATTGGACAATAGAGAAAGGTTATTTCCTTATTTTCATATGAAGTCATTTCTTTAAAATTGATTAGGTTTAATTTTGTTAACCGCTAATTTTAAATTTACATGAAACAAGTAGAATTATGTTAGTGCTCTAGATGGAACACATCTGTGTGTGAAAATTATAAAGGAAGATGTAGCAAGAAATTATAGAAAAAAAAGGTTACCCGATAATGAATATATTGGCTACAAATTTATTTAATTTAGGATTTACTTATGTTCTATTAGGACAAGAAGGATTGGTTGTTGATTCAAAAATTTTAGATAATGCTTTGCATAGGGAAGATAAGCTTAGAGTTCCTAAAGGTAATATATATATATATATATATATATATATATACACACACACACACATATATTTCTTTCTAAAATTTTTTTTCTATTATAAATTAAATCATAATTTTAATGATTTGGACCAATTTTATTTGGTTAATGCTGGGTATGCATTAAAGTCTAAGTTTATTACTCTATATAGGAGTACAAGATATCACTTTAAAGAATACTCAAGGTATCCACCATAAAATTTAATTTATGGTATTCATCATTGTGCAATTTTATAGAAAAAGCTTTTGGAGTTTTAAAAAAAAAAAGATTTTCAATAATAACAATTGGAATAAAGGTATAATGTGACATTAAGATCTAATGTGAAATTGTGTTAGCACACTATATACTACACAACTTCTTAATGGGTGTTAATCTTGATCAAGAACTTATATCAGAAGTTAATAGAAAGCTTATGGAGAGAGCATGAAATTGAAAACCCACAACAAGTGCAATTTAAGATGCTAATATAATAAAAGGAAAGTGAATAAGGAATCTAATTGCAAAGCATACATGGAATGACTATAATGCTCAAAATTAGGTCTTAATTGACTTTGCATATATAACTAAGATTTATAAGTTAGATATTAGAACTTTTATAAAATATAAAATGTAGAAATATTATTTATGTTAATAAACTTGTAGCCTATCTGAGTATTTAGTTAGTCCTGTTTATAGATCTTAAGTATGTTAATTGATTATAGTTGCTCTTTTGCTTTTCTTTTGTTATCTTGTACTATAAGCCTAAAATTTTATGAAAAGGAATTTTTTTTCCTGGTTCCAACCTTTGTCTATCTATTTTAATATATTTGATTTCAATTCATTTACTTTCTTATATTAACTAAATTTACATCATTTGTATTGATCTAGATTTAAAATGAATGTTCATTTTGTTAATATGTTGCTTTAGTATAAATTTTGGTTCTAATCCACAACTTTGATCATGCCAATGAGTATTAAAAATGGTTAAAGAATGTAGCTTAAATATTTCTAATTTAAGCTCATTAATTTATCTTTATTTGACTACAATGGTCTTAGATGCATGCATTTACATGTTAGAGTATGACAAGTTGCATTAATATATTACCAATTATTATCATTTTAATATAGGAAGAGTTCAATGAAGAAAACCATATTAGGGTAATAATTTTAGTTCGTATGTAAAACATATGGTTGCATGAAATTCAATTAGGAAGGAAATAACTCAATCACTCACACATTTTAATTATTGTCTACCATGGCAATGACTTTCTTAGCAATTGAAGGTACTTTAAAATCTATAATGACACTATAGTTTAACATTATCAATATTCTACTATGTTTATTTTCTTTGCCTTTTTATTTGAGGAATTACCTATGCTAGTGGTTAATTTTTCATTTAGATTGGATTGAATTATATGGGTATGTTCTATTACCTTTTGCATGCTTTTGATTAAATGACTTGGACATTTGATTTTTAGTTGAGACTTTCTTTTGAAACCACCTATTGCTAATGTTATCTAATTCTTATGCAATTACTACTCATCTTTGTTATTACTCTAGCCTTTTTACACTCTTCATTTATTTGTGAGTGTAGCCTTTTAATATCTACTAGAATCTCTCATGTTTATGCTTATGCTTATGTTTTTATTATTTAGGTCTTATGCTATTGTTACTCATTTTTTTGTTACTACTACTCATAATTTAATGCTTATACTGCCTATTGCTCATTTTTTAGATATGAATAGGAGTGATGTAGAAGTTTAATTAACTCTTGATAGCAATAAAAAGAGTAAATATTTAACTTAGACACCTGAGATAGATGGACTACTTATAGAGGTTTTGAAAGAGTAAAAAGTAAAAAAACAAAAGTAAGATGGGAACTTCACACAAGAGGCATATAGGATTGCTATTAATACACTTAACATGAGATTTGGAAAGAACATTAAAGTTGAAAATGTTATAAATAGATTTAAAACCCTCAAAACTTAAATATATATAGCTTTAGAGATCTTGAACAAAAATGGTTTCTCATGGTATAATATTGGAAAGACTTTAGAGGTTGAAACTAATGTTTGGGATCAAGCTATAAATGTAAAATAAAGAAAACTAGCATTTTTATGTTAGAAAGCATATTTTTTTCATAGTTACTTATATTATTGTTTCCTTTCAATTTATTAGGAAAAAGCAGATGTGAGATTAGTTTATGGCAAACAACTTTTTAACTTCTATTTAATGTGTGACATTTATGAAAAAGATAGAACAAATAGTTTAAATACAAAAAGTGCAAAAGAAAAAGTGAAGAGATGGAAAGATGATGTAGTAAGAATTTCCATTGAAGTGATTGATTAACTACAAGCAGATAACTCCATCCATATTAAAAGTTTTTACCAAAGTGATAAAATAAATGAATAAGGTAATCAAGCCTCTTTATCTTCAACTTACTCAATATCTAAAAATCATTCAACAAGAAAGAGAGGAATCAAAAGAAAAGCTATTGTTGAAAATGTCATTAGTGAATGTATTAAAGATGTTAAGGAGGCTATGAAAGAGATTGCAATACAATTAAAAGTAGCAATCTTATTGCCAACCCTAAAGAGGTGTTAAGATGTTGTAGGAGACAGGACTTGGATATGATTTTTTCTTGGATGGTGTGGATTATCTAATGGTTAACCTAATTCATATTAACACCTTTAGAGTACTTCTAAAAGATTTAAATAGGAATTGGCTTAAAAAGCTAGAAAAATATATTTAAATTTTACTTTAGAGCTAAGACTTCGTTTTATTTTTTTAATGATGGAACTTCTTTTACTTTTTTAATTTTATCATTATTTGATATCAAATTATTGTTAAACTTTTTTTAGAAGATGAATTGAACATGGATAATTTTTCATCTAATAACCTTTTTTTCTCCTTTTATTCCAAGATTTTGTTGCTAATATTTATCTCAATATAATTGTTAACTATGGTTTACCATTGATGTTGAATGTTTGTGCTATGCTTTAAGTGATTCCTCTTTTTAACTTTTTATTCTGTCAAGGTATGCTGCTGGCTTTTAAAGTAATAAAAAATAAGTAGCTAATAGTTTTAGACTTTCTCTAGAGGATTTTGTAGAAACTTGTATTACCACAATGGGAAGTTTAATTTTTGTGGAAATTATGTTAGCATATATTGCCTACTAGAAATGTTTTAAAAAGTAGGAATGTGTATGTTACAAATTACATATTTGTGGCCTTTGAGTCAATAGGAAGAGGAAAATATATTGTTTTATCTTCTACAAGTTGTAATAGTCCTCACCATATCAAATCTTCTGTAAGTTGTAATAGTGCTCAAAGCAATCACATATAGTATGGTAGGGTGGAATAGTTTCAATTGAATTGGCTCTTCTTATTTTAACTAGTTTTACTTAAACTATGTCTAATCTTTTTTTTTTACTTTTAATTTAAAAAACTTTTCCATAACTCCTACTTTGTTTAGCTTGTAATAGTGGCCTTGTTTCCAAATCCTTATTGAGTTCTATGAACATATAAACAATGTAAATACTAACATTATTTGCATGCCTAAAGAAACAATAACTTTCTTGTAATAATAAAAACCATTTGCTTGATTTTTTATTCCTCTTACTTTGCAATAATAATAATGGTTGAGAGTGTGATATGATCTTTTTTATATTTTTATTATTCCTTTTGTGATGTTTAGATAGAGAGAAATTGTGAAGAAGAAAAGGGAGAAAGAGGGTTAAGTTATCTATATAGGAAAAGTAAAACATTAAATTAGGGAAATATTATAAATATAATTATTTGAAAAGAATTCTACATGTTCTAATAAAGTTCAAAATAAAAAAAATTCATTTTAAGGTAAAATGAAATCATATTTTATATAATTTATCATAAACAAAAGAATTCATTTAAAAATGAAATGAAATCATTTTTTAAATGAAATGAAATGAAATTTTATTTCTTTAGTGTGTCAAACAAGGGGTAAACATCATTTACTTTCAAAAAATCAATGTATAATACCTATAATACTATGTTTATTTATTTAAATAATCAATGTTGTATGTTTAACCACTTTAATGGACCAAACCCCAACTCCCAGTTTTTCATTCCCTCATTTAACCCCTAACTCCATTCCCATGCCTCAGCCTCTAGTTCCTCACTTCCTTGTCCTAAACCTTAACCTTTCCTTATGTTCCTTACTCCTTTATCCTCTTTATTTTTCTTATATTTCTAATTAGATATAAAAAGTCATCTCTTATTATTTTAAATAATTTCAATTTAAATAATTTTAAAGAATAAATTGAATAATGAAAGATAAAAAAAAGTGAAAGATTGTATATAATATCATAATCAAATATTAGTGCTTTGCTAAATTTATCTTAATACTTATTACATAATTTATGAGATTTGCATTCCCCATAATACCTATAGACACAATGAACATTAATGAAAATTTAGTGTATTACACATTTTTCAAATGAATAATAGATATGTAAAATAATGCCAAAAAAGATGAATAAAATTAAATTTCTTACCTGTACAAACCTGTAAAAGCTATATCAGAATAATAGGTAACAAAATAAGATTAATTAGAAAATTAAAAACTAAATTGTAAAAATAAATACAAGAAAAAAACTTCTTACATTTATACTTTAATTAACTGAGTTTTTAGTCACAAGCTAACTGAGGTTTTAGTCTTGCAAAATAATTAGTGAAAAAAAATACAAAATCGAAGAGAATTACCTTAAGGAAGAAAAAAATGAGACTTATACATTAAGTATTTTTGTCATAGAAGTTTATAAACATTAGTCTATAACATAAATACTAAACGGTTAAAATTCAACAATTTGAACCTAACTTATCTTTAGCACTCTTGCTTAGGCTATATAAATGAGAAATGCATATCAAAGCTATATAAAGATGGACTCTTAGATTGATAGGCAAAATGACTAAAGTCCTATTCATTGGATATAGTCAGAAGGTTAATGATTTGCTAGACTTCATACATACTAATATGTATAAGCTTATTAGTTCACTTGCTAAAGCCAAATTTTAGTATTTCATCAAATTTACTAATAACTTTAGTAGATATGGATATGTGTATCTTATGAAACCTAAATCAAAATCCGTTCAAAGAATTCAAGAATGAAGTACAAAATTAACTTGATAAAAGTATCAAAACATTTCAATTTGATTAAGGTGGAGAATACTTAAGCAATGAGTTTTATGACTATCTAAAAGAGTATGGTATAGTATCACAACTCATTCTATCTAAATTGCCAAAATGGAATAGTATTTGAGATAGGCAAAATCGTACCCTATTAGACATGGTGTGATCTATAATAAGTTATGCAAATCTTCCAATTTTCTTTTAGGGGTATTCTTTAGAGATAACCACTTTTATACTTATTCATGTTCCCTTTAAAACTATTCAAAAGACTCCATATGAGATATAGGTTAGAAAACTTTCCAATATGTTTTTTATAAAGACTTTATGTTATGAGGTCTATATAAAACATCAAGGCTTAAACAAGCTTGGACTTAAATCAGATAAATATGATTTTGTAAGGTATCCTAAGAAAAAAAATAAAGGGTATTATTTCTATACTAATGTTGAAGGCAAAGTATTTATTACCCAGATTGGTATTTTCCTAGAAAGAGAGTTTGTTTTTAAGAAAAACTAGTGGGAGAAAAATGGAAGTTAAAGAAATTTGAGGCACACAAAATAACATTAAACTTATAAATAAATCCAAATAAAGGCTACAAGTTGTTGTGGAATAAGAACCTATTCAAGTAACATGAGGGTAATATAGATTTGGTAGGACATATCATGAGCATGAGAGATATGGGTCTCTTATAACTTAACATGGTGATGTATTGCTCATGGATCAAAATAAGTCAACAACCTACCAAAAAGCTATTGAAAAGCCATACTCTAAGAAGTGGCTTAAGGCTATGAGATTGAAGATGGATTCTGTATATGCAAATTAAGTATGGACTTTAGTTAACCCACCTAAAAAAGTAAAAATCATTAGGTGCAAGTGGGTTTTCAATAAAAAAACTGAGATGGATGATAATGTACGAACCTTTAAAGGGCAATTAGTTATTAAAAGTTTTAGGCAAATTCATGGTATAGATTATAATGAGATTTATTACCTAGTTGTCATGTTTAAATCCATTCGAATCTTGCTTACTATAATAGATTTTTATGATTACAAAATTTAGTAAATGGATGCTAAAACTACTTCATTTGATGGAAATCTTACTAAGGATTGTGCATGATACAAGTTGAAGCTTTTATCACTTTTGAAAGTGCTAAAACGGTATATAAGTTGCAAAAATCTACTAGAATTTTTATTTTGATGATATGATCAAAGAGTTTAGTTTTATAAAAAATAAAGATGAATTTTATGTTTATAAAAAGGTTAATGGAGCACAATTGTTTTCCTTATATTATATATGGATGACATACTACTCATTGGAAATGATATCTCTACACTATAGGCTATAAAGACTTGCTTAGGGAATTGCTTTTCATTAGATAAAGAATCATTTTAAAGTTGGAAGAGTTTCAAAATAAAATTTATAAATGGTATCATGCTTCACTCTTTTTATTTTCAACTAGCACTATACTTTATCTTTTTTATTTTCAATTTGTGGCAATGGTCAATATTTCAATGTCAATTATTATAAAAAAAAATGTAAACTAATATATAAAACGATGTCATCATATTAAGTTTTATTTAATGTCGTTACAACAAGAATTGAATGTCATAATAAATGAATGTCTTTTATTAAAAACCATATTTCTTTTCTACTTGCTTTGACAACTTTTTCTATAATTAATTTTGGAACAATCCTAGAACCTTTCTAAAATTTTTTTAAAATGGCAAGATACAATAAACATGTATATCAAGATAAAATTAATTTAATTATACACGTCATATATGTTATAATTTACAATTTATATACCTAACACACACACACACATAAATATAACTAGTATCTGAAATATAACTTACTCTAAGTGAAATTTGTAATATTGAAATTCTTTCTTGCATTATGACATTTTTATTAGATAATTCAATAAAATAATAACAATTAAATATAAATGAAATAAATAAGAAAAGAGATAATTTATTACAAAGATGTATTCTTCTATTTTATTTATTCCCATATCAATAAATGAACATATACAATGAAAAAAATATTATTTATAATAAGTAACATATTTTTTATTTATAATAAACATACATGGCATTAGCAAAAAATTAAACAAAAAAGTAGTTATCGTCTACTCATAATTCTTTTATATTGCTTGATAGCTTCTGAAATGCTTGATTTTATTAATTTTGTATCTATTGACCTTAAGATACTTAATTGATTTATTTGGTATGAACCTTATGTTTTAGTATGAAAATAGGCATGTTTCTTACTTTATGTGTACCAAAGTTTTGACATAACATATAAAGCAAGCAACATGTTGATTTTCATATCAAAACATAAGAAGTATGAGAGGCTTATAAAAAATTAAAGGAATCAAGCACCTCAAGATTAATAGGAGGATAACACATGCCATTAATGTTGTATAATTAGAAATGCTTCGAATCAAATGATGAATATCTTATGCTTATGACTTTTTATTTGTTTGTAGAAGATAATTGTGATTTAATGCAATCATAATGACCATAAGAAATAACTTTTAATATTAAGATGAAGAGTGTAGATAATAGTATTCAACACTAAGAAAAAACTATAGTTTCCCTAAATTCCTTGAATTAAAGGACTTATGTCCCTCTTTATCAATAAACACAAATATTCTATAAAGAACTTAAAAGGATTCTTGTTTGAAATCCTTCCAAATGCTTTGTAGAATTCCTTTATTTAAGGATAAAGTGTGGATACAATTTCTTGAAAGGAACTTAAATTAATTCTAGAACCTTTTAAAAGGACTAGTTTTAGGAATCCATTAATAAAGTAGGCTTTTAAGATGAAAAGTGTAAACTATAATATTAATATAACCTAGGTTATTAAGAAAATCCAAGGATCTCTTAGGGTTCCTTACAAGGTATCCATACAATCCTTGCAAGAAACTCTAAAAGTTCTTTACACTTTCCAAATAGCTATGGTAATGCTACATAACTCAAAAGCCCATCTTCTTGATGGAAGGAGATCTATCCTAAAACATCACAAATTTATTGATAGAAAGCCCTAAAAACTGATGTCATAAATTTGGCTACATGTATAATTGCAATAACTAAAGATATCGGTTAAGTATAAATAATGCATAAACCATTAATGAACAATCACAATGATTGAAATAGACTTACATGATGATCATTAAAACAAATAAACGTAATTTCTTATTATCAAATTGACATGATGATTGAAATAAACTTACACAATAGTCATAATAAAAACCCGACATTGTAAGCTCATTCTATAAGTCATATTTAGTTCCAATCATTGAGATTTCTTTAGTTTTAATCATTTAAACTTTTTCATAAATTCAGTCATTTAGATGTTTTCAATTCCATTTATTTAAACTTACTCATAAATGGCATTCTAAAGGTTGCTAACCCTAAAACTAACATTTTTATATTTATCATTTCCTCAGTAGAGACATTTCAATTATTACAAATTTCTATTATGTAAATTAAAAATGAAAAGAAAGTTATTTTTTAACTAATTTAACATAAGATATCATATTTATTTTAATATGCTTTCTTTTTGTTAATATGTGTAATCTAAATGCCTATTATATATAGAATTTTAAGTAAAACAATATATAGGTGAACAAGAAGAAATAGTTCTACAAATTAAAAAAAAATTAATTATCATTACTTTCTTTATAATGAAAGTACAAACAAATGAGTAAAAAGGATGACAAGGCTTATAACTTTGAGGTCATGGGTTCATATCCCATCTCCACAACATAATATCTCTACAAATTTATACAATATAACTAGACTAAATCATCAATAAATAAAAACTACACATTTATATGCATACATAAAAAAACATAGAAGAACTACTATATATCATAATCTTCATTCTCGATACAAACTTTGATATTATTGCTTAAATTTCTTCGATTTAGATATTATGGGAATATAAAAGTAGGGTGAGAATATAGATAAACCACTTATCAAATTATTATTCACTAATTCTTCTATTCCACTTTTACTCTACAGGAAATGACAAAGTATGCAATAAGAAAGAACTGAAGACCACTTATGAAATTATCATCCACTAGTTTTTCCATTTCATTTTTACTCCATAGGAAATGACAAAGTACATTCTTTTGATGAAAGTCAAGTGAGAAATTAGTAACTTTTCCATTAGTAAGCTACTTCATTCTATTTTTACTTTATAGGAAATGAAAGAGTATACAATAAGAGAGAAATAAAGGTTAAGATTTTTCCATTATATGCTTTTTTAATGAAAGTGGCATAAGAGATTAGTTATAATATTATATATCAAACTTATCATACTTGAAAGTATATTAGAGAGTGAGATGTTAAAAGAATTAATATAGAGAAATAGAGTTAGAGAAGACTTATAAGAAAATAATAGACATTGTTTATTAAACCAAATTGACAACTTATGCTTCTATAGTTTCTAATGAGACTCTTAAAATAACTTTTAAATGACAATTATTGGTTAAAACTAAGGGTGAAAGTGAATCAAGCTAACTTGTGAACCACTTGTGATTTAACTCAAAAATTGATTTGATAAGTTAAATTCATGAACCAAATGAGTTGAAACTAAACTTAAAAGATTAGCTTAATTTTTAAATGAATTAAACTCAATTTATAATTAGTTTGACTTGTTTAATTCATGAACTATCTTGATAAATTAATTGTATATATAAATATATCTTAATAATATTTATGAAATTAATTATAATATTTTATACAATATTATATATTGTATTTAAATAAATTTAAATAGAATTTTTTAAAATAATTTTAGAGTAAACGAGCTAAATGAATTGAGCTAATGAACTACAAATAGGAGCTAAATTAGTTCATTTTAATTTAGATTTACTTACTTAAGATTTTGATTCATTTGATTAGATTGAATGTGTTATTGAGTTAAGTTAAGTGGTTCATGAGTTTTATTTGAGTTGAATTTGAACAAAAATTTTTGGTTCATATAAATATATATAAGTTTAGTTTTGAGTTAAGCTAAATCCATTTAAATTAAATTAAGCTAGTTTATAACTCAGCTTATATCCATCCTTAATTGAAAACGACATTCTATACTTTTGTAGTTTTAAATAAGGCTTTTGAAATTCTTTTTAGATGATGGTTATTGACTAAAATTAATACCCTATTCTTCTGTGGTTTCCAACAAGGCTTTTAAAATGCCTTTTAGATGACAATTAAGTGAAAAAAGCCATCATTTTAAGTTTTCGTGCAAAGTTTAAACATCAATTGTATTCTTATTTGTCATCTTAAATTTTCATATAATTTTTAAAATATTATTATATCAAAATAAACATCAATTTTATTGTAAACTGACATCTCTCAACTAATGTAAAGCTAATAACCTACTATTATAGAATGTTTGATCAACATCAGGTTTTTAGAGAATTATGTATTAGAAATTGATTGATGTTTAATTTTGAAACTAGGCCAATGTTGTTGTGTATTAATTTTTAATGTTAATTTTGAAATTATCATAAAATATAACAATAATAACGATCTAATATCGAAAACAACCAATATCATTTATTTTTTTGTCATTGTAGGAAGCAATATTAAATGTCATTTGCTTCCAAACAACTGACATTTAATTTCAATAATACCATATTAGTTTTTTTTCATAACCAATATGGTATATCTTGGCTGCTAACCTCATCCCTCAATTTCTTTCTCCTTCATCTTAAACCCTAACCCTATCCTGATGTTTCTCACTCCTTTATCCTCCTTATTTTTCCTATATTCCTAACCAAAAATAGAACCCATGACTATATTGAATCCTAATTTAAACATATGTAAAGAATAAATTGAATAATAAAAATTGAAAATGGTGAATGGTTACATATAATATCTTATTTAAAGATAGGTGCTTCGTTAATTTATCTTGATACTCATTACTCGATATGTGAGATTTACCCTCCTTTGAAAAGTCTCTTAAATGCAATAACTTCAGTTCCTATGAGCTTTCATAAAAAAATTGGTGTATAATATTACATATTTTTATATGAATAAATAGTATATAATTCCATAGAATGTCAAAGAAAAAGAAATAAATTAAAATTTTTACATGTACAAACTTGTAAAAGCTGCATTAAAATGATAAGTAATAAAATAGGATCGATTAGGAAACTAGAAACTAAATTACAAAAATAAATATAGAAGTAGAAAAAAAAGATCCTTACATTTATATTAAGCACTTTACCAATGGATGTTAAATCTCATATATTTAGCCACAGGATAAGAGAGCTTCAATTTTGCAAAAATGATTGGTTAGCAAAAACATAAAAATGAAGAAAAGCATTTTAAGGTTGGAAGAAGAACATACCTTGTTGAATAAGGAACTATTTTAGATTTAGAAGAGTTTTGAGACAAAGATTATAAATAGCATCATGTTTTGCTCTTTTTATTTTCAAGTCATGCCATAGTTTAAACTTTTTATTTACAATTCTTGCCCAGGGGCTAATTAACTTTCCATATCAATTAAGTAAAAGACACTATCATCTTTAATATAATAATATCATCCTATTTTGTAAGGTTTAACATCGATTACTAAATAAGAACTAATATCATAATAGATAATGTCATTCTTTTAAAAAAAATAAACTTCTTTTGCTTAGGTGATGTTTTACATAACCATTTAGTTACAATTTGAAATTGGTAGCATTATATTGTTTCTTGCATTATAGCATCTTTCTTATACACTTAAATAAATACAAATATTAATAGATCGAATGGAAATCAAAGAAATAAGAAGGGAAACATCTATTACAAAGGGTATTATACAAATGAAAAGGAAAGGGTTACCTTTGCATAAAATTCCTTTAATGTAAATTTTTGTTAACAATTGAATGATTAACAATATCAATTTACTAAAAATAACCAAGATGGTTTTCCATTTTTATTGTAGAACAATCATTTCCTAAATGTAAGAAATAAAATTTAATACATCAATTATTGTAATAAGCAAATATCATAACATAAAGATGTTAGCTTAAGGAAAGAAATTGATGTAATTTATTTATTTATTTTTTACTACAAAACATCAAAATATTTAAAATTTCATATGAAATTAAGATGATAAGTAGAAAAGAGTTTTATTTAAATTGAATAGATGTAAAGTTCATTTTATCTCTTTTTATGAAAACTAATAACAAAAAAAATCAAATAGAAACTTCAGACATTTACACACAAAACAAATTATTATGTTGAAATCTTTTTAACTTCAGAATAAAGATGATAACAAAAAAAGAATCAAACAAAAAAAGTTACTTTTAAATGTTTTAAAGAGAAAGAGAGTTATTTTTTAACTTACATTTATACATTGAAATTATTATCTATTTAAAATAGATAACTTTAAACATAAAAAATAGAAAACTATCCAAATGCAAAAGGTGAATGTAAATTAGAGCAAATTGAAAGTAAATAAAGAAATATATGAGAAAAATAAAACATTGTGAAATTACAATTTTATTTATTTCTATTACATCTTTACATCATTACATTGATAATATACAATAATTACTAACTTTTCATTACATATATATCATTACATCATTAACAAATACATTAAAAAATAATACAATAAACAACCAATTCTTTATGTTTGAAGGCTTCTAAGTTAAAAGGTTAATTATATATCATATATACAACTTGGTAATGCTAAGAAAAGAGCATTCCTTCACCCTTGTGGAGAAATTAAGGTGAAGCGAGGCTCCTACCTCAATAATAAAAAATACAATAATCTTTCATCACTGTCAATCCTTTTTTGTTGAATACTAAATTACTGGTCTAGGTAATACATTTACCTCTATTATTGATGCTAGAATTTGGAACTAATTAAAAGGTAGTCCCCTCTTCCATCTCAAGAAACTTGTTTAAAAATTATATAAATCTTATTAAATGACTTGTCCCTTTATTGGTATATCAAGTTTTACATATTTATCTTTTATTAAAAGATCACATACTATGAAACTTGAGATATTAATAGAGAAAAATATCCTTTGACAAGATTTATAGCATCTATAAACATGCTTCCTGAGAAGGAAGGGGGCTATCTTTGAATCAAAACAAAACTTTAGAATTAGATAATGGATGTTAAGGCATTGTAGAGACATATCAAATGGAGAATGGAGCAAAATATATAAGCAATACATAATATTATACATTGGTTATTCACAAATAACCAACATCGTACAAATGAATTTTTTCATGCAAAGTCTTTTGATATACCTTTTAGCAATTATTTAAACAATTAATGTTGCAAATGCTTTTGGTCTCCCAAAACCTCGTGAATGTCATAATGTAATTTAAATAAGTTAATTGTTGAACATTACAACTTCCTTCATGAATGTTATAGTGTGGTTCAAATAAATTAACTATTGACATTACAAATTTGTAAATACAAATATTAATTAGTTTTAAATAATCTTTAGATGTAGGTTTTTGTATACAACCCACATCTATTACTTTATAGTTTCTAATAACATCGTGAATATAAAAATTAGTTAACTATTAATATATCTTTAGATGTTGGATCCTTTATACAACTAATATCTAATCTTGATATTCAATTATCTAAATAGACATCAGTTATACTGTTAATTGTCATTGTAAGTTCCTTATGAATTTTAAAAATATCACTGGATAATATAGATGTTGATTGCATTTAATAATGGTTGTCTTAGATGTTTTATTAATTTCATAAATGCTAACTTGTTAGTATAGATGTTGATTTTTCCTTTAACTGATAAAATAGTCATTTTGTAGTAGTGCTCATTGGTCAATATGTAAGGTTCATACTCCTAGATAAATACTCTTGAATCTAATATTTGAAAATACAATGAACATTCATTAACATTTAATGTATAATATTACATATTATATATTTCATATAAATATATAATAAATAATATCACTAAATGTTAAAGAAGATAAATGAGATCAAGTTTTTTATATGTATGAACCTATAAAAGATGTATCAAAATGAAAGGTAACAAAACATAGTTAATTATGAAACTAAAAACTAAGTTGCAAGAATAATCACAAAAACTAAATAAATCCTTACTTTTAT
This sequence comes from Sindora glabra, assembly GCA_020226215.1. Classification (NCBI taxonomy): domain Eukaryota; kingdom Viridiplantae; phylum Streptophyta; class Magnoliopsida; order Fabales; family Fabaceae; genus Sindora; species Sindora glabra. The sequence goes on from CM035227.1 coordinate 82,715,042, forward strand.
ATTATGCATTTTTCTAGTGAGTGCTCAACTTCACATGTTTAGTGATAAGTTAACAAAGCTTATTAACTACAAAATAATTAGTAAGTATAAATACAAAACTAAAGAAAATTATAATGTTAGAAAATGAGTATACTTCATTAAAGAGAGAAATATTTCAAGGTTGAAAGAGTTATAGGATAAAATTTGTAAATAGCATTATGGCTTCAATTTTTTTTTATTTTCAACTCGTGCCTTGCTTTTCACACTCTTTTAAGTTTCAATATCAGTTACTACAAAATACTCAGCATCTTTAATAGGATGACATCGTTCTTTTATATGATTTTAGAGGTCAATTATTAAATAAGAACCAACATTATAAAACATTAATATCATTAATGAAATTGATATCTTTTGTTTAGCTAACTTTTTTTCATAATCTTTCAAGCAACAACTTTATAATTTTAGTATAAATATTATAAGAACATTGGCATCATTTAATGAATTAATAAATTTTATTTTTAATTTGACTTACTCTAAGTGAAATTAGTAGTATTAAAATTCTTTTTTTGCATTATAACTTTTTATATGCAATTAAATAGGTACAAATAACAATGAATTGAATGTAAATGAATAATAAATTAGTATAAATGAGAGACTGATGATTTATTAAAAAAAATGGTATTCTTCCATTTTATTTATTCCTATATTAATATATCAATATATATAATAAAAAATTATAATTTACAATGAATAATAGATTTTAAATATAAAGAAAAGTGAGTATTCTCTTCTTATGATTTATTTATATTGCTTGCGAACTTTAGAGTTAAAAGGTGTAGATGGTTGTAAACTAATGATAAATTATATATAGAAGAAACAATATTAATATTCATGCATAACAAAACTATTAATGTAAGAATGGATATATAGCTTTTTCTTACTAAATTTATCATTAGTTTTGTAACAATCTAAATGTCTTCTTAAGATGAAACATAAGCTATCATCATATCAAATCTGATAGAGATAACTTTTGAGATTAAAATAGAAGTTATAAATTGACAACTTTTGGAATTCATTAACAGAAAAGGCACTTGATATGAAAGGTGTAGATAGTAGTATTCAATATTACTATGGCTATTGAGAAGGTGCTAGAATATTTTAAATTCTTTTTAGAGACCTGTACCTATACTTTAGTAATAAACACAAGCATTTGAAAGGATTTCTCTCCAAAGCCTTTATAAATGCTTTGTAAAATTCCTATATTTATGACCAAAGTATGGGTATAAATCCTTAAAAGGAACTTTGATTTATTTTATAGTATTCTAATAGCCTTGATAATGTCAAATATAATGATTTATATCTTTAAACTCAGAAGTCTTTTTTTTTATAAAAAGTGATCAATCTTAATAATAGAGGCTAATATATCACCTAAATGTTTCAAATGGGAGCAAAAGTAAAATTCATAGGCAATATGCAAAACATTAGATATTAATTCTTCATTAAAACCATCATCTTACATATGCTTTATTTCATAGGTTAGTTATTGATATACCTTTAAAAGTCGTAAGTTTTGACAATTTTTTGATACCTTATAAATGTTGACTATTGATATATATACATATTGAACATTAGACATTAGTTGTTAATCAAAATTGAATTTTACTTTTGCTTTATTTCACATGTTAATTGTTGATATACTTGTAGAAGTTGTAAGCTTTAATAGTTTCCCAATACCTCATAAATGCCATTCTTAGTAAATGTTTACTATTTATTACATATGATAAAGCATATTGCAATGCTTACAATTTATCATGCTTACTATTTATTACACATTACCTGGCTTGTACTATACCTTTAGATGTTGTTTAAGGCAAAAAAACTAATATGATAACTACATCCTAATTTTCTAATCTAACTCCTCATCTTTTTTACCTAAAATTTTCAAACCATATCGGTTTTTTACTAAATAATCAACAAAGTTTACCTTTTTTACTTTTATTTTAAATATAACTTCTATATCCTAATATTTTTCTAACAATGGATACCATTTTTCCCAAACAACATTATTAACCTTTTGAATCCAAACATTTTCTCCAAAAGTATTATACATTAATAAACATTGTATAATATCATTACAATTAATTAGTTGATGAAATTTACAAAGCATTATACACTATATTGTTTTCCATAAAACAATAACCTATGTTGATTAATTCATTAGATTATCAATATAGTTTATTGCACAGTCATCCATTCCTTATGTTGAAGAGATTAAAATCCTTTTTGCAAATTTGGTTACTACACTCTTGTGTGTTAAAGATATCTTATTTATTTTCCTTATGTTGTAGTGCCCAATTAGATTCTACAAATATTAGTCATGTTAGTGTATATGCCCTAAAACCAATTATATTGGTGATTGTAATTTTGAATCATGTTATTTTAATGGCAATTTCAATTATTATATTTATATATATTGTCTGCGTAATATATTTAATTATAATAATAACCTTAGAATAATTGTATTCTTAAATGTCCCTAGTCATATATCATTGTGGATTAGGTTGCTTTGATATGTTAAGACTAGCATGTGTGAAGACTTATATGGGATATTAAGTTTACACATGAGTACAAGTTAGAGAACTTGTATACTGGACCGACCCATATTAAGAACACTACATGGATCGTTATATGAGTGTCATAAGTGGTTCTTAGTGATCATTATTAATATGGTCCTTTGACCTGAGATTACCAAGGTTCCCTACATGTGAGTTTCATATTTTGATACTATTCTATGTCACTAATGGTTAAGTGAATGCAAGGGTAGATATTGGATATGTCACATATCATGCGGAGGGGTTTGTGTGATCAAGATGGGATTTGTCCCTCCTATATAACAGGAGTAACATCTATGGGCCCCTTGATTAAGTAAAGTTGAGAAAATGCATGGCCATGCTCAGATGAATTGACATGAGATGTCGATTACATTTGTTTCAGTCAGCTTACTTAGGAGTTAAGAAACCTTAAGATTGGGCTATACGGGAATGACACGGTCCATGTCTCGTGCTCAATCTAAATGTATAGGACAAAAGGACATAAGTGATGATCACGTGTAAAGGTTTAGTCAAATCACTGACTTTCTCATTACTTGGGTAACAATGATGTGTTGCTAGACACCAATCTTTGTTTATGATCATTAATATGATTAATGGTCATTGCCAACGTAATGAGAGCCTGTAGGGTTGCACACTTAGAGCTTAGTGAATTTGGAATTAATGGACCAAATTGTTTGGGCTTAATATTTGGGAATTCATGTTATAATTATAAGGCCCAATAGTAAGCCTATAATTATACATGGAATAAGGCCCAAATAGGTTAGGTTTTTCTATGCACCTATTTAAATAGGCTTATTGGGTAATAATAGGATTACTATTATTCTTCACGCACCCCAAGTAAAAGCATAGAAAAACCCTAGCCACTCTCCTTGACTAAAATCTCTGAAGAGGCGTAGCTAGCACTACGAGGTCTAAGGAGATCAATTCCAACCGGTGTGTGTAGCAGACATTCATCGGTGATTCACGGGTTCGTGTGGATACCACAGAGGTGCAGCCACAAAACGTTGTACTGGTGATCTGATTTACTAGTTTCCATTCCGGTTCGTGATTTGGAAGCAGATCAGATTTGCTGCAGCGGTCAGAAGAATTTTGCCGAAAGGTATAAACCCTAATCCCTGATCTATGGCGTTCTAAATTCGCATGGATCCTTGGTGGAAATCGTGCAAAAAATTTTATTCCGCTGTGCATGTATGATGCGCGATTTCCAGCAAGTCATCCATTCCTTGTAGTACTAGTAAAATATAGGGACAAAACAACCATCAATGTTGCATAATTAAAAATGCTTTGAATCTTATGATCATGATCTTTTCATTAGACCATAGATATCTTATCATCATGAACATCTCATCCTAATAGAAAATAACTATGGTTTGATGGGATGTTTGTAATCATAAGATTTAAAGTATTTCTAAATGTATAGTAAGGATGGGTGTATTGTCCTTTTATGCTAACTAACCAAAAAATAATGAGTGAAAATGAAATTTATAGATAGTGTAAAAAACAATAGATGTTTGTTATTAAATGTAATATCTTAGGTTAATATTAAAAGTTTTATAAATTTTGATGCTCATAAATATTTATTTTATTTATTTATTTAATATTTAATTCTTTTTAAAAGTTTTAGAATATTAAAATAATATTGATGATAACATTTGAATTACGTTTATTTTTATTTGGTTAGTATTTATATTTATTTTTATTTTACTCGTATTGATTCAAGGCTTATTTAAATATTTTCTATGAGGATTTTCTTATAAGATTGAAAATAATTTTAATAATTATAAGTGAAAAAATTTATGAAATTAAATGCTTCAATAAGTAAATTATTTTTGAAAATTATGTAAACTCAATATATTTATTTTCTAGAATTTTAAATTTATTAGTCTAGTACAAATATAAATATGTGTGTATATATATGTAAATATATTAATGGAAGATTGAAGATAATTGAATTGAGGATTTAAATAAAATTGGTTTATGAAAATGAAGTTCTAAAATAAATAAATGGCTCAAATGGGCTATAATTTAGATGGAAAGATAAGATAAAAAAAAAGTGAGCTCAAGTTACGTTAGAAGTATAGAAACAAAATCCATAGCTCACCTTTTTACATTTTCTCTCTTTTCCATTTCTTATTTTTTCCACTAATTTTCTCTCTTTATTTTTATATTTTTGTATATTCTTTTTCATCCTTAACCCTCTCTCTCTCTTCCCTTTCTTTTTCTTTTTCTTTTCCATATCTCTCTCCCTTACCTCCAGTTGCTTGGCCTTATGCCATTGTTAAAGATTGCTCCATATAGCATGTCTTCTTGTTAGAAAGCTCACTAACATAGTGACAAGAATCCAAATCGAGATAAGCTAGAAACATTTTAGGCAAGAGTTTTTTACCATTCCATATATAGCTTTATTTAATTGAGTCACCATTGATGGAAACATGCCTTTTTACAAGAAAATAACTCACCAGTGTAAGGAAAGGAACTTGATTGGAGCTTAACAACAAGATTTCAAGCTTTTCCTTGATGGATTGCACTACTACCACTGTGTTTATTAATGCTACAAGTTGTTATCTGATGGTCATAGCTTGACGATAAAGAGGAGGGGTTGCGATCTACAACTTGTTTTGAATGGCAATAACAAAGGATTTTTGGCCCTTCCCGTTGTCAGTACGCCTTAGCTATTAGTAAAGTTCCAACAAGCCACCTTAGAAAATAGTGAATGGATTTCACCTTAAAGCTTTCATATTTTACTATTTTGATTTTGATCTAAAAATTATTACATTAGTGCATGAAGCTATACACTTGATCTAGGAATGTTTTGAAAGTAAAATAATGAGTTAAGAAAAACATAATATATATACATACAAGATTGGAGTTATAAATTGTTGGTAGCATATAATTGAAGTATTACTAAAATGTCACACTTGAAGATTATGTATAATTGGGGGTTAACTTAGAAGGTTTCCATGTTTTCATTATATTATTTGAGTACTTGATGAAGGTTATGAAAAATACAATTTTATGTTATAAAATGTTAAAAGGATTTGATTAGGGCATATGTGGGGTGTCATATTCTAACTTCAAATAAATTACTAATGGTTCAAGAATGCCTTCAATCTCATAAAAATGCAATTTTGATTATCTTGAATCAAAGTTAAAGGTATTAAGGCTAAGTTGATGTAATTGGGGTCTTCCAAGATTATCAAGTATTAATCATTCTACTTTTATGAGTTTGACTAAAAAATCTCTATAAAATGACATATTTTAACTTTGCTAGCTAGTATTATAAAATATAAGAAGTAATGATATAGAATAATAAAGTGCAGTGAATGGATACTTTTTATAACTAAGTTTTACTATTTTTTTATATAGTTTGATTTGAAAATCTGCACATTATGATATATTCTTGCTTTCTTGAGGTTAACTTAAGAAAAGATAATAAAATGCATTATGAGAGGTTAAAATGTTATAATTAGACCTCGAAATAGTATTTAAGAAAGAAAATGGATAAATTTGATGTATTTATAAGTTATTAGTTCTCCTTATAATTTATGAAATTTGAAGAAAAGGTGATAAGATAAGTAGATGCTTCAAAACTTTCAAGAGTGGATTGGTGATATTAAGTGGGTATATATCCTACCTTTAATGAATATTTTTAATTAAGTGATGGTTATACATACTTTCATATGTCAGTTCTTTAAGGTACACTCATATAGCATAGATTATTACTAAGTTATCCTTGTATCCATGTTATAAACAATATAAAGATGCTATCTCTAGTCTGAAGACAATTATTTATTCAGGTAAAAGCAAAAGTAATATTTATGGTATAAATTTAATTATCTGTTTGAATGAATATTAAATGGACATGCTTAGAAAGCATGGCAATCCTGCCTTGGACTATCAATTAATTTTTATTGTGTCTTTTTTATATTTGTACGATGTAGCTATGTGGGTGAACATGATGGCATTGTTATAGACCATTGTGTGGTTTTAATATCACCCTATAATAAATTAGTTACTTTACATTGAAATGTTTTATAAAAAATTGTAATATGAAAGTTGAGGTCTCACATGTATATTATCTATGAGCCATGCCATGAGTTGCATTAAAACTTATGAATCATAATAAGGTGATAATATGAAAGCCGAATGGGAAATTTCAAGCAAATAATTGTAGAGGATGTAAAATTGACCCAAAAATAAAAAAGGCAAATGTATACATTTATTATAGATGATTATGTGATGTAATGTGATGTTAGAAATTTATTTTTAATTAGATATTACTAATTGATATAGTTGTATAATTTTGGTGTGATTGTATAGATCTAATTGTGGTTGAGCTTTAACGGCTATTTGTGAATATAATGACCACTGGAATGGGTGGTATGTGACATTATAAGAATATTGTATACTAGTGTGTAGTTGAGTTTACTATAGTTAGCAATGATAGATATTGAATTTAGTTGTGTGGAGCTATGCACTCAATCCAAGACTTTGTTTTATGTAATTCAGAGATCTAAGCAAATAGATTTATTATTAGTTTTTAATTTAAAACATGATTAGTTTGTAATTATTATGTATGTATATATAAAGCTAATCTTTTACAAGGTACTGGAAGGTATATGCTCACTAAGTTCTTGTAACTGATTCCATTTTTTAAAATGTTTTCATATTAGAATAAGCATATCTGAGCTTGATGCATTTACGGAGAATTAAGACCACCTTGTTAAAAGATTTTCATAGTTAGAATATGATCAGAAATAAGTTAAAGGTTAAGAAGATTCAGCATTAGATATGTTGAATTGTTTGTTTATCTATCTATCTATCTATCTATCTATCTATATATATATATAAGTTTGAAATATTATAGTATTATGCAATATTATATATGTATAAGATACTGTCGTATTTGAGAATATTCATAGGTTTTATAGTTTAAGGTGAGTGGATTTTAGAAAATATCTAAAAATAAGGGAGACTCTATCCATTTTTCTATAAAATTTGAGTACAATTTGAGTCTCCACAAAAATATGAAGATTCCTGTTGGATAGTCTAAAGTGAAAAATGTTAAGGCTTGTGAAAATCCAGTATCGGGATCTATGTTGATCACAATTAGGTTTAAATCATGTCATTAAAGCAAAACCAATGTGTAAATATTTTATATCCCTTAAAGAGACAATTCGAATACCTTTTAGATGACAATTTTAGAAAATCAATGTCCTAACTTTTTGACATTTCACTTTTGACATTGGTCTTTTATGTTAATTGATGAGGTTAGTTACTCATACCTTAAAAAATATCACTATGCCATTATATGTGTTGGTTCTTAATTAGAGTTAATATGAAAAATTGTTTGTATTTGCAAAAATGTCATCATGTCATTATATGCATTGATTTTCATTAACCAATGTCATTATGGCAATGTTGTATCAAATTTTGATAGTAGTGTCCATCTTGGCCACATTGTAATATCCTAGATTAGGACAAAAAATATCAAGCAAAATTTCTTTAGAAAGCTTTAATTCAAAAAACTCAATAGGAAAAAAAGGTTGAATTTTAAGAAATCATAAAGGTAATTTGAAAGTGATTTAACAAAAAGAATAGGAAATTTTAATAGGTATCAAAATAGATAAAAATAAAAATCAAAAACCCAATAATAGGTTTAAGAAATTTCACTTAGAAATTTGTTAAATTTCTAAAATTCAATAAATCGAAAAAGTGAGAAAAAGGGAAAAAATATAGAAATTTAATTTTAAAATTTATAGGGTAGATTAAATTAATTTTTTAGGCCCAAAAATGATTGTGGAAGAATAAATGGAGGTCCAAAAATATTTAAAAGTTTAGGGGTAAAAATGTAAGAAAATAAAAAATTTAGTATTAAATTATAATAAATTCTTTTTATCTTTTTAAGTGGTTAATTTTATTTGGTATTGGGCTAGTTTGAACCAATTTTTGGAGGCCTAAATTTTATTTTTTTAAGGTAAAAAATGTTAGCCCAAGCTTTTAAAAGAAGCCAAGGACCTAAGTGAAAAAGAGGCAAAATTAAGGGTCATTTTGTGATAAATCCTATTTGCTCATTTTATGTGGATTAATTTTAATGGTTATAGGATAATTATTTTCTGACCTTTCCTTACTTGTTGGACATTTGGCTAGCCCCTCCAAGTGTCCCAAGATTTTTTTTCACTATTCAACAAAAATTAGTAAGAAAATATTACACTTTTATGGAATTTTCTTGAATTTTGTATATATATAAATGGAAGTTTCTTGGCTAGCCAAACCATGAAATGGGAGAACGAAATTAGTGGGAAATATAAGCCTTCAAGTTTTCTTCAACTAGTAATTTCATATATTGAAAGGTAACATAGATTTTCTTTCAATTTCTTCGAAACTTCTTAATCCTTTACTTCCAAAATTTTTAAAATTTTGATTCTTTGTCATAAAACTTTTTATTGTTATTCTAAAGCGCTATTGGAAATTGAAACATGAGAAAAAAATTAGATGAGCCGTAATTCTTCCTTACTCTTAGGTTTTCTTAAGTAGAAGATGATACTATTGATTATTTAGGATTTTTATGTTGCTACTTGTGGTATAATGTTATATGGTTCTATTTTGAAATTATGCAAATGATATTATAATCATATATTGTTGATAAACTGATGTTATGAATGAAGCAAAAAGGATTTATCAAAATTATTAAGGAGAAATGGAAATAGGAATTTGTGGAAATGAAATTAACTTTTCTTATGTGATGTTGAATTAGGGGTTTGGAATACCTAAAGTAATTGAGATTTAGGAAATCTTAAAAATCTAATTTTTAGAATTCTATGGTTATACTTAGTTTTGGTATGAATTTAATAATTTTTGAAAATTTTTAGGTAAATGATAAGGCAAATCAATGGTGAAACTCTTAATTCTGTCCATTTCAGAACCTTAGACTAGTTACTCTTGGGTTTTAATTTATTGACTTATCAAATGAATGAAAAAAATTATGAAACTCCTACGATACATCATTTACAATGTTAACAAGCTTTTGGCAAAATTTGGTGGCAATCGGAGTTAATTTGGTTGCCCGCATGGTAGCTTTATTTTAGCAGCTTTGAAGCTATCCGAATTTGGCTTATCTGAGTTCTTGATTTTGATACACTAGTAAAATTATGAAATTATTTGTACAACATTCAATTTATCTTTTATTCAACATGTTAGAAAAGTTATGGCCAAATTTGGTAATAATTAGATTTCGTTTGATTGGTAAAAAATGGCATTAATTGCATGTGCCCCTGTACTGCCCTGTTCTTGAATTACTCCTTTGGGTTCTGAGGGAATAGTACCCATGAAAGTATTTTGTGTAATTTAATTGTTGTATCTTGTATATTGAAATTTTAAAAATGTTAGAACAAATTTTGATGAAATTTAGAATGAATTTAGAAGGACAAAAAAGGCTCCAAGCCATGGTACACTACAAGTTTACTTGAAATTCTTTGAGAATTATTAAGAAGGAATTTAAATATATATGACACATTAATGTAATACATAAAAAACTTATGGAATGGTAGGTATTTGACTATATTTATGAAATAAATGGTTGATGTTTAACATCCCATTATTGATTATTGTGAATTAAAAGAAGGAGATATAACACCCTTCACAGAAAACGAGAGGAGTGGATAGTAATGAAGGAAAAAGTTTAATAGCTTTAAACTTAGGGTGGCAGGGGATAAGGTTGGATCGAAAATATAAGGTGACACTTATATACCTACCATTACCATTTTCTATGATGAATTGTACCAATGATATATATAAAAATATTCCTTATAAAACACTAGTTAAGGATCATACATAAAGATAAGGTTAATCTTTTATGATGAATTTTTTTTATATAAAATGATGAATACCACTCACTAAGTATATTTCATATTTACTCTTTTATTATATTAAATTAATTACAAGTATCAATCATGGAGCCGAAATAGTAGATTGATACTTCTATTGTGAGCTTCTAATTTCTCCATGACATTAATGGGATACTTTCTGTTTTAGGTTGAATATGTGTCTTTTGAAATGTTTTGTGGATCATATGTTTGTATAAATCATATTTGGGGTATACATATATATTTATATGTATGTGTGTGTGTGTGTGTGTGTGTGTATAACTTTTAAACTTATAATATATGTAGTTTTTTTTTGGAGTTTAGATGCTTGCTTCTTTTGTAATGATAATTTAACAAGGGTATCAAAGTATTAAAGACTTGTAAAAACATCTAGTTAGTATGCTAGTACTAAATGGGTATCTTTATACTGGTCACAATAACCATAAGATAGATTGTAACACATACTCAAGCTCTATTTATTTTATTAGAAAGTATTTTTATAGAAAAATATTATTTGTATATATATTAATGAATGAGTGATACACTTTTTGTATTGATAGTTTTTTAAAAAATAACGTATAGAAGCATAATAATAGAAGAAAATAAATTTCTTTTTTAAATAGATTAAGTTACTTTTCCAAAACTTTTTATATTTAATATTAAATAAATAAAATATTTTCTCCCATCTTAACACTTCATAACTATATTTCACAAAAAATATTTTCTATCAAAACAAACAGAACCTAAAGAGAATTCCTAATAGGATAGGGAGGGAGATCTTTGCTTTGCATAGTTAAAGCAACTTTTACCTTAAATTGGATGACTATTAGATGACTCTAGGCTTTTGTGGAACCCTAATTATTCAAACTCTAATAGCATCTTGTGTTTGCAATACTTTGGTCACTTTTGAACCTACCTTTTGGACTTATATAAATTGGGTTTTGTTGAATTTTAGCACACTTAGTCCTTTTTTTCTTTTTTTGAGGTGCAAGGCCTCTTTAAACTTTAGTACACTTTTTGTTTCTCTTTTAAAGTCTATTCTTGCACTAGGCTTTTCTAAATTTTATAGCTTGATTCATGTTTTTAACCTTTTTGAATTAAGGTATCTACAAATTTTTTATAAAAAAATATAAAGTTTGTATATATAATTAACATTTTTTTATGAAAAATCTATAATTAAAGGTGGAGTGTCACATTGATTTGGGAAATTTTAAAAAATTTTCTATAATATTATACTTTTATTTTAAGAAAAATTTCTATTTAGATTTCCTAATACTTTATGAAAAAGCTGCAACCTTTTTTTTTTTTTTTGGTAAAAACACACAAATATTTTTGAATTCACTCCAAAGAAAAACCTGTGATATAGGAAATACTTTTGATCCTACAATAGCACTATATATTCAAAGGAAGTCATATACATAATGATTAGAGATTGAGCTCTAAATATAAATGATAGTATAAAGAGTTTAAGAGACATTAAATATCATTTGAGTTAATGGCTTTTGCTAATATTAAATGCCACTTGAGTGAAAAGCTTTTTACCCACATTCACTTATATTTTAACAAATATGGTATTTTGATATCATGATTGAGTGACTAGTAAAATTTAATTAAGAGATAATTATCCTATTTTTCAAAATATAAATAAAAAATAATATTAAAATTTTCAAATATTTCCCATGATATAAATATCGGATACAATTGCATAAACTATTTATTTGGAAAATGCAAGCAAACATAAATAAATTACTGCAATCATATTCAATTTCAACAGCATTATTAAGAAAAAGTAAATTTAATCAATGAGGCTTCATAATGACGCTTGTTTTTTTGAAAAATTCATTTCCATGAATTTTACATTAATTAGTATGGTTGTCAAACTTGCGAATAAAACTGTAAATTTATATGATTTTTAAGAGTCGTTGCATTGAGTAAACTCGGACCCTTAAATTCAATATTTTCAAAATTATGGGCAAATTAGTTAAATTTGTGTTAATTTGTTGTAGACCTGTAAACTTGGCCAATCTACCAAATCTTGAATATTTTGATTTGCAAAAAAATTGAAAAAGCCAATAAAAAGTTGGATCCTTGATGATTGCTAGCTTGTGTCTCTAAGTTTCAAAAAGGAAAAAAATTATAATTAAACTAATTGATATTAAAAGTAAAAAAATAAGTAAGAGTTTTTTTTGTAGATAGGTGAAAAAATCAGTAAAATTATTGGAAACCTATGTCAGAATGATGAGACTGATGATCAAGAAATCAATATGCTTAATGGTAAGGTCTTGAGCGTGATATAAGTTCAATAATAGAGCATTCGATGAATTTGATAATAAATTTATTTTTAGAGGTGAAAATATTGATGAATTTGATGACCGAGAGGAAAACAGGGACCATCTCAACTGCTTAATGATTTTTATTTTCATGGATATAAAAAATGAGGGAAAAATAAAAAAAAAATTTCTCTTTTTCCGTTTGAACATGTATAAAATAAGAAGAAAGAAAATGATAAGATTTTTTCTTATTTATCTAGGTAAAAAAATAAGAGAAAAGAAAATTAACTTAAGTTAAATGATAATTTTATCCTTCAACTTAATATATTTATTTAATATTTTATTTGTGGCTAATAATAATTATAATTATAATTCAACTTATTTATGTATAAATTTTTTCATAAATATATTTTATTTAAAAACTTTTAACTTTTTGGCTTTTTTAGGGGGTTAGAATTCAATAAAAACTTGCAAAATTTTCATTTGCATATCAAAGAAAAGCCCTTGAAACATATTAATGGCATGTAAATTTACCAATATTATATACAGGAGATTCTTCTACTTCTATTATTATTTTATTACTCTTGTTAATTTTTTTATCTTGCTATATCTTCATGCATATTTAAAAAAGAATTGTGATATTTTTTTTCTACTTATATTATTATCATCTTTGTAGATGTCACAATAACTATTTATCATTTATATCTTTACTGGTGTATAATGAGACCTAAATATTAGTTTCTATGATGTGTTGGGGATCGACACTAATATCTCTTTGTATTAATTTACAAAGTTTGATTTCACTCAAATTGTTAATTAACTATTCATAAAAAATGTTAATTACAAAATTTAACCATTATAACATTTTATTAATAGCAAATTATTCATAAAAGAGGTCAATAAGTTATTTAATAATAAAATAAATTGGCATTTATTTTAAAATTAAACCATTATTTTGAAATGAGTTTATTAAAGGTAAAATTGCAATAAATAAGTTTTTCACTCATTTTCAATTTATATGTGGTAAGAAAATATTTTGGTAAGTCTCACTTTTTGCTCCTTTTCTCTTCCACTTATTTTCTATCCTACAACTAAGCAGAGAAAATATACTATTTTTATCTTCTCTTCTTTCCTTCAATTTTCTTTTAGCCCATTTTCTATGCAAACATGTAGGGAGTTAATGATTGTTACAACTTTTCAATTGTTGATCTTGAATATTAACTATTAAGACTTTTTATTTTTGTTTGGTAGTGATAGAAATGATAATTCATTTTATAGGTATACCCAAACTCTTAGGTTTAATCCGTAGGAACAATAGGATGTAAAGCTTTGAAATAATATCAGATACCATTATATCGCTAAGTTACTGATAAGTGTGCTTAATGGACTTTAAACTTGCGAGTTTGACGGATTAATCTATAAACTTTTTACTAACTAAATTTATTAAAAATAAGTCCATAAAAAAAGTAGGCTTAAATAGATCGAATCTAAATGGACCAAGCTTGTGTAGACTATGGACTAGTCCACAAACTACTTGCATTTTAAAGGTAAAATGGGCTAGTTCGATGAGTTTGTAGTGGGAACTAGACTTACCAAAACTAATCCACTTAAAATACGAGCCTAAACAAACTAACTCCATGTAGATTTTGACTTGATTCAACTTACCAAACCCAATAAGCACATCTAATTACCAATTATAGTTGTCATATAACCATTTTCTTATACCATAATTTTATTAAATTTCAATGAGCTTTTTATGAATTTGTGGTATTTTATATTAATTATTTATCAGTGTAATTAAACTTAACCGATTTTACAAGTTAATTTGCAAGATATTATGAATTTGTGTAAAATTACGAGTTTGATAACCTTACTAATTAGCTCTTACTCAAATTTATGCTATCATTATACTATTAATGGACTTAAATTTTTATATTTACTGAACTACACTAATGTATATAAACTTAAAAATGTACTTGATAAATAAACTTATTTTAAATTATACTATGGCAAATGTAATTAGGTAATTTAATTTATGACTACTTTCAATCTTTTCCTTAACATAGAATATTTCACTCACTTTTTCTTTTCACATTCTTATTCACTCTTTTAACATAGAATAATTCTACTTATATAATCACTATTTATTTTTTAACTTCATTTGCTTGTAAAAGAAAATAGACGGGAGCTTAAAATTTTGAAAAAAGTTAAACTAGTGTTGATGTTGAAGTAAAATTTCTCCTAGCTAGTGTAGACTAATCTTGTGGGTATACACAGAGATATTTGTAATTATATTTGGTGTATTTAATTTTTATGCATTAAACCAATTAAAAAGAAGAGTATATTATTAAATATAAAAGAAATAGAATCTTAGGTGGCACCTAGTTAGGAGATTTTACTAGACTAGAAATAAAATTAGGTCCTTGATTCCCTTATAATTGTTTGGTTCATACAAAGTGAAATTCGTTACCTTTAATTAAAGTTATCTAATTTCACTCATTTGAAACCCTTTCTCCCCTTAAGGATTCAAAATCTCTTACATGAAAGAAAACTTTTAAATCACCCTTCATTGCTTCTATCTCATTGTTGCACTCAAAGGCTTCCATGCACTTTCTTCTCTGAATACAAAGGTAACTTTCACTTCAATTTTCAATTCTCAATGATTTCTTTATGGGTATGACTTCACTTCAATTTTTGTTGATATTGATGAGAATCGAATTTTGACATGGGAAATGCCTAAACACTTGAAAAAAAAATGCTTTGGCACACTGAATGAATAACTATTGTAGGAAAAAGAAAACACTCTCGCTCTCTTACAAAGTAAAGCTAAAGCTATTAAACCCCTTTTTAGTTTTCCTTTTTTTCTTTTGCTTTAATTATTATGTATAGAGAATGACCAATGATGTCATTATGATGCTATCATTGTTACTAATGTCTCTTAGCAAGAAGATAACTCATCTAGTTACCCTAATTATAATTTGAAAAGGTAGTTTATAAAAGATAAAGGATGATTAGGTTTGCTTATATGTTCTTTATGAGGGGAATCTAATATTCAACTGACATGATAGCATTATATTTTTGTGTATATAACTAGCATTTTCAAGATGTTATTTGGTATCAAAAGATGATGAGTAGTTATAATATTAATATTGTATATTAATTTGATTGAAAGTTATTAATGGAGAAATTGCTACAAAAATACAATTAGGAGGCCAAGCTTATTATAGATTAGAATGAATCAAAACTATAAGAGATCTTGAATCATTTAGAATTTGAAAAAAAAAAGAATTTAATAGATGGCACAAGAATCAAAGGATAAAATCTACTTAATGCCATACTGTCAGAAGAACAAATCTAAACATAGCTAATGGATGAAGACTATAAGTTGTCTAAATCCAAACAAACTATATTGAAGAGACTAAATTTAATGTTTTACTATTAGAGGTACAAATTTTTTTGACCCAACATAATGAATTGTAAAACAAGGAAGGCTAAAAATTTTGCAAAGACTTATTTTAGTTGCATACTGATTTGCAAAACATTGTTCATCTAAGAGATGTCAAAGTTGGATTTGCAATTTTGCATACTAATGTTGGTTTTATCTTGATTTCATTATTGCAGGGAACTAGAAACTTACTCAACAAATGAAGTGCCTATTTACAACTTAAATGAATTGTTAAGTGAAATAGCAGTGCTAAAGTAAAGAAACAAGTAAATGGAAAATGAGTTGAAAGAGATGCGAGAGATACGTGGAATTAGTCTTTAATTTGTAGAAGTAAAAAGTAAGATAACAACTCATCATTACTTTGTGTAAAAATGGGAAGAACTTGAGTTCTATCCAACAACTTCTCATGTTTCTTTGTGGACAACATATACATATGGGTTGCACATGAAGCAAAATAGGAAAAACATCATAAGCAACTAGAGTAGAGGAAAATAACATTTTGCACTTCATTTGAAAGTTTTAACCTACATCTCTTGTACATCAGCTAACATGTCTATTTTCCTAATATTTGCCTAGCAATTTCTGTCAATATTTGTAATTTGTATTGTACTTTGAAAATATATAGCTAGAAGGCATTATGCTAGAGCTTGAAATAGGCAATTGAATTCCCTAATTTGATACTTTGGCATGCAAAGTTGCAAATAATGTAACAATGTTGTTTTACATTGTGTTGGGTGGGGCTTATGGTCTCTTACTATACTTTTTTTCACACACGCACACACACATATATATCTAAAAATAGTAAAAGAATTAAAACTATAAAATAAAAGTATGTACAAAATAAAATTATAATTTAAAGTTTGATCATAAATTTATAAGTTAAATGACTATTTTTGATAAATCTATTATAATTTTTTATATTTTATTATTATGATTATATTTTTTGATAGATGATTCAAACAACATAAAAGGGAATCACAAAAATATGATTCCATTCATTGATTGAACTAAACTCTGGCTCATCTTTATTTGATTCCATTCTATTTCCAATCCATTAGTTGAATCACATGCCATTTTAAAATGCAGTATAAAATAATACATATTTTTAATGGGTCTAAAGCATTCAATTAAGGATATTCACAGAGGGAATCGGAAGATTCATATAAACATCACTGAATTTCTTCTCATCTTGTGTGTGGGATATTGAAGCCGTCCCTCTTCCCTTTCGTAGGTAAGAATAATTTTAAGTGAATCAGAGATATAAATATTTATTGAAGCAATTTAAACTCAATTCATTCTCATTATAAAAATATCAATAGCTTTACATTATTTTAATAACAATTTAAATCAAAATTTTGGATTTATAGGAAAAATAATTAATTAATTAAAGTTGTAAAACGTGAAAGCATATGATAAGCTTATTTTTTGGTGGATTAAAATCTAAATTTTAAAATGTTAATTTTTTATGCATCCATGCGTGTTAAGGTGAAAATACTTAAGAAAATGATGCCATGAATGAAAAGCATAAACCCTTGAACCTCCGTAATAGGGGATGAGAGAGGGAGAAAGAGAGAGAGAGAGAGAGAGGGGTTAAAATCCATCAAAACAAAAAGCAACAAATTTAAAGAGAAGTACATTGAATGAATTTTAATGAAACTACATCAATATTAAACCTCCCTTAAAATATAAAATAATATTAATCTTAAACCTAAATTTAATTTTCTCTTTAATAAAATGATAAAAAATTATTATAAATTCAAATCAAGTAATATAATTCAATATCAGATATACTAAATATTATATGATAAATATATACTTTAATTAAGTATAAATAACTAAGATATGTTTGATAAAAAGGTTAGATTTTATTGTAATTGTTATATATTTTTTCCTATTTATGTTGAATTAAAGTATATCATTGATGTTAAGATACTTAAATTATCATATATTGTTTAATTTGATTCTAAAATCATTTTTTATCATTTTATTGAAGAAAAATTTAAATTTGAGTTTAAATATAGTTTTTTTTTGTGTTTCAAGAAAGGTTTGCGTAAATTTTAGGAAAAATCTATGTAATTTTATCAAAACTCAAAGGAGGTCAAAATATTTTTTTCAACATTTTATAACATGTAAATACCATTTTTTTAATGTTATAGAAAAATTCACCTCAGTTAACTTAAATTAGTTGAATTGATTACGATTACAACTACAACGATTCAAATAATATTATTATGACTCTTCTTAAATTCAAATTTTCTCAACGTTTATTGATGGATAATCCTTCTTAGAGAGCTCCCCTTATACCTAAAGACTTGTTGAATTATTGTATCTCATGGGTTTGGCAGTAATGTGGTATCCAATAAGATTAGCAAATCTTTTCTTTCTACTATTTTATTAAAAAAGAAGGAAAAAAAATCATATTTTATCCATCCATAATTTTATTTTTTTACTTGACTCATTAAGCTTCACAATTCATTCACTTATACATTTAATTGTTAATACTATGCCCATTTAAAATTTTTTTCATCCAAAATTTAATAGAAAACTCACAAGAATTACATGTGATTTATAGTTCTCCAAAATTTAACTCAATTTGATACTTATTTACAATCAAATTACCTCCCAACAATCGTAATTCAAGTAGAAATTTATCTTCTACTATTTGATCTATAATTGTTGAATAGAAGATGCTAAAATTAATTCTAAATGAAAGTCAAATTAAGTTAAAATTTTAAAAAATAAATATCACATGTAATATACATAAATTTTTTTATTAAATTTTGGGTAAAAATAATTAATTAAACAAATATTAATGATTAAAAATATTTGTAAATAAATTATAATATTTAAAATGGTAAATAAATCAAATAAAAAATAACAAAATCACGAACAATAAAGCAGTAAAATGTAATTTAGAAACCGAAAGATATTCGGAATTACAACTAAACTTGTCTTTTTGGTTCGGATAGAAGTTCTATAAAATACAAATTAATTAACTCCTTAAGATTCGATTTGCTTGAAATGGTCATCATCATCAATAATGGTGTCCATACAAACGTCACTCACCCTGACCAAAATTAAACTATATATAAAGTTATTCACATATAATTTTGTATCTTTTGGCGTTTTGCAGTTTCAACGTAGGAATTGGGGAAGGATATGCCCAAAAGCATAATCAATCAAAAGATATTTAACATAAAGAATGGCCTTTTCCTGCCCTTTTTCCTGCTCGTGGTCGACTACATATCTTCATTTTCCACGAGTTTATCCCGGAGGAGACAGCGAGAAGTTCCGCGTAGACTTCAAATATAATATATTTTCATTACGGTTAATAAATTAAGATAAATTGTTGAAATTTTTAAATTTTTTTAAAATTTTAATGCGTATTAATTTCAGAAAAATTATAAATAAATAATAAAATCAATAAATCTTCTAACCATCTAAGTTGCATTGGAAATTCTAGAATATAGATGCATATGACTTGAGAGTTATGACGCGTGGGACGGGTTCCACACGGTGGATGTCGTTGCTATCCAGACAGGTCAATAGAAAATCTTGCTGTAAAAGCAATCAAGCCATTGGGAAAATATTTAATACAGACAGTGCATGTTGGTCGTCTTTTTCCCGTTTTCCTACCCAGAATTCAAGATATCTGTTGGGACTTTCCCACTACTCTTCCAAGGCTTAACATATCCTAGTAAAGCTAAATTTATTTGGTAAATATTAACAATAGGTTTGAACTCTTGTTAAATATTAAATGTTATCTCTTAATTACTTAAAGTGATAAGTTTAATATAATTTTATTAATATTTCATTTAAAATTCCAATAATAATTAATAATTTTCTCTTGTTTTATATTTCTTTCTTTTTTTATTAGTTACATTATTAAAATTTTAAATAAAATATTAAATGAAATTGTATTAAATTCATAAATTTAAGTAGTTGTGGAAAAGCATTTGATGTGAGAGCTATTGTTAACATTTGCCAATTTATTTTACCATGAGATTTTTTTTTAATGAAAATATATTTATATAAAGTAAAAGAGTGATATAATATTTATATATTTTAATTAAAAAATTATAATATTTAGTAATATGATAAAAAGAGAAAATAACTTTCTCTTTAAAATAAATGATATTTTTATTATATTTTTATATTTAATATTGAATAAATATAATATTTTATAAATTTTTTGTATTCTATAATTATATTTTATTAAATATATTTTTTATTAAAATAAACAAACTCTTTAACCCAATTACAAAAAAAAAAGATTAAATTATAAAAGGATGCATATTTGAGCGCCCACAAAAAAATGGTGCAACAATGTTAAATATGGATCATCTATTTTTTATGTCTTACTATTATGATATTAAGAGGATTAAGACGAGTTAGAGAGACAAAAGGCAGATTTGCTAGTAATAGTAATTGATAATGTTGAATGTAGGGACACCCAAAATGGGTGATATACATTTATCATAATATAAATATTTACTTTAAAAAAATATTTATTTATTTATTTTTTATTTCTTTTGAATTTGAATTTAAAAGAAAAGAAGGAATTAATCAATTTTGGTAACTGACTGAGGAGTGGGAGATATGGAGAGAGAAATAACCTCCCACTCCCTCCTGCAAAAATTAATAGAGAGAAACCATAAAAAAAAAGATATACGAGACATTCAGTTTCCCATCTTTTTCAAGAGAGCCAAAAATACTTAATCAGAGAGTTCTTCATCATCTTCTTCTTTCTACATACAAGTGTGTGGTTCTTTTCTAGTATTGGTGCTATTATTGTGGAAAGAGGCCGAGAATTCCAATACCGAGGTAATTCTTGACAACTGCATGGTGGAGTGCAGCATCAAAATTCCAAAAGACAAAAATCCAAAATGTATATTCCGTAGTTTATTTTTAGGTTAATTATGTCATTTAATTTTTCCTACATTGATATCAGAGCAAGGTTAGTAATTGATGTCTATATCTCCCAAATATACTTAATGCAATTATGAGATGTATGAGATGCATTAATGAATTAGATACACGAGATGAATTGTATGAGATGTATGAGTTACATGCTTTCCCACTTATCATGTATTTAATTGGTAATTTTCATTTTGGCCTAAAAGCATGCTTACTAATTTTAATTCTTATGATGAAATAATTTAGCTATAGATATAAATTTTTTTATATGATTCTATTGTTTTTAGAATGATACTATTAGGGATGATTTTAATATTAATGGATACACATAAAACTTCCATAAAACATCCCTGAACATCAGAGAACAACCAGAACACCTAAAATTTCATAAAATTTGTAATATTCCAAATACTAGGTCCTTTAGAAAATTAATTTTTAGGCCATAAAATTAGCCTAAATTTTTAAAGCATAAAATTATGAGAAAAACAACTTTTGAATCACCTAAAACAGACTCTCGGATCAAAAGTTATGGCCAAAACAAGTTTTTGGATTGAATAGACCTGTTTGGATCGTGAATTGGGTCGAATCCAACCCGGTTGACCCGATTAAAGGTTAAAGACAACCCAAATGATATGTCATTTTGATCGAGAGAAAAACGACATGTCATTTTGGGTGTTTTACAAAAAAAATTGATTAAAGAAATATTTTCCCACTCTCGGGGGTGGCGCGTGGACCCCACCCCCAAGATTTTTTTACCACATGTCACATATCTATGGAAAGAGAAAAAATTTTCTCCACTTTTGGCCATCTCTAGTGGCGAAAAAACATCGGCAAGGTGGTGCGTGGAGCTCATGTGCCATCATCGCGCATGGGAATGCCCATTTTTCTTTTTTTTTTTTGAAATTTTTTTTAAACAGCCACTTACAACAGTGCATGGGGGCGCATGTGGTGTCCTTTAGAGGTGAAATTGGTCTCTAAAATTTTCTAAAATTAAGATCTACACATTGATATAATTTTTGTACATTTTTTAGACTTTTGTGACACTATTTTGACTTAAAATGTGGCAAAAATATCCTATTTTGATCATATGTTTGTGTCTATTTTTTTGAACAGACATAGAACAGTGGTTCAGAGAAGAATATGATCCATATGGGTTTGTGGAGAGTGTGGTAGGAGAAGAACCTAAAGAATTAGTCTGGGTTGACATTCCGGGAGACCTAAAAAAATTTATGCGCACTTTATACAAAAGAACTGTACGTAACAAGACACTAATAACAGACTTTTTATTTGAAGTCAAACTTTTGAAAAAAAATCTCACCCATAGAGGAAAGGTGTTCCCAAATCACTTTTGGTTCCGTACCTTGATGAATATTATTTCATATGATGATTTTTGGACTCCAATCAAAAAGACCATATGGAAATGTAAAGACTACTCACTGGGTCCCGCCAAATACCTTGACTTGGAAAGGTATATGGAGGAATTGAGACAACAAGAAATGCATTATTTCAAAAATAATTGGAGAAAATCTATTCTAATGACACAATTCCAAAACATGAAGAGTGTAAGTTATTTTGGATACAGTTCTCTGGAAAAAGGGCGACACTTAATGGGTTCTTTTAAAGCTTTGAATGTACACAACTTTGGCCCAGCCCATTCTAAGAATCCACCCAATCTATTCAATAAATTTGATGAAATGAATATAGTGAAACTAGAATAGAAAGCTAGAATAGAATTACTAGCTTTGAATGCTTTATTTTAATGTATTCATTTTTTTTATAAGATTATTGATGAGATTACTTTGAGAACGTTATTAAATGTTTATTGAACTCTTATTATTATTTGGTGGATGATCAAATATTATTTATTTAATGTGCATTTATTTTTACAATATCCTCTATTTGAGTGGGAGCTCTTGTATTATATTTTTTATGATAAGATCAACACAAAGTGTTCTATTTGCATAAGAGCAATCTTGATAAGAAATAATGATAGTATTTAGGCAAACATGCGATAGGGGTATGAGAAACGTAAACTCCTAACCATGAACTAAGTAGTGTCATTATTGTTCTATGTGAGAACTATGCAAATAATGACATTGTATACTCATAGGAAATGTTTATACGTTTAACAGAATGGCCAGCAAAAACATAATTGCTAAATTAAATAAGGGTGACAAGTTGAATAGGGATAACTGGGACACTTGGGATCGAAAACTATCATACATTTTAGAAGAGCAAGATACTCTAGAAGTCCTAAACAATGTCATGTTAGAACCTGAAATTGGGAATATGACTGAGTATAGAAGAGATGTTGAGGCATATGCTATTTTGAGGAAAAAGAATAGCATTGCTCGTATCACACTTTTAAGTACAATGGCAGATGACCTTATATGTGAATACGAGAATTACCCAATTGCTTAGGGAATGTGAATTGCCCTGAAAGAAAATTTGGGTGGTACTTCTGCCACTAAATTAAGAAGACTCACAATCAAATTTGACATATACAAACTTTAGCCTAATACACCGATGAAACAACATTTACGAGAAATGTCAAATATAATTTGTGAGCTGAAAGCAGCAGGCTATGCACTTTCTGATAAGCAGCAAGTGCAAGTAGTGATTATATCACTCCTTACAAGTTGGGAACACATGAAGGTCAACCTAACTCACAATGAAAGTATAGTAACATTTAATGATGTGGCAAGACATGTGGAACTTGAGGATGAATGTTTAGAGGCTTATAGATCCTCTGGACAAGTGTATATGGCTGAGGGAACAGGTCCCTCTAGTTCTAAGCTTAAATTTAAGAAAGGCAAAAAGTTCCAGAAGAGAAAAACTGGACCTAATTCTCAGGGTAAGAAAACCTTTAAAAAGAAGAAAGGAAAGCGTGGGACAAGGAACTTTGATCTTAAGAAGATCAAATGTTATGCCTACCAAAGAATAGGCCATTTTGCTCAAGATTGCACTCAATAAAATGAACAGAACAAGGTATTAGGGGATACCTATTTCAAACATTTTTCATATGTTTCTAGTACTATTTTTCTAACAGAATCTCATCCTTTATGGATTTTGGATTCAGGTGCCACAGACCATGTGAGTAAGGATCAAGGATCATATATAGAGTATCGTTGTTTGTCAAGCCAAAGCAGGTAGCTTTATGTAGGAAACAATGCGAGGATTGAAGTCAAAGGCATTAGAACATGCAAATTGAATTTGCATGGAGGAAAAACTTTAATCCTACATGATGTACTTTATACACCTGACATTTGATGAAATTTAATTTTCGTTTATTCCTTACTTAATTTTGGTTTTTTAGTTAACTTTTATGACAATGTAGCAAACATTTTAAAAGATGATGTATTTTATGGTTCTGGTTTTATTTTCGATGGATTTGTCATTTTCGATATTATTAACAATACTGCTTTCGATTGCTTTACTGCTTCCACTTCAAATTTAAACATTGAAATGGACACTTAGCATGCTAGATTAGGACATATAAATCAAAATAGAATGATTAAACTAGCAAAAAAAAATATTGCTAGGTCTAATTTCAAAATTGAAAATGTCCTTATGCGAACATTGTCTAGCCGGTAAAGCAACTAGAAAATCATTTAGAAAAGGAACTAGGGTAGAAACTCCATTAAAATTAGTTCATTCCGATATATGTGTTCCTTTGAGTGTGAGGGCAAGACACAGAACTTGGTACTTCATCACTTTCATTAATGATTACTCATGATATGGTCATATCTATTTCATTTCACATAAGTCAGAGGCATTAGAGTGTTTCAGACATTACTTAAATGAAGTCGAGAATCAAATAGATAAGAAAGTTAAAGCACTAAGAACTAACTATGGACATGAATACTTATCTAAACAATTCAAAGAGCTCTGTGAAGATAAAGGGTTATAAGAAAATTAATAATCCTTGCCATTCCACAACAAAATGAAGTAGCTAAAAGAAGAAATAGGACCCTTTTAGACATAGTTAGATCAATGATGGCACAAGCAAATCTATCATTTTCATATTAAGGAGATGCCATCTTGATTGCCACCTTTGTACTTAATCATGTGTCCTTAAATTCTGTTACATCCACTCCCTATGAATTATGGACAAAACATAAACCTGATTTAAGTATTCTTAGACCGTGGGGATCTACTACGTATGTTCATGATGCTTCCTATAAATATGGAAAATTAGGTCCAAGAGCGAAGAAATGTATCTTTATAAGATATTCAGAATTATCTACGGGATACGTTTTTATTGGTGAAAACAAGGATGAAACAATAACAGAACTTGAATCAAGAGATACCATATTTTTGGAAAGTGAATTTCCTAGTAGAGGAGAAATTGATCGAACTATATCTTTTTATGAGTTACAAGATCAAATGGATAATATTATTGAATCTTATCCAACTTATCCAAGTGGGAGCTCTCAAAGAAGAATCCCTGTCGATCCGAGTGGAAGCTTTGAGAGAAAGAGAGTAAAAATCCTGTATTTAGAGAAGATATGGTATAGGAAACCCCACTAAGGAAAAGTAAAAGAGGAAGTGTACTAAAAATATGCTTTTCGATTGAAAGATTAGCTCTTATGGTCACCCCTCAAGATGAAGAAGAGCTAAAAATAGTTCAAGAGGCTCTAAGTTCTCCTGCTAAGGAATAATGGAAGAAAGTGATGGAGGAAGAGATAAACTTAAACTAACCAAGTTTGGAAACTAGTTGACCTATCATTTGACCGAAAGGTAATAGGGAACAAGTGGATTCTCAAAATTAAGAGAAAGGTAGATGGATCAATTGAGAGATATAAAGCTCGACTAGTTGTAAAGGGGTATACACAACAAGAAGGAATAGACTATGAGGAGACATTCTCACCTGTTGTTCATTTTAATTCAATTAGATTACTCCTAGCCATAGTAGCACACTTAGATTTAGAATTACATCAAATGGATGTAAAAAGCATTTTTCTCAATGGAAAACTGGATGAAGAAATCTACATGGAATAACCAGTAGGTTTCATACAAAAAGAAGAAGAAAAGAAAGTTTGTAGACTCCAAAAGTCCATTTACAGATTTAAACAATCATCCAGATAATGGTATTTGAGGTTTCACCGAGCGATAACCTCATATAACTTCTAAATAATTCAGGAAGACTATGGCGTTTATATTAAGCGGCATGAAGAAAATCTTGTGATACTATCCCTTTATATGGATGATATACTATTAGCTGAGAATAACATGAATTCGATTATGGTCATTAAGGAATGGCTATCCTCGATTTTTGAGATGAAAGATATGGGTGAAGCAAATTACATTTTGGAGTCAAAATCTTTAGGGATCGCTCCAAGAAACTTATTTCTCTTTCTCTAGAAAATTATATATAGAGAATTCTTGAGAAATTCAATATGAAAAATTATAAACCCATGGATACCCTTGTAAATAAAAGTGAATCGTTGAGTCAAGAAATATGCCCTTAAAATGAGTTTGAAAAGAAATTATTGGATAGAGTTCATTATTCTAGTGTGGTAGGTAGTCTAATATATGCAATGATGTATACAAGATCGGATATTTGTCATGCGGTTGGACTTGTAAGCAAATACCAGTCGAACCCTGGATAGAAATATTAGAAAGCTGTCAAGAGAATATTGACATATTTAAAAGGCACCGTTGACTATGCGTTATGCTATCAAGGAAACGACTTATGCTTAGTTAGATACTCTGATGCAGATTGGGTAAGAGACTTAGACGAGAGAAAATCCACATCAGGCTACTCGTTCTTGCTAAATAATGGTGTCATATCATGGTGTAGCAAGAAGCAGACATGTATTATATTATCAACAATGAAAGCAGAGTTTGTGGCATGTTCTGCAGCGATACAAGAGGCAATATGGCTGAAAATATTTATGCAACATTTAGGGATTTATGGTGAGAATTTAAATCTCATCCTGATATATTGTGATAGTCAGGCAGCCATCGCTTACACAAAGGATCTAAAGTACCATAGCAAAACTAAGCACATAGACACAAAGTATCACTTTGTAAGAGATGCAATAGCGCAAAAGAAGGTCACCATTTAACACATTTCTACGCAAAAGATCATAGCAGATCCTTTTACTAAGGCTATACCTAGAGATGCATATATTGAGCATATAAAGTCTCTTGGTATGCATAGAATGTAATCAAATATTTCCAAAATTGGAATGAATAAACTATGTT
This sequence comes from Sindora glabra, assembly GCA_020226215.1. Lineage (NCBI taxonomy): Eukaryota > Viridiplantae > Streptophyta > Magnoliopsida > Fabales > Fabaceae > Sindora > Sindora glabra. Next base: position 82,742,340 of record CM035227.1, read on the forward strand.
TTTAATTCAATTATAAGTGTTATTATATGTGTATGAGTATATGAATGTCGAGTATGTCGTACACGTTGATAAGGTTAGTTCTCTCACATGGACAACCGCCTTCGATGCTTAAAAGGAGTGGGGTGGAGATGAGACATATGTTCACCAACGTAACTATAAGAAATGTTATGTTTTTGGTAGAGAAGCAACACAAAAAAATCAAATATGTCACCTCAACGAAGTAAAGTTGAGATGAGATCCAAAATACAAATATGGATTGAATTGTGGAATCTCCCACCTTCCACAATACCTGTAGCCGGATAATGAGTTCTTCATATACTGACGTAAAAAATAATTGAATGGTATGGAAGAATTCAGGTTAGGTACTGTGTGTGCCTGAACTAAAGTCTATATGGTGTTAATAATAAAATTGAAATACGCCTTTATGCTAAAAGGAGAGCACCGTAACATGTGATTCATACCACATGTACAAAAAGAACCGTAAACGGAAAGCAAGTAAAAGATTCCTGATTTATTGTTGTATAAGTCCTAGAAAAGAAATATTCTTTTCAAAGATATCCTTTGACTTTGACGATATCATAGAGAAATGATGCAGTGTTCGCTACTTTAGTATACATCCTATGATCATGATATATTTGGCCTAGAGGATAAAATATTAAGAAAGCATTTGTTTCAAATTAAAGTGATATACGGGCGAAAGGAAGATTTTCTGACATATATACAATTATGCTAGTGTCTGAGACATGTCCATTATGAAATTAATTTTAGTAAGATCATAAGTGTGGACGCTATGCATATGTGGATTGCAATTTGAGCTTATGGAAAGCTCGTGAGGGATCAAATTTGCAAATGAGAAGTGTATATAGGAAATCTAGGGCATCTGAGGTATAATATAAATAACGAGAAGTATAGGTTGTCTTGTATTGATTTTATATAAGAATTTCTAATACAAGAACATCCAAAGATAACGTCATGCCTATGCGGTCACGACAATGCACCGAGTATGAAAATCATGAAAAGAGAAGAAGATTATATGATGTGACTCATTCCATTATGTGTGAGTGGGAGATGATGAATGTGGGGACACCCAAAATGGGTGATCTACATTTATCATAATATAAATATTTACTTTAAGATAAATATTTATTTATTTATTTATTATTTCTTTTGAATTTGAATTCAAAAGAAAAGAGAGAATTAATCAGTTTTGGTAACTGACTGGGAGATGATGAATGTGGGGACACCCAAAATGGGTGATCTACATTTATCATAATATAAATATTTACTTTAAGATAAATATTTATTTATTTATTATTTCTTTTGAATTTGAATTCAAAAGAAAATAAGGAATTAATCAGTTTTGGTAATTGACTGAGGAGTGGGAGATATGGAGAGAGAAATAACCCCCCACTCCCTCCTGCAAAAATTAGCAGAGAGAAACCATCAGAAAAAATGATATATGAGACATTAGTTTCCTTTCTTTTTCAAGAGAGCCAAAAATACTTATCAGAGAGTTCTTCATTTTCTTCTTCTTTCTACATACAAGTGTGTGGTTCTTTTCTAGTATTGGTGCTATTGTTGTGGAAAGAGGCCGAGAATTCCAGTACCGAGGTAATTCTTGACAACCGCATGGTGGAGTGTAGCATCAGAATCCCAAAAGACAAAAATCCAATATGTATATTTCACAGTTTAGTTTTAGGTTAATTGTGTCATTTAATTTTCCCTATAGATATTGTTTTTATTTTTTTTACTAATGAAGAAGTCCCCTTTTGTAGGTTAGTCATCCTCTTATGATAAAATTAAGAATGATATTAAATTCACGTTCATTTTTCCTACAAGTGATTCACAGCTCATAATAATTGAACATAACGTATCCTCATTTTTGTTTTAGTTACATTGATTTTTTTCTATTTGCATAAAGTATTCTCATATATATTTTTTAATGATATTAAATTAACATTCATTTTTTTGCAAACGATTCACATCTTATAATAATTGACCATAACGGTATCCTTATTTTTGTTTTAGTTACACTAGTTTTTTTTTTTAATTTACATGAAGTATTTTTATGAGGCTAATAATATTCAAAATGATAAACCTTGTTTAACAAAAGTGATTCTTGCAAAATTTATATAAGAGACATACCGCCACAATATGAAATGTAACTAAGAATAATACATGTAAACACAAAATAAATAAATAAATAAATAAATAAATAAATAGTACATAAGATAACAACAATGACAATTAAGTGCAAAATTATGATATTTCAACGTTTTTAATTCAAAATACTATTTTTGCAGAACGTTGAGTTCATTTCATTTTTATTGTAAATATTCAAATGTAGAAGTTAAAATCTATTATTAAGAAAATATTATGCAAATATTTCACATTAATTTTTTTCTAAAAATTTATGAAAATATAAAAAATAAAATATTTTTAAAAGAAAAAATATTTTTCTATTAAAAACTAACATAGCTAATAAAAAATTTATATAAAATATGGAGAATGACATTAATTTTTTTTTATGAAAAATGATGATATATCCTTTTTTCATATCAATTATATTTTTGACATTAAAACCAATATATAATATTGCTTGATTAAACATTGGTTGAAAACTAATATGTCACACCCTGAGTTCATTAGAATTTTATTATTGCTAATTATGTGTAGATGCCAATAATTAGGATTATTATAAATAAGTTTATGATGGTATTTTGATTTGATAAAATATCATTTTATGAAAAAAAAGGATATAATTAAATTAATTATAGGATTATGTGAAATTAGAAATTATTTTTATTTATTTATTTATTAGTTCATATATGTGATAGTTGATAGATTACTATGAATGTGATTGTAGTGAGTTTATATTTAAAGAAATTAAGGTTTAATTAAAATAGGAAGGGTAGAGTTTATTACAAGTAAATGTATAGCTAGATTCGAGTTAGGATGTATGGAGAAAATTTAAAAGTTTAGGTTGCCTTTAAAAGTACAACAATGCCTTTTTTGCATATAAAATCCCCAATCTATTCTTTTTTTCCTAATTTCTCTCCTTCCTCAGTTAACCTCTTCCTTTTCCTCCTTCTTTTCTTTCACATTTCTTTCAAGATTTAAGTTATTTTGCAAAGATTCAACTAAGTTTATTCAAGGATTTTCCATCAAATCTTATTTAAACAAGATAATTTATCTTAGAATTTGGATTTTTGGTGATAGTTCTATTCTAGTGTTATAGTAGAAGGAAATTCAAGATTTTGGTTAAATTTTCTAGTTTTCTACATGATTGGATGTGATTAAGGCCAAACAATTGATCGTCCTCCACTTTTCTATCTCTTCCATATCATGGGTAAGTAGATAATCTACTTATGTTTCGTTATGTTTTATATTTTACAAGATTTTTCATACTAGAATAGCTAAGTATTGAAAAATTTAGGGATTTGTTAGTTAATTGAGTGAGTTGTGTTTGTAGTAGATGAATATAGAGTTTTAAGCTCTGAAAATGAGTTGGAATGATGAATTTAGGCTGGATTGTGGCTTATGTGAAGTATATGTGTTGATTTAGGGGAAAATTAACCACCCTTGCAATGATTTCGTAACAAATTTACAAAGTCTAAGCCTTATACTTGAGTACATAAGCAAATATGGCTCCAAAGTTGCTATTTAGATGCCTATGCTCAAGTATGTACTTAACTAAGACAATATAGGTGGCCATATACTCAAGTATAAGTACCAATACTACTCTTTGGTTGCCTATACTCGAGTATGCCAAATAATATTATTATATCAAATTTGAAAAGTCATCTTTTATTTGTTTTGCATTTATTGTTAGCAAACCACATATTATTGAAAAGGTAATTGAATATACTTTACAATGGAATTAATTTCATGTTAAGATTTTATGTATATTTTGAGGTATCACTAAATTAGTGTACAAAGGTCAAGAACTTTAGCTAGCGAAAAATTAAATTTCTAAGATTGATTTGTATAAATCATAATTATTTCATATCTTATCTATTCATAGTATATAATCATTTTGTAGAAAGTCCTTTGACTCTAGTTTCATATAAAATAAATTGCATAACCAATAAATTAGCAACCTTTTAATTAATTGTAAAATATTATTTAAGGACAATATAAGTTAGTATATGATAAATAAAAGTTAGTTATATAAATCATAATAATGAAATGAGGCATCATAGTGTTACTATAAGATCATGTTTGTATATGCATATACTTGATAATATTGAATTATGTTAGATTATAATCTAATATGGTATATTGGCTTATGGTATTAGATTATAATAGTTAATATTTCATTATGATATTAGGTTATAATAGTTTATATTGCTTTATAGTATTGGAATATTATTATTACCTTATATTTTATTTTAGAATTGAATTATATTACCTTATATTCTATTATGGTGTTGAACTACATTATCTTATATTCTATAATAATATTAAATTATATTGTCTTATATTCTATTAAAGTGTCAAATTATGTTCTCTTATATCTTACTATAGTGTAGAATTATATTATGTTATATTCTATTATAGTATTGAATTACATTATTTTATATTCTATTATAGTATTGGATTATATTATCTTAACTTCTATTATAGTATCTGGTTATATCAACATATATTTTATTATTATAATAAATTTTTGTAACATATGTTAACTACTATAAAAGATTATATATACATATAAGAATATTATAATTGAATATTAATAGAATCCATATTCTCTAGATAGTAGTATTTAACTATTATTATTAAACACAAATTATAGAATTTACTTCTAGAATGCCATGTTCAACTAGAGTATTTGAATTCCTTCAGCTTTTTTATTCTAAGTCATATCAAAATTAAATTATTGATGCTTAGTTGCTATTATAATTTATAAAATGTTGTAATTAAATTATAATGAGTTTATTAGAGGTGAGAATGATGAAAACTTTATGTTGGGATGAGGTTTTATTTATGAAATATGAGTGTATTGCATGTATATATTTATTAAATATTAATTGAGATTATTTACTTTGTCATATATGTCATTATGTTATGGTAACATGAATTGATTTTAATTATTATAATGTGTGATAATATTCTTATAGTTCTAAAATTTTATTGGTGGTGTGTGTGTGTGGTGTGCTGATAATGATAAGATCCCAATGGGGATGCATTATTAAATGAAGAGAAGAAATGGAAGGACCATTATAAAAATATGATGAAATAGTACTAAATTAAAATTTTGAAATCAATTGTAAGAAGAGGTGGGACATTTGTTATTATGATGCATGTGGTACTGAAACTTAGGTTTTCTTTATAGAGGTATCAAAAATTGAGCTTTAGGAGCTTTTGTATGTAAATAATATCAAAGCATGGCTTTCCACCTAAGGGCCCCTTCCTATAAGAGTTAAATTGGTTTTAATAGGTGTTTAAAGTTGTCACCTCATGTCACATTATATGCCATATCCCACTCAAGCACTCATGAGGAGTAAACAAGGGGTATAATAGGTAGGCTGGCCAAGTAAGCAGGACAAAAGTAACCTCAAATATTAGAATTAGTTAATATTATATTTATTATTTATGTATTTATTTTATAAATATGATTTGGGTTTTTCATTTGCCATTTGTGAGATTACATCACTGTATTATTTTATAATTATGTATAATGGTGATTAATAATAGAAGCTAGACAAAGTGGATAATAGGTGTTAGGCTATATTTCCCTGGGGAGCATTGCATGTTAGTGTTAATGGATAATAGTGTTCTATGATATATGAATTAAGGTTATGGATATGATTGTGGAGTACCATAGTTATATATATGTGTGTTTATGTGTGTATATGGATAACTCAAAATGAAGTTAATGTGATAGTTTATGATTTATAAGTACATTATCTACTTATTAGGCCTATGACTCATTATTGTTTGTTTAAAAATATTTTACAAATTCATTCATTGCAACTCCTCGGCTACCTCAATTAACTTAGGAATAAATATTTCCTAGGAATCTTGTTAAAAGCAGCCATAATCTTTATTAAGAATGTTTAAAAAATAGGTTAGATTAATATAAATAGTTTAGTATTAGTTACAATATAAATTTTATTTGCAAATATTTGTTTAGTATATAAAAGTGAAATCAACTAGATTAATAGCTTAGTTTGTTAGTAATTATGTAATGATGCCATGTTGGATAACCTTGGTAAGGAAAGTAGTTTTCACATTGGTTGCGGCTAAAGAAGTCATGGCATAATGTGTAATCTATTAAACACTTAATGTCTATTTAGAATTCTATAATAGTGTTATGTATTGTTCATTGAGGATAATGTAAGATTTAAGTGTAAAGAGAGGAAACTTAGAATCTTATTAACATCTCTTTCATTTATGCTTTTCCTTTTCCATTGATTTTGGAAGAAAATGTGTTTTTCATTTGTTTTGAGTCTTTTTGAATAATTTTATATTCTTTTTAATGATTAGAGATTTGCATATGTCAAAAATAGGAAGTAATTAAGTTTCATGGTTTTATAATATGATCTAATAAATTGTCTTGCATCTTGAGATTGATTAGTACAGTGATGGATTCTATATTAGTATATTGAATTTGGTAAACATGCAACTTGTGAGTTTTTTAGCCTAATTGTTAGGCATTCATGCTATACTCTTTCATCTTGTGCATGAATTTATTTCTCTAGAACTTACTTTTATTACTATAAAAATTAAAAGATAACATCACTTAATACATGTTAGTTAAAAAAATTAGTACATATATTAAAACTGTGGAACTTTTGAAAATATAGGAAAACTTTAGATATCTATTCTTAGAAAAACTGACATGTTTCTTATCGTGAGACTTTAGACATAATTCTTAAAATAACTAATATCTAAAGTCTTAGGATTGATGGCATTTTTGTAAACATGAGAAAAACTTTAACTGTTGATTTTTAATGACATTGACATCTTTCTTTTCGGTAAACTTTAAATGTCAATTTTTAAAATAATTTATGTTTAAAAGTGTAAATATTATATTTTGGTTCCTATAAGTTAAATAATGTCTAAAGTTTTATGCTATAAATAAAGAAAATCTTATTTATTTCTCATTATAAGTCTTACTCTTTTTTTATTTCCAAGTTCCATCTTTGTTTTTGTTCAACTCTTTCTATAGAATCCTAAATCTTACTCCATCTTTCACTATATATCAATGAGTTATTGATACTCTTTTAACTAGCATCAAGCATGGAGTAAATGCCTTATTTAAGTTCATTGGTTTAAAATATAAGAGTTATCTTGCCTTCATTTCTTTGATCTTTGCTTCTTCTATTTCTTTAATTTTTTATGTAATTTTTTTAAAAATTTATGTTGTTGTTTGTTTTTTTATGACTTTTGAGGTTGTATTTGAATTTTACATACCTGTTATATGAATGATAAAATGTTGCACTAGAATTCAAAGTTAATCAAACAATAATGAAAAATGAAGAAGAAGTGAGAAAAAAAGATGATTAAAATAGCCATTTTTCATGATTTTGAGAACAAAAACTGCCAAAGGAGATTTGTTATTGAATAGATATAAAAAAGTTAAATGAAATAAAAAAATATTGCCTTAAATAGATAACTGAGCTTAAAGTTAAGGTCTTTAAAAATTTTACATTCAAAATACACATTCTTGGCCGGTGGACCACATTTTTTTGTAGGTGATGGATTCATTTCATTTTAACAATATAAGAAGGAATTGAAAAATTGAAGTTTAAAAAAATATTATGTAAATATTTCACATTAATTTATAAAAATCAATATGAAATGTAAAAAAATAAAAAAAATTAGAAGAAAAGATGTTGGATCATTAAAAAGGAAAAAAAATAATGTAGAATGATTTAAGATAGAACATTGCTTTTATAAAGGTCAGTTGGAAACTAACATGGTTTTTGTAAAATAATCGATACGTAATTGTATTTCTTTAGTAGTATTCAATTCTTTTTCAGATGATACTTGTGCATCCATGCACAAATTCTTTGATTCAACTAATTGCCTAATAGTTAATCTTAAAATTTATCTTTAATGAGCCTTTTTACATGTTTTGCCAAACTTTACCAATTAGTAGAACATTTAAAATTTTTATGAGATAAGCTCTTGAATAAATACAAGATATGGTATATATGAGGAAAATGTGAAAATAAACAATTTCAAATTTTGGTTAAAAGAGAAAGAAAAAAGAAAAGGAAAGAAGGGGAAAATGAAAGAATAAGGTAAGAAAAAAAATGAAAGAATAAGGTAAGAAAAAAAAAGAAGAAAATTGGCAAGAAGGGAAAAGAAAGAATATATTTAAAATTTAAGATAACAAGTTATGAATGTTAGTTATTTCATTTTGCCTATTTTTTTATTTTAAGTGCTCTATTAATTTATTTAATTTTACATTCTCATATCCATAATTTTTCTTTCCCTTCTTTCTTAGCCTCATTATTATTAGATTTTGGAAGAACAAACATAATGAAAAAAATTAAAATCCTTTTTTATGCCTATCGAGAATCCATGAGAAAGGTTATAAACTGGTGATATAATTATACCTTTGTAGTGCAATTCAAACTTGTTGTAGAAGAGTTTAATCCAAAGTAATCCTATTGCGTCTAGATTTATGAACATAACTACAATATTAAACCTACTTGTAATGAAGATCCAAACTCCTAAATGTTTTAAAGAATCTTGATTGCAAGAATGATTTGCCAAATGATAAAAGCATGAATAGACATCATCATAGATGCACAAATTGAATGATGAACATGAACACCTTCTAATGAGTAATATCTCTACGATATCCACACAATCGGATGGAGTCATCCTCAATTTAATGCAGTGCTAGCTATATATTTTTCTAGTTTTCTTAGCCACTTTTAACATCATGCAATGGTATGTGTTGCTTATACAAAATGTCATGACCTAATTTTTAGCATTATGATTAGCATAAAGATATCTAACTATTATGATTTACTAATAATAATGTCTTTACAAGCTTTTAAAAGGCTTCTAATTCTTATTGCTTAATTTTACTATGGATAATAATAGACATTTACGAAAAATAAAATTTGTTATATGTACAATTTGAAAATCAAAATATAATCTACATATATAAAAGATTTATACAAGTTTCAAAATTCTTATGAAGATATTGTAGTAAATATATAGACACTAACATAAAAACTAATAGACTCTTAATTAGAATCATCCTATTGCCCCATGGTGTCAAAAGGGTTTGGGTGTAGACATTAGTTATGTTGAGGTGTATCATTCTCAGAATCTGTAAAAGAAAAAAAAAGTTAACAATAGAATGTGTGAGTATTAATATACTTAATGAATAATTATACCATTCCTTTTCTAGAGAGTTTTCATCTTAATATATAAAAAACACAACAATAAGTGGTGTAAAATGTAATTATGAAACAAGTATTGATTTAGTTTAACTTTACTATACTTTTCATAACTTTTTTGTATAAAGTTTATAAGAAGTAATCAAACGAATGGCAATAGTTAGTATATATGTCTCTCTTTATATCTTTAGTCTAGCATTATATCCTACCACTTGAGACATTAAGCCTCTAGCCTTATCTCTCTAACCCTTACCATTCCTCTCTTTCTTTGTGAAGGATATAGTTCTCCCCTTTTCACATTTCATGTATAGAGTGATTAATAATAAGATACCAGCCGTAGGATTAATTACTCATTGCAATTTTATCGGGTATGGTTAAAATATCAACTTTGCCATAAATCCTAACTACTTATATGCACTTATATTTTTTCCATCCTTTGGTAATATATTCAAGAATAATACATGACTTATCTATTGAAGTCATTTTTATCTTCTAATAAAATTTTCATTTCTTGTGTTATATATATATATATATATATATATATATATATATATATATATATATATATATATAACTTCATTCATATTAATAATAATACATAACCCACATGCATGGCTATAACATATTTCTCATATCATCATCTATTATGGTGATTTGGTTCTATTTGTTTATCTTATAATTAATATGTATATTATAACATAATGACAATGGGACTTAGGAAAAAAGAAATGAGCTAAAAATATTAGTGAAATTCATGCTATTAGCTTTTATAAGTTTTATAATCTTCCAGCTTGTAATATAGTGAGAGGACTTGTTCTAAATTTAGGCCAAGTTTATGTTTCTTTCATTTGTGTTAGATTTGAAAAGTTCTAAACAAAGGAAAACTAGCAAATATAGCTAGCCATACATGTTTCTTAATTTTCCATAAGTCAACAAATATAACCATGAAATAGAGCTAACACTTACATAAAAAGAAATTTAATGTCATCTATATAAGAAGAATGTTAATTCCAATTACCTGATAAGATTCTTAGAATTAATCTAAGGAGATTTGATTGTAACACTAACCAAGCAACACCACTTATATAAGAAGAAAATTAATAACATAGTATAATACTTTTGTTATGTCCTTAAATAAAATTGAATTAAAGATAAGTTATAAATGAATAATAGATATGGCAGCAATAGCAAAGGTGCTATTAAAGGCATAAATTTGTTAAATTGGTACAATAAATTAATATAGTTTATACATATTAAAAAAATAAGAAGATAATTAGTAGCTTGCAAAGAAAGGTAAGATTTGATGTTTAAAAGTTAAAAAAAAAGAAAGTAAAGAGAAAACTTAAAAAAAAAAAAAGAACTTCTACTTTCTAAGAATAAAATTTTGATTTACATTGAAAATTGAGAAAATAATTAAATAAAAATGTAAAAGAAGAAAGAAATAACTAAAATAAATAATAAAATTAATTGTGTGGCTTGGCATTTTAAGTATAGGAGTGAAGCCCTATATTTATATGTAACAAGATAAGGTCCACATTTACTTTTAGTTATACGTTACAAGTAAGCAATCAGCAATCCTTTATTAAAGAAAGAGAGAAAAAATTAAAAAATAAGCCAAATTATAACATAATAGTGGCAAAAATATAATATAAAATTATAACTATTAAATAATGATTCAAATAAGAATAGCTTTTAAATTTTTTGTTAAAATAAAATTACTTATCAACACATTTTTATATATGACATGACCTAATAATAATAGGAAATGAGCTCCAAAAAAGTACTAAGGATATGTGCTTAAGATAGAAACAAATAAAAGGCCTTGTATCGCCCTCGCTTTTTCTTGTATTCCAAAAATCTTAGAATTATAAAATTTTTACATGGTCAAATAATTTTCAAATCAAATAAAAAAGTTGGAATAGTTTAAATAATACAAAGCTATTGATGACATTACACCAAATGCTAGTGATGTAAGTTACTAATTTATTTCTAGAAAAAAATTACTCCAGAAAATGAGATAATTTCTCTTATTAGGTGATTAGATTCAATGCAGTATAAGTAAATAAAAATTAAAAAGACATTTGATTTCACTATTTCAAATTGCAAAGTGTCTAGTTCAGAAAGAATAATGATCTAATAATGGCATTAGATTGTCAAAATTGCATGCATTAAATTAATGCATCTACATGTACCACATCTATATACATATACATATACATATATACATATACATACATACATACATACATATATATATACATATGTATATATATATATACATATATATATATACATATATATATATGTATATATATATATACATATGTATATATATATGTATGTATGTATGTATGTATGTATGTATATGTATATATATATATTGATCCTTTCACTAAAAATGTACCTTTGTTAATGAACATCTTTGTTATGAAATTCAAGAAAATAAAAACAAGGACCATCAACATTTCAGACTTAGTACTTAAGCTTAGACTCACAATTATATAGTTTAAACGAAAATGATAACCTACTAAGAAGAAATCATCAACTTGCTTTAAATCTGATCAAATGCCTCATATGTGATCATACTCTTCATTATTTAGAAGATACTCTAAGGTTATAATATTAATAACTTAGAAATTTAAAGGGCATTTAGGGAGAATCAAACAAGTAGGTGAAGTGATAGATCAATAACATAATCTTACAATATAGTCATGGTGAAGTATTTATGATAAAAATAAGATAAACTACAATTTAAGCCTTCAATTCATCCCCTTTTCATAAAAAATAAAGACAAACATATACTTGAATGACAATAGTATTTCTAATATCACAAACAAATAATGAAAAATATCAATACTAGGAAAGACAAAGTAGGTTACAAAAAATGATGTAAACTATTTCACAAAATATTTTTGTCTAATCCTTTAGTTACTTTTTATGCATCAAATTTTATACATGCTTGACTAAAATCACTAAAATAATTTTCAAAATGCCTCCTAAATTTTATTTAAACATTTTTACAAAAACTTTATATGCAGGGCATATACATTAGTAAATATTTACATGATTATAAAAATGAAATTAAGAAAAAAATAATATAGATAGCAACATTAAAACTAGCAAAAATTCAAAATGGGAATGCCACAAGCTCAATGTAACATATCCTTAAAATATAAGATTAAAAATGAAAGAAGCACTATGATATTATATGTAATAATTAGAAAGGAAAATATCAAATTCAAGCATCAATTATAGTTCAACAAAAATAAAAATAGCACAAACCTAATCCTTTTGTGTTCATCAAGAGATGAAACTCAAAGAAAATCAATCTTAAACAAATGTTGAGCTTTAATCTACTTTGTGATAGTGTGTAAAAATCAGGGAGGATGCTAGAGATCTAAGTGTGATTTTAGGTTTACAAAGATGTTTACAATTTGATTAGGGTGAAAATTTGAGCATATGAAATTTTAGATTAATTGAGGTGGTCTTCAGAATTGGATTTTGTTTTTAGGTTTTAGTGTGAACTTACTTTAATATTTCTTTTAAGTGTTAGCACACTATTTTGCATAAAAAGCTTTTTATTTTATTTAATTTTTTATAATTTAATAATGGTAGTTTCTATAAAGTAACCGCAAAGCTAGTTAAGATTAGGATTAATAATGGCTCATTAAAGTGCTGAGGAATTTAAGACTTAATAGCAATTTTTAAAATACTACTAAATAACCACCATTAAATAGTGAGATTTTTTGTAATGCTTTGATATTTTGGTGATTTTCCACTTTTGTTGTCAAGGTATTCAATGGAAGAACCAACGGACTACCCTCTAGTCTTTCTATTGTATATTTTTATGACTAAAATGGAGAAGATTAAGTAACAAACTAAAATTTGCATCATTGATGATATCTTTTTCTACATAGTGATCTTTATTTAATTTTTGTGTATTGATATAAACATATTCATTTTTTATGTATTACTAATTTAACATAGTTTTTAGACAGGTTATTTTATAAAATACTTGATTTACCAATTCTAAAAAGAGTGGTTTTTAGATAATGGTAAAGATGAGCCTTAGCAATGAGGTAGGCAACAATGGTTGAATAGCACACAATTTCCTTTCTTTTTTGTTTTTGTAATATAAGTGTAAAATCACATTTGTTAATGTAATTATATATAGAAATAAATAAAGTTTCACAATAAATTTGTAACTAGATTTCTCCTTTCTCATAATTTTATGTACTTACATTTAATGTGTTAATGTTGATATCAATATAAGAAAAATATGCAAAAAATGACATTAGAGTTATTATCTAATTATTGATATTATATTTATCAATAAATTGAGTCGTACCTAAATAAAAAAAATAAGTGTAAGGGATTTATAACAAATTTTATAAGATGGCTAGATAGTATTTATGATTACTAGATTGAACATAAATTTGAAAAATGGTTGAAATGTTTTCTAATATCCTTGTAATTTTCTAAAATTTGATATGGTATTTAAGTTATAGTAAAATGATTTACGTAGAAATATTCACCAATTAAAGAATGCCAATTATAGTCACTTATAATTTTGATTATTTATAAAATATACATCTAAAGATATTCTAAAGGTCTCTTGTTGAGGAAATAAAAAAAAAATAAAAGATGTCAATTTTATGCTTATCTAAAGTTTAAAATAATGGCAAGTATGAATTTACAAGAAAAATGCAAAAAACTTAAAAACATGTATTGAGTAGCATTTTTAAGGTTATGGGAACTCGTAAAAACTAAACATGTTGATTTTTTAAAATAACCATCATTTAAAGCCATTTCAATTATTATGATTGTTCATATTAAAAAATTTTCATTCAATAATGTACTTAACTGATAACTTAAGCTATGGCAATCATCAATTTTTTAAAAAAACTATTAAACTTAGACATTAATTTTATATTAATAACTAATCTAAAGTTTACTTAACACTTATAAATATCACTTCCCTTGCCATCGCAAGAAGCACATTTAGAGACATGAAGAAAATACAAAGATAGGATGTAAACTAATTATAAATTAAAGTGAGAAGAAGTAACATGTTCATTCATGCATTAATAGGTTTGTAAAAACATAAATTGTGATGTTGCTTTTTTTCATTATAATTTATTATCAATTTGCAATCTATCTACATCTTCTAACTCAGAAGCCTTTAATAAATATAAATAAATCACGACAAGGGGTTACCCATTTTTCTTTTTCATTTATGTAAGGACATCATATAAATGAATTATGAATAAAGGATAATATATAATGTCATCTTTAAGTGTATATTTATTATAAATGGAAAGTTTGTTATTCATTGTAAATAGTAATTTTTTATTAGAAGGACTTGTACGCATACTTCAGTTATTAGTGCAAGCATTCTACAAGGCATTTGAAAAGACTTCAAACAAAAATCCTTTCAAATGCTTTGTATCATCCTTATACTCATTAATGAATTGCAATTGCAAGTCCTTAGAAGTAACTTTAAGCAATTCCAAAACCTTCTTAATGGCTAAGGTAATGTTGAATATAATGATCAACACCTTTTAACTTTGAAGTCATCTATGTTGAATATGATGATATACACTTTCCACAAAAAAGGGGACTTTTAATTTGGAAGGTGTAGATCGTTGTATTCAACATCAAGTTAGCTATTGTGAAAGTTCTGGAATCCATCAAATTTTCTTCAAGAATTTTTTAATGAATTCCTAAATCTTCCTAATACCTTTAGTATTGAATATGACAATCTAGATCTTTCAGCTTAGAATTTCTTTCTATTGATAGATTCTAGAAGCCATTGTTCTACACCTTCTATCTTAGATATTCTTAGCATCTTTGTTATTGATTGTAAATTATAGCAATTTTGTTATATATATTGATGTATTAATATGAAAATAAATGAAATTCTTGCATATATTTTTGTAATTATTTTTCTCTTTTCTTATTTGTTTAAATATTTTTGTTTAATCTTTTATTGTTTATATCTATTTAATTATATAAGAAAAATGTGAAAATATAACAAATATTTTTAATGCTATCAATTTCACTTAGAATAAGTTGAATTAAAAAAATTGACTACTTTATAAAAGATGTCAATGTTATTACAAAATTTATACTTAAAACTCTAAAATTTAGAATAAGTTGCTTAATACCAGTGTGAAACTATAAATTGGATCATATGTTTTATTTATTTTGATATGTGTTCATGCAATAAATATAATTAAATTCTACTTCTGTATAAATATGTAATATATATATATATATATATATATATATATATATATATATATATATATATATATTATGTTTTAGATTTTAGTTTGAAGTTTATAATTGAATCAATTTAATGAAAAAATTTCCAAAGCAAAATAATTTTTTTAAATAATCAACATTCAATTATTATGATGTCGATTTTAGTTTAATAACTGATATTAAACATTAGTTAATAGAATGATGTCATTTTGTTAAAGATGATGGTGTTTTTTGTACTTAAATGATATCTAATATCTAAAGTTATTTACTTGAGCTAACTTTAGATGCCAATATCTACCTTTGGGTATGATTTAAAAATGAAAAGGTTAAAGTATGATACAATGTGAAAATAAAAATAGCATAACATGAAACTATTTAGAAATTTTATCTTGAAACTTTTCCAACCCTAAAATAATTCCTTATGCTTTCTTTCAAACTTTAAAATAATTTCCTTTAATTGTATATTTTTGCTCACTAATTATTTTGTAAGACTAAAACTTTATTTGCTTGTCACTAAATATATGAGATTTAGCACTTACTAGAAAAGTATTGAATATGAAAGTAAGTATTTATTTTATTTTTTATGTATATTCTTGCAATTTAGTTTTAATTTTTTTATTGATCATATTTTATTGCCTATCATCTTAATATAATTTTTATAGGTTTTTACAGATAAGAAAATTGATTTTATTCATCTTCCTTATAATTTGATATATTCTCTAATATTTATTTATATTAAATATATAATAATATATACCATATTTTCATTAATACTCATCAAAGTGCATTTCAAGAAAGTATATACCTAACATATTGAGTAATGAGTGATAAGATAGATTTAGCAAAACACCCATATCAAATTAAGGTATTATATATAACCCTTCATCATTTTTAATACTTTGTTATTCAATTCATTTTTTAAAACCATTGAAATTATAACTCTATAAAGCTATAGTGGATGTTGATTTCTATTTCTAGTTAGGATTTCCTATAAGGAGGAATAAATAAGAAATAGAAAGGATCAAGAAGTGAGAAAAAGAGGGAATATAGTTAGGGTTTAAAGGTGGATGAGAAAAATGAGGAATAGAGGGATGGGTTTAGAAGAGGAAGTAAAGAACATAAGGATTAAATTTGAAGGGTAAGGGTGGAGGTGGGGGTAGGACATACCACATCAGTTATTAAATTAAATCTATGTAGTATTATAAAAATTACACATTAGTTTTTTAAAAGAAAATAACATTTAATGTAATTTTCGATAATGTTAGGAAAATAAATGATGTCAATTTTTATCAATATAAAAATTAAAGTTATTGTTATTATTTATGATGGTTATACAACCATCATTAAAAATTAATGTACAATAATGCTTAAGTAAACATTAGTTGAATACAAATGTGCTATCCTCTAAACACCTAGTATCAATTAACTACTCTATAGTAGGGGAGATTGTTGCGCTTTGATTATTGACTAAGTACAATAATGATTTTAGTTAATAATTAGCCCATTTCTTGTGTTAACCAAGTAAAGCCTAATTATATTGCACTACTACCTAGTGAAGCCAATTATATTAGGCCTATCCCAATTAGGAGCTCTTGTTTGATTAAGAGTTCTTAATTACCTTATGATCCTAATATTAGACTTACATTTTTTGTGTGAGCATATGAGTCTTTATTATGTTAGTAGTGATCCTAAAATTCTATTTTAGTATCACAAATAATAAGTGATATCTAAAAATACATCATAATCACCTAAGTAGTGAGAATGTTAATGATTTGATATGACTTTTTTTATGATCAATGCTTCATGTAGTTTATTCTTTTTTGTCCTGGATATTTGAATTGAACTTAAAGTATGGAATGTGTCACCCTATTTAAAGCTCAATCTATATGTTTCTTGATTTTTGAGTATATTAACTTAAAATAAATGGATCAATATCATATATTGATTCATTTGAATACAACCATGGATTTTGTAATCTCACTCAATCATAGGTTCCATAGATATCATTTCTTTTATATAAGAAAGATAAAATCTCATTTAAACTACTCCCATCCTTTTGTAAATTTATGGCATATTTAATCACCATCTCTTAAGCCAACTTTATTATAAGTGACATTAGACGACATTATAGTGTATGACTCCACATGTAGGAAACCGTATTGATTTTAAGCTAAAGGATAACATAAATCATTGTCACCATAAGAAATTCTTATAACACTTAATAACGGCCCATGTATCATTCTCCTAATATGTCTATATGATACATTTGTTCTATAACATGAACCTTTATATTAACTCAATATTTCATATGCATGACCAATAAGATTCCATCATTAGCCAATGTACATACTAGTTTTGATATAAAATATTTAACAAAAAATATATCCTTAAAGGTCAAACAATGTTGCAGGCAACTTACAACATGCAAAATAGTTCTTATAGGGATAAAAAAGGCTTCTAATGACAAGTTGAAAAGGTAATTTTTCTTTATATGTCAAGAAATTTTGAAATCGATGCATGATAAGTATAGAAGGAAAAGAAAGCATCTATATAAACCACTGAGCAATTAGTCTATTTAAATATATTTGTAACATAAATTAGAATCCAATAAATTTTTACTAACTCTATAATCCTCTAGACCTAACCATGTAGCATTTTTGGAAATAATGATGGTTTACTTCTTCAAGCAACAACAACATCTATTTTTGGTAGCACTCCATAAGGAGTTATATTTTTTATAATCATATAGCATGAAAAAAGGCCTTAAAAAGTATAAAAAGAAAATAGTATAAAAAATTCCTTAAATGCTAAATTAAATTTATAAGCATATAGAAGAATTTAATGCTAAACTCAATTTGAATATCATAAATTAAAAAGGCATGGATTACCTTTATTCCAAAGTGTATATTAATCCATACATATGCATCAAATGATATAGTAAGTTTCGATATAATTTGAGTTTCAAGCTCGTTAAAAGAAGCATTTCCAATGTTCTCTTCATATGGATTATAATCCTATTGATTTGATTAAAAAATAAAAATGACATAAAAAATGATGATTTAAAATGCTAATACTAGATAGGATGTTGACATTGAAGCAAAATGTTAATAGATAGATTGAAAGTATGTGCAACACAAATAAGAAAATTATTTTAGTAAAAGCTTTTAAATATCAAAGCATATGCTAAAATGCTATCATAATTTACATGGTGCTAATGGATAAGTACAACAATAAAGGTATTGTTGTAATTACTAAACTAAAGTTGTTGCAAATTAATCTTACACAATAATCCTCCAAAATGAACCTTCACCTTTTTACGTTAATTGACATCTAGTTGCGAATGAGATTAACTCTTATACCTATTATAAAACACAAATTATAGTTTTCAAATATCTAAAACTAACTAATTAATACTTCTAAATACCAACAAGGAAAATATTGGACTATTTATTCTTTCATAAAATATCTCTTGCTTTAACTAGTTTGTGGCCATTCAAATTTTCTATTAAGATCACCTGATATAGAACTAGACATTAGTGTTTGTCAATATACCAAAGTTCCCTGATAATGTCTTCAGTAGTAATGACATTTTGATCTAAGATTAACCTCAAGATGCAAACTAAAAAGGCTTATTCTTAGTAATTCTTTTACTTACCTTTATGATAAGCTCATTAATTGTATTATTTCTAGTAGCTCAATCCATGCTAGATAAGAATAATTCTTCATTCCAAATTGAAAAAAATCCTAAAAGCAAATCTTAAGGTAATTAACTCCTTTCCATGTTACCCGAACTATCAAACCTTACAATTTTCCATGAGAGCTTAGTTTTTGCTTAATCTCCATGCATAATTTCAAAGGTTAGTCCTTCCTTATTTTCCTACAAAATAATAAAGGAAAAACTAACATTTTTATCTTCCTTCAAGGTTACAACAACATATTATAAATTTTTAATGAAAGGATGAGATATTTCTTTAATTTCTTAATGGCTTGAATTAGCTTATTTCAAGTTTACAATAACTAACATTTTTATCTTCCTTCAAGGTTATAGCAATATATTACAAAATTTTTAATGAAAGGATGAGATATTTCTCTAATTTCTCAATGGCTTGAATTGGCTTATTTCATAATACTCATTATTTTGCAAGTCTAAACATTATTCATAGCAATAATTCAAACAAAAGTATTGCTTTTTAACATAAAATACCTTAAAGTATTCATTTAGTTGTAGAATTTATATAAGGCTTCTAACTTCATTTTTTACTCATAACAATTATCACATTAACTCTATAGAGATCTCAAACAAATAAGCCTCGAAAGAATAAGAGAGCATAAATTACAAATCACTATTCCTATAATTATGTTTTTGTAACATTCTTTACAACCTAGCAATTAGATTAATTATGAATCTATTTATTCAATGTACGTAAACAAGTGAGATTAAACATAAAGAAAATTGCAACTACTTGTCTACAAGGCTTGGGAATTTAATTAGTGGTTTTCACTTGCACCAAATATTTATAATCATGATTAATTTAAAAATGCAATAACTGAATAAAAACTTAAAGTGATAAAAGGCAAAAAAGATTTAGAAGAGTTATATTTTTTTTATGCATTACATTATCAATTTCTTTTTTATTTATAATAAAGTTCAAGTTTTTACTATTTTAGTTTAGATTTACAAGCAAAATTATATCCTTTAAATTAATAATTCTCTTTACACACATTTTTTTGGCTAGTTTAATGGTTCATACTGGATCATAAGTTTAATGATGTCATGTTATATTTTCTATTACTTTTACTATTTTAATTTAATGAAAGATAGAAATACACTAGATACATAATGGAGATTTCCTCTAAATACATTAATATATATAAAGTACATAGAAATAATTGGGCATTGTTTCTTTTTAAATGTCTATCCCTCTTATTAGCCTCTTACTAAACACTAATAAATAACAAAATAAATAACTTTATCCCATATTAAATATTGTATGTTAGGTTTTAGTATTTAGCTAATTCTTAAATAGGATAGTATTTTATATATATATACATATGTGTGTGTCACACGCATGCAATTTAATTGCCTCTAGATTAGTATCAATTTCTATCAGCACCAAGTATAGTTAAATATGTACTATTCAAAACTACATGGATTAAAGTTTACATATTTTCTTACCCTATAAAGACTAAGATTGAAATGACCATTAGCATTGACTCCCTTCAACCTAATATTGCTTAAAACCATTGAAATCAGTCAAAGCCCGCAGGCTGATATGTTAGCCTATGGGCTTTCATGGACTCGAGCCTCCATTTGAAGGCCCTATGTTTTGATCCATGAAAGCCTACTATCCATGTAGGCTAGCTTATGAATGAACCAAATAAACAGTGAAGATTTTTTTTAATTTCTAACTAAATTTTATATAGGCTTATATTTTTAATCTATACAAAATTACACTTTTATTTTTCATTTTTAATTATGAAGGGTTATATAATATGTTTTATGGTTATATATAAATTTAAAATGTATTATAATTGATTTATAAGTAAATATATGATATTTTAAATGATTTTAATTTTTCATTATTTAAAAATTAAAAAAATTATTTTAAAAAAATTAAATATTAAAAAAGGTTGCATGCTAGTTTAACAAAAGATTAGATTAAGGCATCTAACATGAAGATCTGTGAAAAAATCGAATGGGCCCAACCTAACTTGTTTAACTACTAACTTGTGAGGCTGATCTAATTACTAACTCTAATATTGCTCAATCATTACATATAATTTTTTTAAGATTTCAAGTTAAGTGAGAAAAACACTATCAAAATTTCATTCGTAAAAATATAAAAGTTTACTTATAAGCAAAGTTTAACCTAGCAAAAACATTGAATCAAACACTCAAAAGCTCCAATGCCAAATTCATTAAATAAATAGTTAAAACTTGTAACTATAGAATAGTTTTAGTACCAACAGAATTCACAAAACTAAATTCATAGAGTTATTTCTTACAAATCTAGTTTAAATAATTAGTATATGAAGCAAAAATGAAAAAACTTATATAGAAAATTGAATGAAACAATACCCAAATTTGAAATTAAAGTGCTTACAATCTTAACAAGTGGTAGTAAAGGTCATAATTCAAATTAATGAAATAGGGAAAAAATTACCGAATATTTAATTTTATTACCTATGCTAAAAAACTATGATAATAGCCAACTAAGAAATTAGGGATTGAACCTTTATAATTAAAGTTATGTTTCATGGTACAAAAGTTCATATCTTAAACTAATGATTTTCTTATTGATTCATTGTGAATGGGATTTAGAATAATTCAAAAAGATAGGAATTATAAGCATATTGGAGAAAGCCAAAGAATATGATTTAAGGTGACTCAACTTTGAAATCTATTACTATAAGACTAATCATTATTGCAAAATACTAATTTACATAGGTTAATAGATGTTGGCTTCTAATATTATTGTTGACATTTATTTTGATGTGGTGACATTTTTGAAATTATATGAAAATTTAAAATAATGGTTAAGAATATAACTGATGTCTATGTTAAAGGTGGGAACCTTTATAACTAATGTCTAAATCTTTGCATAAAAACTTAGAAAGTCGATTTTTTCTTAGTTGTCATCTAAAAGGCATTTTAAAAATCTCTTATAGATATTAGCTTGAAGTCTTATTAAATAGAATATTAGTTTTAGTTAATATATTATTGTCTAAAATTTTAATTAAGATGTTAGGTTTTTTAATAACCATTCTCTAAGAGGAATCTCAAAAGTATCTCTAGAAAAGCAATTGCTAACTTTATTGAAACTACTAGCTTCATTAGAAATCACAAATGCATAGAATGTTAGTTTTATTTAAGAACTAAAGTCTATTATTTTCCTATAAATTTTTTCTCTAACTTTTACTTTCTATATGAAACATTTTAGACATTTTACTCTTTAATATTCTTTTGATATCTATTCAATGATAGACCATTTTCATATGTAGAGTATCCAATATACTCTTATGATTAAAGTGGAGAAGAATAAGCAACAAATTAGAATTTGTATTGAGTTTGATGATCTTGATATATAGTAATTTTGCTATGCTTTCACTCTATTTTCATCAAAAGAGTGGACAATGGAAGAACTATAACCTTTGATTCTCTTATTGTATACTTTCTTGATTGAAATGGAGTAAAATTGGAATGAAAGAGCTAGTAGATAATGATTTGATATATAGTAATTCTTTTATACTTTCACTCGACTTTGATATTGCTACAGTGTGCAAATTGGAGAAATTTGAGTAATAAATTGGAATTTGCATCATTGATGAAGATTTTGATGCATAGTTATTTTACTATTATTTTTATTTATTCATGTAGACATGTAATTTTTGTTTATCAATGATTTAGTGTAATTATTGTGTCTAAGTTTGCAAATATTACTTTTCTTTACTCATTTATTTGTACTTTTATTATGAATAGAGTAATGATAATTAAAATTTTATAAATTGTTTCTCTTCACTCATTTGTAGGTTATTTTTATGTTGAAATTCTATAGTTGGCATTTGAATTATATAAATTACCAAAGAGAAGACATCGAAGTAAATATAACTTTTTGTGTTATAACTTTCTTTTCATATTCATAATTTCTACTTAAATATATTATAAATTTTTTTATGAAAATGGTTTACAGTGTGAAGGCATTAATTCAAAATACTTATAACATCAATTGTTTACATAAAAAAAATTTAAAGATAATTGAAAAGTTCCTATTAAGGAAATTGCAAATATAAAAACATTAATTTTGAGATTAACCGACATCTAATATGATAGCATTTCCCTTAAAATTAAAGATATCTGAATGAATGACATTTTTTAAGAAGTCCCAATGAATCGAGTTGAAAATGATTAAATAAATGATATTTATGAAGAAGTCTAAATGAATCAAATTGAAAAATGACTAAATGAATGGCATATTTCTAAATGAATGGCTTTATGAAAATGTATAAGTGAATGGAAACAAAAGATGACAAAATAAAAGGAAGAACTTATGACATTAGTTTTTATGTTGTGACTACCATCCAAGTCCATTTCAATTGTTAAGATAATTCATCTAAAAGTTATTACCAAATTTACAAGGTCAATTTTTTTTATTAATAACCAATATCTAAGATTTTCCATGAGGAAAGCTAAAAAAATGAAAGACATATGGAATAATATTTATAAAGTTAGGTGAAATTGTGAAAAATTAACATGTTGATTTTTCTTTTTTTTGTGCCTAATCATCATCTAAGGATAATTTATTTATCATGATAGTTCATGTGACAGGTTTATGCATAGACGAGGTACTTGATTGACATTTTAAGATATAGCAATTGCCACTCTGTTAAGCTTAGGACATCAATTTTTTTATAATAATAATCAATGTCTAATGTTTCCCCTACCACTTATAAATATATATATCTCTCTCGACCATTTTGAAATAAATCGATGATACTAAAAAAGAGTTGAAAGGTGGATACCATCATATTTCAAATTATTAGGCTATTGAGAAGACTATTAAATTGATTAAAGTTCCTTTCAAGTACTACACTTCGATTATAAGTGTTCTTCAAGGCATTTGGATGGACTTTAAATAAGAAACTTACAAATGATTTGTAGAATCCTTGTGCTTACATTGAAATGTGAGTACAAGTCCCTAGAATGAAATTTAATAAATTTTATAACCTTTTCAACGGACCTAATAATGGTCAAGATGACTATCTATGCCTTCTACCTTAGAAGTCATATGATTTGTATTAAGAAAATGCAAAAATGGATTGTAAAGAGATGGTAAATTGTGGAATGCTCATTTTTTAAATTGATAGGCTTGTTTTCAATGCATGAATAGTGATGTTACTTTTTTCTACTATAATTCATCATTCTCTACGATATGAATCTAATTAATGGATTGTTCTAAAATTCAACAAATCAATGGAAAAGTAGAAAGATAGTGAATGCGCATTGTAACACTTCAAAATTAAATATTACTAGTTTGTTAAAAAAAATTGTAGTAAAAGGTGACAAACTAGGTTGAACTTTTAATGACCTATTTGATATATCCTTTTTTAATTACTTACAAACAATGATTACACAATTCTTTAAGCCTTTTATGCACTAAAACAAAAGAGAGAAATGTAAACAGAAGTGAAATAGAAATTTAAACAAAATGCACACAAAATGCAGAAAGATTTAGACAAAATGCAAAACAAAATGAACACAAAACTAAATTGAAAGGTTTAATTTGTAATTAAGATAAATGCTTTATACAAAACAAATTACAAAACTATAACAGAAAGGAATTTGATATAGTAAAACAATTGATCTAAGGATTTGAAAACTTTTAATGTAGATTAATCATAAATCATAAAATAATTGACTATTTCAATTAATTTTTTAACCTTGAATTATCCAAAATTCTAATAATAACTTATAAATCTTATGTTAGATAACTATATAAGATTTAGTTAATTAAGATCAAAAAAATTAAGCAATCGCTATAATTTATAAAGCTATATCAAAATTGATTTGAAAATAGAATTTAGTTGAATTGAGGGATAAAATAAGAAGCTTCTTATTTAATCTCTCAGTCCTTTATCCTTGTGTGAAAAATCATGATTAACTAACCATAATTCAACACAAAAACAAATAAAGATTAGAAATCATATGGTTGAAAACAAATTATACCAAATTAACATTCAACATATGCAATTTCAAGTAATTAGCATAAAGAATGAGGGAAAGAAGAAGATTAATTAAAAGAAGTTAACACTACAAATTAGGATCTTATAATTTAAATAAAGATGGACTTCAAAATTCTTGAATTAACTAAAGATTTAGTCTTTCATGGCTGAAGAATAAGAAACTTAAAAAATAGAGAAAAGCTCTCCTTGTTAAATTATATAAGAGTAAAAGTTCAAAATTTTCTTGCCTTTAAAGATATAAAATTTTAAATTTAACTTGTTAACCTTTAAAAGCCTAGTAAACCTAAATCATATACCTTATAAGATTATAAAGTATAAGGGCTTACTAATTATAGAAGCCTAAAATTTGTTTTATAAAATAATGTACTACAAATGTTACATTAGTAAAATTTTATAAGTCTAATTTCTATCTAATGTAAAACCAACAAAACTATATAATTTCACTAAAGTCCAAATATAAAATTTATAAGGTTAGGTCTTAGGAAAATTTAAGTATTGGTTTCACCTTAATTAGACTTTTAGCACTTTAGATATGGCTCAAAAATCAAAACTAGCTTAGTTAAGATAGAAATAAGGCTTTAATATCTTAACTAAATTAGACTTTTCAAACATCCAAATTAGGCTTTGATCAAAATAAAAAAATTGTACATCTTTTTTTAGTTTTCTAACAATATAAAGATCAATCAAATCTAATATCCAAAACTCAAGATATAACCAAAAATTTGAAATAGCATAAAAATCCAACATTAATTAAATAATTTCAAATCATTGTAAAACTAATCCCAAATTATATAATAAGGCTAATTCTATAAAATCAAGCATATATAGTATATTAAGAGGCATAAAATAGGAGAAAATAATATGAATAAAATCTTACACATCAGATGGTCATAGCATACTCCAAAGAGACAGAATGGGAGCAATAAATGATGAAGAATATACTACAAAGGATTAAAATCCCCTGGTAAGTGTAGAAGAACCATGTTACAAAGATGAATTTTTTTATTAACAAAGATAAATAGCATAAAACTTGAATTCCTTTGATAAGTTATAAGTTTATTTAGAACTCAAGAGAGAATCACATTCTCACAAAAAAGACAATAATTGATTCTATTTTATAAATGATCCAAATCTTAATCCTATAAGGTACATCCTTCCAAAATGAACAAAGTAGTAAAAAATAATCACAATAGCTGAAATGCATATATGAAGGAATTTCCTTATGAATTAATATATGGATATTTGGATCATTTGTAAAATAAAATTGACTAGTGTCTTCCTTCTTTGTAAGAGTGTAATTCTTTTTTGAGTTCTTGAATGAACTTATAACTTATCAAAGAGATTCAACCTTTATGGTTTCAATCTTTACTAATTAAAATATTCATCATTTGTGGCATAATTCTTCTACACTTATTAAAAGATTTTTATCTTTTGTGGTATGTTCTTAATCACTTATTACTTATATTCTTTCTCTTTCAAAATGTGATACAACTATCATTTTATTTTTTATTTGACTTATTAAATTTTGGGACGATCCATTAGTTAGATTTATATCACTCAATCTCAAAAGTTGACTATATTTAATCTATATTAAGAAACATAAAAATGGATTATAAAGTAATGACAAATTATAGTGAGAGGGAGCAATATGACCATTTTTGCATTGATAGGTTTGTGTTCATTGCATGAATAGTGATACTTTATTATAATTTATTATTAGTTTGTAATTATTTACGCTCTTTAACTCAAAAGCCCTTAAATAATGTGAATGAATTACGAGTAAAAGATAACCATTTTTCCTTTTTCATTTGTGTAGGAATTACATATAAGTTTATTATGAATGAATAGTCTGTTATTAATTATAAATAATAATTTTTTAGTTGTAAACTAATAGGAAGTAAGTAAAATAAGAGAATATATTTTTATAATAGATTGTCTCCCTCCTTATTTATTTCATTCACATTTAATTTATTGTTATTCTATTTAATTATATGATAAAAATGTCATAATTTTAAAAAAATTAATACTATTAATTTCACTTAGAATAAGTTAAATGAAAAATAAAATAGACCACTTTATAAAATGATGTTAGTGTTTTGTACAAAATTTAAACTTAATATATAAAATTGTTACTTGTATATATATGTGATATATATAAATTGTGTTTTAGATTCTAGTTTGATATATATGTGTGTGTGTGTGTGTGTGTGTGTGTGTGTGTGATGTATATGTAAATTGTAAATTATAAATTTTAATGCATATAATATGTATCATTGAATTAGTTTTATTCTAAAATATATATCTGTTGTATCTAACTATTCTGGAAAGGTTCTGGGAGTGTTTCAAAATAGTTATAAAGAAAGTTGCCTAAGTAAAAGAAAAAAAATTATTTTTTTAATAAAAATATTTATTTATTATGATATCAGTTCTAGTATAGTAACTAATGTTAAACATTACTTAATAAAATGATATTGTTATGTTAAAGCCAACAATGTTTTTCTCAAATCAACATCTAATATTTAAATTTGGTTGTTAGTTCTTTATAGTAACCAACATAGAAACTTAAGCCTAAGTACAAATTAAAAATGACAAGGTCAAGGCATGGTGCCATTTGTAAATTTCACTTCAAAGTTTTTTCAATCCTAAAATGATTCTTTATTCAACAGGGTATGTTTTTCATCTAACCTCAAAGTGATTGTCTTCAATTTTATGTTGTTGCTCGCTAATTATTTTGCAAAATTAAATTTTAGTTAACTTACAACTAAATATGTGAGGTTTAACTTTCATTGGAAAAGTTTAAAATATAATTGTGAGAATTTTTTACTTTTGTGTTTATTCTTGTAATTTGGTTTATGATTTCTAAATGATTATATTTTGTTACTTATTATTTTGATGTAGCCTTTACATGTTTGTACAAGCAAAAAATTTAATCTTATTCATCTTCTTTGGTATTTTATCATATTATCCACTATTTATTTATATGAAAATGCATAATATCATATTCCAATTTTTCATAAATATTCATTGCAATTGTAAGAATTGTATTCGAGACATTTTTCTAGAGAGTACAAACCTTATATATTGAATAACATATATCAAAATAGATCTAGCAAAGTATCTATCTTTGATTCGGGTATTGCATATAATATTTTACAATTTTTAATCTTCTTCTATTCATTTTATTATTTAAAATTGTTTAAATTAGGAATCTTTAAACCTATAAGAGATCTTAGCTTCTATATTTGGTTAGGAATATAAAGAAAATAAAAAGGATAGGAGAATGAGGATTAGGGGATAGAGGTAAGGTTTAGGACAAAAGAATAAGGAATTAAAGGATGGGGTTTAGGTGCATGGGGTTAATGGCACATAACACATTGGTTATGAAAATAAATTGATGTGGTATCATTGAAATTAAATGTTAGTTGTTTAAAACCAAATAATATTTAATATTATTTCTTACAATAATAGAAAAAAATGACGTCACTTGTTTTCAATACAGAATTGACATTATTGTTTTATTTTACGATAGTTTCATAACCAACATTTAAAACAAATATACAATGATGCCCAATTAAATGTTAGTTAATTTCTGATGTGTAATCCTATAAACATTTGACACTAATAAGTTATTTTGTAGTAGTGAATGCTTTTAAAGTGTTATGACAAATTTTTTGCTTATATTTACTAGTAGAATAATTTTTTGAAGGAGGAAACATTCAATTATTGGTAGTAATCCATGGAACATCAAGCTTTAGATATCTTACCCTTACCCAAAGCACATGCTCTCTTCTTTTAAAATTAATGAAGGCAAATTTGGCTTTTTGCACTCCTTATAATGGTTATAGGCTAGGTTTTACAAGTCATTTTAAATAACGAGTGATAGAATGTAAACAAACACCTTTAATGATCCAGATTTCTCCCTTTTACAAGACTCAACATTTTATAATTAATATGCTAGAACCATCTTTGCCTCACATGATACAAGCCCTAGTAGAGCAGAATGCTAAAGTTTTGATTTCATCACTTTCTTTTCACTAGCCATTGCAACAATGAAGCAAGTAAGTAGTCACAAAGCAAGGTTTCCACTCTACTATCAGAACACACATAATTAGAATGAGGAGTAGACCTATTATACACCATCATCATATGTTTTTGCTTTTTTCCATTGTCACCACCATATCTAACTCTACCCCTTTTTAAAGATGAATTTACATTACCCACATTAAAAATTTAAAGGAAATTTACACTATACCAACATTTGCTCATGCTATTTTTCACTTAACTTACATGTAATATTAAGGATTCTAATTTACCCATATGTATTTTCAAGCATTAATATTTTATCCATTACCTACATTAAAAATTTAAAGGAAAATTACACTATACCCACTTGTGGTCTTGCTCTTTTTTACTTAACCTACATGTAGTATTAAGTATTACAATTTACCCACGTGTATTTTCAATCATTAATATTTTACCCATTTAAACTATTTTTCTTTCAAAATTTAACAAAAATAACTCACATACATTGCATGTAAAATTTATTTTCGCAAATTTTCATTTAATTTAACACTCACTCAAAATTAAATTACCCTAAAAAGAAATCTAATTATATTGAAAAATTATCTTCTATAATTTAGCCCATGGTTATTGAATAAGGGTTATGAATAAGATTTTTTAAAAGGGTAAAGTAGTTCCAAATAAGCATTAATTTATGTCAAAATTTAGAAAGTAATGATCACATACAATGTATATGAATCTTTTGCTAAATTTGAGATGAAAAATAGTTTAGATGGATAAAATGTTAATTATTAAAAATATTTACGAATAAATTGCAACATTTGAAACTACAAATGAATTAAATGAAAAAAGGTGACATGACATATGGATAAAATATAATTTTTCCAAAATTTAAACCTACCCCCACAATAATTGCTTTTCCATAACAGATTAATTTTTTAATAAATATAATTATGTAAAAAAATGATGTTAGCTTGACTCAAAATTTCTCACCAATTTACAAATTGTTATTTTTATATTGAAATTGTTATTTATTGTATATTTAATTTCAATTATTTGTATTTTTTTCACATATAAAAAATAATTGTAATAAGAACTTGTTAACCTTGGATATTGTGTGTATTTGTGTTTATTAACTTATCACTCTTTCTATTCCAAAAGTAATTTGTTACTTCAAATCATTTTAAAGTACTATAAAGTCAATATTTTTTATTACCATTTTGAAATTAATATTTTTAATAACTAAAATATATTATTATGTTCTTAAAAAATTCAATCCAAATCATGCTGATATTTAAATAAAGAAAACAATTTTTTATTACTATCAAACTAATGAAGATTAAATTTAATGAAAATATTATATTTCTTTAAAAAATTAATTAAATTTAGAATAATAAAAAATTATATATTTAAATTTTAAAGTTTATATATTGCTTTCACTACTTAAATTTTCTGGATTCGTCTTTTCCACACCAAAACCCAGACAAGTCTTTTTACTTTTCTTGCAAGTGGATGAATGATTTCACTTGACTTTCAACTATATTTCTGTCATGCTCAGTGAAAATCTACTTTTAGGAGTGGGGTATAAATTTCATTTGAGATTCAACTAGAATTTTTTGTGAGGATTTTTTAATCTCTAATTTTCTAAATTTATTGTCAACTTTGAATTTGATAATATGTGAATGTACTCATATTAAACACTTATAATTATAATTAGGGGAATTCTACGGTACTTCCGGGGTTTCAAACCCGGGGTGATGTGGTGCATTGTGGACCATTGGATGAGATTACCAAAATTCTTAGTAATCTCATCCAATGATTTGTATTGTGCCACGTCACCCCGGGTTTGAAACCCCCGGAGTACCGTAGCAAGCACCTTATAATTATAATTATAATTATAATAGGAGGCGGTCATTAGCGAGGTTACATTAGGAATTGCTAGAACATATAAACTGGTGCCAATTTAGTTATCAAGACTTTCACAATTATTTATCCAAAGTCAACTAAAAATAGACTTCATTAACTTCAAAATGTATGTGATGAAATCTTTGTTTAGAATTGCATTATATTATATCATTGCAAGATACGATGATTTTCATCAAACTGCATTTACAGTACTTTAGAAATGTAGCATATCACTGTTTTCAGTTGTAACACGGCAAAAAATTGAAAAAAATAAAAAATATAAAGGAAAGAAATGGGCTGACCGCGGACCGGTCCAGTACACTTAGAAAACGGACCAATTTAAAGTGGTCAAACTAGGGCACGTTGATTGTACTTTGATTTGGTTTGTCCTTCCACCGAGCCAGGCCTAAGTTCAATTTTTTCACACCACCACCTAAAACAAAAATCATAAGAATGTGGACTTAGGTTTTGCAGCTTGTGCTTCATTCCTCTCGACGATCTCTGTTTTCCTATCTTACTTCAACTGCACGCGTCGGACAGCGGACGGAGACAGCCTGAGGTTGAGGTACGTCGGTGAATCAATGATTTGTGTTCGGTCTCTGCTTCTCTGGTTCTTTTTATCTGATTTTGTTTAGGAGAAGAAATTTTCTGTTGCTATCTCAGTAGATTTCTTTTATGGTTACTCTTTTACCGGTGAAAGCCCCACTAAGATTGATTCAATGATCCCTTGTTGTTTCAACAAGCAGCTAACTTGAACATTTTGATTTTCTTTACTTTTTGGCTTTCTGCGCTACTGTCTGTTGCTCCCGCTGAGAAAAACCTGCAACACTGACGTGGGCACCCAGAACAATTTAAATTGGATGGAAAGGGAGCCTACAAAAAGTCTCTAGAGGGAAGAGGAGTTCAAGTTCCACCATCGCCATAAGATATAGAAGTTGTTTTTTGACTTGAGTAATTATGTTGATTGTTTATTCTCGTACTCCATTGTTGTTTGTAGAAAAGTTTGCATTATGAAGATAAAAGAAGTATTTTCCATTTCTGGTGGTCGTTTTCTTTTCCCAAAATGAACGCGCTCTAATTTTACTTGGTATGCTTGGTTCTGTCTGCTTCTATTGTCAAGTAACTTGCAGCTATGTTTGGTATTACTGAAAGTCTTATGGCCTTCTTTCATCCTTTGCAACTATAACTCTTAAACAGAACTATATCATAGTTATCAGAACCTTACAATTCATGATTCAATTCATGGAACCTAGCGGTGTGAATCTTCCATATGAATTTGTTATTCATAGAATCTTGACTAGAATTGTACGAATCATACATTCATGATTTAAATCCCATTTCATGCAATTTGACCAATTCTGTCTCTAAGATTTTCACTTAGGTTATAACATGATCAAGTCAAATTTTACAAAACCTAACTTTAGAAATCTTGTTTGGTTTTTTTTTCCTTTATTTTTGTTATAATAATGTTATTTATATGATTAGGAAGCTTTATTTGACTATTTTGTTAGACACTTGCATGGTTTATTACTCTAATATTATTTAAATATCTATTTTGAAATCAGTTTTCTTACTTTTTAATTTTTTATTTTTTTCTGTATATAATATTAACTGTAAATTTAAATTATTTTAAGTTGTGATCATGAATCTTATGATTCACAATTTGAAAATATGATTTTTCAATTTGCAATTTGATTCACGATTTGACAACCTTGAACTATATAATCTTCAGGTTTGTGTTCTTTGAATAAGTTAGTCTCTATGCTGGTTTAATTTTGACTATGAAGGAAATTTGCTCAGTAATATTTTTTGGAATCTTTCAATTCAATATTATATTATGCTTTGATATTTGGCGATCGGCAATTTGAACTTAATGAAATGTTCATTGACAAAAACTTTGATGATTGTCGATATGAATCTCATGATATGGTCTCCTTGTTTGAGATTGGACATTGTGAACTTTTGATTTGAAAATTTTTAAGTATTGAACTGTGATGGCAGGGAAGAACAATGAGGAAGTTGAAGTTTCATGAGAAAAAACTGTTGAAGAAGGTAAATTTTTTGCAATGGAAGAGAGAAGAAGGGTCCAGAGAAAACTGGGTTATGCAGCGATATCATATCGTTGGCCGGGATGATTACAAGAAGTACTGATCATAAGTCCACTATATTTCTCACTTTTCTAAATTTTTTATTTAGATTTTAGCTGACAAGTTTTTGTTTTGTCAATTTTTTTTTTGGCTGGGATGGTGACGATATTTAGATATTCAAGTTTGTGTCGGATGGTTCAGAAGTTGGTGAACATATTGAAGCAGATGGACCCAAAGGACCCTTTTCGGATTGAGATGACTGATAAACTCTTGGAAAAGCTGTAAGATCACTCTAATTCCACTTCTTCGTGGTGTGTTTTTTTAGCTTATCATGTGTCTTGTTTGTTTTCTTGAGCTTAAATCATCACTTAAGTCTTGATTCATAATTAAGATGTTCAGTTTTGTTATCAGATTGATTATGTAAACTAAATAGGATATAGTGTTGTTGCTTTTGAAACAACATATTGTTCTATCTTTGTTCTGGCATCCCACAAGTTTTATGTGGTTCAGCTTTCTAATTTGAGCTCAATTGTTAAGGTGGTATGAATTTCAATTACCTTGATTCAGCTAGAGATAAAATTGTAAATGATTTGATGCTTTTTGTAAATCACTTAAATTATAAGAGCAAAGGAAAATATGAGAAAACAGGTTATTGATTGGAAATTCCCCTTCCTTTTTTTTTTTTTTGGCCCCCTTTGGGTCATCACTTGATGAGCTATATACCTTATTAATATGTTTAAATATTTCAGTAGTGGGTGCTGCATTATCACTATTTTTTCTTTCTTTCTGAGTTACAGAATTGGATAAGATAGCTTTTCAGTTTCCACCAATAAGCTTGACCTTGTTTAATGTTAATGACTGCTTTGCTGTTTATGCGTGGTTTTGGTTGGGAATAGAGAAAAGACCAATAAACTGACACCTGTCAAGGTCTATATATTCTCTTAACACTTGATGCTTATGGAATATAAAAATAATTCGAGTTGTAGCATTATAATTTTGGCATGCATGTTAGAGATCTTGTTTGATGACTGGTACTTGTTGCAGTTGCTGCTTTTATTTTTTCTATTCTCTTTTCATTAATAAATTACTTGTGAAGCTTAAAAGACTGTATTCTGTTAATTGTATACATTTACTGTGGCTATCCATTTTACTTGACGTTACAAAGTATGTTGAAAGTCTTTTTCTGTGGAAAAATAAAAAATAAATTATGCTGAAAGCTTACATTTCACTAGACGAGAAAAACATGACATATACAGTAATGCACTATCTTCTATTTTGGATTATAATTCCCCTATGATTTATTAAAATTCGCTGAACTTCCTTATGGCTTAAAAAATTACAGAATGTCCTCTGAAGGATAACAAGACCTGCGCTTTAAAGCATATTTGAATTTCCCCTCAGTGGAACATTTTAGTCATTTGAATTTAGTTGAAGTTCATTATAAAGCATGAATATCTAAAGTTCTCCTTTTGTTTGATTTAAGCCCTAAGATCAAAGCCTTTTTTACCCTTTCAAAACGTGAGAACAAAATCTTTGGCTATGTGCAAAGTTAGCTGGTTATTGCACCTGACAGTGGCATTTCTCCCAGCTGGTTAGGGGAAGAATGGTCATGACCTCAGTCTTTTCTCTTAGAACACTTTGCAATTTTGAAAGAGACCATGAGTTTTAAATCAAACAATAGATGGTGTTCTGAGTATTTTGTGGTTGAAGATGAGCTTTGGCTGAACTCAATTGGCTAAAATAATAGTTGACTAACTGAAAATTCAATTTTGCATTCAAGTATAGTGTCTTTTCCCTTGTCATTGGAGGTCTCAGCTATTTATAGGTTTATGGAACTAGCAAGGAGGTCTCCAAATTTTTGAGTTTAGAGGGTATGTTTGTGTAACTGTGGAATTGACGACCTACATTATGCATCACTAATGTACAAGGGGAGGCCCAAGTGTTTTTCTCTAGAAGAAATGAAATGAAGATATTTTATTGCATATATGTATTTATTTCCACTCACCTCTTCATTTGCATTACTTTTTTTCTTTTTACATATATAATCCATCTTTATTAACACTCATTGCTTTATAGTTTACTACGGGATTTGAGGTATTGCCAAAGCTGGGTGTGTGTATTTATAGAAATTCTTTGTCAAGCCATTAAATCTAAAGGCATTTGATACCAGAGTATGTTCAGTTATAGCAACTTTGCACTTGTATGAGAATCCCTTTGAGTCTTGATGAGCTTTAATTTTGAATCGGCAGATTGTTGGCTTTCCCCCTCTTTCTTTACTTCACATCATCTGTATGCTATAAAATATGCCAACCACATGTACATATGAAGTTCTTTGCTTATTTCATGGTGTTTTTAATTTAAGATTTTGTTGTTTTTGTTCATGCTATGTGAAGATCTAGTACTATTTATGCTGACGCCTATTTCTTTGATGCTTTTTTCACCGTTTGTTCCTTTGTGGATGGCAGGTTCAATATTGGTGTGATACCTACCAGGCAAAGCATTGCACAATGTGAACGGTTGACAGTGTCATCTTTCTGTAGGTGAGAACTTTTCCCTACATTAAGTATTCTCTTTAATTACTCTCTTTTTACTGATTTATATTTTTACTACATTGGAATTCTTGGGATTATTATTTATTGAAAGTGAGAAGAAAAAAGAGGACATTTTTATATTTTAAACATTCATGAACAGAGTGTCACAGATAGGGTGCAGTGTATTAGCATCTATGATGATTACAAATTGAAGCTCAGCACATCTAGAAAGCTAAGAAAAGCAAGGTAGACAACCGTAAATTGCCAAAAAGTAATCTCATAGGATAGACATCCTTGTCAACATTTGCTTCGTTGTATTATTTGCATGTTATGGAACTCATCCCAGTCAGTCATGTAATGGAAAATTGGTAACAACGCTTTTTTTTCTATTCTCACAGCTTAGCTTGTACATATCCTTTTTATATGTATTGCAGCAATTGGATGATGCTGGCTTCTAAGTTTCTAGGTCTGGAATTGGATGTGGCTAATGATTGGCAGAATTCTCAGTCTTTCAGTTGCTTAACAATTAGAAATAATCTGCTTTCTTCTAATGAGACTGTAAATTTAGATTGTTTTGATGAAATTTGTTATGCTAAAAAAAAATGGAAAAGGAATAACGAGTGCAGATTTTGATCTGAATGTCCTTGCATAGAGTCAGTGCCTCCAATTATCCCAGTGCAATGGAGAAAGGCCTGAATTTATTATCCTTCTCTTAATCTCCTATTTACTATTTCCTGTTTCCAGATAAACAAAATGGAACTGATTATTAAAATATGCTCGTGCTAGAGTTCAACCCTGATCTATGTATTTTTATTCTTTTATATGGTTGTGGAGTGAAAGTTGTCCCTGTCACAGCATAGTGGTTTTTTCATGTTTTCTAGTCTCTTCATTATCTCCTATTCCCATTCAAACAAATGATGACAAAATTTATTATAAAGCATATGCTGATGACGGATTCTAGATACATTTTGGCAGCCCTTTGCCCCCCGTTTTTCTAAGGATGTTCTCATTCCCTTTCTTGCAGGCGTAGGCTCTCAACTGTTTTAGTGCGATTAAAATTTGTTGAGCACTTAAAAGAAGCAGTGACATACATTGAGCAGGGACACATACGAGTTGGTCCTGAGACAGTAACTGACCCCGCCTATCTTGTGACGAGAAATATGGAAGACTTCATTGCATGGGTGGATTCATCCAAGATTAAGAGAAAGGTGTTGCAGTATAATGACAAGTTGGATGATTATGATATAATGAACTAGCATGCATCCTTTCCCCATACTACCTTAAGCTATATATGTGGGTAAATTTTGACATAGTCATGGGTCTTCGTTTGGCCATTTTTTATATCATGTTTTCCCAGAATTATCGATGTATCATGCTATAGCTCTTAAGGAAATTTTTTTTGTGCCCAGCTTGTTTGGAGGATTAAAGTGTATGTAGATTCTAGTTATTACAGGACATCTCCCTGGCCATTTTCGTTGACAAATTCCTTGTAATACTGGCCTCATGATTTGCTTCTGCTATTTTTGATCCTGACCCTTTCTACATGCCATTGCAATGGGAAAAAACTTGGCAACGAGATTTGGCACCAAGGACACCCAGTTCCCCCCAGTGGCCTTGTGAAAGCACGTATTATTGCCCTCATGGTATGGGCACTTTAGAACATTACTTGCCAAAAACCCCGCATTAAAAACCTTGGCTCTTTGACGAAGTCCGTAATCTGAAATCATTATTACATATTTATAAGAGGGTAAACTTGTCAAAATGGGTTAACTTAATCCAAGCAAGCAAATCCAACAAGTAAAAATTGTACGTTGAGCTAGTTTCAGATTCAGATCGAATTATTGCAATTCTAGTTTCAGTTTCAAGTTGATATTTATCAAATCAATTTTTATAATCCTTTAGATTTTATTATTATTATCATATTAATTTTTTTATTTTTTATTAATTTTATATTATTAATTAATTAAAATTTATTATTATTTATTAAATATAATTATATATTATTATTATGACTTAAAAATTATATATATATATATATATATATATCAATAAGTCATATATATTATATACAAAAATAAATATATATTAATAACATTTAATAAAATAATAAAAATTTTATATTAAATAAAAATTTTATATTATATATTTATTTTATTTAATAAAATAAATATATATTATTAAATATATATTGATCAAGATCAAAGTATTATATAAAAATAAATATATTATATAAATATTAATATAAAATTTATTTTATTATATATAAATATATAATATTTTATTTAATAAAATAAATATATATTATTAAATATATATTGATCAATGCCAAAGTATTATATAAAAATAAATATATTTAATAATTTATATATAATCAAATATATATAAATAAATAATTATAATAATTTTTATATAATAATCAAAATAGATAATAATGTATTATATATATAATTAATATTAAAATTATTTATTTAAAATTTTAAAATAATTCAAAATTTTAATATTAAAGTATTAATTCAAATTTTAATATAATTATTTATTTTGATAAATTTATATAATATATATTGACAATATTAAACATATAAATTTATTAATTTTAATAATAAAAATGATTTAATATTGCTTATATATATCATTTTAATATTATAGATAGTAAAGTTTAATTTTAATATATCAAAATTATTATTTTAATATCTATATAAAAATTAAACATATTTAAAATTAATAGCAAAATTATTTATTTAAAATTTTTAAATAATTCAAAATTTTAATATTAAAGTATTAATTTAAATTTTAATATAATTATTTATTTTGATAAATTTATATAATTTAAATATATAAATTTATTATTTTTAATATTAAAAATTATTTAATATTGCTCATATATATGGTTTTAATATTATATATATTAAAGTTTAATTTTAATATACTAAAATTATTATTTTAATATATATATAAATTAAATATATAATAATAAATTAATTTTTTATTATTTATTACTATTACCAGGTTAATAGGCTAACCTAATAACCTGACAGGTTAACACTTACCAGTCCTAGTCCCAGTTCCTTATCAAATCAGGCTACTATTATCATTTTTTGTATCAATCTCAGTCTCAATCCTAGTCCCAAGTTAGGCAAAATTATATCAATCTCAGGTCAAATCGTTAAATCCAACTCATTTTGACATCTCTATAAAAGAGGGATTCAAAATTTATTGAAGTATAATTTTAGAGCCCTGAGACTAAACATAACTCAGTTGAGCCTGTAATGGCTTTTCACTGAGTTTCTATTTCTCATGACGCAACGGAATGAATTCTTTTGTTATCTTTGGTAAGATAGAATAGAATAAAATAAAATGATCATTTCATAGTTTATGTTTGGTATATTTAAAAGGAAGTAAGCATTCCATTTCTTAAGTATGTTTGGTATAATAAATATTATATGAATGGATTGAAAAAAAGTATTAATAATAATATCCTTAAAAATAAAATATAAAATTAAAATTATATCTATATAAAAAATGATTTTGTGATTTTTTTATTTATAGTTTTTGATAATTGAACATAAAAGAATTATAATTATCAATATTATAATTAATAAATAATTTTTTACAATAAAAACAAAATTTTATTGAGCTTTTTATATAAAATAATTTTTGTATAAAAATACAAATAGTTTTTTTAATTTTTATTATTAAGACTATAATTATTAAAATATTTTAATAATATAGTATTGAAAGATAGATGTTTTAAAGTAGTATTGAATGTATGAAAAATATGAGAGATAAAAATGTAAATATTATTTTATAAATTATAAAATGGTCATTTTATCACTTTTGTTATGAAATGGAAGTTTTATTACTTGTTGGAACGGCTATCCCTTATATAGTGGATGTTTTTATTTCATAGTATCTACCAATTAAATTTTTTTCTATTTCAATCGTTATAATTTCATAGTACCTATGAGTGGAAATAGGTGAGGCAGAATTAGGTTTTATTCTAAATAGATCAAATTTATTTTTGTAAATTATTATCTTGAATTTAACCTATTAGTTTATATAAATTTAGATTTAAACTGATTTATTTAAAAAATTTGACTTGATTTATTAATTTATTTAAAAATTCATTAATATAAATTAAGCTTTAAATAGGGTAATAGATATATAATTTGAAGGCAGAAAAAATTAATAATTAAATTAGGTCTATATTTATAATTATATATATTAAAATTTTATTAATATCATAATATGTATATTTTATAAATATATATTATATATAATGTTGTATTATATTAGATATAAGCATACTAACTATTTAAATAGGTCAAGTTGATAAGTTTATAAGCTAAACTTATAAAAAATTGATTCAACTTATTTATTAAATATATTTATTTATCAATCTTGGCATGACTTATTTAAATTAAAAAAATAAATAAACTAAAATGAAAGTAAATTAGATTGTAAATCTCTACTAAATAACTTGATTTATTTCCATACAATCCATACCAAATATAATATTAGAATTTATTGACCTCAAATCCATTCATATAACAAGTGCAAGGAAAGGACTAAGGCAGGTAGACACGTGGCTTACAGTTGCCAACTGTAACAAAAAGAATCTAGAGAAATATTCATTCTAGCAAAAACCAATTTATTATGCCTTTTTCCCCAACTCGTGGTACGCCCCACTTGAATTGATAGTAATGGAGGCCGTCATGAAATTTGGAAATATTCGGAAATTAGGTGGGACAATTCATATTATTTAAGTAAACTTATTTATTAAATGTATTAAATAGATTATTTTTTAGATTATTTAATAATTTTAATTAATAAAATTTATATTAAAAATTATTTTTAAACTTAATTGTTTACTATTTTCATAAAAAATATTTTTAATTATTAATAAAATATTATTTAAAATTTTTATCATCATTTTATTAATATAAAATTTTTATTTTTTATATACACTTATTTATAATCTAATTATTAATTATTTTTTTAAAATAATTTTTATAAAATTAATTTAATTTTTTATATAAGTTGACATGTTAATCCAAATTTTAATAAATATGTGGCATTCCCATCATGTTAGTATGTGATGTGAGAAATCCCTATCCTTACTATGAATGGAGCATTGCATGGCCCAATCTTGTTTGTTTAAAATGGCCATATGAATAAGAGAATATAGACCACACTCGGCAAGCTGTAGCAAGGTAACAAACACACCGGTATTTTTTAAGGAATGAAACAAGGAAAGTGGGATGGTTGCATGAATTAGGCGGAGGCTCAAGCTTTTAGGCCATCACTCTCTCTAGGGCTTTGTTAAAAGGCCTTATACATTAATGCCATTTTGTGAGAAGCTGTGTTAGGAATATATGTTTATTTGAATAGCTGGATGGAGCTTAATATACGTCCAGTTCCCAGAGTTCAAATTGCTCCTCAAAAGACGTTTTCTCGCCCTTCCATACGATGCTGGGCCCCGTGCAAATTGAGTTATGTAAGCTAAGCCCTTGTTACCTAAACTTGGGCTTTTCAGCCATGACATTCAGCGGGGAGTCTCCTACTATGTAAGAAGTAAAACCATACAGGACCTGAAAGGTCATTTGAGCAGTAAATGGTAGCTATTAGCTACTGTTACACCAATACTCGGCCAAAGGAATTGGCAATATTTTTAAATGCCCTTTATCTATTCTAGCTCTGCTTCTGGAGAAAAACTCAATAGTTACATGCTGCTGTCCTTTTTTTTGTAAATTTACTTTCCGCTGAATGCTGGTCATTCTTCTTATTTGGTGGCAAAGATAATTTTAGTATGTAACTTTTATATTTGCATTAATTTAACTTGGGCCAACAGTTAGGCTTTTGTACAAATGCTTAGATGTTTTCATACTACTGTTGCAGGTGAAGGCATTTAGGTCAATGATACATGATGACACGATGGTGGGAGCTTTTTCTCATTCAATGACAGTAACCAGATATTCCTGTAGATTCTCGCGTTATGTTTCCTCGATGCATTCTAGATGAAGCTGAGGCTGTATGACATTATTATTTGAGGTTTGCTTACAAAGTCTCCATGCCTGCCAGGTTAATAACTTTGGTAATGTCGTCATGGTGAGAACTTCTAGTTTATTGCAGATCGAAGGCCGTGAGGGATGATAATTACTTGATATAATAAATTTCAATCCTTTAACTGTTATAATATCTCTTGCCTTTGCTATTTAGAATGTGACTCGATTATAATGATTCAGATTTCCTAATTGAAAATACTCGTATTGGAAAAAAAAATGTTGATACAGTCTAAAATGAATATATTTACTAAAACTACAATGATGCATTCTATGTTTTTAACTTGTTTTCCAGCAAGTAGTCAATGAACCTAGCATAGTTGTGACTTTTTGTCCACCCCTGCAGAAGATTGTCAATAATCTCTAGTTTACATGAGTTGTCTTACTCTGGTTCATTAATCTTCCCTAATAAGTTCATAAGCGCAGAATGTTTGTTGTTTCTTTGTTGTGGTAGATATTTGAATGCAATTAAACTATGTCTCTTAACAATTGTCTGTCAAACCTTATTTGTTTCATTTCATTTTTGAGAGGCAAAGGCTAATTCATCGTGAAGTATTCTCAGATGAAAACTGAAAAAAGATATACTTCTTGTCCAATGGAAATGGAGCAGAGATGAGGGGTTAGTTCCTCTTATGCAATGATAGGCTACAGGGACATTAAAAAAAAAAAAAAAAC
Source organism: Sindora glabra (assembly GCA_020226215.1). Classification (NCBI taxonomy): domain Eukaryota; kingdom Viridiplantae; phylum Streptophyta; class Magnoliopsida; order Fabales; family Fabaceae; genus Sindora; species Sindora glabra. The sequence continues at coordinate 82,784,993 of CM035227.1, forward strand.
CAGTTCTTACTCTTCTATGGAAATGGGCACTTTGAGCAGACTGTTTCTTAAGTTCTTTACCTTTTCCATATTCTTCATACGGCAGTGGGATAGGCATCTGCTTGATACACTTGACTCGTTTAATTAGGCAATTAAAATTGTGGCCAAAGTCAGTGTACTATTTTTGTAAATCAAATTATATCTATAGACTGTGTAATCAGTTATAACATGCATAAGGGTTTCTTTTATCCTTTTCTTCCTCCATTCTCCCTTCTCTCTTCTTTCTCTTCTATTTTTTAGGATAAAATATAAAGAGCCCCATGGATTAAATGTCTTCTACAAATAACTCCATTGTGTGTTTAAACCTCAGCAAGGTATTTCCCTAACTTATTAGGTGAGTGGAAAATTCGTCGCACAGGCGTTTAATAACATAAACATGCCTGCAGCTTATAGGAGATTTATTTTGACCTTTATCAAGTCAAAATAGAGTCATTTTCAACCTAAACTATTATTAAAAATATAAATTTTTTTATGTAATCTTAAATTATGTCTTCATATCTCTTAAATATAGATAAGATTAAAAATATATTTTAATCCTTATAAGATTGAATTTTTATTAATTTTATCCTTAATTAAAAGTTTATACTAATTTGATCTATATAAAATTAAAAACTTTCCAATTCAATCATTCCATACAATAATTCAGTATGTATCTCATATATGAAAGGACTAAAATTTGAATTTTTTATTTTATAAAGACCAAATTAATACAAATATTTAGTCAAAGATAAAATTAATAAAAATTCAATTTTATAGGAATCAAAATAAGTTTTCAGTCTATAAATAAAAACTTCCAAATTATTTATCACAATAACAATCTAATTATTGTGTTTTAATGTTAAAAGGCTAAATATAGTCATATATATTATGACCTTAGTATGTTATTACAATTGATATAATGTTTGCATGTAGCAAATAATTTAAAGTAGTATATCATCAAGTTTTTAAGAACATGGGTTAACTTGTGTGGAGTCTATCTATAGTTCAAGGAACTTACAATTTAGCCTATTAGTAAAAAGTTAGAAAAATGCACTCTTGTGAAATTTGAGAAGAGTAAACTAGATGACCTCTATAATATCCATATGATTTTGAAACCCATAATAAGGTGGTCAAATGAAAGTCATGAGATTACATACAATCTTAGTCATTTGTATATAATCTCATCCGGCTTTCCTTTGACCACCTCACTATAGGTTTCAAATCCATATGGGTACATAGAAATGGTCAATAAATGATAATACTTATATCTTCAAGAAAAAAGTTAAATCCACATTCAAATTGGATGTGGTATTTGAATGTGGATTTAACAGACCTTCAAATGAAAGATGTTAGGGGTGGAGTGGAGGTTTTTTTTTTTTAGGGGGGAAAGGGTTAAGAAAGTGTTTGTTAGAGCATAAGAGTAATATTCTTCTTAAATCTTGCATTTTAGTTTATTGGAAAGGCATAACAACACAACTAGATATTATATAGTACTGAAACGAATTTAAACATAAATAAAAGGCTAGCAATAAATCTAATTAGTTCATAATTGATTCATAACTCAATTTGAATTTTAATTTGATAAACTAAGCTAAAGACACAAAAATGCAATACATGAATTGAGTTATTTTTGTTCATATTATAAATGAACCAAGCTTAAGATATTAGAAGCTTGATAGTTGTTGAATCTATCAAAATTAGAAATTATTGGTTTAATAAAAATTTTGTAAGATAAGACAACAAATTAGGTCAAATCTCTAGTGATCCCAAAAAAGCCAAATCGAAATTGAAGTGAAAATTAATATTGTACACTTAAGCAATAAAGCAAATAATATGCAAATAAGATGTAGGAATGTAAACAAAATTAAATTGGGAAGTTAATTCAAAATTAAACAAAATTCAAGATAAGAAACAAAATCCAAAATTGATGGAAAAAATAGCGAAAAAACATAATTGACCCAAGAAAATTGAGAACTATTTGATAGCTTAATAAAAAATCACAATATATTTGACAATTGCATTTAATTTTTCAAATTAAAATCATCTGGAACTCCTATAATAATTCACAAATTATACCCTAGATAACCATTTAAGATTTGATCAATTTAGAATACTAGAATTAAGCAACTACTATAATTTGTAAAGTTAGATATAAATCAATTTAAATATAAAATTCACCTAAATTGAAAGATTACATTAAAAATGTCTAATTTAATCATTTGATCCTCTGTTCTCATAAGAAGAATGATGATTAATTAATCAAAATTCAACATAAATATTATAAATTACATAAATGAACACAGATTATATTAAATCAATATCTAATTTCATGCAATTTTAAAAAATTAGATAAGTAAATTAGAAAAAGAGTAAATCAATTAACAAAAGTTAATATTACAACTCAAGATCTCATAATCCAAATCAAGATGAGCTTCAAATTCTTTGAATCAATCCAAAAACTAACCTTCCATGAATGAAAAGAAGAAACCTGGAGAAGAAAAAAGAGTTGTCTAGAATGGTGTATTCTTACCTTTGAAAGCACATGCCTTATAATTTGATTATGCCACAAAAGCTAATGGCTCCTAGAGTTACAAATAATAGGACCTTGCTAATTTTAGAATCCTAAAACCTAACTTATAAAATAATATATAGTAAAATCTCATAAGTCTAACTTTTAATCATTGTTAAACCTCCAAAATTACATAATTTCACTAAACTCCAAACATGAAAATTTTAGATGAAATCTTAGGCAACTTTAAGCACTAGTTTCATCTTAATTAGACCTTTGAAACTCTAAACAGGTTCTAAAACCAAAAATGATTAAATTTTAATAGAAATAGAGCATCAACTTCACAGACATTTTTGACCTTCCAAACATTTAAACTGGACTTTAGCTAAAACATGAAAGTTTTAGAACTTCCTCTAATTTTTTCAATAATATAAGGATCACCCAATTTCAATATTTGAACTCAAGTTATAGTTAAAAATATAAAACAATATAAAAATTTAATGTTAACTGAACAATTTCAAAGCATTAGAAAATTAACACTCAATCATATAATAAGGTCAATTCTATAAAATTAAGTATATGAAACACACTAAAAAGCATAAAATAGTAAGAAATAATATAGTCAAAATATTGCATATCAAAGCTCAAGTTATTTGTAAGCTTGCTCTCTTTAAAGATATATAAATAAATATACACAATTAGTTATTAGAGAATTCAGGCTATATAGGACATGTATGATGGAGTAATTACAAGTGTAAAAACTCTTAGAGGTGAGACAAATGACTTTACTTTAAGGATATGTCTAAATTAGGGCTCAGCCTTAAGTCCTTATTTGTTTAATCTAGTTTTGGATGTTCTTACCATGGACATCTAAGAGACTTTCTCTAGATGTATGTTATTTACAAATGATATAGTTCTGATTGAAGAATCAAAGGAAAAGATTAACTATAAACTTGAGCTTTGGAGACAGACATTAGAATCAAAAGATTTTTGCTTGAGTAGGAGTAAGACAGAGTAAATGCATTACAAATTTAACAAGAAATAAGATAAAAATAGTTTAGAGGTAAGAATTGAAGAGTATATCCTACTATAAGTGTCTAAATTCAAGTATCTAGGATCTATATTATAAAGTGATAGAAAAATTTATGAAGATGTTACACACAGGATACAAACTAGATAGTTAAAATGAAAAAAGACATAAAGGGTTATTTATGACCACAAAGTATCTACTAAACTTAAAAGGAAGTTTTATCAAACTGTTATATGACCAACTATGCTTTATGGTAGTGAATGTTAAGCTTTAAAAGGACAATAAGAGCAAAAAACAGGGGTAGTAGAAATAAGAATATTAAGATAGATGTGTGGTCACATAAAAAAAGACAAGATATGAAATAAATGCATACAAGGGAATATTGGCGTGACACCTATTGAGCAGAAAATAACAAAAAATTAATTAAAAGGGTTTGGTCATATGTAAAGAAGGCCGCTAGAGGTACCAATAAGAAGAGTTGAACACATGGTCTTTAACCCTATAAAAAGGTATAGGGGGAGGCCAAGAAGGATACTAAAGAGAATTATAAAAAGGGATATTTTGGTGAATAATATTTTCAAAAATCTATTCTCAAATAAAGCCCAATGGCATAATATAATTCATGTAATCGACCTCACTTAGTGGGATAAGAATTTGTTGTTATTATTGTTATTGTTATTGTTGTTGTTGTTGTTGTTGTTGTAATTAGTTATTAGGGAATTTAAGTATAAGAAAAGCTTTATCTTGGGCTAGTAGGATTATATGGTTTAAGTCGTAATGCAATAGCTCCTAACTTGCATTTTTTCCCCTCTTCAAGTTCCCAAAGTAATATGTGAGAAACTAAATGTTATTTGTTACCATTTTTGGTAGGGTGCTGATCCTGAGAAATATCATTTTTACTTTTCTAAAGTTTGGTGCGATTTATGCTTACCTAAGAGGTTTGACAAGCTTAGTTTTAAGCTATGTTTTAATCTAAGTTCAGCCTTTCTAGCCAAACCCACATAGAAACTAAAGACAGACTTAAAGGAACACTGGGTATAATGTATTCACCATAATTACATAAAATTGAGTAATTTGCTACATCTTCCTAATTATAAAGGTTCGTGGGTTTGGATAGGTATAAGGCAAGGAACTAATTGCAAAAGGTAGATGTTTAATTAGAGATAGCAAGTTGGTTCATGCATTTAGTGATCCTTAAGTACCAGATTGTGATAGTTCCAAGCCATTATGAAATCAATATTTAATTCTAAATAATAACCCTTTAGTAGTAAAGCTAATGGTGGTACACAGGTAATGGAATTTTGCTTTAATTATGGAATTATTTTGCATTAATGACCCTTTAAGGATATCAAGAATACAATTTAGGCTAAACAGTAAAAATAAATAGGTTTGGGGCTAAAAAAATGCAAGCATATTCACAATCAAATCTACGTATCTATCAACAATACAAAATCATATATTTCTTATTCACCAAGGAAGATATAGACATACTTGTGGAATTCATAATTGCGCAATCGTTACAAAACCTTTCTATGGCATTTCTTAAGTGAGGTTCTCTCTCTTATCATCCAAATTGCTTTATTCACTTGCTCTAAGAAGTCTCTTTACCCATTATACTTGACAATCCTAAAGATCGGATTGCATCTACTTGAAAATTGCTTCCTCACTCGTTTTGTTTAGTTCTAATTATGGAATATATGCATATAGGAGTTACATTCAACTATAATGACAAATTTTCATGAAAGCAAGCAGCAAGAACCTCTGCATCATGATACAATTATCTTTGTTGTCGATACGATCAAACTAATTTAGGAATTGTGGAATGTAGTCATGCATAGAAGACCAACAATTGACATTGAAGTGCTTCTTGCAGGAGTTGAAAAGGAATTTGCAATTGAGTATATGATAAAATTATAACTTTTTAATTTAGTAGTGCAACATCACTTGCCTTTTTTCTTTCTTTACTTTTTCTTTTATGTTCATTAAGTGACTTGTCACTTTTATTGTTAAAAAAAAAAATACGAATCACCCCTATCAATTTTGGGGTAGTTACATTTTACCTTATAAACTTTAAAAAATTGCTAATTAAATCCTTAAGCTATACTAAGCTTGCAATTACATTCATTATTTACTTAATTAATAATTTTATTAAGTTACATGATTTTTCAAGAAGTTTTTAAACAAGAATCACAATAGTACTATACGTTGATTTATTACATCATTTTTCTACACATAATTTTAATATTAAATAATTAATAAAAATTAAATTAAATATATAAAATTTTAATTAAATCTTGAAAATAAATTGTACAATTACATATAAAAATGAAATAATAAAATATTATATCGTAATATTGTGATTCTTGTTTAATAAGTTAATCAAAATATTAAATAATTTAATAAAATGATTAAATGAATAATGAGTGATAATTATAAGTTTTTTTTTCAATTTAAATACTTGATTTGCAAATTTTTAAAATTAGTAGAAATAAAATAAAACTATCATAAAATTGAAAGAAGTACTTTGCATTCTTGTCAAAGGAAAACACTAATTTTAAAAAAAGAATTAATAGATTATCTTCCTCTATCTTCCTAATTTTATAAATTTTTTCTTGCAATTTAATACCTAATATATGAAGTTAGAGTATCTTCCTCTTCCTCCTAATTTTATAATTTTTTCCTTGTAATTTAATACCTCATATATGAAATATTGTAAAACAATAATAAATCTATAGACACATCTTTTTATAGACTTGAACTTAGATCAAAACCCAAATTCCATTAACTTTCATTTTGATTCGTAAAGTCTTTCCTATATTTCTAAAAATATTTTAAGGAAATATGAAATTTTCATATTTAATTTAAATTCTAAAAAAATATTTTTGAGAGAGTTTATATTCTGGAAAATATTTTTAATTGGATTCGTTTGGTTTAGAAAAAAATAAAATTTTTAGAAAATGCTTCCTTAAGAAAACATATTTTTGGAAAATGAATTAATTTTCTGTTATTTGGTGCATATAGAAAAAATATTTTCTGATGTTTGGTACACAAAAAAATTAATTTCGTTTAAAGTAAATCAAAATTATTTAATTATTATAATTTTACTTACCTTTTAAAAAAGAAATTTTTTAATAAAATTTTTATTATTCTTGATGGCCAATAGTTCAATAATGATTAATTTTTAATAATAAAATATATATTAAAGGCATTACAAAATCTTATATATAGATTTACACAGTTAATTTAATTAATTGTTAGAAAATATTATATAATAGAATATCCATTATGAGAAAAAAAAGGAAGAATATTTAAGTAAATATTGCATAAAAATATGCACCTAAATTTTAATAAATAAAAATAAATTTTATAAAAATAAAAATAGAGCATCCATCATAAAATATTTAATAAATAAAAATAAATTTTATTTATGATCGCGATTGCGTAATAAAGTGAGAAGGTAAAAAGTTTGGGCTTGGGTATAGATGTACTGAATAATAAGAAAAATGAATTCTGTTTTTCAAAATAGGAAGTTGTTTTCCTTAAAAATAATACAACTTTCTGGTTAATTAGAATTTATTTTTCTGTTGACCAAAATTTTTAAATGTCCAAATAAGGGAAAGTTAAAAAATGAATTCCAATAATTCATTTCCTCCCAACCAAATGGACCCTTAATATTCCTCTAAAATATTTTCATGAAAAAAAGTGAGTATCATACCTTTTCATAACATAAGAATATTTGATTAATATAAATAAATTATTTTATTCACCCTCACCATTCACCGCAGTCAATCTCTACATACCACCACTTGCTACTAATGATTACCATCTACCATAATACATCAGTGATCACTACCGCTCATCACTTGTAGTTTATGACCATTATCAATTACTATCTATTGTCGATGACCACCATCTACGACTACCTATTGTTAGTAACCATTATCTATCATTACCCATTTCTAGTGATCAACACCAACCACCATTCATTATTAATGGTTATCATTAACTACTACTATTCACAACTACTCACAGAAAGTAACTATCGTTTACTATTACTTCTCACCGTCGATAATAATTGACTACCACTCATTACTAATAACCTTTGTCAGCCACCATCATCTAGTCACCATTCACTATCACCTATCAGTTATTGCTATTCATTCTTAATAACTATCACTAACCATTACCCATTTCTAATGGAATTACCTCCCATTATTAGTTATCATCACAATCATCTATTATTAATAACCATTATTTGTCACTACCTATAACCACTCAATTTTTAATTAAATTTTTTTTATAATTAAATAATTTAAAAATATTCAAAATAATTAAATTATAATATTAAAACATTCATAAAAATATTTCTAATTTAATCAAATATTATAATATCATATTACCAAAAACTTAATGCTTAGAAATCGTATTCTCAAAAATATTAAAAATTCTTAAGAATCTTTATTTCTACAAACTAAATGTCAATTATAAACTTCAACTTACATCAAAACCCAAATACTATTTTGGATTTTCATGAAGCCCCTAACCAAAAACATTTACAATTTTTTTTAAGCGAAATAGCACCCCAATTGCACAGCTGCATCCCTCGGTTCGACAAATAACACCCCCATTACACAACTGGATGTTCCTTCAATACCAAGTCAGATATCCTACATCAACAAAATTTGAGTTTATCCTGCAGATTGATTTGAATGGACTTCAAAACAGCACCTCAGGTCCTCAACCTGAGAGATGAAGAATAAAGGGTTGCACCCGTTGAATATTTGGGCCACATCCCTAATTATGTCTTTTCTTCCTAAAAGGTCCTCCAGCTCGCCTCTCCGTTGGGCAATAAAGTAATTTTATTAGTGCTCGGTTTTGTATCTGCAGTCTGTGCTACAGATTTCAATTAAGGAAAAATTGCTTGTGTTCTATTTGGGTCACTTCATCTTCCATCCAATTCTGTAAGCTATAGAACAAGCGAATCTTAAAACACATTGATGCATTAAGTCTCTTGTCTCTGCATATCAATAGCACATACATAACTAAAAATACAAGAGAAAATGCCATTAAGACATTTTCTTCATTCTCCCGTCGTCAGAACTTGCACCAACATTTCAAATGAGATAATTCTTACATCTTATTGTCACATTTTGTACACAACAGAACTCTAGGACCCACGTAATATTGTAAACCCCATACGTCTAACGGGTGAGAATAATGTGAAAATAGAGCACGTGTAATCATCATAACTTACTCAAAACTATACACCTGACATTATAATTGATGCCCCCAAGAAAAAAATATATATGAAAGGGAGAAAGGAGAAAAGGAAATAAAAAATGATTGTAATGGGCATTAACATGTATTATGCGTATGCCCTTGTAACAGAAAGGCAATGCTGCAAAACTTCTCCTGATCTCCCTCCCAGTAATGAAACAAGGCCCTTGTAACACACATCTTAATGCGGAGCTCAAGGTAGGAAAGAAGCTGAAAATCATCTGACTTGTGTGATCCAGATGTAGCTTCTAACAGTTCTTAATATCCACTCTTCCTTGTCTATGTTGATTTCGTTCACTTCCAACAGTTATGAACAGTCTTTTTTATGCAAGGGTGCAATCAGCAAGAAATATTTTTGAATTCATTAATATGGGTGCAATCTTAAAATGGAGATTGACACAATGGGCAAGACGATTTGTGCGAAGTTGAAAACCATTTATAAAGGCAGGCAGAATGAAATTTGTGCTTGCACGTCTTGCAAGCAAGGCGAGGAAGGCTGTGGTTTGCAGTGTGGATGACACTGTAACAGATAGGACACTCCTCAACACCTTCAAACTCTTTGTCAAAATTGCGCTTCCAAATTCCGATGGCTTCTGCTAGTGCTCCATTCTGCAGGACCAGAAAAATAATGATAATAATAGATCCTCCAATAATCCACACAATGGTTCCAGCTTGTAACATAATTTACAGAGGAATGAGTAGAGCACCGAGCAATTATCGGACAATAATCATTACAGGCAATATTCCATTTATCAAGCAGCATTTTGATAAATCATGCACCACATACAGAGAAATAATTTCCATGCAAGTACAGCAAAATGCAAAGTAAAAATAAATAAACAAAAACCATAAATTACCTGATTACGAACAAATAGCATCATTGACATCAACCATTTCCTTTGTTTGACCTCACTGATCCCTAGGCTCCTTGTACAATCGACATCCACAGGCTTCAGTGGGTAAGATGTAGGAAGACGAACAACTAAATCCATTCCAGTTTCATCCTTGGTGTAGGTGGCAACAACCTCGTTTGCTGACTTACTTACACTAACTGAGAAATTCTCATCGGAAAATTTTGCTTTCTTAATCTGCATGATAAATAAACCAGAATTAGATCCCTGTCCCAGTATGAACCGTTGCATCAATCAAACAAAATACCAGATTAGTTGACATGTAAATTTGCCAATCATTTTAGTCACCAACTTCCCATAAAAATCATATGTACACATCATGTACAATGTTAAGGCTTCATAATATGACATGCGCTAAGGAAACCAAAATATCAGTGAATAGTTGGTTTTTCGTTTAATGTTTCTGTAACACCATGGCATGATATGAATAAATAGTGTGCCTAAAACCTCTTCCTGAAATTACCCTCCTATACGGCTCCTTATTGATGTAATTGTGCCAGTAGAATCAGGAGAGTTTCAAGAGAAATACCAGAGAATCAATATCAAACCAGAACCAACAAGAACACACACAAACAGAGAGAGAGAGAGAGAGTCATTATAGAATCTTTTGGGAAGACTATAAAAGCAGCAATAGCAGTACTATACTCTCTATACCCTCACAGGTTCATATTTACAGTTTGACTCATATGGTAGTGATCAAGTTGCAATCCTTTCATAAGATTTCTCCTGTTTTCTCTCCCACTGCTATTTTGATGAACAAACACTCATTAAATATAGTAATGGTTATATCTTTCAACTCTCGGTTAAAATATGATTAAAATCAGAAGTTTTCACCTTAAAATTAGCAGCTTCTCCATCACATAAATATTTCTTCAATAACCTACTGAATTTTATATCTGCCAACAAACTATGCCATACCTGGGACAATTCATTTGCAATAAGAGGAGGACTGCAGCAGGTTTTAGTAAATGATTCAATGATGGACAGTGTGTTACGATCACGCAAATCACTGAACCAGCCTCGAACATAAGCAGGAAGAACACGAAGCATCAAGCCATATATTGCTCCAGAAAGTGAAGAAATTTTTTTTGGTTCAATAGGCCAAAGAGATTCCACAGAAAATAATAAGGAACCAGTCTTGATGGCACAGGTTGCAGCACTAGAAGCCTCTGATAAGCCATTCGGAAGTTCTACATCTTTCTTCTTCATACTCTGCACTGTGGAAGGTTCTAGAGGTATGTTCTGAAAAATGCAATCCAATATAATTGGAGTAGCAGAATCTTGTACGTACTGGATCAGTCTCTCCCTCAGAGATGATGAAGGTGGCAATGACCACAAATGAGATATCAACAAAGACCAAGCCAGGAAGAGGTTCACCTGTAAGTGTTTCAAAAGGGGGATAGAGAGAGAGAGAGAAGGGGGGAGTTAATTAATACATCACAAGAAGAGCTACGGTAAAATTGAAAATTTGAAATCAGCAACTACATGCTATCTACCCTGGTGTAAAGATAAAGAAAAAGAAATAAGTTAAAAAATGAAACAAAAATGATTAAACTTCACACTGAATGGAAATGAGAACTTGGGTGCCATATGAACTGAGTGTCCCTACCCGTTGTTGTGCAAGCAAGTCCAATTCAAGAACCTCATAAGGTGCTCTTTCAAGCATCCAAGATATTTCTTCTTTCAAGTGAACTTTCTCCTCTGACATGTCAAGGGGACTTGAATCCTGGTCACAGGCAGCATGACTGTCTGAGTTACAAGCATCATCTTCAAGAATAGCTGTACTTGAGACAGGGTCAGTTGAAAGAACTAAATAGGCAGCAAACTGCAACAAGGGGATTGGCTTGGAAGAAAAGAGCACAGCATACAAAGAACTAATAGATCCTTTGCCTAGTCCCCAAAATTCAACTGATTTCACTGCTCTATCTCTCACTGGTGATGAGGAATTAACAACACCAGAAGCAACCAATTCCCAAAAGTATGTGTATTCAAGCCGCAATGATGCTATAACTGATGCAGCTTCTTTGGAATGTGAATTTGCAATGGCCTCAGAAATGCCAGTACAAAAAAATAACCGAAGGATACCCTCTAAAATCCGATCTTTAACAGAATCCAATTTGTCTCTTGTTACTGTATTTAAATTATCTACCTCTTCAGTTTGTTTATGTTTAAAATGCCTAAGGAAAAGCAAAAATGACAATAGGGCATTTTCAGCAATCTTGACAGAGAAAGAATCTGAAGCCAAAACAATTTTCTCAATTTTCTTGCAGAATTCTTTTAAATTATCAGATGAACTATCAGTGATAGCATCCTTCACATTTTCAGCAGCATCCTCCATCATAACAACAACACATTGAATCCAGCCCCTTAGGTTCGACAACAGGAAGTCCCAATCTTCTTCATTAAATTCTTCCCAGCAGTAACCAACTGAAACATTAATGAGCCTTGACAGCAGCATCTGCACTACTGGAAGCTGATTGACCATTGCTACTCCCCGGGCAGCATGCCTCTGTTTCTGGAACAAGTCATATAAAAGTTTCCTTTCATCAGCACTGATAATTCTCCCTGGCCTCAATGTTTTTGGACCTCCTAATGCACTGAAAGGATAACAGGCAATAACCAAATGAAGCCAATCTTCTGCATCTACAGAGTCACAACCACTAGTTTCAGTAACCACCATTACAAAGTGAAGTTGCACTAAAACAAAATGACACAAATGAAGCTAACCAACCCAGAATGCCTATACACACACTACTGCATGTGCATTCAAGTACACAAAAGACACACTATAGGCTTAAAATCTTATTCATACCCATGCAACAGTTACACTGTGTTACAATGATTTGTGAAGTTTTGGTTTGAAGAATGGGGAATCTACCTTGTCCTGTTTGCCATGTGATCAAAGGTGGAAGCCTTAGAGCCCTCTCCAGCCAGTTTTTCATAGTATCCTGCAGATATAGTCCTTCCGAAGAACAATGTTGAGGATCTCTACCAGGTTCTGCATATCCAGATAATGGCTGTAGAACTATACTCATAAGTGAAGGAAGAATCTTTAGACAATTTGTATTTACTGCTTCACCAATAAAAAGTTTATTCACAAGGAGTTCAATGAGACTCATAGCCTTCTCTGCCCCCCATATCTTCTCTTTAAGAATAGTAGATAAAAAGGAAACAAGTGCTCTTAGGAATGGTTCTTCAATACTTTCCAACGTGTCATCTGGGACTGGCCACATACTGATCGTACTCTTTCCATTATTGCCTCCATGAACAAGAGCACCATCAAACAGCATGCTTAAGATGTTATCAAACAAGCTTTCATCCAGCAAATTACTTCTCTTGGCATATGCACACAATAAAGGTAAAAAAGAAGCTCTGGCAGTGCCTCCTGGCCATTTCCATGTGCACAAAATTTCAGTAGCTACCCATGCACGGGATGTAACCCCTTGATTTGTTTCAAGCATATTAGGCAGAATGTGCACAGCAGAACCGCCAATGACTCTATCAATCCCAATCTTTGATATCAACTGATCAATCAGAGCTACATACCTGTGGTGTCCCAAGGTCTGCAGTGATATAATAAAGTTGTGAATAGACAGCATGTCATACTCTCCACATTTCTTTATCATAGACTGGTAGCATAGCAGATAGCACATAACTTTTCAACATAATTTACTTATCAAGACTATAATCCATAAATCAAGGCCCTTTTTAAGGGGGGAGGGGGTCGAGGAGGAGAGCTTTCACACGAGTGGTCATATTATATATAACAGCCAAATAATAAAATACGAAATAGCACATAAAGGAGAACAGCACAAAAGGTTGTGGAATAGTTTTCAAAATCAACTTTCAGATTTGTCGCATTAAAATGTGATAACTGACAAGAAAGAAAGTAGTAGCCTTAAATCATTAGGTTCCAGTAATCAATTATAGTAGGAGGAAGTATCACTTTCTAGAGCTAGCTGATGTTGGTGAGACAGTGATCTAATAACAAGAACTTCCATCACATAAGCAGAAAGAACCAAGTTCAAATTCCTTCTCCTCAAATGAACATCTGAGAGTAATTTATAGCATTTTTTACCATTTTTTGTAGAACTTTGCAAAGTCAATTTCCTAGTTTCTAAGCCAAGGAAAATAAACAATACTATATTGTTTCATTACAACAATTAAAGATATATAAAATCACATTTACAGATGTTAATTGAAACAAACATTCAAATACATCAATACCTTTGTTGAGCAGAAATTTGGAACAACAAAGACAGGCCAAGTTTCATCCTTGGTCAACAGTTGACATAGCAGGTTTTCTTCCTCAATTTCATCCACACAGACACATTTGAGAACTTCAAGCAACCACGTGCAGCATAATGATGCAATTTCATCAGTTAAAAGTTTGTCTTCACTAAATATAGCGGACCTTACCATCTGAATCAATAGACTCTCCAATTTCTTACGGTCATTGAAATAGAGGTTCTTCCAGAATTGAGCATTTATCTTGTGATGGAAAGCATACACAGATTCACTAAATGTGAACCTGGCTCTGAGTTTGCTTTTTAACTCATCATCAAGAGAATCATCCAGAACCTTCGCTAAACTACACTCCCAAATGACGACAAAAATTGAAGCTAAAATTCCTGATACTATCCCACTTTCCTTATCAAGTGTCTTCAAGCAAAAGATGGAACCATCAAGTACATCAAGAGCAAACTCTGCCATCCCAACAATGTTGGCAGAAGTATCAAATTCTACACCAATATTTGCATCATCGCTTAACATAGAAGCTGCATTTTGAACCCAAGAAAAAGATGAACCCTTAAGAAAACTGAGTAGCTTCCTGAAAATATCCTCAAAGATAAGGATCAAAGCCTTTCTGGAAATAAAAGAAGTAGAATGGCCTTCTGTTGACCCGCCAAGAACAGAGCTGCAGTTAAAAGGGACAGAAACAATGAAAATTCAAATCAACAATCATATTCTTCTCTGGAGCAAAATAAAATTGAATAGCATTTGACGAGAAACAGTGGCTCATAAACCATTCCCCTTCTAGTTTTAGATGCATAGAACCAACTGCACTTTCCAGCAAATGATTACTGACAACAGAAAATATCCACTTTCCTATATCTATTGTAGAATTGAAAGATGTTAAAAAGAGCAAAAGGATTGTTCGAAAAGTTTCTCAAATAAAATTGCCACAGTAGGCCTGTAAGTAAGCAGAGATTAATCTACCAATATGCAACCAGAAGTGAACTTACATTAAAATTTTCAATTGACCAATGAATAGAGAGAAATGAAAAAGGAAAATTAGTCAACGAACACTATAACATGAGGGCCCAAGTCAGACCATTCTTTTAAGTATGATACTAGCAAATTGCAAAGAAGAATATAATCATATATCAGAATTTTCTAAAAAAGGTAAAGATTGCTGTCGTTAATTCATTTAAATATCAGAAATGTGCACATAATTCCGGAAATCTATGAATTAGCATAGCATACCACAGAAACTGCACGTGGGAAGAGCTGAAAGGAGGTGGGGCATGGGAAATGGCAATGGCAGCTGATTCCAGAAGCTCAAGGTGCCAATGGGCCACATCTGTTCCCTGTCTATTCTTGGAATTTTCACCCAGCTTCCTCTTTGTAATCTCAACTCTTGCTTTTCTTAGGAGCAGGGCCAACAGTGCTGCATGATCAGTGTCTAGCAACCCTGATGAGCATCCAGAATTCACATGGCCAATTGCATAATTTACAACAAAAGACCACTGTTCTGAGAAATGTTCACCATCCAGCAGAGCCAGCAACAAATCTAAAAGAGCTTCAGTTGAGCCATTCTTTTCCTTTAGACACCAAGGAACAAAAATCTCCTTGAAGATTTGCATAAAGTTCTCAGCTGCCAATTCACTAATCCCATCAACTGAAAGCTGAGTAGAAAAGTGCCCTTTGTTATGGATGAAAACCTCTTGGACTATCTTATGTGGTCCAAATACAGAAACTGCAACTAATAGAAGTCTAACAGCGTCTGGAGAATCCTGCTATCAAGAAAACAGAGCATGTCAGAAAATACACATAGAGAACTCACCTCTGTTTTTAATAAAGAAGAGAAACACTTAAAACTTTGAGGCTATAAAATTCTAATATAGCGAATCTAACAATATCAAGAGCTTATACATATGTAGCCCCAACATTGTACACGCCAAAACCGATTAATCCTAGTTTTTCCAACATTAATTTTCCTTCTTCATTGACATCAACTTTTTAACCCTTCATGTTGAAGCCTCACATCAAATCCAGGGTCCAGGTCTTAATTCTCTGTTACTTTCTATTGTTTCTTGTTCTGCAATATAGACGCAGCAGATAGGCTCTTGCATGTACATCTATAATTATTTTAACTGTACAAAAATTTTTAGATGTAAATACCCAAAACATACAATAATTGTATCAGAATCAATGTAGATCACACAAAAGCCTCAGAAAGGTGTGTAGATGTAATTACTTACAGAAGATTTTATTAACGAGAAAGATTTTGCCAGCATTGGTCCAACGAGGTGGACCAAGGGCCAAGTTTCACCTTTCAGCACTGCATGTCGCTCCAGCAATACAATGAATGAACTGATTTGTTCAACTCGCCCTATATTACTAGCTTGCTGAAGAGACTTGATGCAATTTTCCTCAAATTCCACTATGAAAGGAGATAGGAGATTGCACTCCAATGTATAAATGCCCGAAAGGATCTCAATTATACTTTTCCCTAACTCCTGCAAATAGGACACTGGATAATTTGTATTCAGCGAATTTACTGTCTTCTTATCTAGAGAAATACTGTCCTCAGATGGATCTGCTGGCTTTTGAGAGGAGACTCCATCATTACCCTTTGAGCTGCCAGATGTCAAGTAATCTTTCCATAAAAGCTTCACAAGGACATTGTCAACAAGAGAGCGTCGAAAACAGCCGATTGAATCCACTCCATCAATATATCTGACACAAGCAGCGAACATATTGGCTACAGAAAGAAACATAACTGATGCTAGCAGCAAAAGCATCATGCATTGGTTCAATGACAAAGGATCTCAGTAGTGAGATTTAATTTTGGCATTGGGGATGCTTTCAATGTCCGAGATGCATTACAAATATATTTATCTACTAGGATTAAAGATTTAGCAAGCCACTGCTTTAGATCAAGCTTACTGTTTATTCTTAAAAGTACTTGGTACTGTTTGCAACACAGCAATAGCTATCTTCAGTCCAAAGTCATATGGGAAATACAGACTTTATTTGGGCTTTGGTCCACTATCTATGCACTTTTGGTAATCAACATATGGGAAATTTAGGAAGTCTGCTTAAATTTATAGACTGTTTTTTGTTCCAAGGATGATGAATAACGAGTTATTCAGCAAAGAGCTTTCTTGTGGTGGTAATGCCATGAAAGCCTAGGTGTGATGTCTGCACTGAGTTCTTCTCGTACAATTCTAAATTTCTAATTCTCTTTCTTGATAGGGAATTTTGCTAAGAGGAAAAGGTAAGAAGGGTATATAATATAATTAATCTTCCAAAAACATCCAACACCCACATCTTGTGCTTCTCCAATTTTCAGGCTTTTGAAGGTTTCTTTATTATATTAAAGGTTAAATGACTCTGTATTCTAATTGGGTACCTAAAGTTTCACTGCATATTTTTAAAAAAAAAAAAAAACTGTCAGCTAGGCATGCAACAGTCAAACTTTTCTAAGAAAATTATCAATAGACTTGACTTTTTGCCCTTAGGTGCAATTATAAGCACAATTGGCAGAATCTGAATAGGAGAAGCCAAAAATAAGCAGGATTAGTATAAAGCAGAATCCGCAAAGTTTGAAATAAGCAATAACTTGTGAGGGAAAATAAATATTTTTAGTATTACTTTTTTCTAAGGAATCCATGTGTATTAAATTACATGCCCATGACAGCTAGTATTAAATTAAAAACAATAAAACTATAAATAATTGATTAAATATATTTAAAGTTTTGGTAACCAACTGACATTCAACTTTATCTACTTTCTATAAAGTCACATTCCCCTTTTAGCTACTATCTCCCTAATCTAATATTCCCCCTTTTTTTGGGTAAAAATATTTTGTAATTGATCAATTTTTTTCATTTAGCCCTGCCTCTCTTCTTCTTTCTGTATGCGTGCATTTCTAAACATACTAACAAAGGATGCAAAAGCCACTTTTTAGTCCCTCATCCCCCAGGCATTCCACAGGAACACCATCAATTTTTTTTTTTTTTTTTTGGAGGGGTGAGGAGGGAGGAAAAGACACAAACATGAAGCAACTAAAAGTAAATGAAATAAAAAATTTAAAGAATGCATACCTTGGAGCATTTTTCAGTGACCAAAGGAAACATTCTCTGAATGCCTGAAAAAATGCTACTCTATCTGCCAATTGGGAAGGATTCCTTCCTTCCCACAAGTGCTTGAAAAAGTCGAGAAAAAATTTATCCCCTCCTATAGCTTTAGAAGGCATAATGTCTAAGAATAAAATTAAAGCCGGATATGAGACCTGCTGGGAACCAAAGCATCCATTCCTGAGAAAATGCCATAAAGGATTCAGTATGGTTTTCTGAACATTCAAGGAAGTCCAACCATCTGGAAATTTTTTTGAGAAAAGCAATACTACATCCCACATTGAAGGATGACAAGCAGGATCCTTCTCATTGAAGGCACCAAGAATTGCACCAGCAAGAACCTTAATATTTCCTTCATTAAAAACCTGGGGCATATTTTTAATCAAGCTCTTTAATACATTATAGGTAGCTGATCGTATAGCAGGCTTTGGGGACTTCAGAAAGTCCATAAGGTGTTTATGGTCTTTTAGCAACTTTTCAGAAAAAGATACAGCAGCCACCCTAGCCTTTGAAGCATGTTTAGGTTCTGTAGTTATGTTCTCAAAACCAGGCCGCTCTTGCTGCATGCAAATTAAGATATCTAGAAGTGTAGCTAAAGCTAACAACGATGATGATATCACCTGTAATACCAAAACATAAAAATTACTTTCAGCAGAAAAAGTATATGACCAAAAAATGGATTAAAGAAAATATTACGATAAAAAAAAATGTAGATAAATACATAAGTACATAACCTATACTCTGGGCATCAAGCAGGTTAATAAAAATCCCTACCTGATTTATAAATACAAAAAATTGAACAATAGATTAGAGACAACCATAGGTGAGGGAGTTCAATGTAAATCAAAGTCCAGTGAACAATAATTCCCTGTGGACCGTGGCCCCTCAGGGCTAACTATTTTTCACATTTCTACAATCTTGTATCTATCCAATCAAACCATGCAGAAAACTAGTTAAAAGGTTTCTACCACCATTAAAATATACATACATACATACATACATACATACATACATACATATATATATATATATATATATATCATCAAGAAAATGATGAATACAATTTTTGATATCTGAATAGAAGAGGATTTCCGACCAAGTCCACCATATGGAAAATATTCTTCAATTGAGTAAAATTCTGACTAGCAGTGGGAATGAGAAGTTCAATTTACAAGTATACTATAGTGATTCCCTTATACCTGCTGGTACATCTCTTCCAGTTCATCCAAAGCTACAGCTTTATCAGACAAGTTTTGTGGTGTGAGCTTTAAATTTTCTTCCAGATACGTTAATATTTCTGTTGTACATAAAATCAATGCATCTAGTCTCTTCTCCTGTGCTGGAAAGGCTGCCTGGAATTCACATTTGAAGAAAAGATTATATTACATTTGGAAGTCACATGTATCGCAACCTTGGCAAGAAGATTATTATAAACAAGACAGAAGATTATATGGCAGGAAAATATACCTAGGCAATCCATGCACACTTAAAAGACCGCATGATACTGCATTTCACATGCAATTGAAGAAACATCCGTAGGACATCCACATCAGGCACTCCCCCAGACATTTGCATTTAAATTAACAAGCATTTAAATTAACAACATT
This sequence comes from Sindora glabra, assembly GCA_020226215.1. Taxonomy (NCBI): domain Eukaryota; kingdom Viridiplantae; phylum Streptophyta; class Magnoliopsida; order Fabales; family Fabaceae; genus Sindora; species Sindora glabra. Next base: position 82,804,711 of record CM035227.1, read on the forward strand.
AGGAACTAAATGGCCAACTTTATCTAATGGAATAAGGCTTAGTTAATTAGGTAGTTATCCTTTGAAAATAATACTACATATTCAATTTATTCAAGTATAAAAATACATTTTAATGTTTCCATACAAGTATAATGATGTATTGTTTCACCTTTTACTTCAGTCCAGATAAACCCAAAATTAAAATCTCAAATATAGGCAGTTAGCATAGCAGTCCATATGAGAAATCCAAACAGTAAACCTGCTTCAGAATCATCACATACCCCAATCCTAATTGTGCCATTTCTATTCCCAAATATATAGGTTCTGGCATAAAAAAATACAGGTTTCTGATTTCCAGCAGCATGTTATATTTTGGATGGGATTTAACAGTACAACTGCAGAATTTTGCATCTGTTTTTAACTGTGCAAGTATAAATCAGGATCAACATTTGGAAAATGCATTTGAGATTCCAAGGAAAACTTTTTTGGCATGCCATATTGCACATGAATTCAATGCATACTAATTGAAGACTATTTACAGGTGACATCACAAACAAACCATCAGCAATAGCTTTTATTCATAAAAGCAGACTTAGGATCACTGCCCTACTTGGTTTTTGTCCTGTTTGAATTGAATATCTCCAACATAATGCAAATCAGAGAATATTTACTTGGAAAATACAAAGGATAATATCCCAACAATAGTAATATTCAGACAGAGCACCCCTGTCCTGACCTCACAAATATGTATGATATCTCTGTGTTTTTCAGAGAAAGGATTGACTGCATATAGGACCAGTATCATGCCTGAAGTATATAACAAGGCAGCCCAAGGCAGACCCAAAATGCCGCTAATGAAAGTCATTTACAAAACCAGTTACTCAGCAAGATTAGCAAATTTCCCACTTAAAAGCCAGGCAGGATAAAACACTGCTATTCAAGAATTCTTTTCATATAAACATACAATGATAAACCATGGATCTCCTCCCCAGGTGACTGATTCTTTCTATTTGCAGAACATAATAAAAACCTATGAATGGATTTGAATCCTCCCCAGTGACTTGAGGGCAAGTGACAGAGAGAAAGAACAAAAACAAGTTGATCCACAGTGTCACATCCTGCAGGACCGATGTGTTTGTTCCTTTACCTTTATTTATCCCTTTCTAGATGGACAAGATCTAAACAACTATTCATGAAGCAAGTATAAATAAATTCAAACACACTTTAAGCTCGCAAAATCCATTGCCAAAGACTGAAAGGACCATACAAAATTTCTCTAAGATATAACATGATAGCAAACCTGTAAGGACCTCTTGGCAGCCTGGGAAACTTCAGAAACTGGATCAAATTGAGAAAACCACCATGGTCCCATCAATGTCTTCAAATGCGGAGCTAAGTCTCTCCTGAAAGGGGTGTCAAGAGGTCAACTATAAATAAGTAATTGGAATAGACAGGGATAAAATAGAGTGGCCCGCTCATATTCATCAAGGATATAGCAAAGACTAAGTATGTGAAATATGTTGACACCAGCAGATTCTTAAAGTGTCAGATCACAGATTGAGAAACGATATGAGTAACAGCCATATAATTTCATTCTAATCATTCATAAGGGATAGGAAGAAGGTGCAATGCAGTTCTCCATTCAAAAACAGACAGCCTTTTCATGTGGATATAACAATCAAATCTACCAAAATATTACTATTAAATTTCAGAACATACTCTTGGCTTGACATTACAGGTTTATCCATAAGCTATTGGAATCAAGAATATGCAAAATTGGACAAATGAAACAGCTGTCTTAATAAAAAATTGTAGTCTTGTACATTGAGAATGAAAACGTCACATCACCAAATGAAGCATGGTGTTATAATAAATTGTACACAAGCAACAGCAAGAACTATATGTAAATTTCAAGGAGTATGAGCTCAAACCCGATAGAAGTAACGAGATTGGTCATGGTATCATGAGTGGCCCGCCGAACATCCCTATTGTAGTCCAACAACAACCTCTTGTATTCAAAAGCCTACACAAGAAAGATTCATACGGTCAACTAAATCGAAGTACCACCTGAGCTAGACACAACCGACTATAATTTACTAGAAAACTCAAATAAGAGAGCACAGATGCCGCATTGATAATGCAATCTTCAAATAGCAACTCACATATTGATGAATCTTCATTAACAAGAAACAGAGTGGAAATAAAACCATAATTTTTAAGAGAAAAAATTTGAAAGATAATTGATCAGGACATGTTTATGCATGCAATAAGAGGAAGACAGTTCTTTAATTCTATAACAAATTTATTAAATATAAGCCAATATAGTATGTTCCTTTTTCATTGTAAAAAAATATATGTCCTTCACATGGAGGAAAAAAGGCCAGTAAATGGAGTGGAGTTACGAAATTAAAAACTATAGAAAAATAACTGTTATATGTGGGGGGGGGGGGAAGACCATACCCATTGGGGAACAATTAGAACATTGTCCTTTGCAGACCTTTGCTTAATCACTGAAGACAAAGAAGCCAGTGCCTTAAGCTGCTTGAAAAGAGGAAGGAATCCAATGAGATCACAATATATATTAATTACAAATTCAATCATATCAGAAATCTGTAATACTGCAAAATAATACCAATGCAAAGAGTCTTCATATCAATTTAGACAACCATGATCAAAAACTACTAGAACCAACCTAGGAATATGTTAGCTTAAAGAATGATGACATACTAGCAGAGACGAGTGCATAAATGACCACATTGACCACAAAAAAGAATAATGGAGCTAAAGTGCATAAAATTAATTTTAAAATAGAAGCATTTCTAAGTGAAGAAAAGACAAAACAGAACAGAAGATTCAAAATATAGTTCGATTAAAAAAAAAAATTGCAATTCAGTAACTCCATTTTTCTTCTCAATCAACCTCTGTTAAGATGACAAGAGTAATAGTACAAAAGCAGAGGTAAAGATATTCCCTACAATAAAAAAGCAGAAAACTCAATAGAAAAGGTAAGAGACAACAATTTAATAATGCTACTATTCTTCACAATCAACTTCTGTCAAGGACACACCAACAGACCAACAAGCACCGAAATAAATAAATAAATAAATAAAATCCTTATGTGTTCTCGCATTACAGAAACAAGCTTAAAAAAAAAAAATTGATGAAGGACCATGTCTCCATGGCAACATTTTTTGAACAATTAGAAAAGGGACACAAGCATTGATTTGAACTTGCTTGATCCCGGCAACCTTTTTGGACCCTTAATTAGAAGTTTAAAAGGTACTTCAGTAATTTTAATTTTGTACGCATTTTATTCTTTTGTAGTATTTTATTAATTTCTATATTTTCTGGCCAAGAGTTAAAATGAACTTGCGTTTATTCACTCAGGCTTTAATATTCTATTACAAAGTATATTTACTCGAGATAATTGTCAGAAAGTTTGTTCCTTATTCTACGGTAATAAGCTAATAGCGTCTTCTAAACAGTTGTAAGGCTTTCTTTTGATTCAATTCTGTTTATAAGATTAATCAGCAATACGCTTGGTTTTTGGTTGTGTGATGCAATCAATATCTAGAAGGGACGCCATGACTCCCAACTTTACTCCTTTTTCTTCTAAATTTCTATTCCATTTCTTCAGTGTTTTAAAATTGCAGACCTAAATCTGTCCAAAAAACGCATCAAACTTAAATTCTTCACTCTCAGAATCCATTCAAAGCACCCAAGCAGCCCCTAAATCAGCCTCGAACTCCATGCTATTTTTCAGTCTACCTTTGGGCATATTTATACAGACCATAGACCCTCAATTCCCAACCTTCCTAATTCCTATCCCTTGGTTCATCCTTTGAACCCTAAATTCACAGGCAACTTAAAATTGTACCCTAGCTATTATTTAAAAAAAAAAAAAAACTAAACTAAATATTGTATTCAAGTAGAGTATTATAGAAATATCCAAGGTACATATCATAAAATATATAGTGATCAGTCAACTGATGTAACTATTACCAGAAGAAATGTTAAAGCAACTACAACTTATAATTATTCTTGAAATTAATAGAAGCAGAACTCAAGAGAATATAGAAAAGCTACATCCAAAGAATTGCAGCAGAGTGAATAAAGGAATTGGAAACTAAACATAAATCTACAAAAACAAAAAACCACACCGAGTCATGTTGAAAGTTTCTCTCCTTCTTTATAGATACAGAAAGTCCACCTCTTTATATACACAAAAAGAATTTGAAGGATCAAGAATGGTCCCTATGTACGAAAGTAGAGTCAAAGATGCCCATCAGTTTCAAGCCCAGCCCAGCCATACCAGATAGCCTGCGACCCATTAAGAAAACATGGCCAGACCTCAAAATCCACTAGAACTGCAGTTGGCAATGGATCTGGTTGCATTTTGTCATAAAAATGCCCAAATTTGCATTAAGTATTCTTGAACCTGAGATTTAGTTAGGAGACTCAATAAGCAACCACCAATCCAGTAGGTCTTCTTGCTAATAGTGTCTTATAATTTTATAGTTGAACTGGACTGACCATGCCTGGTGATCCAATGAACAAGCCAGGTTTTAAAACACTGAAGGCACTGCATTAATAGCATGTTTTGATACCTGAGAAACATAGACTTGTGGGGTGCTAAATATATGTTAGGCCAAGCACTTGTGCAAAGACTAGGAGAGCATTTAGCCAAAAATGCTATAAAGTGTGACATACTTATGCTTCCTGTAGAGGATGCAAAGTATCAAAGGTGCTTGGTTACTTTTTGTAATTTGTTTAGCTTAAAAAATTAATAGCATTCATTATCATTTTTATGTCATTAGCTTTGGATGTTGTCACACTCACTTCAGGAAACTATATTTTAATCCTAGGGTTTTCTGCAGTCCCTAGTTAAGATCTGTCTTTCAGCTAGGGTTACGTGATTCAGATGTCTTATATTGACATAATGATTTATTGATTGCCTAACTCATCCCAAAGAGCTGGATAGATATCCTAACTTTAAGTCACAGAGCACCAAGACTCATCTGCCATAAAACCGGACATGATCCATGCTTAACATTATTTTGAAAAACAACCATCAAAATAAACTTGATCTGAACCTAGACACAGACAAGGAAACCAAGTAGCCTAAGAGCAAGCTATGAAGCACAAACTGAAATTAAACAGTAGGTTCTGAGCAATTGGAGCATCAATAGTGTTGATTTTTGTTCCCACAGATGGTAATAGTAAAGTAATGGAAAATTACCTTGGTGGTGGGATCCTTCCGTGCTAGCCTCTTCAAGTGCACTGCCATTTCACTATCTACATCCTGGGTGCACAGAAAAGACAAAAACATGAAGCATGTAGTAAGTCCTTGACCGTGAATATATTGATTGTATTAAATATGATACCCACAGTACTACTCATAGTTTATATCAAATTAACTGTCAATCAACTAAAATTCTAGCTTCGTACTTCCAAAAAAAGTTCTCAATTCTCCCAGTTCTTATTTCAGAATATGGATTTGAAACTACATTTGCCCGCAAAATCAGTTTAGGAACGAGAATAAATGACGAGGGACAAGAAACGATTACAAAGAAAGTCTTAGAATTCAATAAACATACAGCAAAAGGCGTTGATTCGTCATTTGAGAGTGAAGAATCAAGGCGAGAACTCCCAACATAACCGCCAAATCCCACGGTGGCAGCAGAATCGGACGGCAAGAGAGACGCCGCTAGACTGTAGGGAAAAAAAAAGCACAGAAGTAAAGAAGATAGAAACTACATACAGTAGAATTTGCAGAATCGAAAAGTTGACATTGATGAGCTGAGAACTCACCTACTGCTCGAAGGACGAGCCTTGCTTCTAGCTGCTTCTCCTTTCTGCCGTCCCATCCTCTTTTACAGAAGAAACGACGCCGTCCCACAACCGGAGGGATTTAGGGATTTTTCCGTCTCCAGAGAACTTGCTGACCAGAGCTTTGGCTGAACCCTTGTCCTCTTCGTCGACAGAACGACACCGTCTGTTACAGCTTGGAAGTTGAAAGCCGCTGCAGGTGGTCGCCGCCGATCACCTTCTGTAGTCTGAGAACGTCGTGCCGCCAATACCATGAGCCAGTATTATGGCAATTGTACCCACATCCGGCCGCGACAAACCAGTTTGGTCTGGAAACCTTTTTGTTGGGCTGGGCCGCTGTGGGACGCGGTCTTTTCGTTGAATTACATTTTCTTTTCGAATCTCAAAAGAAATAAATTGAAGTTAAAAATTATTAAACAATAAAAATATTTAACTTTTCAAAAGAATAAGCTCTCTGCAGCATTGGATTTAGTTAAAGTATATTTTAAAGAATAAGGTAGATGATCAAGAAAATTAAGAAATAATATAATTATAAATTAAAAAATTATTTTTTATGACTTATTATTTATTAAATTTTCAGTCTTTAATTTTTTTTAATCAATGGTTGTGATAGTATATATAATACTGTTATTAGTGATAATGCTATTACAAATACTCCCTAGTCCCTACTAATTTGTAAGCTCATGCCATGCATGGTTTACAAATTTACTCTCATTTAAATTAAAATTATATTAATAAAATACATTTCATATGAGTTTCGTGTTACAAAATGTGTTATAAAAATATCAAAATTTATTTTATTGTGTTTATTTTATTGTCATACATATACGTTTATAAATAATTTTTTATTTATACATTACTTTATATTAAATAAAATTCCATATAATTAATTCATTTGTCATTAAGTATATCTTTTTTTATAGAGTTATCATTTTAAATTTATAACTAAATGAAAATTTTGTATAACATATAGGTAAGAGAAATTAAATAATATAAAAATTTATGCAATTTATTTTATCCCTTAGCTATCATTTGTGATAAAGAACTTTCCTCCAATGAATATAGAAAGGTAACATATAATATTGATATATATATATATATATATATGTATGAGAATGATGCATAATTATTTTCATATCGGAAGAGTAGCGACTGATCTACCTCATGGCTGGATAGATAAATGTTTTGATTTCTGCGATTAAGTTTCCAATCAAAATACTGTCTATCCAGGTTTTTTTCATATCTATAATACCATCTTCCCCTACATAATTCTTGATAGGGATATCATCTTCCATATTATCAATTTCTACTTTTTCAAACAGGAATCCAAGATTCTTCTTGTTCCTATATAATTTTTATCTATGTGAATACGAATCTATCTTTCTTTTTCTCCGTATATATATATATATATATATATCAATATTATATGTTACCTTTCTATATTCATTGGAGGAAAGTATACACACTAATATGAATTCCTACTTTATAAAATATATATATATGATAGCATATTACAAAATCATATTTAATAAAATAAATATTTAAACTTAAAAATTATTTTTATAAGATTTGATTGAAAAATCAAAATTTAAACTCATATAAAACCTGTACACATTTTTTTATGTTCCTAAAATTGAACAATTAAAAATTGTAAATATAATATTTGCTCATGAACTTTTTTAATAACTATATAATTAAGTATGATTTACATTTATATTCAAGTATAAGATTAACATAGGTATTACATTTTACATAATAAAAATTTAAAAAGGAAGTTATGTGCATGATTGTATTCTAATTACCTATATTTGTTCCTAAAAGCAAAACTTTTTGTGGGAAAAATATTAATGAAAGAAAGGGAAACTACATTTTAACTATGAAGCATAAAAAGTAAATTCTCTTGTAGACGTTTTACTTTGAAATTTCTATGAGAAGCTTTACACATGAAACTTCAAAGAAACGAAATTACATTTGATTTTTTTATATCCAAAAAATATTTTTAAAAATTTGAAATTTGATCTTAATTCTAGAAGAGCTTTGTTAAAAGAATGAAATTCGATTTATTTTGTAAGACATTTTAATTGAACATAAAATTAAGCTTTATGTACTAAAGCTTTGATAAATTATTAATTGATCACAGTATATTTAATTTGAAATATATTATTTAAAAATTGATATAAAAATATTGATAAAGATAGAGAAATAAAAATATAATTTTAATTTTCAAATTTTTTTAATAATAAAAATATAATTAATAAATTAATTCAATTTTTAACTTATTTCAAATAATTTTATAATTAAAAAATGTGATGTTATATCTAAGCTGTCTAGTAATATCAACATTTGAGTTATAAATAATAGTATAAACATATGAAAATGATGTAATTTAACAGATAAAATAAAGAAAAATAATGTGTGAAATAATTTTAATTTTAGTTTTAAAATTTTCTATTAAAAATTAGTCAATTAATTAATATTATTAATGCCTTTTATATTAAGCTTTAAATTATTTGAAATATATTTTAATAAAATAAAGAATATCGTGTAATATTTATATTATTTAATGATATTAACTTCTAAGATTTAAACATTATATGTGAATATAAAAAATAAAAATAAGTAATAAAGAAAATAAAAAGAAAAGAAATTGGAATTAAGATTCTCTAAAGTATGAAATATGCTTCATTAGAAAAAAAGAAATCACGACTCTTGTTAAGAAAATTAAAAGAGTGAATAATTGTAAATTTGAATTCTATTTATTTTTATTATTATTATTATTATTATTATTATTATTATTTATCAAATTTTGGGCTCATTAATTTTATCATTAAAGATCATAATATTTCACTTTACATTAATTACTAAAAAATATTTCAAAAAAGAAGATATTGTGAATTAATTCAATTAAATAAAAATTATAAGTTATTTAAAACATTTTATATAAAAATATATTTTATGGTATTTAAACTATTCTATGTATTTGAATCGTAAATAATAAAAGTAAAAAAAAAAGCATGCAATGGGATCCATAAAGGGAATAGAAAAAATGTGTTAGCCAGAAAACTTTAAAAATATTCAATTGATATAATTTAGTTTTATATATTTTTAATTAGAAAATAGAATAAGCAATTAATTAATTCAATGAATCTTTCTATATCAAAGTCTTAACTTATTTGAAGAATTATATAATAAAAATAAAATATATCATGTAACATATATTATACTTAATGATATTATGTTTAAGCTTTAAGCATGTATAGTAAATTTGTTCAATTAATAAAAAATATTTAAAATATTATTTATAATAAAAATATTTTGTTCTATTTATATTATTCATTTCTATTTAAACTATAAGGAATGGATTTAAAAAAAATTCAATGGAGCTTATAAAAGGAAGGATTTGATGCATGTTCAATTTGAAATATAGCCCATAAAATTTTATATCCAAAAAATTAAAAAATTTAAATAAATTTTTTATTTTAAAACATTTTTATTAATATTAGAATATGTAATTAATTTATTCAGTTGATGCTTTTTACATTAAAATTTTAACTTATTGACATTATTTTTAATAAAAATATATCTTTTTATAGTTATAATACTTTGTGATATTTTCATTTTTGAGATTAAAAAATAGAAGTAAATATGAAAGACAAAAAAATGACTAAATAAAAAAGAAGAGAAAAAGTACATTAGTTGTAAAGTAATAAGTATTAAAATTATAATTTTGTAATCAACTAAAATATAACCTTTGACATATTTATAATATTTTTATGATAAAAATAAAACATATTATTCTACATGCATACTATTTAATAACGTACAAGCCGTAAAAATTAGGAATGATTAGAGAAAAAATAATAAATTAGATAAGAGGAAAAAAATGCATAACCCATGTAAAGTTTTGACAAAATCGTAATTATTGAAATATACAACTTACAAATTAATATGAAAAAATATTAAAAAATTAAGCAAATAATTTTAATTTTAATTTTTAAATATTTTTATTAGATAATAAAATATGTAATTCATTCATTTAATTAATATTTTCAATTAATTTTAATTTATTCAAAAAATTTATAATAAAAATAAAATATACCTTATTATATTTATATTATTTTGTAATATTAGTGTTTGAACTATAAATAATGTAAGTAAACATGAACAAAAAAAAGTTAAAAATGTGCATTACAGTAAATAAAATAAATGAAATAATGGATTAATGGCAAAATAATAAGAGTTAAACACAAAGTTAATTGATTTAATTTAATTAAATCATCAAAATTTTTAATATATTTTTATAACAAAAATATGTATTTTATTATATCTATACAACATGGTTATATTTTGACAAAAGACAATTTAAATTGAAGATTAAAAGCAGTGACCTAGGATAAAAGTAAAAAAATAAAAAATAAAAAATTAATTATATTATTAATATTGATTATTATTAATTTGTTTATTAATATTTATTATTAGTAATAATGAATTTGAAATAACAAAATACAAAACAAAAAGAAGTTATAGTAAAGGCATAATTGAAAAGAGGAATTAAAGAGGCATTTTGATGGAATAAAATTTTACCAAAAGGTGACATTTGGCTAAAACAAGAAAAAAGTGAAGTTGTGCCAAAAAGCCCTTCAATTAATAGTTAGGTAGATATACTAAGTAAATAATAATAAAATTAAAATAATTAAATAAATTTTATTTTATTTTTTCAATATTTTTATTAAAAATATAATATATATATATATATATATAATAGTATAATAATTAATTAATGCGCGACAAGGAATTTTAGAAAAGGGCAACAAAAATTGATGTAAAATGAAGTCATGATAAGGATGTAACGAGAAAGAAGAAAGAATGATTTGGGAGGGAAAATTTTTCCTAAGGTGTTGACACTTGACAAAAAAAAAGGTAGGAGTAGAATGCCTAGAAAACATTTTCTTAGTAATACATAGATATGGATATAAACTTTTATGCAAATTTTTATAATTTCTTTATTAATATTTATTCTCCAAATGTTTTCTTTTATAAATTGTTATAATATCTAGATAAATTCTACGCAAAATAAATAAATGAAAGCTTGTTGCTTATAGAGGTATGAGTATGGTTCTTTAGACTATTAATGCCTATATAAACATTCATTTTTATACAAGTTTTCATAATAAGTTTCAATTTTTTATTTTCTTATTTTATTCATATTTTCTCATAAAATATTATAATATTTATATGAATTTTATGCATAATAAATATATATAGAGTTGTTCATGTTGAGGGTTCTAAGGTGATGTTTGGTTTGCGAATTTTTTCCTACATTACTAGGAATATTTTAACAAAATGTAGAATTCTTATTTTTGATGTAAATAAAAAAAATTCTCAGGAATATGAATGTTTTCGTAGCATTTGATCCATGAAATCTTTCTCATATTCCTAAGAATATTTTAAGGAAATATAAGATTAATATATTTGATTTAATTTTGAAAAAATATTCATGAAAATAATTTTAGTCTAATATTCTCATATAAGGAGGTGTATCTTATATTTTTATGATATTAGAATATTTGATTAATATAAAAAAATTATTTTACCAACCTTACTGTTCACTACAACCAACAATGGCCCATCACCATATATTGTTGATGACTATTGCTTGCCACCACCCGTTTTTAATAATTATATTTTTGGCCACCACTTATCATTAATAACCATTACTTACCATCATTTACCATCAGTGACCATCATCCATTGTTTGTAATCACCATCGATGACCATTATCTACAATCACCCACTATCAGTAACCATCATTTACCATTAGCTGTCATCGGTTATTATTGTCCATCACTACTTATTATCTATGATCATAATTAATCACCATTTACTATCGATGATCACCACTAATCATCTCCCATCATTAATAACCATATTAACTACTACCTATTATGATGATCATCATTGATCATCACCTATCCTCAATAACCATCGTTAGCCATCCCTCACTTTTGATGACTACTACCAACCATTATCTCCTATTGATGACTATCGTCTACCGTCATTTATTATTGATGACCATTGTTAGCAATCATACATTACTAGTAACGACTCAATTTTTAATAAGAACATTTTTGGTAATTAAATGATAATGTTAAAAATATTCAAAATAATAAAAATATAATTTTGTAATATTCGTAAGAATATTTTCAATTAAATCAAATATAAGAATATCATATTTTGAAGAATTACAATGTGTTTGGATATATTTTTATTTTTAATTTTTAAAAAACTATCCTAAAAATTATTTTTTTTTTCAATAACTTTTTTAGATTAAAGGAAAATAAATATTAAAGGGTCTTTGATATTGCAAGTAAAAAAATATTTCATATCATTACAAAACAAATATTAAGAATAAGAAAAATAACTTAAGAAAATATCTAAAAGTTATTTTTGTTTTTCTTTTATTTTTTAAAAAACTATCCCAAAAATTATTTTTAAAAACTATTTTTTTATTTTCAATAACTTTTTTTGGATTGAAGGAAAACAAATATTAAAAGGTCTTTGATATTGCAAGTAAAGAAATATTTCATATCATTACAAAACTAATGTTAAGAATAAGAAAAATGACTTAAGAAAATATCTAAAAGTTATTTTTATTTTTCTATTTTTAAGTTAGATATTTAGAGAAGAGTTTTTAAAAATAAGTTCCTAAACAAATTCTTCTATTTTTTAAAATAAAAAATATTTTTAAAAATAATAAACAAATAGGCCTTTAAATTCCTAGAATCACATTTAAAAAATATTAGGATTCTCAGGAATATTTAATTCAACGTACCAAACATTATTATTTTTAACCTAATGTTCCTTCAAAATATTTTTATAAGAAAACTAGGTATCTTAGATTCTCCTGACATAAGAATGTTTTACTAATATAAATAAACTATTTAGCCCTCTTTTCATTAGAAAAATCTTAGTACTATTAACACTTTATTTTATTACCACATATTATGATTGACCATTATTGGCCATCACTTGTTGATAGGCGCTACTAACCACTACCTACCATCGGTGACTATCATTAGACACTGCCTACTATCAATGATTGCTACCACTCATTGCCTATGACCACTATTAACTACTATTAATGATCATCATTAGCCATCATTTTCTATGGGTGATTGCCATTGTCATTATCCATTGTCGATAATCTCTGTTAACCACCACTTATTGTTGATGACCGCTATAGGACATTGCCTGACATAGTTAATTGTTGTTGCCACTACATATCACTAGTGACCTTTATCAACAATCACGTATCACTAATAATTATTATCAATAACCGCTTATTAGTAACCATCATTCATTGTCAATGACCATTGCCAACCACTACCACCGCCACCTCCCACTATCATTAATCACCTCCTACCACCACCCACAGTCATTAATCACTTAATTTTTAATAAGAATTTTTTTGATAATCTAACAATATTTTTAAAAATATATAAAATAATTAAAATTAATTAAAACAAAATATTTTAACATTCTTAAGAATATTTTTTAATGAACCAAGTATAGTAATGTCACATTCTTGAAAATTAAATTTCTAAAAATATTAAGATTTTCAAAAATTTATCACCATAAACCTAACACCACCTAAAAGTTAAGAGATATAAATATGTTAAATAGAATCTCATTAAGAGTATTAACAAGAGGTAAAGACTAAACATCCTTAAGGAAGCTTAGGTGAGTAAAGCAAATAGGGTTTCAAGAATGAGCATGATGATCACTATTAAAATCTTGAAAACTTAGATTTAGAGTTCTCTCTCCCTTTTGAAATGGGATAAAAAGGTGTATTATCGATGAGAAAAGTTGGTGGAGAAAACTAGTGTTAATTATATAGAACTCATGCATTGGTAAGCTAAAAAGGGAAAGCCAATTGTATTAATGCTGAGCAAGGTAAGAGTGATGCAATGTTCATTCTTTATCTAAAAAAAGGTATAATATAAGCAAGCTTTTTATCTTTATTTTGAAAAGAAAAAATTAAAGTAAGGTTGATGTAGGGTTTATTAAGGGTTTCCTTACTCATTCACCTAAAAAGGTTTAATGTTAAGGTGCTAATGTAAGTACATTTAGATCTTTAAGACTTCATAGACATAACCTTACTTTAATCCTCCCAAATTATACAAAGATAGGATTCACAACATGTATTATGGAGAAAGGTGTTATTGTGGCCCCATGATTGCACTACTAGTGCTTAAAAGTAGGCACCTGCTAGTTAGTATTCTACCTAATGAAACTTGATAAGCTTTAGGTCCCTTTAAAAGGGACTAATGACCTTCTAGTTAGGCTTTTTCCTAATTGGCCCAAGTATGTCTTAAGTTTTTTTAGGGAAACTAAAGTACAAATCCTTTAATGGTAAAATTAATATAATGTTAAATATGATAAATTTATGATTGTCTATAAATTTATGCAAACAAATAGTATAAATAAAAGTTTTCCACCTAAGTTTGGAGTAGCACTCCATCCACTAAGTTATTATTAGTCATTCTTTATTTAATAATTTTAAATGTTTAGTTAATCAAAAGTTACAAGTAAAGCGACCTCTTACTATGTGCTGGCATGTCAAATATATGATTTGATTTGTTATTTAAGGAACTTAATTACCTAATCAAAATGAATGCATAAATGATATTTTGAATTTCCAAAACTTGTATATATTTATTTAATTTTAAACCTCATAAACAGGATCATCACAATCATTTAAATATAAGTTAGTTATGCAGCTAACATATCTTTTTTTAATAGTTGTTTGCTTTCCTTCATTTTTATTCTTCTTCAGATCAAGTGAAATAGTTGAGCAAAGATACAAATAGAGGTAAAAATAACCTTAAAAATGATGATGATACTAAATGCCAAAACTATAGAGGAAAATTTAGTTTCAAAAGCTCGATTCTTCATGTATATGGGGGCCTATTAAGATAATAAGTAAAAGAAATACTTTTTACAAATGTAATGTGATACCCTAACATAATGTTTATAAGAAACCTAGTTAACAGGTTAAAGGATACAATAACAAATCTATCATTTTGAACTCTTCCATCTTGACATTTGGATAGTGTTTCATATGTAACTAAAAAATCATTTGTGTTTTAAGCATGAAACTAATTTCATTAGTAGATGACAAAACTTTTTCAAAAATAGGTAGATCTCCAATAACATACTTCAAATAAAGAGTTATGGCTTTTATAAATTTTTACATCTAGTTAGGATTAGAATTGCTGCTAAATGCAAGACCAAGAGTTAGTGACTAGTTAACAAGTCAGCTTTCTTAGCCTATAAATAAATGAGTAGCCATAAAATATGAATCATGACCCTATTTCTCAATCAAAAAAATGTTGCATCTTGCTTAGGTGCAAACTAAAGATAATATTTTTAGCCTAAAAGCTTAGTTACCTTAGTTTTCTTTGCCTAGTCTTAATCTTCTTATTTTCCCTTTTGTGTGAGATTTCTTTTTAACTTTAGTGAGATTCTAGCTTGAGTAGGAGACTTACCAATTAAGTGTTAGGGAGAACATTATACTCCTAAGATAAGTCAAAGTTTTGGCTTGTTGCCTTTTTTTTCAAAAGTATTATTTATTTTTAAAAATAGCTAAATGATTTCTATTTGCTAAAAATAAGAAATTATTTGAAGAAATATGACACGGATGCATATTATGTACCTTAATTGAATGCTTCCACATAAAGAGAATGTAGAAAAAGTTATAGATTATTTAACATAAATCATAATTAAGATAAAAAATTAGGTAGATCAAATTAACTAAAAACAAGATAGAGTTCAGATAAATGAACTTTCATAATGAATTAAAAGATAGTAACAAATAGAATAGGAAATGGACTTAACAATAATAAAATGGTGTAATGGTCTTTTTACTTAAAAGTAAAATGGCTTTTAAAAATAAAGGTAAGGTAGTTATCTCAAAAGATAAACATAGGGATGCTATGCAGTTGCTACTAGCTTAGTAAACTTTAAGATATCTTAAGTACATAAGGTAGATGACATGATACATAACAATAAAATTAGCACAAGGCATGACAATGAAATCTAACAAGCATATAGTATTAGGTAGTAACATGCTTTATACCACATGAAAGCAAGTTAAAAGTTACAAATTATGAATCTATCAAGACTTATCTTTAAGGCACATAATCGATGTAGGAAGTTGCTATATATGATAACTTACCAACCTTTCTTACCAAATATCTAATGTAATATCCATGAGAATATGTATACAATACTTGTAAAGAGTGTGCAATTTTAAAAATTTAAATACAAAATGTATGGATAGATCATTGTGCAAGATTGTGCCAATTATCTTTATGTTTACTTTAGAACTAAAGTTCATAAATGGGTCCATTTTCATTTTATCTAATGATAATTGGATACCTAAAGGGGAAAATCCTTGAGAAAGACAGATAAAGAAAAGAAAAAGTTGAGTTTCTTTGAACCCTAGTGAGTAAGCATTAATCAATAAGAAATTATTTAGATTAGATGATAATACTAGATTTTGGAGAATCTAAGTTAGACTCTAAGAGAAAACTTCATATCTAAGTCCAAGTTAAATGATTATATTCACATATATTTACTAAAGAAGAGAAGGGAATTTACAACAATTTAACCTATCTATCAAAGATATAGAACATGTAAACATATTGTTAAATCCCAATTAGGATCTCTCTAACTAATTACTACATCATTTCACATAGAAATTTAATCTTATTTTCATCATAATTTATCAATAATTATACACAAAATCACAAGCAATTTCCCTAACATAACATCATATTCATTTAAAGTCATATGTACTAATTAGTACCACATTCCAACTCACACATGATAATAGAATAAAGAAAGTAAATGATTTCTTTTATAGTTCTTGGATCTACCTTATCCCTATCATAATTAGGCACCCATATCGGTGCATAGTATCGTAATATGCCATAATTCTAGTATTGTGAAGATAGCTTTGCGAACTTCTAAAATTATGGTTATTTAATAAAGATTTACACAGGCTTCCAACATTAGCTCATTATCTTTTGGTGAAGATAGGCTTATGTGTGCTTTTGACACAATTTTGTTATCATTTGGTGAAGATAGCCTTATATTGGCTTTCGATACCATTTCTTCACCTTATACGGGCTTCTAATAGCCTCTCATTACTTTTTGGTGAAAAGAGCATTATGTAGGCTTTTGAAATCATTTTGTTGCCTAACAATTCATTGAATATCACACCATCCCTATTATATTCCTTTTTTTATGTCACATATCAAACTCTTTCAAAAACATCTCATTCATAAAGTATACATCATGCATATCACATTTTAAACATAATCACATTATTATTCATTATCATCCAAGTACTTAAACATACACAATATAATATCATGGTGCTACAATATTACCATACCTTCTTGCATGATTTCATATTATGTATTCTATCCTTGATTATTGCCTAATAACTTAACATTAAAAGTATTAGGATATACCTTAACCCCTTTTATATTATAATATCATTTGTTAGATTAAGTGTATTTAATTATATACTTAACTATGAGAGCTTAAAAAGAACATTTGAAGGGTTATATTTGATATAGTTGACTATAGGGGTTTAGGGGCAACTTTGATGCTTATAATTGACTAGTAACATCTAGAAAATAACTTTTTAGCTAAAAGTCAACTATTGTTTAGTTTTTAATAGGTTTTATATGGTTTTTCACTATTCACTTGATAAATTTATTATCCAAATGCATTTATCATACTACCAATCTACACCAAATCATATATGCACATCAAATATACATCATTTACGTCATTTTTAATATTAAAACTAAATCATACCTTATAAATTATCACATTTCATATATATATTCATTTAAAAACCTAAACTTTATCCTTAACCAAACAAAATTAACTTAGTTTTATCAATATAGTAAAAATATTCATTCATCTAATATGAAGGAAGATTTAAAAGGTTAAATTTAACATCTTTTAGCCCTAATCATCCAAAAATCTCAAGGATTCTAAGTTAGGTTCAATTTTCCCCATAAGGACAGTTGCTTAATTTCCTCAAATTCAAAGAAAAGAGTTAAGATTCTTATTATGATGAAGAATTTACTTTTTAGTTGCTTAATTGAGGAAAAATTATGGAAGAGAGGAAAAAGAATGAGAAAAGGGTAATAAAGAGGGAGTTAAGCTTTGGATGATTGAATAAAATAAAGATTGAGGGCTGATTTTAGGCTTTGAAGAGGCAGTGCATTTCATCATTTTACTTTAAATTTCTTCCATACTTATATTCTTATTTTTATTCATTTATAACCTTTTATTCTTATATTCAAAGTATTTTTTCTTAATTAATCCCTTTAAATATTTCTTTTTTCAAGTCTAACTTAATTAGTTTATTTCTATATACTTTAAAGTTCTATTTAAAACTTATTTAATTAATTAGTTCTATTTTTTTAATATATCATTCACATTTTCCTAATCAGAATTTATTCATTCCGTATAAAATCTTCATTTTAAGTTTTTATTAAAATAATAAACTAATTAATCACTTTTCTCACAAAATAAAATTTTAAAATTTTAAAGAGATTGTAATAAATAATTAAATAATCAAAAACTTTAACTTTAAGGGTATAGCAATACTTATCCTTAAAAAGACTTTATCCTTGAATTCTAAGGTTGTCTCATATGGTATTTGTTTAAAGCATCCTATTAATTTAGCTAGTCTATGAGACTCATGTCTAACATTATTGTTAATTGCTTGGTCATATAACACAAATCTTAAATGCATTCAATTAAAAGAGCTTCCATATGTTCTTCTTCAACAATAATTATTCTACATTTCATAACTTTTTCTAGACCACAAATTTTATCATGAAACATTCAAACCTATTAGCCATAAAGAATATAAATACAAGTTTTAACATAAACCCTATCTTTCCTTTATATCAGTACTATCAAATTCTAATTTATATGCAACTTTCACAATCCCATGTCATACCTTAATATGAATATATGCATCAAAAGGTGATATTAATAAAACTCAAACACTATTTCCATACATTAATTCACATACCCCAACATACTTAACAATTACAAACATAGACAATTTTAGTTCATTAGTTTAGATAAACTGATTTCCTAATTATAAATTACTATAGGTCATAAGTTGTGTAAAATGCTTTTGAAACTAAATCTATTTTTTATTTAAAAGGAGAGGAAATCCCTTAAGTTGCTTTGTTAGCATGTTACAAGATCATAGTATACTCACAATAGTTTCATATTAACATAGATTTTACCTTTAAACACTATAGAACAAGCATATGGATAAGCAAACCATATAAAGTCATGATAATTACAAATCTAGAATAATTATTAGCTCCTACCACAAATTTATAGTCTATAATATTGCATAGAAATTTAAAAACTAAGGTTCTTCTTTACAAGGTGTTAAGCTTATACTATATGAGCTCTAATCTATATCTAATCGGTTCTTCCATTTTATGTTGCTCAGTTCCTCTCCTCCATGTACTTTTATTACCTATTGTCCCTATTATCCATTATTTTTTTACAAGCTAAATAAAATTATTATTAGAATAATTATTATATCTTTGCCTAATGGACCTTTCATCACCTACTTATTCATTTTAAAGAAAATAGTTAGATTACCTCTAATTCAACTACCCAATCAAAATTCTAAAGTTTTAAATCTTACTTTACATAATTGAGTTAATTTATATCTAACCTTCTTTTTATATAATCACAAACAAAGGCCATAAGTAAATCACCCTTATAAGTAATGTTAGTGTATATGCTCTAAAACTAATCATATTGATGATTGAAAATTTGAATCGCGTTATTTTAATAGTAATTTCAATTATCATATTTATACATATATTGTCTATGTAATATATTTAATTGTGATAATAACTTCAGAATAATTATATTTTTAAATGTTCCTAATCATATATCATTACAGATTAGGTTACTTTGATATATTAAGACTAGCATGTGTGGTGACTTATATAAGATATTAAATCTGCATATGAGTACAAGTTAGAAAACTTGTATACTGGATTGACCCACCCTAAGAACACTACATAAATCATTATATAAGTGTCATGAGTGATTCTTAGTGATCATTATTAATGTGGTTCTTTGACCTGAGATTGCTAAAGTTCCCTACATGTGAATTTCATATTTTGATACTACTCTATATCACTCATGGTTGAGTGAATGCAAAGGTAGTTATTGGATATGTCACATATCATGAAAAGAGATTTGTATGATCGAGATGGAATTTATCCCTCCTATATAATAGGAATGACATTTATGGGCCCATTGATTAAGTAAAGATAAGAAAATGCATGACCATGCTCAGATGAATTGATATAAGATGTCAATTACATTTGCTTTAATTAACTTATTTAACAATCAAGAAACTTTTGAATTGGGCTATACGGGAATGATACGGTCCATGTCTTGTGCTTAATCTAGATGTTTAGGACAAAAAGATGTAGATGATGATCACATGTAAAGGTTCAGTCAAATCACTAACTTTCTCATTATTTAGGTAATAATGATGTGTTACTAGACACTGCTCATTATTTATGATCATTAATGTGATTTATGATCATTACCAATGTAATGAGAGCTTGTAAGGTCGTACACATAGAACCTAATGGATTTGGAATTGATGGACTAAATTATTTGGGCCTAATAGTTAGGAATTCCATGTTATAATTATAAGGCCCAATAATAAGCCTATAATTATACATGGAATAAAGCCCAATTAGTTAGGATTTTTCTATGCACCTATTTAAATATACTTGTTAGGTAATAATAGACATTATTTCATGCATCCTTAACACAAAAAAACTAAGCAGCCCCTTTAAACCCTTGAAGGGCATAGCTAGCATTACGAGATAAAAAGAGGTGAATTCCAATCAATGGACATGAGATATTTACTGGTGATTTACAAATTTATGTAGATACCTTAAAATTTTTTATTAGAAGTAAGTCAAAAGAGGGTGATCACCAATCGGACCTCAGAAGCATTTGAAAAAGGTAATCTAATCCCTATCTTAATCTAATATTTCACATGAATCCTTGATTAGGATATATTAATTTCACTACATCTATTTGGCTCCCGATCCTAATAGATAAGGCATAAGATCCAAATGTCAAGGCTTTATATCATATTAATGTTATCTCATATCAAACTTTTTTCGCATATGGCTTTAAGTATGTTCTTATGTATGTTCATAAGTAAAATTATATCATACTTGCTCTTTGGGATCGGGGGCTAAACAAACACAGTAGAATTAACCGATTCTAATAGATGATCTATGTGAAACATTAGATTAAAATAGGGATTAGATTACCTTTTCTCAAACGCTTTTGAGATCCGATTGGTGATCACCTTCTTTCACCTTGCTTTTAGTCAAAAGTTCCAAGGTATCTACATAAACCCGTGAATCCCTAGAAAATGTCTCACATCCACTGATTGGAATTCACCTCCTTTCGTCTCGTATTGTTGGCTATGCCTTTCAAAGGGGCTACTAGGTTTTTCTGTGTTAGGGTTACATGAATAATCATGTATTATTACCCAACAAGCCTATTTAAATATGTGCATAGAAAACCTTAACTAATTGGGCTTTGTTCCACGTATAATTATAAGTTTATTATTGGGCCTTATAATTATAACATGGAATTCTCAAATATTAGGCCTAAACAATTTGGCCTATTAATTTCAAATCCACTAGGTTAAACAATGAGCGGTGTCTAACAACACATCATCATTACCTAAGTAATGAGAAAGTCAGTGATTTGATTGAACCTTTACATATGATTATCATCTATGTCATTTTATCATAAACATCTAGATTGAGCACGAGACATGGATCGTGTCATTCTTGTATAGTCCAATTCAAAGGTTTCTTGATTTCTAAGTAAACTAACTGAAGCAAATGTAATTGACATCCTATGTTAATTTATCTAAGCATAGCCATGCATTTTCTTAGCTTTACTTAATCAATGGGCCCATAAATGCCACTTCTATTATATAGGAGGGACAAATTTCATCTTAATCACACAAATTCTTCCATATGATATGTGATATATCCAATAACTACCCTTACATTCACTCAACCATGAGTGACATAGAGTAGTATCAAAATATGAAACTCATATATAAGGAACCTTGGAGATTTTAGGTCAAAGGACCATATTAATAATGATCACTAAAAATCTCTCATGACACTCATACAAAGATCCATGTAGTGTTCTTAGGATAGGTCGGTCTAATGTACAAGTTCTCTAACTTTTACTTATGTGCAGACTTTATATCTTATATAAGTCACTATACATACTAGTCTTAATATATTAAAGCAACCTAATCCATAATGATACTTGACAAGGGACATTTAAGGATACAATTATTCTAAGGTTATTATCATAATTAAATATATTACGCAGATAATATATATAAATATGATAATTGAAATTACTAATAAGATAACATGATTCAAATTTTTAATCATTAATAGGATTAGTTTTAGGGCATATACACTAACAATCTCCTACTTGTACTAAAGCCAATTATCCATATATTTAATACCTATGGATCTCATATGACTATCATACTTTTGCTGTGTTAGGGCTTTTGTTAGTGGATTAGTAACATTATCGTTGGTCGGTATTCTACATATTTTGACATCATTTCTATTGATGATATCTCCTATGAGATGATAATGCTGAAGTATATGTTTAGATTTATGGTGAGATCTAGGTTCCTTAACTTGTGCAATGGCTCCATTATTGTTAAAATAGAGCTCTACCGGCTCAACAATGCTAGGAATAACTCTAAGTTCAATAATAAACTTCTTAATCCAAATAGCCTCCTTTGCGGCATCTAATGCTGTAATGTATTCAGCTTTCATTGTCGAATTAGCCACTATCCCTTACTTTGAACTCTTCTAGGTCATAATGCCACCATTGAGGCAAAATATATAACCTGACTACAATCTGAAGTCATCTTTATCGATTTGAAAGCTAGTATTAGTGTAACCACTTACAATGAGCTCTTTCTCACCTCCATAAATCAAGAACATATCTTTAGTTCTTCTTAAATACTTAAGAATATTCTTGACAGTTATCTAGTAACTTTTACTAGGATTTGATTGGTATCTACTCATCATACTTAAAGCATACAAGATTTTAGGATGAGTACATAACATAGCATACATGATAGACCCGATTACAGATGCATAAGGGACCTTAGTTATACGCTGTCTCTCACACTCTTAGAAGGACTCTGACTTTTTAAAAGGCTTATGCCATGTGACATCGATAAGAATCCTTTTTTAGAATCTTGCATACTAAACCTCTTTAGCTCCTTATCAATGTATGTACTCTGACTTAAGTCAAGCAATTTTCTTGATCTATCTCTATAGATTTTGATACCTAATATATAGGAGGCCTCACTTAAGTCTTTCATAGAAAAGCAATTTCCTAACCAAGTTTTTACAGACTGTAGTGTAGGAATGTCATTTCCAATTAGTAGTATGTCATCTAAATACAACACTAGAAAGACTATTACACTTCTATTAACCTTCTTGTACACATAGGGTTCGTCTTCATTTTTTATGAAACCAAACTCTTTGATTGTATCATCGAAATGAAGATTCCAACTCTAATAAGCATGCTTCAATCTATAAATGGATCATTGCAATTTGCAAACTTTTCCAGCATTTTTAAGATTTACAAAACCTTCAAGTTATGTTATGTACACATTTTCAAGAAGATTTCCATTAAGGAAAGCGGTTTTGACATCCATTTGGTAAATCTTATAATTATAATATGCAGCTATAGTTAGAAGAATCCTGATGGATTTAAGTATGATAATTGGAGAAAAAGTCTCATCATAGTTAATACCATGGATTTGTTTGAAACCTTTTGCAACCAATCGTCCTTTAAAGGTACACACATTACCATTTATGTCAATCTTCTTTTTGAAAACCCATAGAGTGCACTCTATAGGTTTTACCCTTTCATGTGGATCAACTAAAGTCCAAACTTAGTTTACATACATGGAATCCATTTTTGATTTCATAACTTCTAGCCATTTCTCAAAATTTGGGAGTATCATAGCTTTTTGGTAGGTTGTGGGCTCATCTTGGTCTATGAGCAACACATCACCATGATGAGTTAGGAAAAATCCATATCTTGGGCTTACGACGTATCCTACTAGACCTACATGGATTCTGTATTACATGAGTAGGTTCTTTCATAACTGGTTATGGAACTAACTTAAGTTCCATCTCAAGTTCAATGTTCTTTCGTTGATCTTGAATTTCTTCAAGTTATATTCTCTTCCTACTAATCCTTTTAGAGATAAATTCTCTCTCTAGAAAAATACTAGTTCAAGAAATAAACACTTTTTGCTCAATTAGATTATAGAAATAATATCCTTTTATCTCTTTAAAATATTAAATGAAAAAATATTTATCAGGGTTAGGTTTAAGTTTATCTGAAGTTTAATGTCTTATATAAGCTTCATAACCCTAAATCTTTATAAAAGACAAATTAGGATGTTTCCCAATCCATATCTCATATGGTGTTTTTTAAACTGATGTTGATGAAATACGGTTTAGTATGAAGGCTGCGATCTCTAGAGCATGTCCCTAGAAAGAATTTAGAAGGTCAGCTTGACTTATCATTGATCGAACCATGTCTAACAAAGTTCGATTCCTTCTTTTAGAAACACCATTCCATTAAGGTGTTCCTAGTGGAGTGAATTGTGATACAATGTCACACTCCTTTAGATGATCAAGAAACTCTCGGTCTAAGTATTCACTACCTCAATCTGATCGAAGTGCTTTAATACTTTTACTAAGTTGATTTTATATTTCATTCTTGAATTGAATTCTTTGAACTTTTCAAAAGATTTAAACTTATGTTTCATAAGAAACACATAACTATATCTACTAAAGTTATCAGTAAAAGTAATGAAGTACTAATAACCACCTCTAGCTTGTGTGTTTAAAGGTCCACATACATCACTATGTATAAGGCTTAGTAAATCAGTAGCCCTTTCACCTTTCCTAGTAAAAAAGGCTTTAATCATCTTACTTAATAAACATGACTCATATGTCTCATATGATTCAAAATCAAATGAGTCCAAAAATTCATTTTTATGGAGTTTGGAGATGCATATCTTATTTATATAGCCTAAATGATAATGCCAAAGATAGGTTAGATTTGAATCATTAATTTTAACCTTCTTGGTGTTTATGTTATAGATTGGATTTTCAAGGTGCAGAACATAAAGGCCATTCAGTAAATGTTCATTACTATAAAACATTTCATTTAAATAAATAGAGCAACGTTTATCCTTTATTATAAATGAAAAGCCTTTCTTGTCTAAATAAGAAACAAAAATCAAATTCCTACTAATAGTAGGCACAAAATAATAATTGTTCAATTCTAAAACTAATCTACTAGGTAAAGATAGATAATAAGTCCCTATAACTAATGCAGTAACTCTTGCTTCATTTCCAATGCATAGGTCCACTTCACCTTTAGCTAATGATCTACTTCCTTTAAGATCCTGCACATTTACACAAATATGAATACTACATCCAGTATCTAATACCTAAGATGTAGAGGTAGATAAATTAACCTCTATAACATAAATACCTGAGTTGGAAGTCCCACTTCCTTTTTGCTTCTTAAGCTCTTCCAGGTAAAGCTTGCAATTTTGCTTCCAATGTCCTAGTTATTTACAATGGAAGCATTGCCTTTCCTTGGCCACGCCACCTTTAGGCTCCAGTGCAGAGGAACTTGACTTGGACTTTCCATCAATCTTGTCCTTTTTCTTTTTATTCTTAGCCTAGACTTACCCTTTCCTTTGCCCTTTTGAACTATCATAATGGAATTGGAGTTAGACTTTTTCAAGTTTTGCTCAGCAGTTCTTAACATATTAAGCAGTTCAGGTAAAGTCTTATCAATTTCATTCATGTTATAATTCATGACGAATTGACCATAGCTCTCAGGCAACGATTATAGAACTATGTTAATGCTGGAAATCGCGCATCATACATGCATAGTGGAATAAAATTTTTGCACGATTTCCACCAAGGATCCATGTGAATTTAGAATGCCATAGATTAGGGATTAGGGTTTATCCCTTTCGGTAAAAAATCTTCTGACTGCTACAGTAAGTCTGATCTGCTTCCAAATCATGAACCGGAATGGAAACCAGTAAATCAGATCACCAGTACAATGTTTATGTGGCTGCACCTCTGTGGTATCCACATAAACCTGTGAATCACCGATGAATGTTTGCTACACGCACCGGTTGGAATTGATCTCCTTACACCTCATAGTGCTAGATACGCCTCTTCAGGGATTTTGGTCAAGGAGAGGTGCTAGGGTTTTCTATGCTTTTGCTTGGGTGCGTGAATAATAATAGTAATCCTATTATTACCCAGTAAGCCTATTTAAATAGGTGCATAGAAAAACCTAACCTATTTGGGCTTTATTCCATGTATAATTATAGGCTTACTATTAGGCTTTATAATTATAACATGAATTCCCAAATATTAAGCCTAAACAATTTGGTCCATTAATTCCAAATTCACTAGGCTCTAAGTGTGCGACCCTACAGGCTCTCATTACGTTGGCAATAACCATTAATCATATTAATGATCATAAACAATGATTAGTGTCTAGCAACACATCATTATTACCCAAGTAATGAGAAAGTCGGTGATTTGACTAAACCTTTACACATGATCATCACTTATGTCCTTTTGTCCTATACATCTAGATTGAGCACGAGACATGGACCGTGTCATTCCCGTATAGCCCAATCTTAAGGTTTCTTGACTCTTAAGTAAGTTAACTGAAACAAATGTAATCGACATCTTATGTCAATTCATCTAAGCATGACCATGCATTTTCTCAGCTTTACTTAATCAAGGGGCCCATAGATGTTACTCCTGTTATATAGGAGGGACAAATCCCATCTTGATCACACAAACCCCTCCGCATGATATGTGACATATCCAATATCTACCTTTGCATTCACTTAACCATCAGTGACATAGAATAGTATCAAAATATGAAACTCACATGTAGGGAACCTTGGTGATCTCAGGTCAAAGGACCATATTAATAATGATCACTAAGAACCACTTATGACACTCATATAACGATCCATGTAGTGTTCTTAATATGGGTCGGTCCAGTATACAAGTTCTTTAACTTGTACTCATGTGTAAACTTAATATCCCATATAAGTCTTCACACATGCTAGTCTTAACATATCAAAGCAACCTAATCCACAATGATATATGACTAGGGACATTTAAGAATACAATTATTCTAAGGTTATTATTATAATTAAATATATTACGCAGACAATATATATATATAATAATTAGAGTTGCCATTAAAATAACATGATTCAAAATTACAATCACCAATATGATTGGTTTTAGGGCATATACACTAACAGTTAATAGCCAATTCTTGTTGCAAAAGGAAAACTTAACCTTTCAAGGCTATTGATGTATCCAATCATCTTAAGCACATGTGTGGCAATAGGTGTTCTTTCAGCTATCTTGCACTAAAGTAATGCTTTAGATACATCATATCTCTCATGTCTTACTTGCTTTTCATAAATTTATTTAAGGTGATTAATTATACTGAATGGCTTAATGTTTTCAAGTTACTTCTGAAGCTCAAAGTTTATAGTAGCAAGCATAAGATAATTGACGTCTAGAACATCTTCTAGGTGCTTTTTATAAGCATCATTTTCTATTCGAGGAGCATTGGTAGCAGATAAAGCTGTCCAATGGTTAGTTAATAATGGTTAAAACTATTTTTTAACCTGACCGTTTTTAATCAAAATGCATTTTTTTTCAACTGATCGAACCTGATTGTATAACCTTAACTAAATTTAACCGAAAAGTTCGATTTTGATCGGTTTAAAATCTGTAAAAATTTTTTTTCAAATATATCTAAATAAATTAATTTAAACGTTAAAATTTGTTTATAAACACATATTAATACCATAATTCCATTAATATAACTATAATAAGAAATAATCAAGTATTAAATTATAAAAATGATTAATAAAATTTTAAATATAAATTTTTAAACAAAAAAATTAATATAAATTTTGATTAATATCAGTTAAGTTCAGTTAATTACGGTTCAAAATTTTCACCCAAAATTAACCGATCACTCAAAATTTACAAATTTTTTCTTCCGATTTTAGCTGATAGTGATATATTAACCGCTCTTAACCGATCAACTTCCGATTTGATTGGTCGGTTAGGAACGGTTTAGAAATTTTTGGACAACCCCAGTAACAAGCTCATCTGGAGTAGCTTGCTTTAAGACATATTACTTTTTCTCATGCTTGAGGACAATCCTCAAGTTTCGATACCGATTGAGAAAATTTGGCCCATTCAGTTTATCCTTCTTAAAGATAGATCGCAGTGAGAATTTTAATGCATTTAATGCCATAATTATCTACAATAGAAAAATATGTAGAATAAGAATTATGTATTTTATTTATTTAATAAGGTCTTCTATTAAATAATACTCCTGTTATTTTTCTCAAAATAATAACCCTCACTATTATTTAAAAAAACCTTATTGTCAAGGTTTTCTAGTGAGCCAAGATCTATATTTTACCAAATCTTGAGTTAGCTTTGGCTCACCCAAGAGGTGGCTATTTAGGTAGACGACTCCTTGTTAATTGCATCTTACACAACTCTTGGATAGTTAGGTGAATAACACTTATTCAAATTCATTTCATGAATTCATAACTAACTCTATGCTTTTAGGCCCTAATCTTATTAGTATAGCTCAGTTAAGTCAAACCCAATAATTAGTAATTTGGATATCACTTTTATCCTATTACGTCTTACTAAGATATACTTTAGGCACTTTGCTTTTGCAAACTCATCTATAGTCGATCAAAATCTTGACGAGTGCTATTATTAGAAGGCATCTCTTTTTGACTTAATATTTTGTTTGAGGGGTTTTAATATTCTTGATCTCACCATTATTGTATTTAGTTTTATTTAGCATGCATCACATATATCTAGTATAGGCATCTCATACATTTATCATATGCATCTCATAGATAAAACATAAATTAAATGTAACATGATTATGGTCCAACCTAAGTGATATTCTAGAGCTTAAGAATATCAAATAAAACTAAGAAAGAAAAACTTCTTCCTAAGAGTTTTCTTCTTTCTTTATGGTTTGATCTCTACTTCCATTGTTGCTTCTTCAGGTGCTCCAACAAAATTATTACGTAATAATAAAGAAACCTCGAGTTACATTTGAAGGGAGTAAGATGAGAAGAGAATGTACAATTAGAAGTAATAGAAAGGCACGACACACAGGCCATGTTTTAAAATTGCAACAAAAACTAATGGTCATAATCATGCGCCATACATCAAGCAACAAACAACATGATAAGTGAAACATATATCCAAATATATTTTCAATATCAAAAATCTAAATTAATTAATTAATTACTTAATGTCGTTCTACATAGAGAATTTACAGCCGTCCCGCTAGCCAGTTAGCAGGCAGGGTCAAGGGGTAGCACCCTTGCAGGGGGTGAGAGAGGCGCAGCCCCCCGTCCAAAAAATTGATTGCATCTGACATTCATATTGCAATTCATTTTGTCAACAATTGACATACCCATCTTAGTTGAACAATTTAACAATATTTAACATTTAAATCATGGTTTCAAAATCTGATTCATGACATAATCATAATGGATAAATTTCAATCATATTAAATAGATCTAATCAATTTTGATAGATTAAAGCATTCATGCATACACTTCATACATGAGTCTAGATTTACTTTAAATCACATTAATCATGTTAATTAGATCCATATATGAAGATTGTTTCAAAATTGATCACATTAACTCTTTGTAAAATAGATTAAATGTTTGAATATAAGGTATATCATATATATGAAAATAGATTCAATGAGTTAACTTAATTAATTCTAATTTGTATCAGAATCTGTATTTTAATTAGAAAACATTTTTCATACATTAAATCAAATTCACATAATTAATTCTTTTGATTTTGTTCAAAACAGAACCCAAAAATCAATTTCAAATTCAAATCAAAGCCCATAATTATTACAACAGATTTAAATTTAAACCAGAGGTAAGAATTAATCATGAAACATACTCAAATTTAAATTAAAACTCGAAAACAAGCACAATTAGATTTAAATTCAAAATAAAATCCAGAATTAATCATATTAACTTTACTTGAACTAAAACCAAAAGATCATATTCAAGCTAAAATCTAGAATTAATCACCAAACAGATTCGAGTTTGAACTAAAAACTAAAAAATCATATTCAAGCCAGAATTCAGAATCAATCACCAAACAAATTTGAGTTTGAACCAAAAACTAGAAGATCAGATTCAAACTAGAATCCAGAATCAATCACTAAATAGATTCAAGTTTGAACTAAAAACCAGAAGATCAGATTCAAACCAGAATCCAAAATTAATCACATTAATTTTTACTTTTGCAAGAAAACGTGAAATCAAGTTCAAAGGATTAATTAATATCATTAATCCTAATTAGAATTCATTGAAATGTGATATATAGAACAATTCATTAAATCATAATCATGCAATCAATAAACAAAATTCTAATCTAATGTTTCACAAGTAGCTTTAATACCACTGTTTGAGATCGGGAGCTAAACAAACGCAGTGGAATTAACTAATCCTAATAGAGGATCCATGTGAAACATTAGATCAAGATAGGGATTAGATTACCTTTTCTTAAACACTTCTGAGATTTGATTGGTGATCACCCTTTTTCTGTTAGGAATTTGGATTATTACATGCAGCAGAATTTCAAAATTTTGATCAGAATTCTACTTAGGATCCATGCAAAAAGCATAAATTAATGATTAGGGTTTTACCTATTGGGCACTCATGTTTCTATTGATCAAAACTTGAGAGCGGATGAATTAAACGCTAGCCGGAAGGTACAACATCTTTACAGTATCCATATGGAGTGAACAACGACCTCTCGCCCTCCACGAATCTGCTAGGATGCGTTTCTCTCTCTAGGAACTAGGATTTTGATATTTTCTGAGTGATTTTGGGTTTTAGGAAGTCTATGAGCATGTCTCTAATGTGCTGGCCTTAAGCCCCCTTTTATAGAACTTAGGCAAGCCACAATCCTAGTCCTACTAGGATAATGCTTCCAAAATCCTAATCGCACTTAACAACTCATTTTATCCTTATCCTAGAGATAATGAGGAGAGATATGACTTATCTATTAATTATCTAACATTAGATAATATTATCTCATAATATAAATATCTTAATGTTAGATAATTGCATATAGTTATCAAATATTAAAATAATATTGTCTCATAATATATTTATCTAATATCTGATAACGTAATTATTTGATATTACTTTAATATCAAATAATATATATATATATATATATTACGTGAATTTATTATTCTTAATAATATATATATGCACGAAAATAAGTCCAATTAATTGGATATTAATATAATTAAAGTCCAATTAATTATTGTCTTATTCTTACTCCTTTTGTGTGACCCTGTAAGTTTTTACTACGTTGACAATGACTTATTATTGAGCCATAGACAGTAAGC
This sequence comes from Sindora glabra, assembly GCA_020226215.1. Taxonomy (NCBI): domain Eukaryota; kingdom Viridiplantae; phylum Streptophyta; class Magnoliopsida; order Fabales; family Fabaceae; genus Sindora; species Sindora glabra. Next base: position 82,836,283 of record CM035227.1, read on the forward strand.
AGTATCTAGTAATACATCACTGCCACTTAAGTAGTAAAAATGTCTGTGATTCGACATTCACCTAATACATGATTAACGTTTTGCATCATAACTCTTTTGTAATAATATCCAAATTGAACTAGAGGCATGGAATGTGTTATCCTTGTTAATGTTTAATTTATATTTCTTGATACTGAGTAGACTTAAAATAAATGATTAATATCACATATTAATTTAATTGAGCATGACCATATATTTCTAAATCTCACTCAATCAAGGGGCCTAAGGATATTTCTCTTTTATAGAAGAGTAACAAATCCCATCTACATCACTTACTTCCCTCTACACGATTTATGACACACCTAATCAATTCCCTACTTGTCATCCTGATTAAAGGTGACATAGGACAATATTAAAGTGAGTAATTCCTCATGTAAGGAACCGTAGTGACTTCAGGTCAAAGGTTTATGTGTATTTGTGATCATATGAGAATAACTTATGACACATCTATCCATGCAATATTCTCATAGTGGGTCAGTCCAGTATATTGTTCACTAGCAATATATTCATGTATTGACTTGATATCACATATCTATGATTCGTAATCATCAGTCACTATACATGCTAGTTTCGATGTATTATTACTATCCTTTTCATAATAATACTTTACTATGGGCATTTTAGGAATAGCGAAGCTATTCCAAGGATAATTATTATATTAAGTTATAAAATACGCATAATAATAATAAAATTATAAAAATAAAATATAATAATTAAATTGCCTAAAATAAAACATAATATATTGTGTATAACTTCAATCATCTATATGATTGGTTCTAGGACACACACTAACATTTTCAACTTGCTTTCAATCAAAAGTACCGAGGTATCCACACGAACTTGCAAATCACCAGCAAACATATCACATCCACTGATTGGAATTAACTTCCTTTCGTTTTGTAGTGCTAGCTACGCCTTTCTAGGGTTTAAAGGGGCTACTAGGTTTTTTCATGTTGGGATTGCATGAATAATCATGTATTATTACCCAATAAGCCTATTTAAATAGGTGCATAGAAAATCCTAACTAATTGAGCTTTGTTCTATATATAATTATAGGCTTATTATTGGGCTTTATAATTATAATATGAAATTCTCAAATATTAAGCCCAAACAATTTAGCCTATTAATTCTAAATCCATTAGGTTATAAATGTGTGACCCTACAGGCTCTAATTATATTGATAATTATCATTAATCATATTAATGATTATAAACAATGAGTAGTATTTAGCAACACATTATTGTTACCCAGGTAATGAAAAAGTTGATGATTCGATTGAACTTTTACATATGATCATCACTTATGTCCTTTTATCCTAGACATCTAGATTGAGTACGAGACATGGACCGTGTCATTCACGTATAGCCCAATCTGAAGGTTTCTTGATTCCTAAGTAAGCTAATCGAAGCAAATGTAATTGACATCCTATGTTTATTCATCTGAGCATGGCCATGCATTTTCTCAGCTTTACTTAATTAAGGAGCCCATAGATACCATTCTTGTGATATAAGAGGGACAAATTCAATCTTGATCACACAAATCCCTTTGCATGATATATGATATATCCAATAACTACTCTTACATTCACTCAATAATGAATGACATAGAGTAGTATTAAAATATGAAACTCACACGTGGGGAACCTTAGAGCTATCAGGTCCAAGGACCATATTAATAATGATCACTAAGAATCACTTATGACACTCATACAATAATTTATGTAATATTCTTAGGATAGGTCGGTCCAGTATACAAGTTCTCTAACTTATACTTATGTGCAGACTTAATATCTCATATAAGTTATCATACATGCTAGTCTTAACATATCAAATTAGCCTAATCCATAATGATATTTGACTAGAGATATTTAAAAATACAATTATTCTAAGGTTATTATCATAATTAAATATATTAGGCAAACAATATATATATATATATATATATATATATATATATATATATATATATATATATATATATATATATATATATATATATGATAATTGGAATTGCCATTAAAATAACATGATTTAAATTTACAATCATCAATATGATTGGTTTTAGGGCATATACACTAATACTTGCTTATTCAAACAAGGTTCAAAATATAAAACTTCAATGTTCCATAATATATTAAGCTAATATTGTAACCTTTTTCTCTAATATAAGTATAGTCACCTTTACTAGCTCTTTTCATCCCCATTTCTCATCTTTATTACCATCCAACTTTATTTTATATGAATGAGTATGCATAACATCCTTATGATTTATAAATCTCATAGGAGTGTATGGAAATAAAGCCATAATTGACTATAGGTGTCTAGAGAATAATTGTAGCATTCATAGTTAATTATGTAATCGACTATATAAATCCAGAAGCTAACTCTCGCCAAGTATAGTCAAATATGTTTGTTTAGAAGGTAATGCCAGTAACTTATATTTCATTTTCTTAATATTCTACCTTCCACCATAGGTTTATTGATTGCTTACATTTATATGCTCAATACTATATGGATATTAGTCTAGTATTAAACCATCCTAAATCACAAAGTTAATCCAATTGTAAAACAATCACATGTCTAATTGATATAACTCTTTAAATGAAACTATATAACTTATATAACTCAGATAAATAATGTACTCACATAACCATTATTTTACTTTTGCCAAGTTTACACTTATACTCAAGCATGTCCTATATTTCCTAAAATCTCATCTTTGCTAATTGAAGTCTCACATCTTATTACATTTTAGAATTCCAATACTATTAAATTAGCCTCATACAAATAGGCTCTCTACTCACTCGTACTAATCTATACTAATTCCCATATCAATAATTATAAGTCACTAATAAAAACTACTAGAAGAAAGGCCACATCCAACATCCCTCACAAACTACACTTCTTAGTTCAATTGAGATAGTGTCGATGACTAACACATTCAATACCTCTCACGAACTCCTAACTTCTATACTAATGTTTACATTCCTACTTTTTTTAACTTCCTACTCTCTATTGTCCAAGTTATAAATTCACAACTTATTAAGTTCAATAATCAATCAAAACACCTCATGGTATTACAGGGTTGTAATACACATGCCATCTTTTCATATATATATCTTTTAAATTTTTTGATATTCACACTTTTACCTAATCCTTACCTATTTCATGAGTAAATTAAACAAGTTTAATACATTTATGAATAAACTAAAATTCTTGCATCACTATCATCTTTTTTCAAAGTTTAAAATTTAGGCCAATGACTTTTATATATGGAATACATACAAAATTTATTCAATGAAAATATAATTAATCTCAACCTTGTATATCTTAAGATATCAACATCCTTAGGCTAGTTTAGAATTTAGTCTTTTCTCGACAAGTCATGCTTCTTATGAGGTACTCTAACCATATAACATTATTTTTTTAATACATTAATAGTAAATTAGCTTGATATGTTGATATTTTGTTTAAGTGACAACTCATATCACTATTAAGAATTAAATGAATTACAAGGCATGATCATCCTTAAATAATATATATATATATATAGATAATATATGTTTAACAAGCCTTGTCAAGGCATAAACATGTAAAACAATAATAACCAATAATTTCTTTCACCAAATCAAGCCATCAGCCTATAATTTTTTCATTAACAAGTCGATTATAATAGTTACTCATCATAAAATTCATCAAAAAATTGAAAGGATAGTAAACTCAAGGATAGAAAAATACTCACTTTAATTTTCCTCAATTGCTTATGGTTGAAAGTGGCCTATAAAGATTTCAATGTATAAAGGTAACTAACAAGTCTTTTGATGTCCTATTTTAATAGATGCTAGCCTAATATCAAAACTCAATGCTTTTAATCCATTCACTTGAATAATTAGAAATTTCTATTTTATGATTTTAATTAAAATGCATCACTAGACCTTAGACTGAGCTTTGATACTAAATTTGACATGACCAATCCCCAAGGCACATAACTGATGTAGGAAGCCATTATGGGCAATAATCTACTAACCTTTCTTACTATATGTCTAATCAAATATTCATAAGTATGTATGTTATATTGTCAAAAAGAGTGTAGTTTTAAAAATTTAAATACTAAATGTATTAATAGATCATTATGTAAGATTATTCTAACTATCCTAATGCTTATTTTAGTGCTAAAGTTCTTAATTAAGTCCATTTTCACCCGTTTGATGATAATTGGACACTAAATGGGAAAATCCCTAAGAAAGATAAATAAAAAAAGGAAAAAGGTGAGTTTATTTAAAACTAAATAAGTTAGTATCAATCAATAAGGAATTATTTAAATTAGATATTAAAACTAGATTATGAAGAATCTAAGTTAAATTTAGGAGAAAACTTTAGATTTAAATCCAAGTTAAATGATCATATTCTTATACCTTTACCAAGGAAAAGAAAGGAATTTGTAACAATTTAACCTATCTATCAAAAGATATAAAATGTGCACACATATTCTTAGATCCCAACTAAAATCTTTCTAAGTAATTACGATATCATGGTACACAAAAAATTAATCTCACTTTCATCATAATTTATAAACAATCATATATAAAATCATAAGTATTTTCCTGTTCATAACATTACATTCATCTTAAGCCATTTGCACTCATTGGTGTCACCATTCTAACTTACATGTGACAATAAAATAAAGAAGGCAAATAATTCCTTTCATAGCATTTGAGTCATCCATGTCCTCTCTATAATCGAGCGCCTAAATTTAGTTCATAATATCACTAAATGTCACAATTCATGGATAATGAAAACATTCTTATAAACTTCCAACACCATGGCTATTTAGTGAAGATAGTCTCATATGGCTTTTGACATTACCTTATTGCTTTTCAATGAAGATTACCTTATGTAGGTTTCTAATACTATTTCATTATTCTTTAACGAAGATAAGCTCATATATGCTTCCAACACCATTTCATTATTCTTTAGTGAAGATAGCCTTTTGTAGGCTTTCGACATCATTTTTATTACCCACCAGTTTATTATACTATCATGCCATACCTATCACATTCCTTTTTTCATATCACACATCAAAATCATTCAATATTTTCTTATTCATAAAGCATATGTCACATATATTATATTTTAAACATAATCATATTATTTATTCATTACCATTCAAGTATTTAAACATACATAACATAATATATTATTGTTATAACATTACTATGCATTCTTGCATAGCTTCACATCATGTATTCCATTGTTAATTATCACCTAATAACTTAACATTAAAAGCATTAAGAAATACCTTAACCCCTTGTGTATCATGATATGATAAGTTATACTAGATGTATTTGATTACATGCTTTACTACAAGAGACTAAAGAGAAAATTTGAAGGGCTATAGTTAATTATAAGGATCCAGAAGGTAACTTTGATACTTGTAGTCATTAACATCTAAAGAGCAACTTTTTGGCTTATAATTGACTAAGCTTGAATAGAGTACATATTCTAAGGCATATTCAACTACTGTTTGATTTCCAATAGGTTTCATGTGTTTTTACTAGTCACTTAACAAATTTATCACCTAAATGTATTTATAGTGCTATCAATCCATATCGAATCATAAATATACATCAAATATGCATAATTTATGCCATTTATAACATTAAAACCTAATCACACCTCACAAATAATCACATTTCATATATATTCATTTAGAAACTTAAACTTTAATCTTAACTAAATAAAATTAACTTAATCTTATAAATAGAATTAGAATGTTACTCATACATTGTATAGAGAAAAATTTAGGAGCTTAAATTTGACATCTTTTGGCTTTGATCATCTAAAAATCTAAAATATTTCAAGTTAAGGTTCATTTTTTCTCTTTTGGATCAATTAGTCAGTTTCCTTAAATTCAAAGAAAAAAATTAAGATTCTTATTATGATAAAGACTTTAATTATCTTATTTGTGTGAAAGATTTGATGAAGATTAACTCTTTAGTTGCTTAATTAAGGAAAAATTATGGAAAAAAGGAAGAAAAAGGGAAGAGAGTTAAAAAGAAAGAGCTATGGTTTAGGCGATGGAATAAAATGAAGATTGGGGACTAATTTTTACTTTAAATAGTCAGAGGCATTTTCATCATTTTTTCCTAAATCTTTTTTATACTCACATTCTCACTTTTAATCATTTATAACCTTTTATTTTTTTATTCAAAGCACTTTTTCTCAACTAATACCTTCTTATATTTCTTTTTTCAAGCCTAACTTAATTACTTTATTTCTATCCACTTGAAAGATCTGTTTAAAATTTATTTAATTAATTAGCTTTCTTTCCTTAATATATCATTCACATTTTCTTGATAAAATTTTATTCATTTCACATGGAACCTTAGTTCTAAGTTTTCACCATAACAATTAACTAATTTATCACTCCTTATATAACATAAAATTTTAAAGTTAAATGATTGAATAATTAAAATTTTAACTTTTGGGGTGTAACAGAGTGCTTTACAAGTTTTCATTGCAAGTTCCCTTTATTTACTATGTTAGTGTGTGACATTGATTGTTAAAATATTTATGTTATCACTAAGGTAATGCATAATGTAATTTTATTTTAGGGTTATAAAACTAGGACTATCTCTAACCTCCTACTACACCCTTGCTTAATATTTAAGGAAAATACAAACAAACCCTTTAAAATATGGCTCATGTCACATAACCCCCTAAAAGTTTCAAAACTTAGAAGTAACCTTTTATAGTTTTTAAAAAAATTAAAAATATTGAAATTTCAATTAAAGAAAATAGGAAAAGATATAAATGAACCACTTATAACTTTTTAAACTATATTTTAGTCTAGTAAAGCCAAAAAACTGATGTAAAAACAAAATAAACATATATCTTATCTCCCTAGATGTAGTTTCATCAGTTTTCAACAATAATTTACTTAAAATATTTGTCTTCAATTATATCATAAACCATTATAGATTCAATTATATTGTTAGTAATTTATTTTAAAAGAAACCATGTTAAAAAACTAGTTGAATTTATAACAAACATAGTTATGTGTGATTTGCATGCCTTTTTACTATTTTTTTAAACTAAAGTGCCAATCTTTTTATTTTTTTGGAAACTTTAATAAGGTTATTTGTAGCTTTTGAAACTTTAGAAAGGTTATGTGACATTAAGTCATATTTTAAAGGGTTTATTTATATTTCCTATTTAATATTTATGTTAATTTATATGATAAGATGTATTGATTTAACTAGTGGATTATAATGATATAATGAAGGAATGACTGACAATCGTGGAAAAACATAATGATACAAAAAGAATAAATAGCAAGTGTATGCTGTTATGATTGTATACATGATTTATGTGCTAGTATGTGTAAAGTAAATATGAGATATACATTATGTATGATGCTAATTATATATGCTTACATCTATGATAAAAAATGTTTTCCACTTAAAGTTGAGGTGAGAGTCTCCATTCACTAAATAGTGGTTGCTTACTCCTTTCTTTACAAATTAAGTGATAGCATGAGGGAGAAGTTGTTGATAGTGTGTGATCCTATAATAGGAAATATTTCTAATGCTATTGTAGTATTAAGAATTTTAGTACTACTTCCTTTTATATCTTAACAAGTAAGGAACTTATTCCCTATAAATTTGGGCACTCAACCATGATAACCATGATGTTAAAATAATATACTTATTAAAATATAAGTGAAAGTAGTATGAAATTTTAGTGCTAAAATAAGATTGAAAATACTCCTTATGTTATGTATGTGCATGTATGAATAAAGTATGTGGCTTTTGATTGGGATCTTTAGTGACATCTAGTTTCCACCTAGAATAATATAAGAAAAGTAGTTTTATGTTTTCAAAGCAATGTTTTTTAATTAGCTAAATTTTTATTAAATATTTCTAATAATTATTAGTAATTGTTTTAAAATGGGCACAATCATGTTTTCAAATTCATTTCATTGCTTTCAAATGAAAACAAAAAAATGCCTTAAGAAAAGAAGAATGCTTATAAATTTTCAAGTTACCACTTAGGTGATTTGAGGTTGTCACATTTTGAAAATTTAAAATATGATGTGTATCAAGTATTTGGTTTAAAGATTAAGGAGAGTAAGATGATTTTAAGGTCCATTTCAAAGGAATATAGTGTAATTTACCTTTCCCTCAATTATAGGGTTAAAATATGGAAAATTTCAAAATGCAATAGTTCAATAGTATTGAATACCAAGTTTTGGGTGTCCATAGGTTATGTTAATATAGGTTAAAGGTAAAACTTAACCCAATTAATAAAGGATTGAAACCTTTGTAATCCATTGTAATCTATAAAGAAAAATGGAACCAATTTAAAATATCATATATGGTACATGCAACTACATGTTAGGTTGATTCAGATTAGGTGCAAGATGAATTTTTTTAGAAAAAAATGGAATTTTGAATGACATATCATTTGATAAATGATAAACCATTTTTTTAAAAAATCACAATCCTCCTAGTTTAAAGGTCTATCCTTTTCAAATTTCACTTGAAATAACACATTTTACACTAAGTATATCTTTAGCTTATAGATGAAAAAGCTAAATGTTGGGATCAGAAGCCATACGAGCACAGCGGAGTAAACTGATCCTAGCCAATGGATCCATGCAAAACATTAAATTAGAATGTAGGATTCAGGTTATACCTTTATATAATTCCAGATTTTGTTCGTTGATCACTTCTTCGACTTCTTTTCGGTCAAAGACTCTGGGATATTCACATGAACCAGTAGATCATCAATGAACGTCCTCACAGTCATTGGTTGGAATTCATCTCCTTAGCCTCGTAGTGCTAGCTATGTCTCTTCAAGGATTATGGTTAAGGAAAGATACTAGGATTTTTCTATGCTGTATGGGATGCGTGAATAATGAATCAACCTTATTATTACCCAATAAGCCTATTTAAATAGGAGCATAGAAAACCCTAACTAATTTGGGCTTTGGTCTATGTATAATTATAGGCTTATTATTGGACCTTATAATTATAACATAGAATTTCCAAGTATTAAGCCCAAACAATTTGGTCCATTAATTTCAAATCCACTAGGCTCTAAGTGTGTGACCCCTTTAGGCTCTCATTATATTGGCAATAATAATTAATCATATTAATGATCATAAACAATAAGCGGTATCTAGCAACACATCATTGTTACCCAAGTGATGAGAAAGTCAGTGATTCGACTGAACCTTTATATGTGATCATCATCTATATCCTTTTGTCCTAAACATCTAGATTGAGTACGAGACATGGACCGTGTCATTTTCGTATAGTCCAATCTCGAGGTTTCTTGATCCTTAAGTAAGCTGACTAAAGCAAATGTAATTGACATCCCATGTCAATTCATTTGAGCATGGCCATGCATTTTTTCAACTTTACTTAATCAAGGGGCCCACAGATGTTACTCCTATTATATAGGAGGAATAAATTTCATCTTGATCACACAAGTCCCTCCGCATGATATGTGATATATCCAATAACTACCCTTGTATTCACTCAAGCATGAGTGACAGAATAGTATTAAAATTGAAACTCACATGTAGGGAACCTTGGTGATCTCAGGTCAAAGGACCATAATAATAATGATTACTAAGAATCATTCATGACACTCATATAACAATCCATATAGTGTTCTTAGGATGAGTTAGTCCAATATACAAGTTCTTTAACTTGTACTCATGTGTAAGCTTAATAATTCATATAAGTCATTACACATTCTAGTCTTAACATATCAAAGCAACCTAATCCACAATGATATATGACTAAGGATATTTAAGAATATAATTATTCTAAGGTTATTATCATAATTAAATATATTACGCAGATAATATATATAAATATAATAATTGGAATTGCTATTAAAATAATATGATTCAAAATTACAATCATCAATATGATTGGTTTTAGGGCATATACACTAACAATCTCCCACTTGCACTATAGCCAATCATCTATGTATCTAATACTTATGGATCTCATATGACTATCATATTTTTGCTGCGTCAGGGCTTTTATTAGTGGATTGGCGACATTATCATCAGTTGGTATTCTACATATCCTGATATCATTTCTGTCAATAATATCTCTTATTAGATGATAGCGCCGGAGTATATGTTTGGATTTTTGGTGAGATCTAGGTTCCTTGGCTTACGTAATGGCTCCATTATTGTCATAATAGAGCTCTACTGGGTTAGCAATGCTAGGAATAACTCCAAGTTCAGTGATGAACTTCTTAATCCAAATAGCCTACTTTGCGGCATCTGATGCTGCAATGTATTCAGCTTCTGTTGTAGAATCAGCCACTGTCCCTTGCTTTAAACTCTTCTAGGTCACAACGCCACTATTAAGGTAAAATACATAACCTAACTGCGACTTGAAATCATTTTTGTCGGTTTGAAAGCTAGCATTAGTGTAACCACTTACAATGAGCTCTTCCTCACCTCCATAAATCAAGAACATGTTTTTAGTTCTTCTTAAGTACTTAAGAATATTCTTGACAGCTGTCTAGTGACTTTCACCAGGATTTGATTGGTATTTGCTCGTTATGCTTAAAGCATATGAGACATCAGGACGAGTACATAACATAGCATACATGATAGACCCAATCATAGATGCATAAGGGATCTTACTCATGCGCTGTCTCTCACACTCTGTGGAAGAACATTGAGTTCTTGAGAGACTTACGCCATGTAACATCGGCAAGAATCCTCTTTTAGAATCTTGCATGCTAAACCTTTTTAGCACCTTGTCAATGTATGTACTCTGACTTAGGTCAAGCAATTTTCTCGATCTATTTCTATAGATCTTGATACCTAATACATAGGAGGCCTCACTTAAGTCTTTCATAGAAAAATGATTTCCTAACCAAGTTTTTACAGACTGTAGTGTAGGAATGTCATTTTCAATGAGTAATATATCATCTATATACAACACCAGAAAGACTATTGTGCTCCCACTAACTTTCTTGTACACATAGGGTTCATCTTCATTCTTGATGAAACTAAATTCTTTGATCGCATCATTGAAATGAAGATTCTAACTCCGAGAAGCTTGCTTTAACCCATAAATGGATTGTTGCAATTTGCAAACATTTCCAACATTTTCAAGATTTACAAAACCTTCAGGTTGTGTCATGTACACATCCTCAAGAAGATTTCCATTAAGGAAAGCAGTATTGACATCCATTTGCCAGATTTCATAATCATAATATATTACTATAACTAGAAGAATCCTAATGGATTTAAGCATGACAACTGGAGAAAAAGTCTCATCATAGTCAATGCCATGGATTTGTTTGAAACCTTTTACAACCAATCGTCCTTTAAAGGTACATACATTGCCATCCATGTCGATTTTCTTTTTGAAAACTCATTTGCACCTAATAGGTTTTACCCCTTCAGGTGGATCAACCAAAGTCCAAACTTGATTTGAATACATGGAGTCCATCTCTGATTTCATAGCTTTTAGCTATTTCTCAGAATCTGGGCCCATCATACCCTCTTGGTAGGTTGTGGGCTCATCTTGGTCCATGAGCAACACATCACCATGATGAGTCACGAGAAATCCATATCTCTCGGGCTCACGACGTATCCTACTAGATCTATATGGGTTCTATGTTACATGAGCAGGTTCTTCCACAACTGGTTGTGGAACCGACTCAGGTTCCATCTCAAGTTCAATATCTTCAAGTTCTATTCTTCTCCCACTGATTTTTCTAGAGATAAATTCTCTCTCTAGAAAAATACTAGTTCGAGCAATAAACACTTTTTGCTTAGTTGGATTATAGAAATAATATCCTTTTATTTCCTTAGGATATCCAACAAAAAAATATTTATCAGATTTGGGTCCAAGTTTATTAGAAGCCTGACGTCTTACGTAAGTTTCGCAGCCCCAAATCTTCAAAAAAGACAAACTAGGACATTTCCCAATCCATATCTCATATGGTGTCTTTTGAATTGATTTTGATGGAACACGATTTAATGTGAAAGCTGTAGTCTCTAAAGCATGTCCCCAGAAGGAATTTAGAAGGTCAGCTTGACTTATCATTGACCAAACCATGTCTAACAAAGTTTGATTCCTCCTTTCAGAAACACCATTCCATTGAGGTGTTCCTAATGGAGTGAGTTGTGATACAATGCCACACTCCTTTAAATGATTAAAGAACTCTCGGTTTAAGTATTCACCACCTCGATCTGATCGAAGTGCTTTAATACTCTTACCAAGTTAATTTTGTACTTCATTTTTGAACTCTTTGAACTTTTCAAAAGATTTAGACTTGTGTTTCATAAGGAACACATAACCATATCTACTGAAATCATCAATAAAAGTAATGAAGTATTGATAACCTCCTTTAGCTTGTGTGTTTAAAGGTCCACATACCCAATAAATCACTAACCCTTTCACCTTTCCCAGTAAAAGAGGCTTTAGTCATCTTACCTAATAAACATGACTCACATACCTCATATGATTCAAAATTAAATGAGTCCAAAAATCCATCCTTATGGAGTTTGGAGATGCATGTCTCATTTATATGGCTTAAATGACAATACCAAAGATAGGTTGGATTTAAATCATTAGTTTTGACCTTCTTCGTGTTTATGTTATAGATTGAATTTTCAAGGTCCAAAACATAAAGACCATTCATTAATTGTGCACTGCCATAAAATATTTTATTTAAATAAATAGAGCAACATTTGTCCTTTATTATAAATGAAAAACCTTTCTTGTCTAAACAAGAAACAGAAATCAAATTTCTACTAACAATAGGCACAAAATAACAATTGTCCAATTCTAAAACTAATCTACTAGGTAAAGATAAATAATAAGTCCTTATAACTAATGTAGCAACTCTTGCTCCATTTCCAACGTGTAGGTCCACTTTACCTTTGGCTAACGATCTACTTTCTTTAAGATCCTACACATTTACACAAATATGAGTACCATATCCAGTATTTAATACCCAAGATGTAGAAGTAGATAAATTAACCTCTATAACATAAATACCTGAGTTAGAAGTCCCATTTCCCTTTTACTTCTTAAGCTCTTCCAGGTAAATCTTGCAATTTCGCTTCCAATGTCCTGATTCTTTACAATGGAAGCATTGCCTTTCCTTGGCCATGCCACCTTTGGGCTTCAGTGCAAAGGAACTTGACTTGGACTTTCCATCAATCTTGTCCTTTTTCTTTTTATTCTTGGCCTTGGACTTGCCCTTTCCTTTGCCCTTTTGAACCATTATAATGGAATTGGGCTTGGACTTTTTCAAGTTCTGCTCAGCAGTTCTCAACATGTTAAACAGTTCAGGCAAAGTCTTATCAATTTCGTTCATGTTGTAATTCATGATGAATTGACTATAGCTCTCGGGCAACGATTGCAGAACTATATCAGTGGCCAATTCTTGCTACAAAGGAAAACCCAATCTTTCAAGGCTATTGATGTGCCCAATCATTTTAAGCACATGTGTAGCAACGGGTGTTCCTTCAGTCATCTTACACTGAAATGATGCTTTAGATACATCATATCTCTCATGTTTTGCTTGCTCTTGGTAGAGCTGTTTAAGATGATCAATCATATTGAATGCCTACATGTTCTCATGTTGCTTCTAAAGCTCAGAATTCATGGTAGCAAGCATAAGACAATTGACATCCAGAGCATCTTCTAGATACTTCTTATAAGCATCCTTTTCTGCTCGAGAAGCATTAGCAGCAGGCTCATCTAGAGTAGGTTGCTCTAGGACATATTGCTTTTTCTCATGCTTGAGGACAATCCTCAAGTTTTGATACCAATCGAGAAAATTTGTCCCATTCAATTTATCCTTCTCAAGGATAGATCATAGTGATAAGTTTGATGCATTTGATGCCATGGTTATCTACAATAGAAAAATATGCAGAATGAGAATCATGTATTTTATTTATTTAATAAGGTCTTTTATTAAATAATACTCCCACTATTTTTCTCAAAATAATAGCCATCACTATTATTTCAGAAAACCTTATCATCAAAGTTTTCTAAGGTTTTCTAGTGGGCCAAGATCCATATTTTACCAAATCTTGAGTTAACTTTAGCTAATCACCCAAGATATGGCTTTTTAGGTAGACAACTCCTTTGTCAATTACATCTTATGCAACTCTTGGATAGTTGCGAGAATAACACTTATTTAAATTCATCTCATGAATTCATAACCAACTTTATGCCTTTAGGCCTCAATCCTATTGGTATAGCCCAGTTAAGTCAAGACCCAATAATTAGCAATTTGGATATTACTATTATCCCATCATGTCTTACCAAGATAGATTTTAGGTACTTTGCTTTGGCAAACCCACCTATAGTTGATCAAGATCTTGACGAGTGCTATTATTAGAAGGCATCTCCTTTTTTTTGACTTAATATTTTGTTTAAGGGATTTTAATTTATTTGATCTCACCATTATGTACTTGGTTTTATTAAGCATGCATCATATACATCTAGTATAGGTATCTCATACATTCATCATATGCATCTCATACATAAAACATAAATTAAACGTGACATAATTATGGCCCAACCTAAGTGATATTCTAGAGCTCAAGAATATCAAATAAAACTAAGAAAGAAAAACTTCTTCCTAAGAATCTTTTTCTTTCTTCATGGTTTGATCTCCACTTCTGTTGTTTCCACTTCAAGTGCTCTAATAAAATTATTACATAATAATAAAGAAACCTCGAGTTACATTCGAGGGGAGTAAGATGAGAAGAGAATGTACAACTAGAAGTAATAAAGAGGCATGACACATAGGCCATATTTAAAAATTGCAACAAAATCAAAGGCCACAATCATGCACCATACATCAAGCAACAAAACAACATGATAAGTGAAACATATATCCAAATATATTTTCAATATCAAATCTGAATTAATTAACTAATTACTTAATGTCGCATTACGCAGAGAATTTACGGCGCTCTCACTAGCCGGTTAGCGGGCGGGATCAAGGGGCAGCACCCTTGTCAGGGGGTTAGGGGGCGAGCCCCCCACCCAAAAAATTAATTGCACCTAACATTCAGATTGCAATTCAATTTGTTAACAATTGGCATTCCCCTTTAGTCAATCAATTTAACAATTATTGACACTTAAATCACGGGTTTACAAATCTGATTTATGACAGAATTATAATGGATAAATTTTAATCATATTAAAACAAATCCAATTAATTCACAGATTTTATACAAAACAAATTCAATAATTAATTTCATGAAAAATCAGATTCAGCCATTAAGTGCAAGGTATATCACATATATGAAAAAGATTCAAGAAGTTAATTTGATTAATTCTGATTCATGACAGAATCTATGTTTTAATCAGAAAACATCTTTCATATATTAAAATAGATTCACGCAATTAATTCTTTTGATTTTGTTTAAAATAAAAACTAGAAATTAGTTTCAAATTCGAATCAAAATCCAGAATTATTGCAATAGATTTAAATTTAAAAAGAAACCCAGAAACATATTCGAGTTTCAATCAAAAATCCAGAAACAGATTCGAATTCAAAAAAGAAACAAGAATTAATCACAAAACACATTCAAATTTAAATTAGAATTCAAAATAAGGTTCAAATTCAAAATAGAATCAGAATTAATCATATTAAGTTTGCTTGTACCAGAATGCACGAAATTAAATTTACCCTAATCCTAATTAGGAATCATTGAAGTGTGATATACAAAACAATTCATCAACATCATAATCATGCAATTAGCAAATAAAATCCTAATTTAGTGTTTTACAAGTAGCTCTGATACCATTGTTGGGATCGGGAGCCATACGAACGTAGCGAAATAAACCGATCCCAGCCAACAGATCCATGCAAAACATTAAATTAGAATGTAGGATTCAGGTTATACCTTTATATGATTCCAGATTTTGTTTGTTGATCACCTCTTCGACTTCCTTTCGATCAAAGACTCCGAGGTATCCACACGAACCAGTAGATCACCAATGAACCAGTAGGCCTAAGACCTAAGACCTATTGAGTTTTACCTAACTTAGCACATATTAGACTTGATGCATCTTATCTAAATTAGGCTCATCTTTTGTTGGTTCAATTTTAAGTCAAAACCACAAAATCCAATTATTTGTGGATCTAGTTAGATATTTGATCATCATTTTTTACCTTTTGCCCATTATGTAGGGGTCTAAGCTCATTCTAAAGATTTCATCTCCCAAATCAACAAGCCCTATCAATTCAATTTAATTTGCCATCACTTTACTTTGCTATGCTATCATTTATCATTTTCCTTGAGAGGTGAAAGGGGTAAGGAATATATTATTGCACACTACTCATAATTTGCTATAGACATTTATTTGTAAGGTATATATTACATGTCTATATTGCTAAGTTATATATGCATAATTCATTTACACTTCCGAAGCTTAAGTTAACTGCATCGATTTGATGAATATATTCTTAAACAAATGTGTTACTTTTGTTTGAGTAATGACAACACTAGCTTTATTTGTTTTTGGATAGTAAGATATTGCTTATTGAAGAAATACTTAGCTGTAGCTTCTCATATCTTGAAATGAACATTTTAAATTCCATTCCATGAGAAATTATATAGAAAGGAAGGGGAAGAAAAATGTAATTTGCTTATATCCTCAAAGGAATGGTTACATAATCAATTTTAAAATTTCATTTTGACTTTTTTTGTTACTAATGTTAAATTATCCTTTTTTATGGTATACTAAATAGTAGGATAGATTGCTCCACTTTAAGACCAGAGCATGTTATTAGCCTTTTTTAGGACTTATAATGGTATTTACAAAATGCCTAATCCTTTAAGAACGTTGGCAATAGAAATTAAACCTATGACATAGGTGGTTAAAGACAATGAACCTTACCAGTTGAGCTAATCTAAGAGGTTAATGTTTAATTTTCCTAAACGATAGGATTACGGTACATCCATATACACTTAAAATTTATTTATTTTCCTTTTATCTTATATGTTATTGATGACTTAAACATGCTTATTTCTTTATTGTAGTTTATTTTGTCATGCTTATACATGGTTAGGATAATTTTTTCAAGGCTTGAATACAAATTTGGTCCTTCTAAAATATAAATTGTACAAATTTAGCTCTTTTTTTAAATAGTCTATTTTACTTAACTTAAATATTTAATGAGTATAGTTTTGGTCATGACATTTAAACTCTACCTAAAATTACTGGCATGTAATTTTTATTTTTTTTCCTTTTTCTTCTCTTTTCCTATTCATTCTTTCATTTTCAAACCATTTCTAAAACTTCTACCTTTCAACCTTTATATTTCTCTTTTATTTTTATCTTTCATTTTTAATTTTTGTCAAATAGGTCATTATAAAAAGGAAAATAAGAATTTTTGGAATGGACAATTCATGCCATTGATAGATGTAAATGCAATCAAGCTTAAATTGCAAAAGAGTAATTTAAAACATGCAATAAATAAAGGTGGTTTACCAGAAAGAGGTGATGTAATAAGATCAACGCCTATTTAGTGTTGCAACCATTCTACCTTCAAATTAGCAAATCAACCTTAGCAATTCAAAATAAAGATGAAATCAATTTGTGAATGATAAATTAGAATATATATTTAAAGGACTAAAATAGATTATTTTAAAAAAGGAGGACTAAATTCACACAATTCATATTTTAAGGAAACCAAAATTACATTTAAGCTTATTTTTAATGAAACATTGTATGATTTGCAAATAAACTAGTAAGTAAAATAGACACAACATAGTAATGAAGTATGAAAGCTACAAAAGACTTGAAACTAATCTAAACATGAAATATATATAAAAAATAAGTAATTTTTCATGGCATGTTGGATTATGCTTTTCAAAATATTTTATTACTATAATATTGGATAAACATAAGGTTCATTTGGAAAGTGTTATAATACATATTTTAATCTTTTCAATATTTCCCATATGTAATCCGTTGTACAGACGTTGGGGTGGATGGACACTAAGATGGAAAAGGCCCACTAATATGCCTAATGTCCCTGCTGCAATATGATAAGAGGCTATTCCCTCAGGAATAAAAGGATCAAAACCTTCCACACCCTATGCGGGATTTATGAATTGTACCCTTCCAATTAGTCCATAAGGATTAGACACCCATATTCCAGGACCATACAATCTTGTTACATGAAATACGCCAAAACC
Organism: Sindora glabra; assembly: GCA_020226215.1. NCBI lineage: Eukaryota > Viridiplantae > Streptophyta > Magnoliopsida > Fabales > Fabaceae > Sindora > Sindora glabra. Next base: position 82,854,547 of record CM035227.1, read on the forward strand.
AAAGCAAGCCACCCCTGAAAGAAATAAATGAATTCCAAAGATTTTAGGCAAATCCAAAGATGGTTTTCCTGTACGTTCATCACAAAAGATATCTAGATCCCAATAGACCCAATGCCAGATAGTCGCCAAGAAGCACAAGCTAGAAAACATAATATGTGCCCTAGCCACACCTTCGTAACTCTAAATACCTGGATTTGTTATAGTCCTTCCTGTGATACTTCAACCGCCCTATGAATTGGTTATTCCTAAACGAGTCATGAAGGGTATAATGAACATACCTTGTCTCCACATTGGGTCAAGAACAGGGTCAGAAGGATAAAAAATCGCTAATTCATATAGAGCCATTGAACCGGCCCAACTAGCAACCAGAGTTGTATGCATTATATGGATAGAAAGAAAATGACCAGGATCATTCAATACAACAGTATGAACACAATACCAAGGCAAACCCATGAAAATACCCCTTATATCAACAAAAAATAGACACTATGTAACTTTATTGCACTGAAAAAATATGCTATGGACCCTCTTTTTATCAGTGGATCATCTCGGGTAAAGGATTAATATTTGGTCTAGTTTTTTTAATAATAATGGAACAATTCTATTCGTAGGAACAAAAAGAAGCCGATCTATTCTATACCCAATAAGTAATAATACGCAATGATAAAAGAGGGTTGACCCTATTTTTATTTATATGCGTATTGTTATGTATATGAGTGAATGCAGACATATTTGTTCATCACTCAAAGGACCTATTCACTATTCATAAGAATTTTCCTTTATTCATTTGGTTTTCTTTTTTATTTATTTATTTATTTATTATTATTTCTATTTATGAACTTATTCAATCTATAAATCCAATATGATAAAATACAATAAGATAAGGACCAATCATTATTAAGACAATAAACCCATTAGTACGCTTTCGCATAAGAGCGTGATATACCACGTCTTTGTGTCGTCATTTTATGCTTATTGGTGTTCCAAAAGTTCCCTTTCGGAGTCCGGGAGAAGAGGATGCCTCGTGGGTTGACGTATAGTGTGACTTGTCTGATATATTGGGTCATGTGGTATTTCCCCATTATCTCCCCCGATCGAGATATCCCCTCCTTCCCTAAAAAAAGATTGATTGAATCATCAAAAATTTGAAATAATGTGAAATTAAATTCGATCTTTTTTTGGGGGGATATCCAAATACGGATTAATATTATCAATTTAGAACAATCTATGGTTGGCTTGGTTGGACCAATAAACCAATAAAATGAAGAATCCAACTCTATTTATAAAAAAAATCCAATTGGTAATATATCTACGATTATTACTTATCAAATATTTGGCGAAAACCATGAAATAAATTAAAAAAAAAGAAGTCGTAGCAAAAAGATGTGGTATTGGAATATTTGTCCTATATGTGCAAATACAAATCGGGTAGATCTTTTCTTTATTACTCGAAGTAGAACAGAAACCTAAAAGAAAGAATTGAAGAAACCCATTTTGAAACAAGAAAATTACATTGTGATTTGGATTTGATCTCGATGAAAACAATACATCAATGAGAACTTAGTTCAATAAGTTTAGTACATTATTATTTTTATTATTATAACATGTTTATTATAACCTAAGTAAACGGGTCAAAAATCGTCTTTCTTAAAAAATTTAAGAAAAAGCCCGCTATGAAAAAAAGGGTTAACTTTACACATTAATTCTTTTTGGTAATTTTTGGTGAACCGTATGCATCAAAAGGTGCAAGTACGGCTCCTAAGAGATAAAATTTTATCCTAACCAATCGACTTTATTAAGAAAGACTACTTTTTTTAGGCCAAGCGATTGATAGTGAGATATCGAATCAACTTATTGGACTTATGATATATCTTAGTATTGAGGATGATAACAAAGATCTTTATTTGTTTATAAACTTTTCGGGCGGATGGGTAATACCCGGAATAGCGATTTATGATACTATGCAATTTGTGCAACCAGATGTACAGACAGTATGCATGGGATTAGCTGCTTCAATAGGATCTTTTATTTTGGCAGGAGGAGAAATTACCAAACGTCTAGCATTCCCTCATGCTTGGCACCAATGATTCTTTTATTTGAGGAAAAAAAGAAGACTATACCTTCGCCATATGAATATTAAGTAATAATAGCACAGCACTTTGAGTTCGATATGAGAATTTTTTTGTTTTTTCCAAAATTATTCAATTATGTACTAAAAGGGTAGTATGAAAAGGGGATATTTCTTATTTTATCGCATCTATTGGGAAGAGCCTATTCCAGTGTCACAAACTTTTTTGTTTTCACACCGAAAAGGAAAACTTATAACTTATAAATTCTTAGTTTTTCAAATATTTTTCAAATTTAATATTTTTTTATTTATTAATTTATAATATATGCTTTTAGTAAATAATTATATTCTTGTTTTAAATAATAAATAAATAAAAATTAATTAATTAAGCAAATATAAAATATATAATATCATAAATTTAATATAAGTAATAATAAATAAATATATGATATTATAAATTATACTTAATTAAATTGTATATAATATTATTCTTAGGCAAAACCTTAGATAAATCAAAGTAAGTAAATAAGTAAATAAATGTATGATATCATAAATTATAATTAATTCAATTTTAGTAAATTATATTCTTATTTCAAATTAGAAATATATAAAAATATGTATGTAAATAAATATATAATATCATAAATATAATTAGGTATATTTTAAGTAATTATATTTTTATTATAAATAATAATTAAATAAAAATTATGTAAATAAATAAATACACAAAGTCACATAATATAATTAATTAAATTTTAGAGAATTATATTTTTATTTTAAACATCTTGATTGCTTTAATATACTTTAATTTTTAAATAAATATAAATTAATCTAATTTATATATATTATTTTTTAAAATACCCTTTTATATCCTTTTATATTTTTTTTACTAGTTCAACATTTAATTTTATGAAGCACATCTTATACAATTACCTAATTTATTAATTATCATATTAACTATCAATTAACTTATCATCTTGCAATTAGTTTATCAATTATAAATTAATTTATTAGTTATTTGATAGAAGTTAAATGAAGGGTGGCAAGATAAATTTGTAAATTTTAATTTAATAAATATAAAAATTTAAAATTTAATTTTGAATCTTATTTTCTATATTTATAGCATTTTTGAAAGTTAAAAATATAAAACAAAGTGAAAAAATATTATCTTCAAACACAACAAATAATTTTAAAAATTTACTAAAACATTATCGCAATGTAAAATTAACATAAAATCATGAAAAAAATATTTAAAAAATAAAAGAAGAAAATATGATTAAATTATAAACATAAACCGACTTAAATTATATTAATTTTATAGAATAAAATAATATAATATATAAAAAAATATGATATAATATAATGTAAAAGTCGTTTGTTGGAAGCCATTCTGATCTCATTTCTGAACCACCGCTTTCTGTCCGGTCCAATTGATTTGCCCAACGCTACTCTCAAGATTACCAAATTTGGGGTCATTTCCAATCTTATTGTTATTTGATGACAAAGGGGGGAAAGCAGTAGATCCATACCGACCCACTACAAACCAGCCGTTAATATAATGAAGCATGACTTTGATTGTGTGCGGAAGTCTTTTCTTACAAAAAATAAATTTATATAAAATTAAATTTAATAATACATCATTATATTATTACATCCATTATATTTTTGTCACGACTCAAAAGTGGATTACTTTTCTTTGACCCGAAATCCTTACATGTCAAATGGAATCCAAATTTCCCATTTGCTCCAATTTTTTCAAACCGATAAAGGTAAGAGCGACAGAGACACAAACAAGCAATGGAGTTGGAAACGTCGGAGTCCTCGTGCACCGGGGAAGGACGAATCCCAATTGATCTGTTCGTATCCAAGAAACATCCCGGAATCGAACGTGGCGAACTTGGGTTCGCTGATTCTTCCGGTAATATAGTTTACAAGATCAGCCGCCAAACTCCTAAATCATCGCCGGAGGACAAGAAAGTGGTGCTTGATGTCACCGGCAATCCCCTCCTCTCGATTTACCGCTATGCTGTGAGTCTCTTTTCCTATGTTCACGTGTTTGTTTCCGAGAAAATATATTCCGGGAAACTTCCCCTTTACTTTGCTTTGGAAAAAACCAGTGATATTTTGTGTGGTCTGGTTTTTCAGAAAATTGATTCTTAGGATTTCTGCCATTGGAAAAGGCCAAGTGTTAAAAGAGAAATTTTCATGTGCCCTGTCAGAGTAGATTAGTTATCATTCCTGGCCAGTAAACAAAGAAGTCATAGCTTGTTTGATTCAAGAATGTTATTTTTTATTACTAGAGTGATGCGGTATGATACTTTCCCCGGAAACAAATACCCGGAAATTTGCAAACTTGTACGATACTTTCCCCGGAAACAAATACCCGGAAATTGCAAACTTGCACGCACGGGTGCAAGATAGTCTAATTTATTTAATACCTAATCTAATTTAATTTATTTATCTAAATAAATTAAATTTAAACTAATAAATTAATTTATTTAAATAAATGAGTAAATTATTTTTAGGTTCGATCTGTATATCTATCAAACAAATTAATTTATTTAGTTATAAATATAAATATATATATAAATATAAATATAAATATATATATATATATATATATATATATATATATATATATATATATATATATATATAAAAGACTAATTAAGCCATTGAATAATTTTAGATCTTAAGAAAGTTTCGATCTATTAATAAATTTAAAATTATATATAAAAATTTTTAAATAAGTTAATAGGCCTAATTAGATTTCTTTAGCAGGTCAGGTTAAGTCTAAATTTTAACTTTATACAAATAAATAGGTCAGGATCAAACTAATAATTTAGAAATTAGGCTTGATTTTTTTAGGGTAAAGTTTAGCTTAATCCAACCTATTTACACTCCTACCTTCATATTATAAACTGATACCAATTTTTGGGACACCTATACATTAAAAGAAGTGGCCAAGTAAGAATTTTAGCTTGGGGTTGAAATGTTTGTAAGTGAATGATACTTTTATTTAAATATATATTGAAAAAATTAATAATTATATAATAATTATATTTTTCTAAAATTTTGATTTAAGATATTTTAATTTTTTTAAACAAAATAAATATAAAAATTATGAAATATTGAATAAAATTATACAAGTTTTTTTACGGATAAAATCATACAAACTTATTTATAAAGGTTGAGCACAAATTATTTAGACTTTTGAAAAAATTATAATAATTTTTTTTTATAAATATAATTAATTTAAAAAAGTTCATATGTAAGCATATTTTTTTTATACATATTTAGTGTAAAAGTTTTGGACAATAAAATCAAAATGGAAGTAAGTGGCAATTCTATTGCTATTATATTGTATGTGTAATGTAAATAAAAACATAATATAATATTAAACTTATAAAGGTTGTAACAAACATATAAGTTATTCAAAGTTTTATAAAAAAACTATAACAAAAATCTATAAAATTTGCAAAATGATAATTAATTTGATAAAGTTCATATATATATACTTTTTTTAATACATGTTTAAGGGATTTATTTCAAAAACTTAGAATGATAAAATTAAAATAGATGGCAATTAAGTTGCAATGCTCGTTCAATTATACTGTATGTGCGTAATATAAATAAATATATATGAATTTTAGTACTCATAATATATTTTTAATAATAAAATTAGAGATAAATAGAAGTTAGAAAAATATTTTTCAAACCATGTAATTTTTTTTTGTGATACAAGCCATATAAATTTTTTGTTTCAACTAAATATATACTTTTATAAAGTATTTTTAAGGTACAATATAATAAAAATATTCATATTTAGCAAAAAGAACTAAGGATAAAAAAATTAATATATAAATTATTTTCAACTTTTAATTATAGAATAACCATAATTTTTTATATCTCTATTTTTTTTTAAAATATTATTATTGCATAAATGCTTAATTTTCTTATTATGATCGTGTTTTTGGATGGAGTGAGTGCACTTATTTGTTACAGTCAGAGTTTAGGAAGGATTTTGCAAATTGAATTCTATGTTGCCCCAATTAACAAGGGCTAATACAAGGGCCAATAAAATGCATAACCAAAATTACTCTTTTCCGCCTTAATGGGTGTGATTTTTCCTTGTTTGGCAGAGGGGATCTTGGAAATGCTACAAGGGGAACAGCATTGAGGACAAGGATTTGGTTTTTAAAGTACAAAGGACCTTGAAAAGGCTTACTAGAGTTGATCTAGAGGTCCTTCTTATTGGTGAGCGGCCAGAGGACTCAACATCGGATTTAAAAGTGAGAGGTAGCCCGTTTCAGAAATCATGCACCATCTATAAAGACAACGCCTTGGTGGCACAGGTACATAAATAACAATTACTTCATTGCCATTGCAAAATTTGGAGGTTTAAATGACTGCTGGATTTTAAAGTTGTAATGTAACTAATAGTTTTTAATCAAGAACTGATATATTGTACTGATACTGGTATGCCTGCAAATAGGATAGTACAGTATGGCGATATGAAAATTTCTTAAAAATGAAGGGTATCGATATGGCAGGAGTATTGAACATAAATTTATTTATTTACAAAAATAGAATCCAGGCTGTCAACGCCACCTTCAACTATAAAACCTGCAAACCCAATCTTGCACAGGAAAAATAGCATTCAGAGTAGAGATTCACTTACGATAAGCAAGAGTCCACCCCCTTGGTCAACCTTATTGCATACCAATAAACACCACACAACCATCGTACACCCCCCCCCCCGGTATCTCAACTGTGGATTACCATAACTATTGATGAAAAAATAAGAAGAGGGGATAATTATAATTTTTGGAATTATTTTTTTTCAATTGTTTATTATTTATCAAATTTTAAGCTGTAGATTTTCCTATTAATAATTATGGCGTTTCCTTTACCGTCCAAAAAATGCATAGAGGAGCTAAATCCAACTCAACCATCTCTTTTTCATAAATTCTCCATCTTCAGTCAAATACATCTCTGATGGACATTGGCGTGCATCATATTAGATAAGTGTTAGATGTTGGTATGACAGCATTTTATTTGTGTCGGTGCTTCATAGATTGTGCAAGTGCACCGGCCTAATTATGTTCTACTTACCAATGCATTGTCATGGTTCCCGGCTGCTTTGGTTCTCTTTAGTTGGACTAGGGTCTCTATCTGCCTATTTATTTTAGCTACATGCTTCTGATTTAATTTCAACTAGGTTCATTAATTTGACCAGAGTAAGTTTTGACATATGCAAATGATATATGATAGTGTGAGGAGTAGAATTTGGGATTTATACAATCTAAATTTCGTACCATCAGGGATCGTCTTTGTTTCATTTGATTTTATGTCTAGTTATTCTTCTGATAGCTCTCAAGTGTTATTATTTATTTATTTATTTATTTTCCTTCAGGCATTATTCCCCATCCTTCTCACCTGTGCCGATAGGCTTTAGATTTAATGGTCTTTCATTTCAGCCGGTAGCACTCCCAATTTAGCATTACTGAAAAATTGTTACCAATGAAAGCTCAATCTAGGTTGCATTTCAGAGATGTTGACCTGGATGCTTCACCAACTCTTGATTGAAGTGAAATTTTAATCCTTGATCATCATAGGGACCCTCATTGTTTGCAGAATTGAATTATAATCAAATAGCAGTTTGACTAATCATACAACTGTTTAAGGATCAAGTTTGATTTGATTATAATACAGGGTTGCATTGGCTTTTCTTTTCTTTTGTTTTTCAATCTCCAGTTGTATATAATCTCATGCATAGTGCTACCTTAGATTAACGTTATCCTTACCAAAGGAAAATTGTGGAGTTGAAGTAAAAGATTCATTACAGTAAAATGAGTCAGTTGCTGCTTGGTAGCCAATACTTGTCGTATTCTAAAATTCGCATGGCATTTTAGAAGAGTGATATTAGGAAAATAAAGGAGGCACACCTCAAGAGACATTCTTTTGCACGTGGTGGTTCCCAACAAAAAGCAGGACTCACTCTATGTGAGAAGGAGTTTCCTTGATGTGTCACCAACATCACTCTATATTGAGCTCACCCAATTGTGTGTTTATGTACATCTGGAACATTGTGGAGTTTTGACGGATATAACTTTGAACTGAACAGATGTCTGATTATTTACTGGATCACTTAACTGAGATAATTGAGAAAGGTAGAACTTAGTAGAAAATTGCAATGTAGAAAGTGCATTACATTGCAACGGATTAAAGATTAATCCTTAGTTATCTTTTTATGCAGACTAGTCTGATGTATAAGCTTCAACAGATATACGTCAGTAGGGGTAAATTTCGTCTTACAATATTTCCTGGATCCATTGATCATGCTTGCATTGTGGCTTTGGTGGTTATATTTTTGAATGGACGAAAATAATATATCTTACAGAGATGACTGGTCAATCTCAATTTGTTTTTAAACAATTATAAGGTTGTGTAGCTTCACCCAGAAGAAAAGTTCTCACATAATCTGGCAACCTCATCATGGTTTCAGAATGATATATGTCTGAAGAAGTGTTGTTGATGAGGACGCTGAGGGGTCTTTCTCGAGTCCATTGGTCTTCAAAATTTAACTTCTTTGTACAAGATTCAACTCAACCATGACAATGTTTGGAAGTTGTAATTGATGAATGAGTCTGAGGAAGTAAATAAGCCATCCTTCACTCGCAAAAGCTTCGAGGTTGTAATTGGATCTGATTTAATTTCAACCAATCTGGGCTCTCTGCTTCAGGAGAGGTTTCATGCCCAGATACAGATACCAGAGCTCTGTCTCTATGGTAGAGGGCTAGGAATCTTCTCATCTTGTGAGTTATTGGTGTTGCGTGTGCTCTAATAGCCAATTATAACAAGATTGTATTTGTATATAATATATTAAGTTTTCTCTATTATTATATTTAATATATTAATATGTGTATTATAAATAAAGATAATAATTATATTTCATGCCCAACTATAACAAGATTGTATTTGTATATATTATATTAAGTTTTCTCTATTATTATATTTAATATTATATCTGTGTATTATAAACAAAGATAATAATTATCCTTGTAATAATCTATATTATTTCTAAAATATTTTTAGTTAAATATTATTATAAACTGAAATAATAATAATAATAATATATTAAGATTAGTTAGTATATATTAGCATAAATTAATTTGTGTGTTAGCTAATGACCACGATCAAAAAGATGTAATATCAAATCAAATCAATAGCATAGAACTGACTTGTTATGAGAATGCTATATAAACTATTACATGAATGTCATCAATAATTATCCTTTGAGTTAAAATTATATGATTATAAGATAATCAAATCTATTTAAGAGTCAAACATACTTTAAAATATTTATTTGAAACCATAAATATAGACAAAAAAAATTGTGCTCCAAGTTAAATTTAGAAAATTCTATTGTGGACACTATATTTTCTCCAAATCACATTTAAAGATATCCGAAAAAAGTAAAAATAATTAAATATAAGTAAAAAATGTGAATTTAACTTGTTTTTATCATCATAGATATAAAAGATTTGGGCAGTCTTGCTTCTCTTTTATTGGTGGTCTTATCAGTGGTCTTATCAGTCATCATTAATTATTATTATTAGTCGTTTATTTTTTTGATTACATCAAATATATCTAAAAAATAAAAATATTTTAAAACAAATATAAAGATTCTGATTTTGACTATTAGTAATCATTTACATAGTCATTTTTACTTGGTATATAGGGATATGATGATTTGATTTATTTTAAATTTGTGATTATAAAGGAGATTGACTTTATTAAAGATAACTAATATTAGGGAGAGGATTTTTTTACTTCCCAATTATGTATAAGGATAATGATTTGATGTATAATTATTTTGTTTAAATTAATTTGTAATGTCAAAGAAAGAAGTTTCCTCTGATTATAAATGGGGATATGATCTAATTTGTGATAATCTTATTTTAAATTAATGATTATCAAGGTGATTGAATTTGTTAATGCTAACTAATATATCATCCCTTTGAAAAACTCACAGGTCATTGGTGCTCAAACAGATTTATATTATCTTCAAAATTTCAACTTTGGAAAGTAATGAGGTTTATTATATGTAATTTTTCTTCCATCCCTTTAGCTGCCCAAGTTCTTTCTTTGTTGTTCTAATTTCATTCTTTCCCTTGACCGTTATTTAGTCAATGGTAATTTGAACAGTTTATTTTCAGTTGAACAATGAAACTATTCTATTTGAATTCAAGAATGGTATTGTTGTATATGGCACCCACCGGCATCCTTTCTTCTTTGTTAGTCTTTCCTCTTCTTTTCTTGGTTTACATTCTCTCTTTCTTTCGCACGACATAATGTAGTATTTTTTGTATAAACCCATCGGTACGTACCTTCTAAAAATTGGTGCAAATTCTAAAATGTATGGAGCCTCTCCCCCTCCCCCCCCCCCAAAAAAAAAAATAGTGTAGATTTAAGAATGAATGGGGAACATTTATTGATGCATATGGTTGGGAGGGTTGTTGCCCTAAACAAGATTTCATATTTGAGTTTTGTGAATGAAAAAAAAAAAGTGTAGAGAGAACTTTACTCTTTGAAAGAGCTCAACGTGATTAGTGAATATCTTTGAAAAAAAAAGATTTTAAAAATAAAATTGAGTGATATTAAAAAAAATATTCAAAGCACTTTCTATTGTATTGAATAATTTGTTGAGCATTTATGCTAAGGATGTGTCACAACCTAATAGTGGGTACATAATACAAATAGCAAACTGATATGAAATGGATTCTTACAAGCTTAAATATGACTTTTGAGAACCAATACCTAGTGCCTTTAGGGAAGTCTGTAAAAATTACCAATTGTTTTAAAAAAATTCATATTTTGATAGAAAAAGGGATAGAATCTCTCTTTCTCTCTCTCTCTTATAAATATTAAATAGGGCAATAGTCAAATAGATAGGACCATATAATCAAAATAACATATCTAATTTAGAAAACTAGAATATCAAAATTGTATAACCAACAATATATACATATCATTTGTAGACACAAACAAGTGCTTAGGCAAAATCATTCTAATTTAATTGTCAAATTTCTTCAAGATCCTGCTTACAATCTTCATAAGGGTTGGTTGAAGGTTTTTGTATTGGTTTCAAGGTCTAAAAAACTTTATAGAAAAATGGAGTGAATTCTATAGGATCATTGATTTAATAAAAGATTAAAACTTGTGATTTAAATACAATTTATAAAAATTATAAAAAACTTCAATTCTTTTCCAAACATGTTAAATAATATAAATTCATGAAACAATAAGCTTGGAAAAAATTATATTCAATTTTTAAAATGGCTAACTATGGTGATAAATCTAAATCTCAAGTTTTCAAAATACAATCTCTTTCTTTGCAAAATTAATTCAACAAAAATAATAATTTCATAATTAAATCTTACTTTCACATAAATTATAATCATATGTTGAAATATGAAATTCTTAAAAAAAATATAGTTTACATCTACTTAATGAATCTTGCAACATAAACAAGCAATATATAATGTGACTTTTTCCATAATCAACCAAATGTGCAAATTAGTGTCAAATCCTTGATCTAATCAAATGGAAGAAATATATAAGGGTTAAATCCCTTACTAAGGTTAAGGTTAGAGTCAAAACTCTAGTATCATAAGTCATAAATTTGCACAAGGATTCAAGAGATGACCTCATGTCACTTTTGCGACCCATGATATGTTGCTCCACTTAAATTAAGAGAATGAATTATGAATTGCTCAAGCAATTGCTTAGAATTGAGGTTTATCTTATATGTAAGAAAATTATAATCAATCTACCTAATTATATTAATTAAAGATTGATAGAATAAATTAAGAGTTATTCTAAGGCTAAACCAAGATCATATTTGATTTCCTAATATAACTTCCTAAAATAGCTAATATATTATTTATAAATATAACTTCTACACTCCCCCTCAAGTTAAGGCATATATGTCATGTGCACCTAACTTTTTATATATGTAATCAACTCTTGGTCCTTAGAAAGACTTAAAATATTGGCTAATTGATCATGTGAAGTCACAAAGATAGCACTGATCTCATTTATAGTTATTTTTTCTTGCATGAAGTGGCAGTTATGTTTAATGTGTATAGTTTTCTCTTGAAAAATTAGATTTAAGACAATGTGCAATGTAGCTTGATTATCACATAAAAATTTCATAGGTCTTGATTTATATAACTTGAGTTCTTATGGCAATAGTTTTAACCACATCAGTTGACATGTGGCTAATGCCATAGCTTGATGTTCAACTTCTGTACTTGATCTTGCAATCATGTTTTGATTTTTTACTTTTCCATGAAATGAGATTTTATCCAATAAGAACACAATATCTAGAAGTAAATTATCGATCATTAGGTGATCCAACCCATTCAACATTAGAATATCTAACAATTCAAGTTTGGCCATAATCTTCATATAGTAATTATTTTCTTAGATTTCCTTTAATGTATCTAGAATCTACATCACAACATCTTAATGAATTTCATTGGGTGACTTAAGGGATTGACTTACCATATTTATAATAAAAGAAATATCCAGTCAAGTAATTATGTGATAATTTAGCTTCCTAACAAGCTTATGATATCTTTTTAGGCCTGTAAAAGGCTCCTTTAATTTGGCAGAAGTTTTTCTTTTAGATCCATAAATGTGTTAATTAGCTTAGACTTTATCATACCTATCTCACTTAGTATATCCAAAATATATTTACTTTGACAAATGGAGACACTAGATCGAGATTGAGCTACCTCAATATCAATAAAGTACTAAAGTTCCCGAATATTTTTAGTCTAGAAGTGGTGAGACAAATGTTGTTAGAAGTGATTAATCCCATTATGATAATCTTTTGTGATTATTATGTCATTAACGTAAACAAAAAGATAAGTACAACCACAAATATAAGAATGATAAAAGATAAAGTGATTTGCTTCATCGTTGCATGCTGAAATCTTTGATAACTTTGTTGAAACTTCTAAACTAAGCTTATAGGGATTGTTTAAGGCCATAGAGATATTTCCTCAATTTACATACCATATTAGTCTTCCCATGAGTAGCAAACCTTAGTGGTTGCTTTATGTAAACTTTTTCTTTAAGATTACCATGAAAGATGGCATTTTGTTGTTACTTCTTTTATAATTTTAAAAATTTATATTATGAATAAGATAATTAAATTAATTTTATTGAAAATAAATATAAAAAATTAAAAGATAATGGATAAGTTATATTAAGAAAGTGTAAATAAGATATTAAGTAGAGTAAAGAATTAATTTATTGAATAAGAGAAAAAAGGGAAATTTAAAATTTAATGAATTAAGAATAGTTAGTAAAGTAAAAAGATTAGTATTATAAGTGTTTACAAGTAAATATATGAGTATAGATGAGTTTTACAACATAATTTCCTAAAATACATTTGCTCTAATATTTTAAAATATCAAACCTCTTTTCCTCTTTTCTCATTTTCCCCAAACAGTCTAAAATCCCTAAGACATTCTTTCAACCTATCTCCCTCTCCTTTTTTAATCTCCATCACAATCAAGCAAGGAAAGCCTCACTTCTCATCAATTTCTTCACATAATCAAGGTAAGAACATCAAAATCTCCTTTTATGCTAAGTTTTCCTTTAATCTTCTTTTTGGATTTGGAGAAATTTAAGCATTAAGTTAAAAAAAGGGACAATGGACCCTAACTTCAAATTTTATGATTTTGAGTAATTAGGAACCATTCATCATCAATCTTAGACTTTCCTTATCTTCTCTATACTCAATGAGTAAACATTTTTAACTAGATCTTAAATATTTAAAGGATTTGTTAGGTGAAGAGCCCAAGTTTTAGGTTTTCTTTGATTAAATGAAATTTATGTGGATTTATGTTAAATTAATGGTATTATACATGATTGAATGATGTGATTATGGTATATTTATGGTCAAATCAGTGTTTGGAGGTATGTTAGAAGCATTAAATGTATAATAATGGCAAAATAAATAGTGATTTATGTTGGAATTTTGTAAATTTCCAATCAAACGATCAACCATTGAGACCTAATAACCGACTATTAGTTTGAAAATCTAGGAACCCTATATTTGGAGGTGAACAGTAAATCATTAAGCTTTTAATGATCCATTGCTAACCTATTGGAGGAACTTCTAGGCAAAGATGAATGATTGATCATTGGGCCTCTAATAGTTAACTATTGGTTCCCTATTTTGCATACTTGACAAATTATGATAATCAACATGTTATAATAAATATAGATTGTGTTTGAATATGATTATTATGTTTTTCTCATGACCTAACTTTCGGATAACATGATTGGTATAAAAATACTTGACTAGTATTAATTTACTAACCAATTGTCCTTGCTAACCTTAAAAACATTTTTGACTCTTTAATACTTAATTTTTCTAAAGCTAAAAATAGGCATTTATAGAAAGTAGAATTAGTTATACGTGCAATTTAAATTTCAAAAATATATTTACATACATAAAAAGAGTTATGCAAGAATACAAAAGTCTTTCAAAAATAAAAGTTTACATACAAAAGCTATAAGTAGGGAAACTCTTAATTCAATCCATCATGTTTTTATTCAAGATCTTCCTTATGATCAAATTCAATGGATAAGGAAGAAGGAGAATTTGGCATATTGATAGAGCTAGAACTATTAAATATGTCCTCTTGTGAATGACAAGGTAAATAAGATTAATGATAAAAAGATTTGACTTAGAATTTAGTTTTTTGAGTCCTATAGAATAATCAATACAAGGTCCTATTGTTATTATCTAGAATCTATAATGGAATATAACTTGGAAAGTTTCCTAAGTCACAAGAAGGTTCTTGTATAGATATCAGTCATTTTTTAGTGATCCATGCTTAGAATATTTAAATAAAGATCAACAATAGAGAGTGTGAGTATTAAAATACTTAGTAATTGGCTACGTTTCTCCTTTTTTAAAGAGTTTTCACCATAATTTAAATTTGTTGAATCTATTATAACTTTTCTATATAATATTTACAAAGATTACTTTAAAGAATGATAATAGTTAGTATATAAGTTTCTCCTTATATCTTCAGTTTAGTTTTATCCCCACCACCCTATGTATTAAGCTACTAATCTTATCTTTCCAACCTTTACCACTTTTTTTCTCTATAAAGGATGAGTGACTCCCTTCACAAATCAAATTCATATTGAGTAATGTTCTAATGCTGGCCATAGCATCAGTTATTTATTTTAAATTCACTGGATATAGTCAAAATACCAATTCTACTATACAATTTTGCCATTCTTATATGCATTCATATTTCATCATCTTATAACTTAACACACAATCTTTCATTCAAGATAATGATAATGCTTAATTCTTTTGAAAAGCTACTAATTTATAACTCAAGTGTCACTCTTGCAATACAAATTACAATTACTTGCAACACTTTCAATACAATGTATTAAATACTAATCATGCTAAATGGCATGACTTTTACATAGTTTAGACCATTTTTGGGCTTTCAAATTATCTTAAAATTTCACAAAAATTTTATCTAATACTTTCAATACATTAACAAATATCAAACATAATTTTTTTTACAATTTAGTCATTTTTTGATACTATTCATTCAGTATCAAAAGCCATAAAAATCAAAACAAGACAACATAAGAGCAATTATAATACAAATCTCTTTTCAATATTTGAATCATTTCCAATCATTGCGAAATTTTGTTACACCATTCCTAACATGTTAAATGATAAAAAAATTAATTATTTCACAAAATTTTCACATTAGTATTATTCATATAGGATCAAAAACTCAACTATCGATTCTAGGTAATTTTGAAGTTATTATGGAAAAAAGGCCTTTTTAGTATTTAAATTAATTCTAATTATTACCAAATTTTCATGCAAGATTAGTAACATATAAATAATCAAAGAACATTAATTATTTTAATTTTTTTCAATCATATTATAGCATAAATAGCACCAAATAGTAGCATATAAAATCCAGAATTTTGTTTTAAGATATTGTAATTAAAGTACATTCAAATGCATATTTTATAACTCTAAAATTTTTCAATTCTTTTTGCACCTATCCTAACACTATTTATAGCATGATTATACTAAAAATTCAAATTTAAACAATTTCTAACCTAAGATTCCAAAGAGACTATTAAACTTTTTTAACAAAATCTTGTTTCTATAATTTTCTTATAGTCATTTCTTGAGGAAAAACTTAATAAATAATCTCTTACTAATCTCAATACTGTAATACCAACATTATATCCTTATATTAATATTTATATAATTTCAAAATCAAACTATTCAACATTACAATTCAGTTTACATTTATAATGGCAAATATCATCAAGTTTTTTCATCTTTCATTGGAAATCTCAATAGAACAAAGAATAATTACCACTTATCTCAATTTCTTGAATCTCTAACTTCTTAAAAACCACTGAAAAGAACAACCTTATTTGCTAGAATTAGAAGAAACCTCTTAAAAAGTCTTTTAAAAATTGTTATAAATTGAAAACTATACTAAAAGAAACCCTAGAAGCACACGGTTTCAAGGTTGCGAGGGGTAGAAAATTTTTGCAAAAGTTAATCCTAAATGCTTTATATACTACTCCTAAAGCTTCTTTTATAAGCCTTTCTTTTTTATTAATTTTTTTAAAAATGATGATAAATGGCACATGGGGCACAATTTTTCTTAGGCTAATTCTTAGAAGATTTTTCTCATTATTCACTAAAATTTAGCCAAACCAATTGCCTAGAGTTACTTACTAACAAGTGCTCATAGTTTTACACTTATTCATTAAAATGCCATAAGCTTCTTTCATAAGACTAGGCCTTATTTGGGTCTAAATTTTCTAGTTTTAAAAATTATATTTAGGCTTAAAAAATTAGGTTAAGTCAATCCAATCAAGCTCAAATTATTTATTTCAATTTCAGGCTTAATTTTTAGATTTTCGGATAACCCAGGCCAATGTTAGACTACTTGGACCTTTAATATCCTATTAGGCCTTCATATAATTTTCCTAAGCTTAGTGTTGAGCTTTTAATTATATTTTGACCTATATTAATGCCTAATATAAATTCTACAAAATTCTAGCTAGGTGAACCCTCATACCATCTTTATGGTATACTTGAATTTTACTTAATTATGTTATTGGATTTTTGTTAAAGTGAGGTGGTTTCTAATCAAAATTTTTTCTTAAATTTTCTTGCTTTATTGGGATATTACAGTTTTTCATAAAATGGAATGAAAAATGTGGCCATGAATAGATGCATGGTATGGTTTTGAATCGAAATATGAGTTCTTGGGATAGATAAAATTATGTTAAATCATAAGATATGAGATAAGGGTGATGTGATATGTGAAAACTAAGTTCAGTAAATAGTTTGTGAAGGTATAGGGTAGACTCTAAAGGGACAAGG
Organism: Sindora glabra; assembly: GCA_020226215.1. Taxonomy (NCBI): domain Eukaryota; kingdom Viridiplantae; phylum Streptophyta; class Magnoliopsida; order Fabales; family Fabaceae; genus Sindora; species Sindora glabra. Next base: position 82,872,099 of record CM035227.1, read on the forward strand.
TTAAGTTTGTATAGTATAATTTTTTTTTGTTTGTGCATGTTATTAGCTTACATTTATTCTTGAAATGAGATTGTTTAGCAAACTATTATTGATAGTGTGATAATTTGCTAATGTGAAGGCATATGAGTCTTATCTATTGTATATGGTATATGATGGCTACTAATAATTAATTTGGCATGGAAGAATAAGTTATAGGGATAAAAAAAGTGACTTTGGTTAGTAAGGATTACATTAAAATCTTTATCCTTTTACTTTATTTATATTAGGATGTTTAACTTACTAAGCCTAGGCTTACTCATCCATGTTTCTAATTATAGATTCGCAAGTTGAGCCTCTTTCACCACCTTTCTAAAATTGGAGCTTTTAAAGCCTTTTTGGATTGGTTAATGATAATATAGGATATTTGGTTAAATTAGAGATTTTGGGCCTCAATTTATATAAGGTAGGTGTAAAGAGGATATGAACTATATTTTCATGGGATAGTTAGGTTAGCCTAGTTTTAACTTAGGAGGATTATAAGCAAACCTAATTACATCTTTACTATAAATTCTTTTGATGAATGAAATGTTCTTACAAACTAGCAAGGTTTTTATAATTGTAGAATTCAATAGATACAGAAGAATATAATAAAAGGAATAAATTAGGTTAGTGGAAACTAGTTAGTGAGATTCTATGTCAATCATGACTAGAGCTAGGTTATGACATTTTTAATGTCTAATTAATGAAAAAGCCAATGATGAATAGAAACTAGAGAAAGAAAGGATAAATTGAAATATTTTTTACAACATGAAGAATATCCCTATAATCCAAGCAAAAAAATATGAGTATAGCCTTTAGTTATTAGGTGAACTTTCAATCGATCTCTTTTCTTATTAGGATTAACTTTAATGGTAAATACCTAATGACATCTAATTGAATATTTTCCAATAGGTAAAGGCATCGGATCCTATTAGCGCCAACATGTAATACTATTACCTCGTTCGACATTGTTTGACACCACTTTGGGTGAGAGAGAGCTTTCTGCATAATTTAGGAATAGAATTAGAGGATAAAGTAAAAACAAAAACATGGTAGGGTGTAGATAGGTGATGGTATTTTAGAAAATTATGAACAAGATATGAATTTCAAGTAGAATAGTTATCTTTTAAAGTATAATAGGAAAGTTATCAAGACTTTTTGGTGGATTAGATTTTAAAGATGATACTAGAATAAGAAAAGAGTTTATAGGATCTTTTTTAATAATTTGGGCTAGCGCTAAATCTTTAGCAACCTAAGCTAAATGAGGTAATCATTAATACGTAATTATAAAATCTTATCTTATCGAGATAAAGAAAATACAAATGTAGGATTTAAAAAGGAATGGGTAAAACTTTAATTAGGTTTATTTTATGGAGAAAAAGTGAAAAAGGGATAAGATTCAAAGAATGTGATATTGACATAAAAATTTATGTAAGGTTGGTGTGTAATAATTATAGCTCTTTTACAATTGAATAATAATTAGAGCCTTTTTGTAATCTTGAATACCCTAAAATAACATATTTAATGAATTTAGGAGATAATTTATTTTTTTTGGAGAGAGATAATAAATAAAACAAGTACATCCAAACACACAAAAAAGAAGTTATACATGGGTTTTTTTTAGAAAATTCAAAGAGTAAGAAATTTAATTATTCAAAATAGAAGAAGTAATATGATTACAAGCTAGAAAACAATCAAAACTATCAAGAATCATAGCACATCATGAACAATAATCTTGACAAACTTAAAATTAATCAACATAGAAAGTTCATTCAAAATAAATAGATTAAATTGGTAGGCCCTCACAAAATTCACTTTCTATTTCTTAAATGTTTAAATTAATATTTCACCTAAATTCATTTTGTAAAAATGCCCTACCATAAGTTTGCTTATCATATAATCTCCACTATTCAAACAACATGCACATAAAAAATCAAAAGGATTTTATTAAAGGCCATAATGGGGTTAAAGAGAAAAGAAAGGAGAATTGAATATGTGAAAGGGTAAAAACTATAGAAGTTAATAAAGTACTTGAAATAAAAACATATGAAAAAATTATGAACGATTTTAACTTAGCATAACAACTCAAATTTCAATTCCAAATGCTTATCAACTTTTTCCTTTTTTTTCCACTTCTTTTTACCTTATTATATTTTTTTTTCACTTTTCTTTTCTTTTTTTTTCTCTTTTTCTTTTTTTCCATTTCCCTTTTTTTTTAACCTTTTTTCCTAATCAAACCTTGAAATTGAGGTTGATCTTATTCTCTGTATCATATATACACATATCTATACTTGTTCAAGAACCCATGTCATAAAAATTTCACATGCTCTCATAATTCCTAAAGTTAAGTAAAGAAACTTATTCTTCATTGGTAAACATGTTAATGGCTATGTACTAAATAAAGGCAATTAGGCTCAAGGGGGGCTTAATAGAGATGAAATTTTTGAAGATGACTATTTGACACTAGCTTAAACAAAGAATGCATTTATTATATTTTTACATACATATGTAAATATAATAAAAAAAATCAAAGCAAGTTCTCTAGAAATAAATTATGAAATAGTATCACATATAAAAAAGGAAGAGAATAGCATGAATTTTTAACAAAAGGCTCAAAATCTTATAAGGTAAGACATGCTACAAAAAATTAAATCTACTAATTCATGATGCATCATAATGCTAATTAAATCCAAGAAGTAGAACAATTCATTCAATTATGTTATGATACCATCAAACTTAGTTGCTTCATCTCCAAAAACATATTAAAACCACACATTTTTTAATTTTTTCAAAAACTAAAACATAAACAGAATACTAAAAGTCTCCCTTCACACTTAATGTTTGCATTATTTTTAATGTAAAAACATATGAATAACAAACACAAAAGATAAGTTAAGGAAAAGAGAATGCAAATCTAGAAACACTTTGGTTGCCTTCCAATAAGCACTTTTCTGCAATTCCCAAGTGATTTCCTTAAATGGTTTTAATAACACACACTTTAAGTGGTTATGTAATGGTTCTACTTCTAAAACTAGTTAAAGCATTAACTCTTTGCTAAGTGCTAACCATAAATCCTTCTTTCTTGTAAATTTAGAATCATATTGCACTATGAAATCAATTAGGTTAATTAAAAAAAATAAAATAAATTTTAGTAAGATTTTTTATAACCTTGGAAATATTGAAATTTTCTCCCACACCACTAGTTTTCATGATGGGTATGCCATTTTGTATGATAAATTTTACTTTTTCTTTTGTTTCTTCATCAATCCTTTTTTAGGGTATATTGATTTCCACTTTATTAAAAGTCTCAAAAATCTCTTCTTCTTGTTATTCTCTCTTTTTATTAGTATTTTCAAGGATATCGGGAAAAAGAGAAAAAAAATAAAAGAATCAATAAAAGAAATAGACTTAGGTGTGGATTGTACTTTAATGTAAAAATCTTAGGTTTTACTTTCTTTTGGAAATTACTTGTAGGGTGAAAAGTAGTTGGCTTATATGTTGACTCTCCGACTTTTTAGCAAATATGGCAAGTTAGCTCCTTTGAGTCTCTAATTTTTATTGTGCTTGTCATTGTTTCCTATAGGAATTGTATTATCTCCTCTTGGATTTGCATTGTATTTTGCTGAATTTGCTTAACCATTTTCTTAAGTTCCATTCTTAAAGTTTAAGATTGATATATTGGCAAGTATTTTTTAGTAGGAGGTTAATATTGATCATGATCCACTTAGTTATTGTAGTTGATAATTGAATGATTTTTTCTAGCCTAGGTTGTAGACATTGGAATATAAAGCATAACAACAATTGAGTAAGCTTGAAAATATTCCTACTAAATGAAATGGATGGAATGGTTCATATCTTTGAAATTCTAAGTACATATTAGAAATATGTTTAATCATATAGAACAAATCATATAATTAAGTTACCTGCATCTACATTATAACTAATTAACTAATAAGAGATGTTAATTTAGAAAGTTATTGCTCAATTTTAGATGCAAGTACTTGATTTAAACTATTATAAAAATTAATATTTTTTTATTTTAACCTTTTAATTTATGAAAGCTTCTCACACTTTTAAGATTAAAATTTAAGTTAAAATCATAAGAGGAACGATCCATACATTAAAAGGAATAAGAATTGAATGAAAAAAAAAAGTTATAAAATATAAAAGAATGAAAAAAACTAAAACTTGTAAAATTATACCAAATGATTTTTTTTTTGCTAAAAAACATCAGAGGTCAAGTAGTAAACCCTTTAACTTTACTTTGAACTTTGAAAAAGTTTAGATTGGAGAGTTTCATCATAAAATTTCACCATAAAATTGTTATCTTACACCATTGATAAGCCTAAAAACACTAAAAACTGAGTAGAAAAGAAGTTAAAAACAAAGGAAAATAGCCACAAATTGATCAATCTAATCTCCAACAATGGTGCCAAAATTTTTACATTACATTTTTTCATGCCAAAGTTTAAACTTATCCTGCTTTAGCATATGAATAGGGTGAATCTATGTCGAACTAAGGAGATTAGATGATCAATAGATGGCAACATAATGTAAAATATGATTTTTTTATATGAGTAATTAGATCTAATATAATGCAATGATGAATAACATAATTAAAAGAGGGAAAGTAGCAATAAAGAGATTTATTAGTTCAAAAGATATTTTGGGCCTTAATTGGTTGATATATCCTAGATAACACCTACCAAGTTACTCTGGTTTGATTAATTAACAAATAACTACCCTTGCAGTAATGTTTATATTCATAAATTAATTAATTTAAACCCAACACCCAAATTAGTTCCTTATTGTTCAAGCCTAACACCTAAACAATAACATTAAAATTTAGGGAATGACTAAAATCAAATTAATAGCTGAACCTAATATTGAATTATTAATTTAGATCCTATTTCTTATTGGTAATGATTAATTTAAGCCATCATTAAATAACTAACGCATATTTGCTATGCATTCAATAACTAATTACAAACTAACTTCATAACTAATTATCTAGTAATAGATCATAAAAGATAACAAACTAATGGATCCATATTAGGAAATTATCTAAAGTAATCTTAAACTTGAAAGAGTAGAGAAATAAAGGATAATCAAATTAAAAGTAAGTAATAGTATAAAGTCTTAAAATCAAACTGAAATAAGGTTAGAATTCCTTTAAAATGATTGAAGAAAGCTAGGTATTAATGGTGATTACAAAAGAAAATTAAAAGAAAAAGAGAATGTTATCTAATCTGAATGTGTTGCCTTTAAAGGCACAAAATATAGTTATATTTTATCTATTTTTAAGGAAAACCAATTGGGCCAAGTTAAAATGCCTTTTTGGATTATAATGAATGGGCCCTTGCTTAACTTGGAAGGTTAAAACCTAATTTACAAATCAAATTACTACAAGTGTTTACAATAATAAATTCTTGTAGGTTAACTTTAGCTAATGTTTGACTATTCAAATGGCCTAGTTTCACTAATCCTTAAACATGAATGTTGTTAGGATGAATCTAAGATGGCTTTGGTGTTAGTTTGAATTTATTTTGATTTTTAATATTCTATATATTGCTTAAAAATTAAGACTAGGTTAGATTGGACAATAACATTAAATCTTTTTCCTAACCAAAGATAAACCTCTAAATGTCCAAAATGGGTTTTAGCCCAAACATAAAAGTTATATCACTTACTATTAACATTTACTCTTAACTTTCTAGTGCTATAAAGATCACTTAATTTAGATCTCTAAAACTCAAGTTATAGCTAACAACATGAAATAATTCAAAATTTAGCATTAATTGAATAATTTGATAACATTGCAAAATTATAACTTAATCACAAAATGAGATCAATTTCATTAAATTAAGTATATATAACGTCTTAAGAGGAAGAAAATAATATAAAAATTATTGTGTATGTCATTTATCTTATTCTTAAACCATTCAAAAGAATCTTTTTATCTAAATTCTAAACTTACAATTTATAACTAGAACATTTTTTCTTATTTCCTTAAACTATCAATATAGCCTATTTGATTTTTGCTTGTTTGAATCATTAAAATCATAACTATAAATATTTACAATATCACATATTATATTTTAACTTTTAGACATAAGAGTTACTTAAAAAATTACCTCCTTTTTCTTTTAAACAAAACATCAAATAGTTGGTGTGCAAGTCAAACATGTGACTTTTAAAAGTTTACCTATGCACCTAAATTAGTATAAAACCAACTAAAACCATTAGTTAGCTAGAAACACACCTAAACTAGCAAGTAAAGCTTAACTTTCAAGTGAGTTTCCTTATTGCCTTAACTATGGCTAAAGATAACAACAACCAGAATTGATTGGCTTAATGATCATTTGATTGTGCAGAGAGGGGGATGATAACAATGGTAGTTATTGTTAAGGGAGGATGAGAGGTGGTGATTTTAGGAAAAAGAAAAGAAATAGAGTGAGCGGAGTTAATGGGAGATAGAATAGAAGAAGGAAGAAAGAGAAAGTCTAATAAAAAGGTAGCTACAGGATGGGTTTTGAAGTGTAGAAAGTGTCTAGAGGTTTCAAAGGGTAAAGGGAAATATGGGGAATGTAAAAAGAAAAATAAATAATGAAAAAATCTTGTATATATTAAATTAAGTTTTAGTGAACAAATATAACTCCTATAAATTTAGTATAATAGTTAAACATAGGTTTTCAATTTTAAATCATTAAAACTGGTATATACTCAACTCACATTAAATAGAAATAATAATAAAATAAAGTATTAAACTTTGCTTCCATGAATTCTAAAAGCTAAATAAATTAAAACATAATATTATTAAATAAAACTTTTAAGATATAAGTTTTGTAATAAGGTAAAGTAAATAATTATTTAGTTATTGAAATAATGATACATCGGCCTTGTAAAGTAACTAATAAATAAGTTATTATTTGGATTAGAACCTTATGGGTCACATAAGGTTAGGTTCAATAATCAATCAAAGCTAGTACGCAATTAATTAGGCTTCTCTCTTAAGGATTAAGATCACCCTTCAATTGAGAAACTTCATTCAAGTTGTTAGACTGTAGTTAAGCCATTTAGCCATGTTAACAAAGCAGTTAGACTTTAGATCTTATGCTAAAAATCACCAGATATATGAACCTGGTAAGGTTACCATATTAGCCCTAAGAATTAAGGTGATTTTCCACTTAAAACCTTTCTTTTGATTGTTATAAATCCTTTTAGGTACACTTACCTATTCATCTTCACTCCCATTTTGTTATCATTATTCTACCATTATGCTAACTTAATTGTTAAAGTGACTTTGGTGGAACCAGCCTTTAGGTCTCCTTTTAGGATTGTTAAACTAGTGAGTTAAGAGCTTGAAGATGAAGGAATATTATTTAGCATTATCTCTAGCTTCATTCACTATTTGTAATTCTCAATCCTAGATTTTATGCATATTTCATTTACTATTTATGATTAGATATGATTTTTTTTAAGGTTACTATTTTGAGGGAGGCCATATATTATAAGCCTAAAATTATAGTATTATATTTTAAATTACATAACCATGAAAGCTTAAAAACATACCATTCATTAGGAAAGAAGTGGAAAGGATTAAGATAGGTAATTAATTATGAAAAATAGAATTTTAAAATGAAAATAAATATAATTAAGCTTGTTACAAGGTTTTGTGAAATTAGAATTGAAGTAGGATACTTGTAGAAGATTTAGGATTATTAATTTTCAAAATTGCCTTTATGAATTTTAAAAATACCTAAAATACCCATAATAACATCAAAACCATCAAAGGGCACTCTTCCTTTTCATTTTCTTGCTAGTGATTTTTAGCTCCTTTTATCTTTCAAATCTCTGATCTTTAATTCATCTCAATCTGATCAAATTATTAATCAAACCTTAGAAATTTCTTGTTCATACTTCCATTAAAATAAAATAACCTTCTTTAGTATGATTTTCATATTGATTCTCTTATAGAATTAGTGATGGAAGGAATTAAGGATTGGTGCTTCAAGCTTGAATTATTGTATGGAATAGGGTAATTAGCACACCTTTATAGTTTTCCCACTTAATTTACACTATTTCTCCTAAAATTAAGGTAAACAGATAATCTATTCACATGCTCAATTATTTAAATTATGGCTTAATATGATTATGCCTTGAATATGTTAAATTTAATGTTCAAGGAGTAATAAATGAGAAAAATAGTGGTAAAAGATGTCAAAAATTATGTATTAATGGTTGTATGAAGGTCTGGATGCAATAAAAATGATTGGATGGCATTAGATATGGGCGAGTAGTGAGAAAATTTATGAAATCTAGAAATATTCTTGAGTGAATCAAGTATACAATCAATTCTAAATGTTTAGAAGCAAATTTAGGGTAAAAGAACTGATTACATAATCAATTCTTAACTTCCTTAGAAATTGTTTATATGTGAATTGACTATATAATCGATTCATCTTGTCTAAAAAGAAAAAGCTTAAGTAAAGGAATCGATTGTGTAATTGGTTCTCAAGGTTTAGTACTGAAAATGCACATTTAAAATTGATTACTCAATTAATTGACATAACCTTATTTTGTATTTAACTACTTAATTAACATAACTTGGCCTTTTATGATAAAGTTAATCATGATAATGATGGATAAACATATTGTTAAGAATGATTGACCTCTTTAATTTGATGCACACCTATATAGTATTATTTTGTGTTAAGATTGAAATTATTTTGTAAGTATTGTTATGCATGATGATGAATGTGAATGATGATAATGGAGTATAAAGGATGGTGAGTGATAGGGTGATGATGATGCGAAATTGTGAAGGGTCATGAAATGTTGTGATAAAATGTTAAAATGTTAATTCTGGATTTGGATTTCATGGTGATGATTAATAAATACTAGAAAAAATAGCGTTGGGGTTGTGTATGGATAAGGTTAGATCCAAAGGTATAAAACAGGCTATCTATAACTAACTACTTAGTGTTTGCTATTAGTATATTTAATTGTTCTTGGAGTGGGCAGCCTAAAATGTGATGAGTAGTGATATTTAAATATGGTAGATGTAATATGCTATATTATTGTTACAAAATATGAAATTAAGTGAAAATGCTATTTACAAATGCTATAGCTAAGTAAATTATCTACTTATTAGGACTTTAAGTTTTTCTATTCTTCTTAAACATTTTTTAAATGATTAGGTCAAAGTTCCACAAACACCACCAATATTTTAGGGACAGAGGTGTCTTGAGCTAAGCAACCATTGTTTATAACTAATGAGGTAGATTAGAGAATCATGGAAACCCTTAGGAAAATGTGTAGATATTTGAATAAATGACAATATAACACTATGTAAATGTAAATATTATTTTGTTAATGAAATGTTGTAATGTAATTAAGCAATACTTTAATAAACATCACATAATCATACCAAATTAGGTTTAAATAGGCTTGTAAATACCAATAATGAGATCCATATTAGTCATGACTAGCAAGTCATAATGCCATGATCCCCTTAGTTTTTTTTAAAATTTATATATTGTAAAATAGTTTTAACAAAATATTTTGAGTTACCCCTACTTTAAAAAATAAGATAATCTTAATTAAATTATTTATTTTTATATATTTATGTACAATAATTTTGCTTTGCAACTGTATGAATGGTGTTTTTAAAAAATAGGTATTTAGAATTTGATATATAAAGAGATTTCACTCAAATATCAATTCATACTTTTAAAATAAACTAAAATATTTTTCAATATAAAAGTTTGACTTATAATATAATCTTATAAGGTATTTTTATCTTTTATTTGAACAAGTTGATATCACATGATGTATATAACTAAATAGGTTAGAATGAAATGCACTATATCTTTAATTATATAAGAGTGGTCATCCTTGAATTACAAGATTTCTGTTTGGTTAAAACCACTTTTAAAATGAAAAGAATTTATATTTCTAATGTATGAACTTCAACTTTTTTCCACTAATATTTGAACTTACTAAAAATTAACATGATAACAATTAAATATAAATAAATAAATCATATATGAGAGGATAGAAAATAAATTCCTATATAATTTACAAAAATGAATAATTATAAGTGATTTTCAATACAAATGATGTGAGTTATAAATATTAAATTAAGTATTCATTATCAAATTTTTATATACTTTTTACTTTATATTTTAGAAACATAATTTAAAATTTTAATTATAATAGAATTGGTTATTTTTTAGTTGAATTTTTTTTTACCCTTCTTGAAAACTACATCACCCTTTTCCCTTGATTTTGTTTAAACAATGATGTTATTTTCAACATGATGCTCTAACTTTGACCTTTTTTTTAATGAATTTATGTTTCTTTGAACTTTCTTGAGTTTTATGATTTATTTAGACCAAGGGTGTGCACAATTTTATTAAAAGTGCAGTGCATGATTCTTTTAATTGAATTAATTTCTTTGATTTTTCATTTTAATAACTTAACTTTAATTGATTCTAGTATTAGAATCGATTTTAATTGCTAAAGTTTATTTTTAGTGTTTTTACGTGGTTAGTATCAATTTGAACATTTTTTTAAAAATTAATTTTATTACAATCATTCAACTTGTTTATATTTAAGTCTTATTTTTTTTATAAAGTAAAATACATTGATCTCCTTGAAAAATTAAAAAATTGCAATGACCTCCCCTTACACTTTACCTTAACTAAATAGCTTTTGTTAGTCAACATTATGGCTTTAAAATTAATTTTGTGTAAAGATTATACTACCCCCACTAAAAAGGATATTCTTCCTAACCCTATTAGAAACAAAGCCAAAGAACAAAGGCACTCTTTGCTCTTTCTTAGCCACATAATTTGTGAAGAATTTGTTTATAGAGAAATGAAATTATAATAAAGAATTAGAGTTAGCCATTAAGAAGATTAGATTATGATTTTCAATCCTTTTGATTTAATGATCATTTTATTTGATTTATATTATAGCTTTGCCTCTTTATAGAACTATTAAGTTTTATATCTTTTAATGAGAATTCATTTTAGGAGTCTTTTAAATTGAATATAGATTGGGTTTTGTGATTTTCTTCATTACTCATTGGCTATATTTAGAGTATGTTCATTAAGTTTGCAATTTAGTTGATGCACAGTATGTGTTTAGAAGAATGGGTAAGAAAATTATGTTCCCTTGGAATGTATTGATCTATAGGCATGTTAAAGCTAATTCTTATATGATGATTTAAATTTGTTTGATAAAATGTTTTATGGAGTTGTACGATCAAATTTATCAATCATTAAATGAAAGGTTTGCCTATTTGTTGATGATGTGATCTATCTAAAATACTCAAGGAATAACACTTAGCTTGATTGGAGGAAATAAAACAAGAAAAAGTGTAGCAAAATGTTTGCTTATTTTTAAATTAATTGTGATATTATTACCTAATACCATAAGATTATAAATAAATAAAATAAATATTAATGGACATAAATATAAGAGTCACAAATATACTTTGCTTTACTTGTTAATAGTACTATTTCATAGAGAAATAATAAAAAACCATCATGGTCAAATCTACCATTTCAATTTGATATTTATATTCATATTAGATTGCATTTGTCTATTTTAAACTGTTTATGAGAAAGTGATGTCCAATTTTGATAAATATGTATGTATTGATTGTTCTCCTAATAAAAAAAAGGAAGCCAATTGCATATTGGTTGTAGAAAAGTAAACTTCAGTGATTAAAATATTAAGACCTTTTAGTGGACAACAACATATGAAATTGAAACTTTGAATTATAATCTAATCAAATTGACTTGGTGCAATATAGGATTGATAACTACAACCAAATAAAGCTATGTTGAACTCATGCTATAAGTATATTATTCATGTACTATTCATTTTGTAATCAATTTTTTTAATAAAAAATATTCTTTAGTGAACTTAAAGAGCCTTATGATATCCAAATAAAGTTATTAGGTTTCATATACAAATAACCATTTTTATTCTAAAAAGTAATATAATAAAGAAATAATTAAAAAAACCTCTTAAAGCAATATAATAAATAAGGTAACTAGATTTCATCAGTATATTATTCATATATTATGTCTCTTGAAAGTATTCAATTTTTTTATATCATTATTTGCTACTAATTCAATGATAATCTATTTCGCAATTCAAATAAAACATGCAGTTTATAGGCCATATAAACAAGTATTTTTAATAAATTAATAGGTGTTTATTTGACATTAGATATCATGTACTAGTTTAGTTTTATATATTCATCCAATCTTAAATAGGTGGTGTTTTTAACTCTTTGAAATTAGGTATTTCATTTATGGATTGTTGAAATTTTCACCCATAATAATTTCTAAAAAGGGTTATTATGTATGAATACCATACCTTATACATCATTTGTAATGACAATATAATGACAAAGAGATCATTATTAATTGAGTGGATTTGGATAAATACATTATATGGAGTTAGTCTCTAATGTGTATTATCGCATGCTATATGATCTCCCTTTCAATGTGAATGATACTTCCTGCCTCCAATGAAATGTTAGAGTTCTAAGATGATTTTAACATCATCAATATGTTCGCTAAGCATAGTAATTATATTGGCATTTAATTAGACATTGGTGAGGTTAAGATAACTAAAGTTGCATGTATTAAAACTAAGTCTAGAAATCTTTCGCCTATTGAGCATGAGACCAAAAATAATCATGAACCATTACCATAACTTGAACTAAAGACCCAAAATGAACTAGATGCTCAAACAAAAATATGAATGAAATTTGTACCTTTTCATTAAAGCCTTGAAAATGAATTTGAGATGTTACCAGAAGACTTCAAAAATGAAATTTTATACACTAATGTGAGTTATGAGGACTATATTGAAAGTGAGAGTGAAAGTGATTTCAATAAAGATGAATTCATATATACTAGTGAAGAAAGTGATTCAAAACCTTAATGTGAAGTAAAATTAGATAAAGAAAGTGTTGCATATGGAGGTTATAGTGATGTTGGGGTTATAAACATTAATAAGAATAGAAAAAGTAAAAGGTTTGAGTATGGAAAGAGAGAGGGATTATGAAGTTGGAGGAAAATATGATTTTCATTAATATATATGAGTTAAGGGCAATATTACAAATTTAACTGTTTAAGAAAATTTTAATGCGATTAAGTTAAAAAATAAGAAAAGTAGAGTGATTGTGATTTGTTCCTTAATTGGCTGCCCCTAAAGAATTCATGCATCTCTTTAACCAAATGGTACAATTTACATGATCAAGACTTACAAATTAGAGCATGCTTGTATTAAGGTTAAAAAAAAACTAATGTAACATCTAATTAGATGGCTATAAAATTTGATAGCTCACTTAAGGCAAATCTGAACTTGAGTTATGATCTCATGTATAATGAACTAAGTGATAGGTATGAAGTTCAACCACTTCAAATGCAACTTTACAGGGTTACAAAAAATGAAGGTAAGCATGCTAAGAGCTACAAGAGCATTCAAAATGATGGTAGGTTATTATATACAAACAATCTAAGAAGTATTGTCAATTTAAATTATTGTAATAAACTTTTAATAACATTGGCTCATACATTCAAGAGGATGTATGATTGTTTAGATATATGTAATTGAAGATATCTCCAAGGATATAGGCCATTTATAAGATTAGATAGTTGTCACCTTGAAAGCCCTTATGATGGGATGCTACTTTCTATTATTTCTATTGATTGCAATAATAGGTTGTTTCCCTTTGCATTTATGGTTATTGAGAAAAAAATAAAGATTCATGGACATACTCTATCAACTACTAACATGAAGTAATAGGCTTGGTAAGGAAGACAATCCTTTCACATTTATGAGTGATAGGTAGAAGGCATGCAATCTATCTAATTTTCACTTGCTTATTTCATCATAATAATTTGAAGGCATTAATTTTTTAGAATGTGTAGGGCTTACCGAAAGCAATCAAGGCATTTTTTTCCATTTACATGGCATAAACACTACTTTAAGCACTTGCTTGATAATTTCAAGATCAAGTACCCTTTAATCTTACTAAGGGATTTATTTTGGATGAATGTCAAACCAAGTAATGAATTCTTATTCAAGAAAGCAATGGAAAAAATTGCAAAAACTAGATGTTAAAGCAACTATTTTATAAAAATTGATTTGTTAATGTGGTTAAAGCATGCCTTTGATACCAAAGTCAAGAGTCCACATATTACTAATAATATATGTGAGTTATTCAATAACTAAATAGGGAAGTTAAGGGACAAATCTATTTTTCAACTTGTTGATAGTTTAAGATGCAAAATTATGGAGAGCTTTCAGAGAAAGTATGAAAGTGGGCTTATTTAGGAGTATAAGGTGGGTCCAAGGATTGTGAAATAGTTAAATATGATATTGAGAGATTTTGGGCATCGCAAGATACATGCATTTGGTCAAAACCAATTTAAGGTGAAAAAGGGATTCATTATATTTGTTATAAATCTAGATAAAACAATTTGTGACTTTAAGAGTTAGGAAATAAATAAGTTACCTTCCAAATATGCAGCTGCATGCATTAAGAAGATACATGGAAAAATTGAAGATTATTATGATGTATACCATAGTAAATAAATGTACTTGAATACATATTTTAAAGTAATTTCATCATTACTGTATTTGGCTATAATTAAGAAGACTGAACTTTTACCACTTAAACTAGAAAGATTGTGACAAAAATCAAGGATAAGTAGGAAAATGCAAGAGGGTAAGGGGTTTGCATTAACTTAAGCACAAAAAAATGCAATTGTCAAATGTAGTAATTGTAAGTAGTTAGGATATAATATAAAGGGATGTTAAAGATCACTAGTTCAGCTAAAGAAAATAAAGGTATAATTTTTTTTATCATTCCTCCTTTTTTTCTTAAAAGTTATTAGTTAATGTATTTACCTTTTGCATAACTGATTCTACCTAAAATTAAAATTACCCAAAGGGCTCTGATCGATAAATTGCTACCACCAAATCAAAATCTGCTATTGCATAAGAGAAGGCATTAAAAAAAATAACATGAAAAGTAGGTTAGGAAGGTAAATATTCTAATATAAATGGTGTTGAACATTGCATGATATGAATTTATGAAAAAACCTAATATTATATGATAAATCTGATTTAGTTGTATTTGAAAAAAATAAGGTATTGTGTGATAAATTTGATTCGATACAAATAAATTTGATTAGATAAAAAATTTGTACAAAAATTTTGTGTTTATCTAGTTTAGGTAAGTTTGCAAAAAACAATAGCCTTATGTGATAAAATTAGTTTAATTGAATCTTGAAAAAAATCTAGTATTTTATTATAAATATAAGCTGGATGATTTTGGTTTTCTTAAGTTAATGTAAATTTTACTTGTTTAAAATCATATTTGGTTAATATTTGATGAAATACACTTTATGAAGTCTTTTTATTTATTTATTTTTTTTTATAGAAACAAAGACTTGAAGCTAAAAAAACTCAAATATCTTAGTGCAATATCATTGGAGGTTTTATGGAGGCCAGTATAAGGATTGCAACAATAGTTAGTAGAGCTATTGAGTTTGTTGCCAAGACTTTGACATCTAATGCAAAGTGAAAAAAGTAGATATTGAAAGCTATTAGGTTGCATTTTAGAAAAAAACTAGATCCTACTTTTTAACTATTTTGTTTAAAAAGTGGGTCATAATGCTTTACTTTGTTATAGAGGGAATCTTTTTAAACTCAGGTTGTCTTAAATTAATTATGAAAAAATTTATGGTTGGTGTGGTCTTTTTACTCACTTTTTTGTCATTTACTTTATGCTATAAATGAAATAATATGCAAAAATTATGAAACAATTATTTTCTTGAATTTTAATATAATGTTGCCTCTTGTGTTTAGAGCATTTAAATATGAATAATGTAGCTTTGTTTTGGTTATAAAAATCTAGGCCATTTATGCTTACATGACAAAGGATAGCATTTCATATGAGTGAAATAATGTCCAAACCATTTAAATGAATAACCAAGTTACTATTTTATTAAGGTTAAAAAAATAGCAATTTAATAATTCTATAAATAAGTTAAAAAAATATAAATACATAATTAGTCTTACTATAGTCATAAATAAAATCATAATTAGAAAACAATAGGTAGAATAACAAGAGAATTAAAAAGGAATCTTGTTCTTAAATATTTATTAGTAGAAAAACATTAAGATTTATTTAGACTTATCCTTAACCAAGAAATAGGGTACTTTTGGTAATAACTAGTTAGATAATGGATTCTTAATGGTAACATAACAAAAAAATTTAAATTTGAATTTATGTATAACTTATTTTATAACTAGAGAGAGGTTGGTGTATATTTTCAAACTAGAGGGAAGGTCAATATAAATTCTGTAAACCTTGAGAGATATTGATGTATTTTTCTTTTTTCTATAACATCAGAGTTTGACTATTTTATTTTAGAATATTATTAATAGTTATCATATATAACTATCCAATTATCAAGATAAAAATATTATATATGATTTACAGATTTAAATTTTTCATATTTATCAAGGGGTCTAATTATTCCATGTGTATGTAATATTTATATTTATATCAATTATTATTGTAAAAATATAACATTAAAACAAAAATTGACTTACAATCATTACCAATTTATAATTATTATCAAACTTATAACTATGTTATGTAGTATTTAGTATATATCACTCGAAGATACTATAACAATAAAAAAATAGAGTATAGAAACTTTTTAAAATTATGAAAAAAAGAATATTTCGAGTAGGTTTAGTTAAAAAATGTCAAATCTCTTTTAATCATAAACCAATATTTTTACAAAAATTTTACCTATTACAAATTGACTTTAAATTATAAATCATTTTTAACCATTTAATTATGGTTTAATTCAATTGGTTTTTTGTTGTTTGAATTTTTTTCCCAACTCTAGTTTGGATAGAGGGAAATGGAGAGGAAAGAGATGAAAGAAAAGGTTATGTGCTATCTTTTTTTAGTTTGGAAGTTTTGTTTAAGGATGTGAAGGAATGAGAATTCAAGGTTAACCCTCCAAAACCTTCCATTACTCAATATTTTGTATTCTTCCAAATTTAGGGGGAGGTTTGAAAGGTTATTTACTTAATTTATAGTATTAACCATATTTTATTCTTTAATTTATATTTATATTTTTAGTATTTCATTATTATTTTCATTTAAATAAAAATATATTATTCATATTTTTTGAAAGGTAGCTAGGGTGTTAAAAATATATAGTATAATTGCAAAAAATTTCTAATAAAAAATATAAAACATGCATTCATCCTAATTTTGATTCATTTATATTAGTTTTTGGGTGAATGCAGCTTTGGCTATTATTATTGAAATTATCAAATGGGATTATTGATGGTTGTAAAACTCAATCAAAATTATAAATTATTAGTTTAATAAAAATTTTGCAGTATAAAATAACAAATTAAGTCAAACCCTTAATAATCAATTTAAGACATCCTTTTGCATTTAATGACTGACTATAATTATAAAATTAAATAAAAAATATAATAAGTAAATGGAAAAAAAATTAGGCAATTAAATAAAGAGTATGCAAACAAGATGGAAGAATGTAAATCAAATTAAATTAGAAGAGGTTTGATTCAACATTAAACAAAATGTAATATTAAAAATAGAATGCAAAATTAACATTAAAAAATTATAGAGAAATGTAATTGATATAAAGAATTAAGAACTTTTTGGTGGATTAATCACAAATAACAATATATTACAAATTATAATTGATTTTTCAACCTAAAATCATTTGAAATTCCTGCAATGATTCATGAATTTTATGATAAATAACTACTGAAGATTTGATCAAACTAGATTAGAAAAATTAAGCAATTGCTATAATCCATAAAGTTAGGTGTAAATTGATTTGAATATAGAATTCAATTGAATTAAAAGATTAACTTAGAATAATGATCGAAAACCAGATAGATATAGAGTGATGATAAACCGACCAATATTCAATATAAAGCTAGATGGATGTCATAAATTACATAAATGTACATACATTATACCAAATTAGTATTCAATTCATGTAATTCTAGAAAATTAGATAAGATAATTAGAGAAAAAGGAAAATCAATTAATAAAAGTCAATATTATAGTTCAAGATCTCATAATCCAAATTGAGATGAATCTCAAATTCTTTCAGTCAATTAGAAAGCCTTCTATGGATTAAAAAAAAGAAACTTAGAGAAGAGAAGAAAGCTATCTATAGTTGTGTGCTCTTGCTTTTGAAAGCATAAACCCTATAATTTGATTTCTTACCCTATAAGACCTAATGAGCTAAGTTAATATGCCCCTAAAGTTACAAGGAATAAGGCCTTGCTAATTTTAGAGGCACAAAACCTAATTTACAAAATAATACACTACATGAGTTATTGAAGTAAAATCTCATAACTTTGAATTAGACCCCAAAACTATGTAGTATCACTAAATCCCAAGCATGAAAGTTGTTGGGTTGAGTCTTACAAAATTTTAGGCATTAGTTTCACTTTTATTAAACCTTTGGGGATTCAAATATAACTTAAAAATCGAGATTGATTCAGCTTAGATAGAAATAAAGTATCAATTTCATGAATATTTTTGGTCTTTCAAATGTCTGAACTAGGTTTTGGTCAAGACATAAAATTTGTAAAACTTCCTCTGAGCTTTCCAACGATATAAAGATTACAATATTCAATATTTGGAACTCAAGTTATAGTTGAAAACCTAAAATAATATAATTTTTTTTTAACTAAATAATTTCAAAACATTGAAAAATTAACACTCAATCTCATAACACAATCAATTCTATAAAATTAGGAATATTTAACAAAATAAAGAAAAAAAAGGACAAAATCTATAATAATGAATAAAATTTTGCACATCAATCATATCAGGTCAACCTATAGTAATTTTTTTTAATAAATACTTTAAACAATAATTATAATTTTTAGAGAGAAAAATTATTAAAGCAAAAGTTTATAGGGAGATTTTTTTAATAATTTCTTTAATTATAAAAAATTCATTAACAAAATATTTTTTTAAAAAAGATAAAATTGTAAGAATATATACTAATTAGTTATATATTTTTTATTTAGCCTTCCAATAACTCTTGTATAATTTTAGACATTTAAACAATGGGAGCAAAAGTTACAACTTAACTCTCCATTCTCTTCCCTTCCCCTTTTATTCATTCTCCTCCATTGTCTTTTCTTCCCTTTTCTTCCTAACTCCCAAAGTAACAAATTCTAGGCAATGTATCACTCCATGAATTTCTAACCGAAGGATTTCAACCGTCTAAAATTTAATCTTTCAATCTGTGTCTAAACAAATATTAACTAATGTATTAGCTTATCTTATTTTGATTTGGTTCACATAATCGCTTCATATCCTTCCCTTCTCCTCCTAACTCCGCAACAAATTCTAGGCGATATACCACTTCATGAATTTCTAACCGAAGGATTTCAACCATCTGAAATTTAGTCTTTTAATCTTTGCATCTAAACAAATATTAACTAATATATTAGCTTATCTTATTTTCATTTGGTTCACATATTCGCTTCATATTCGAAATCTTAACCGTTTTGTAAATCTGTGTGACATACATTTTGTTCGTCATCGATGCCTGTAGAATTGCTAGATTCTGACATAACTTGCTCAAACCGCAAAATTGTTCAACTCAATGTCATCATTTACATACATCGTATTTAGAAGGACGATGTTATGTCATACTCCGCAATGATATTAAGCTCTTTCTTTAGTAATCTCAAATTTTTTAACTAAGCTATACGTAGAAAGTTCATCATACTAAACAAAGTTTCATTTTATCATTTGTAATAACACCTTCTGTAACGTTAAACTCTTGCTCTTGGGCTTCAATCTTTTTTCCTTCCGGAAATCCAAAGCGGATGACATGGAACGTGAACGAAGGCATCACTCCGCCGAGAGATCTAGGAATGATGGGGACCAAGGCTCGGTGAACCAAAACAACGACATGATCAGGAACACTGACACGATCGCAATGTAGGTGATCTGCAAACTGAAAACCAGGAGTTATGTGCAAAAGCCTGTCACCTCAAAAGAGCAATACATGACCATCTTAAATGTTACTGTAGCCATGGAAACAGATTATGAATATGCAAGGGATTATGATGATCGAAAACGATCACAATAGTTGTGAAAACGATCCCAATTGTCAAAGCCATGAGAATAAACGTCAGAGTTTCTTTAACGAGAATCTCTATCTTCTCTTGACTGAGATAATGTATGTCACTGTCTCGCGGAATATCAAGGCAGCGATGAATCTGTACCCTTACGATGGCACAACTGATCCACAGGAGCATCCGGAGGGGCTAAGTTGCTTTTTGGACCGCCTGAGCCCATAATGTGCGGTACTTTCTCCAACTCTCTAAAAAAGGTCGGTTTGCGATGGTTTGTAAATCTAAAGCCAAATAAAGTTACTTGCGTTAGGGGCACTGCTGACTGGTTCCTCGCTCATTTTGCGACATCAGGATCTCACACTAGAACCAATGCTTCGCTGAAGATTATCAAGCAAGGTAAGACCGAATCTCTGAAGGACTATCTTAGCTATTTTAATCAAATGACCCAAGAAGTTAAAGACTTGCAAGAAGTAGTGACAATCGATTACATCCTGGCAGGACTGCGGTCGAACGACTTCCTAAATCTTTGGCGAAGAAGTCGGTGGAAATTTTGTCTGACGTCCTCTCCGGGTCTTCGAGATATATCACCGTAGTCGAAATTGAACAGGCAAAGGAGCAAGCCGAATAGAAGGAGGAGATGATTCGACCAAAAATATGAGGAATGTAGGAAAATCCGAGATATTTTAAAATATTTTTTGAGTTTCGATTATTATCCTGGATAATTGTTATATTTTCTTGATTATTATCTGATTATTAAATATTTTTAATTGGTTAGTATTATAGATAATAATAAATTTATTTTAGATAATTATAGTATTATCTAGTTGTAATTATAAAATTTAGCAGTTAGAAAATATTTATCCTTTATTCCAAAAATCATTTTAATTTTCTTTTATATCATTTTTTCTCTCTACAAATACCTATTTTCTCCGACTTATTTCACACAATGAAAAACTTGAAGTCCCTCCTCACTCTCACTTTTTATAAAATATTCCCTGCTCTCCTTCAAAGTTTTACATATGTTGAATCCTGGGGAAATATTGCGCATAAAATCTTTGTCTAGGCTAGAAATAATCTTTAAGGATAATGTCAATGACACGCCTTAGACAAATTTCTGCCAACAATCTTAAGGGTTATGCCTTACATAAATAAGTTTTATAAAAATATTATTGATTCATTCTTTTGGATTAACACTATAAGAAAATCTATATTTAGCGATAAATTTAGTAATGAAATTTTCAACGTAAATTTGCCTGTAGGGCCCAAATATATGATATGATTTTAGGAACAAACTTAGTGACAGTTTCGTTATCAATATTCTTTGCTTTTAGAAATTTTCAACCTTAAACAATATTGGTCTCTAAATCTATTTGTAAAATCTATTGATAGAATTAATGATGGAATCACAATAATTTTATCTTGAATTATCAATGGATTTGTGCACAAAAATTTAAAATTTTATTTAGTGATACAATGATTTTTTTTAAAAAAAAGAAATTAGTAACTGATGCTACCAATATCTATCACTAATTTCATCACTAATTGAAAGGCAATATCTCATTTAAATGAGTTAGCAATGCATTATTCCATCAATAATCATGTTACTAAAATGGACCTATATCAATGTTTGGTGTTAGACCCCTACTTTCCCTTTTTTCTCTCTTCCTTTGCTTAATTCTTGCTGCTACTTTGCTCTGTCCCTTGAGCCTATCTATCATCATTGACAACTTTTGTTGCCATTATTAGGTTTGTTACTAGTTGTAAAACACTTGAATAAGCAAGTTTTCTCCAATTCATTTGATTTGTGTTTATTTTTTGATTTAGGACTATTAAATAGGTTTAGGGTTTATGATTTTGTTTACATTACTAGTGGATTTAGGTCATACCTCTTCTTTTTATTGTTTTGTGGGATTTGTATTTTGTAATTGATTTTAACTCTATTTTTTATATTTCGTGATTGATTTCTAAGAACCATGCTTTTTGTCATTAACTTCTATTCTGAGATATTCTTGTATTACATTTATCATTTTAGTGTCAATAATTTAGTTACCTTAATATGTGTTATGTTGATAATTTAGTTAGCTTAATATATTCTTGTATTATAATTTAGTTACCTTAATATATTCTTGTATTACTGAGGTTTCTTCTAGTAGTTGGAAGAGGCAAAGTGGAAAAAAGCCTACTTGATAGAGTTTAGGTATTTGGTTTTGAATTTCATTACTTGCAATTAATATATATATATATTTAACCTTCCAATTGAGATATATTTGAGTTTCCATTTATTTTCTTTTTTGAATCATCAAGGCTATTCTCACTAAGCAATAGGAATTATTATTTGTACATTAAAAATTAAATACTATTGATGTGTTAATGTTAATGTGATGAATGTTTGTCTACCCTTGATAGGGATATATCTTCTTTTGGAATATGTTTGTATAGAGAATTTCAAAAACTTATTTAAATATAAAATATTGGAGGAACTTCATTGCATCAAGTTGAATATTGCATTTATATAATTTCTTAGTTATATATTTATTTTGAACTTAAATTTCATCACAACTAATCCAAAAATGGAAAGATATAGTTAAAAATGTAGGACCTTTCTATGGTGAAAATTTTAGTTTATTGCATGTTATACAACACTTATTGTTGTATTAGATTTTTTACACATGCATCATGATGTCAAGGGAAAAAGATTAGGTACAAAATCATTGAAGCTACTTTCTATTCCTTACAATATCCATCACTTGTGCATAGAATGCAATCTATATTCGATTGGTTCCACTTAGATATAAATAGATGGGAGTTATTTGATTTAGGTTATACAACATGTATAATAATGAGATATCAAGCCAATGAATTATATGTACAAGTGACATTTTTTTTTTCATTCTTTATTTCTATATGTGCATGAATGCCAACTATTAGATTGATTTAAGCTCAAGTACTTAGAGTGTGAGAATTTTTAATGTTTTATTTCATGCTATGTGCTTTCATTCTTATTTAGCATATATAGCTAATTTTTTTTTCTTATTTCTATTTTGATTTGAAGATTTCTTAGCATAAAAAAATAGTTTTTTCAATTTTTATTTTTTGTTAATACAAGAATAGTGTTATAAATCTAGGTATGACCTATGTAGTTTTATTATACTTAAATGTAGTTTTTTTTCATCTATTACATTTCAAAAAACCAAATGGCAAAAAGTAAAAACACTAGTTTCAATCTATGATACTTTGAGCAATTATGGCATATTGAATTTTTAAGGTTATTTTGAAGTATTCTTTTTTCAATGTGTTTTTGGATTTAAGCTTGGCTTAAGCTTAGACATTTTAAGCAATAGCAATAGGTCATATGATGTAAATGAATGTTGTCAGGTGTACCATCACTAACTTTGGTATATTACTATTACCTTTAATTTAGACTTAACGAAACTAAAATTTGAGCTATTGAATAATTTCCTTTTCTATTCTTAATCATTGAAAATGTAGATCACTATACGAATTTTCTCTCATATTTTAGCATTTTGTCATATGAAAGTTTATTATCAAAAGCATCATGATTTAGGTCAATGTACATATGAAAACAAATATAAGATCTTGTAAAGCTTGCTCTTTTTGTATTACTAACAATCAAACATGCATAATATATTTATGCTTTTGGTATAGATTTCAACACTTTAAAAGGTTATAGTATGGTATAATGTACAACCTCCTCAATCAGTTCCCTTAAATAATGAAAAAAAAAAGAGAGATGGACCAAATCATCTTTGAAGAATTGATCTTTTTATATGATTTGATTCAATTGATATAAGTAAACCCTCTAGCATAATTAAATATGAAAACCCAATATCAATAGAGCCTATGGATTAGGTATGTGAAAATTATTCTTTTTTTCTTGTAGATTACTCTAATACAAATTTTCATAATGGTGTAAGAATTGTTGTGTGTATGAGATTACTTAGTCTTCTGGAAGTTCAAGAAATTTTTAAAAGATTGATATAAATATCAATGATTTAGTTGGTATATGTGCAAATTAACTTTTTTATCTTTTTATCTTTTTTGAATTTGGATAAACTTAATTTATATGTTTGGAAACACTTATAAACATAATACATACTTTATTTTTATGAGAATAATTTGTGTGTGTACACACACTATTGAATTATATAGCTGATAAAAATAATGAGGGCATTGTATGGGCTTTCATTCAATTCTTTTATACAAATTTATATAACTATTTTTTTTGCAAGCATTGTAGTAAGCTTGCTTCTTCGTTACTTGACTCCCTTTCTTAATTGCGTAGTGGTAACTATTTCTATTTTTGTTTTTGTGCCTTTATCTTTCTAAATTGATTGATGGGACTTGAAATTTCTTAACCATCGTATACTAAGCTCTTTATCTAATGATTTTTCTTTACAAAAATCTTTCTTATATTCTTTTAAACTACTTATCATTATGCATTTTATATTAATGTTCATTAATGCTTATATATATTTTGAGATTAACTTAGAGGCATGCGATTTATGATAGATCTACTTTCTTTGTGATTAATCTTCTTAGCTTCTTTCTTTTAGCATGCCAGAAGATTATTTATATAAAATATATATCAAAAACTCAAATCTCAATATTTATAATTTATTGTTAATCTTATTATTGCATTTCTATAATTGTAACTTTGTCTTTTACTTTTATGTAGAAATGGAATACTTAAAAGCTCCTTTCAGGAATGTTGTATATGATATTCAAGGAAGATCACTGTTTTGCAAGTGAAATTGGATTTCTAGTCTTTATTATGGGTTTAGGTAGTTTACTCAATATAGACAAGAATTTAGATTAATACTCATATTTTCCTAATAGTTAGCTATTTCATCAGCTTTATATATTTCATATGCAATAAGAGGTTGATTTGTTAGGTTGGAAAAAAATATAATTGAAGATAATGAGGATGACATTGTTTATATGAACGATAGGTCAAGATATATTCACTTTTACTCCTATTGAAAGGTATATCTCTCTCTTACAATTTTCTAGAAGAATCAACATTTAACAATATTTCCTTTTTTTAAGCGTTAGATAACATTAACCATCTCATACATGTGCAATATCTCTTTAATGTAGATCAAGTAGTTTCATAGAATCAATTTTCATTAGTTAGTTTAATTTATCTCCATAAAGTAATCACTTTCTCTTTCTCTCTTCGTAAATGTTTAAGTACTAGAGTAATTATTTACTTATGCAAAGTTATGGATAGAATGAATGAATTTGATGTGTTTAAGGGCATATCATGTGAAATTCAAATAGTTAATGCCACATCACTTTTTGGTATGAATATATGAATCAAATAATGAATTATACATTGATGATTTTTATTGGTCAAAAGTTGATCTTTATAAATGTTACATCATAACATAATGTTATATTTTATAACTAAAATAAAAGGCTAAGCAGATTTATCTTCTATGACAATTTGAATCATTTAAAATTCATATAGTATGAATGAATGCTAGCTTAGTATGGCATTTAAGGAATGAAATAGAGTTTGCATACATTCCAGTTATTGTTTGAGACATGCCCATTCTAATTGTTACTTAAGACTTGTAATTCCATTCTTATTTTGTTTATCTTCTGTCAATAGGCAAAAATAAGATAATTGTTAAAGTTGAATTGAGCAAAAACTAGGCACCTTTTACAAACTATAATTTAGTAGTGTTTTAATAGTTTAGTTATCAAATCGATATTTACATCATTATGATTAGGAGTTTTATTATCTTATTTTTATGATAGTAGAAATAATTTTTCCATTTTTAATGATTTATGAGTTGTTATTGTAATTTTTATAGATTTCTTATGTATTATATATTTTTAAAATTAAAATTAAAATTAAAATTTTTTATTCAATTTGTTATTAGTGAAAGATTAGTTAGGGACTTGGTTCTTACTATTTTTAGGTTGCTTAATTAGTTACAAAAATGAAATAATTTTTTTTGCCATATCATCATCTCTAATATCTATAGGCATCATAAAAGAATGATGTGGCAGTGTCACATCATTGCCATGTCATCATTAATAGCTAACTCACTGTGTCCATATTATGACTAATTTTTAGTTGTATTGGCATGGAACTTGTTACTTAGTTTTGATCAATCTATCTTATACTCTCTACTAACATAATAAAGATATATAGGGATTTATGAAAGCTTTTATACATTCAGAGGAAAGAAAGATAATTTTACTTAGAAAAATATAATTCAATTTTAGAAGGTGCTAGGCCTCCTTATAATTTGTCAAGCTTGAATATAAGCTAACTTAAGTAGCCTTAAAAGAAATAGGTTCTACTTTGCTACTCTTAATTTAAACATGATAAGGCCTAAAAAATCTAGAACTATACATGATAGGGCCAAAAACACCTAACTACACCAAGTATCATATGTTGCTTATATAAAGCTAGGTGGTTTCCTAAGACCTCAATTTTAGGGTGATGGTGGAGGCAACTCGATATGAGAATTTGTAAAGATAAACACATGGATGGGTAAGTTGGAGGCTTAGTGAGAAGATATTTTAGCACAATTGAACATAAACAAGTATAAGCTTATTAACCAGATTTATCTTTATATGGACCTAAACACTTAAATTATAATATAACAATGTAATTTCCATTAATATCATCACATGAATTTATAATAATTCACACTTATCAATGTCAGCACTCAATTATACATATTCATCTATGACATAATCTCATTATACAATACATAAATAACAAAGTAAAGAAAGCAAGTAAATTTCCTTATGACTCTTATCTAGCATTATCTGTTATTGGCTTATCATTATGCCTTTTATGTTTGTGTTATACTTTTACAAATGGTTACCTAATTTGATGTTTGAATATCACATCATCTTTATCATATTTCTCATGATTTCATACATTTATTCTCATCAAGATCATATATTTCAATTTATAATCATCTAATTCCTTTTTGCATGACTACTGTTGGGATCGAGAGCCAAATAGTTGCAGCAAAAATTAATCGATCTCAGCTAAAGGATCCATGTAAAATGTTAGATTAGAATAAGAATTAATTTGATACCTTTTAGGATAATTTAAAGGCTTATTTGTTAATCACCTTTCTCGACTTGCTTTCAGCCAAAAACTCTAAAGTATCCACACGAACTAGTAGATCACTAGTGAACCTCCACGATCACTGATTGAAATTCTCCTCTTTTTGCCTCATAGTGTTAACTATGCCTCTTCAAGAGTTATGGTCAAGGAGGGCTACTAAGGTTTTTTATGTTTTGGGATGCGTGAATAATCATATCATTACCTAATAAGCTTATTACATACAAAACCATAACTAATTAGGCTTTGTTCCATGTATAATTATAGGCTTATAATTGGGCCTTATAATTATAACATGGAATTCCCATACATTAGGCCCAAAAAATTTGGTCCATCAATTACAAATTTACTAGGTTCTAAGTGTGTGACCCTACAAGTTCTCATTACATTGGTAATAATCATAAATCATGTTAATGATCATAAACAATGAGCAGTGTCTAGCAACAATTAATGATCATAAACAATGAGTAGTGTCTAGCAATACATTATTATTACTCAAGTAATGAAAAAGTTAATGATTTGACTAAACTATATATGTGATCATCATCTCTGATCTTTTGTCCTAAACATCTAGATTGAGCATAAGATATGAACCATGTCATTCTCATATAGCCCAATTCAAAGGTTTCTTAATTTTTAAGTAAGTTAACTAAAGCAAATATAATTAACATCCCATATCAATCCATTTGAGCATTGCCATATATTTTTTTTAGCTTTACTTAATCAAGGGACCTATAGATGTCATTCTTGTTATATAGGAGGGATAAATTCTATCTTGATCACATAAATCCCTCTGCATGACATGTGACATATCCAATAACTACCCTTGCATTCACTCAACCATGAGTGACATAGAGTAGTATCAAAATATGAAACTCACATGTAAGGAATCTTGACGATTTTAGGTCAAAAGACTATATTAATGATGATCACTAAGAATCACTTATGACATTCATATTATGATCCATGTAGTGTTTTTAGGGTAGATCGGTCCAGTATACAAGTTCTCTAACTTGTGCTTATGTGTAGACTTAATATCTCATATAAGTCACCACACATGCTAGTCTTAATATATCAAAGCAACCCAATCCACAATGATATATGACTAGGGACATTTAAGAATAGAATTATTCTAAGTTTATTATCATAATTAAATATATTAAGCAGATAATATATGTATAAATATGATAATTAGAATTGCCTTTAAAATAACATGATTCAAATTATCAATAGTCCATATGATTAGTTTTACAACATATACACCAATAACTACATATCTTATTTTCATTATTATACATCATATAAATAATAAATACAATATCATATAACACTTGGTGTTCAAGTTTCCTTTCATGTATTATTCTTTTAATCTTCAAAGGGAGTTAGTTGATTATGTAACCACATAAATAGTGCATAATCGAGCATCTAGCCTATTGTAATAGGCTTAGGCCGGGTTTAAGTGTCAAGTAGTCAATTATAAGCCTTCAACATATGGCTCATAGTTGATTATGGACCTTTAGAGAGTGAGGTCTAGTTAGATAATCAATTATATACTCAATTATGGTCGTCTAAAGTGCAAGCCTTTTGATTATAGTCAACTACATAGTCAATTACAAGCCTCCTAAGGGCAATTTTGTAAAGGTTTAGTAAACTATGTAATCGACTAGAGAGCAGTTCTCAAGCTTTAGTTAACTATGTAGTCAACTACTACATGGATTTCTACTAATTTTTAGCTCAAAAATAATGTTCATTTTGTTATTAAAGCCACTTAAATATATTTATTACTCTACTAATCTTTACCAAATCATGAATGCACATTAAATGTACCTTATTTATGCATTTTTAAACATTAAACACTAATCACACACCACAAATTATCATATTCTCTCATGCGTTCGAATGAAAACTTTAACCAAACAAAATCATTTTAATCTTCTAAATTAATTTTAACTAAAATAAAATCATCTAAATCTTCTAAATGAGGCTAAAATATTCACCCACTTAGTATAGAGGAGGATTTGGAAGGTTGGAATTTGTTATCTTTTGCTCTAATCATCCAAAATCCTAAAAATTCCATATTAATGTTCAGTATTTCCATTTTTTAGCTAAATACTTAAATCTTTTTAAATTTATCATGGAGATCTTGCCTTATTTGTGTGAAGGATTTGATAGAGATTAGCTCTTAAATTTCTTAATTGAAGAATAAAGATGGAAGGGAAGAAAGAGGAGAAGAAAGAGTAAGGAAAGAACTTAGGGTTTGGGAAATGAGTGAAATAGGAAACATAGGTTGAAGTTAGGTTATTAAAGGCATGGACATTTTTGAAAGTTCATCCTAAATCTCCTCCATACTCATATGCTTACATCTAAACACTTATAACTTTTTATTTTTTTATTCAATACACTTTTCCATAACTAAACCCTTGAACTTCTTTATTTCAAGCTTACTCAAACAATTTATATCTATTTACCAAAATTTTTTTATTCAAGACTCATTTAATTAATTAATTCTTTTTTTCCTAATATTTCGTTCATACTTTGCTTATCAAGAACTTATTCATTCCATATAATTTTTTTAAAATTATTGCCGTTAATATCCCTTTATAACATAAAATTCTAAAACTCTTAAATTTTAAAGATTCCCTTTTTAGAAGAATTTATTCTAGAATTCTTAGGACTTGCTAATTTAATGGTCATGACAACTTTAAGCTTAGCACTAATTAAAATAAATTGTAGGTATTTCTACCATATATTTAATTCCAAGTCCTATTTGACTCCTTATACTTTATAGCATTCCCAATGAACTTTCTTAAGCAAAATCTCCTTGTGCCTTAACTCCTAGACTTAGCAGTCCAAAATTTTAATAGGTTGTTCTTTTTGTATGATAGTTTAAAGTCACATTGTGACATTCTTCCTTAGATTGCATGAGACTTGAGCAATATGTACTTTTTGGTTTTAGAGGCATTGTTAATATCCAAAATCAATTAAATATGTTATGCATCCTTTTTTAACAAGTTTTTGAGTCCTGCTACTTGAAGTTAAGTTGATAGTTTGCAATAACCTATTTCCTTAAAACTCAATGGGTGGTAACTCTTTTTATGGAAAAAGTGCCAGATTATTAATATAAGTCATGTAATAATGGCATTTAAATAACCAAACTATCCTTAAGGTCACGCTGAAACCATTCATATCAAGAAAACCTAAATCAGTAAGCAACACATTTATAAATGCTTATAAGCTAAAGTTTTATTTTATAGGTGACTATTAGGGATTTTCTATTAGGGCTATTACAACAAAAGGTGTATTCAGGGGTCAAGGTGTTTATTATGGGTAGCAACAAATCCTATTGATATAAGAATAAGTAACACTAGGAACAAACAAAAATTTAATAGAAGGGTACTGATTTTAAGGGTACCTAGCATTACAACATTGTAGGCTTGGGCCTTTTAATGCATTAATGCATATACACTCATTTTACTTGCAGCTTTCTTTAGGTTCCTTGAAGGTGCAAGTTGATCCTTTAGAAGATTCATAGGAGGAAGATTTAGAGCATTTTGTTAGGACACAATATAACTAATATGTTAGCTATGGAGATTTTTAGGACAATCTTGACCTTAATATCCCTCGTAATTGCATCTGAAGCATGCTCCTTTAAAATGGTTGCATAGGTCATCATGGTGAGTTTAACATTGTGGGCACTAAGGTGCCTTAAATCTTTCTTAACTTTGGGATGGTGGATGATTTTGTTGATTACTTGATGTTGAATTTGAATAGTTCCTTTGACTTTGGAAACTTCTTGTAAGGAATCCACTATGCACACTATAAAATGTTATTAGTCTTATAATGAGACTAGCTTTGTCATTTTTAGGTGCCATTTGTGATGGTATTCCTTTTAATGGTTATATTTGACTTGGTTCCTCAATCTGACTTCATTTCCTATTTCCCATTTGAGCTTTCATTTCCTCCCTCACTTTGATTTTGAACTCAAGGTTTAATACTT
This sequence comes from Sindora glabra, assembly GCA_020226215.1. Lineage (NCBI taxonomy): Eukaryota > Viridiplantae > Streptophyta > Magnoliopsida > Fabales > Fabaceae > Sindora > Sindora glabra. The sequence goes on from CM035227.1 coordinate 82,903,442, forward strand.
GGTTATCATGACCCAACTTGATCATGATTGGCATGGATCTTGATACTTGATTTCCATGAGCCTTAACACTTTTCACTTGTTCTAACCAATGGGAATTTCAAAATTTTTAGAGGGACTTGAAATTCATTGTAAATTTTTATCAGAAAATGGACAGAGTCTCCCCTATTTTTAGACACTTCTCATAAGCCATATGTCTTTATATACAAAATCTATATACTTCCTCGGATATGACAACATTAAATAACACATAGTACAATATAGTTTCAAATTTATACACAGATAAATAATTCAACATATCAAATGTTGAATCAATATCATTTTTATTTCTAATTTTGATTCTAATTCAAAGAGAATCTTAATTGCCAAATCTTTAATCCAAGCAGTTCTTGCTTCTCCATGGATGTAACAAGCTCAAGCATGCTTATTTCAACCTGAAAACATATAAAATAGAATAGAATGAGTTGTAAGAACTCGGTGAGTATATATCTACCATTACTAATTTTTATTTCGAATATAATAAGTAATCACATGCTATTTATAAATATAATTCAAACTTATCGAGTTTTTTGAAATATATGAAGCCAGATTTTATAGTAGGATTTAAACTATGCATATCTTGAACTTTATATCTCATTTCATAATTCACAGAAATACTAACTATATGATGATATGCGATATCACTATGATGTCATATATTACCCATTTCGGGTTATTATCATGATCGTAAACAACCATTAACATAAATGAATTCTAATAGTCATATCAAGTCTTTACAATCAAGTCAAATAGTGATATCTAATTATAGACAATTTCTAATATCACATCATATCACACATACAATTACAATAAACATACATCTAGCCACTTTCTAATTTCAGGTCCAATTCTATGCTTTCTTAACTACTTATTCAAAATTTTCGTCTAACTTTCAAATTAATCTTATATCTTTCACAAATCTTCATTAGGAATTTCCCATCTAGCTTTCACGTTGTTAGCCTCATCATGTTTCCAATCTTAGTGCCACTCATGGTATCATTCACAATGCAATAAATTCAATAAAAGTCACATAAATAATTATTCATTAATATTAAATATCATTATATACCCATATGATAGCATTTTTATATTCTTTTACATGAGTGCATCATTCTTTCATCTTCTTATATAAATCACATTGTTTTCTAGCATGCTCATAATGATATAGCTTAATCATAATATAAATTGTTATGATTCTCTCATAATCAATCAGTCAGTAATTATTATCGACACCATAAAGCTTTTGTTGTGCACTCTGATAAATTAATATTCACTTAATAGCTAATTACATATTCACAACAGAATTAGGTTTACGCATGCATATGAAATCCATACTATCAACAAGGAGAATATAATTCACAATAATTTACTATCTTTTATTAAAATATGAAGTGGTGATAGATATACATTCTCCTGGTAGGGCATATTCACCATAGAAGTTTAAAGTGGTTTACTCTTGTTTTCCTTTTATCCATCCTAGTTCACCATGTATAATAATATTATGAATATGAGAATACTATCTATTTCTTCTTTCTAGGCATCATAAACCTAATTCTCAAATCATAATATGATAGTATCTCTTATGATTAGTTTCTTATAATTTTTAACATAGGCTTATATAATCAATTACTACATTTTAAATATGTACTTAAATTAACTTTAAACACTAACATTTTAACTTTCATGATGTGAATATACTCTAAGCATAATATCTTAGAGCCTTAAATCATCATTTTATTAGTGTTATCCAAATACAATGATTAAATAAGAGTTTTTTTTAGATAAATTTCCAAATTATTTAAAATCATAAAGGGTAATGTCTTTGAAATATCATAACATGATACTTTAGCTCTCCATGGCATAAAAATATTATTTGTCAAAAGCACTAATAAGAATTTGTAGTATACATAAAATGAATTTTGCTTGAACCATGTTGGAATCTGACAAAGTATTAAAATCTAATGTTCTATAATTATTCCAACTATATTATTTTAGCAATGTATATCATAAAATTTCTATTTTTTTGAGCCATCATCATGCATATTCAAAATACCTATGAGTAATTTTCTTTCTAGCTCAGGCATGATTTCTTTAGAATAATAGTAAAAAATGCTCCATATATATTTTAATCACCTTATTTAAATAGCTTGCAACATAAAAATCAAGTCCCCTTTAATCTCATCCATAAATCTCTTACGATAGAAAATCTTAGCCTTTCATTTAAATAAAAACCTAATTTTTATAAAATTTATTTTATTTAAAACCTCAACTCCATTATTTTCAATTTTTCTTCAATATATATTTATAATAACTTGATAAATTAAGAATCCTAAAATAAATATTTTAATACTCCTCAATTGGTAGATAATTTATAAAATATAAGCAAATTATTCCATAAATCCTTTCACCCATGCTTACCCAAATTAATTTCAACTTGTGAGAAATTCTTAGTAATTAAAAATTTATTTTAATCTAAACTATCTTAACTTAATAATAGCCATATAAAATAATAAATATATAGTTCAAATATTACCATCAATAGTAATTTTAATATTTCAGAACCTTTAAAATGGAACAAAATTTAAAATTAAATATTTATTAAATAAATAAAATAAATTTTCACAGGTATTAAATTTATAAAACTTTAAATATTGATTTGGGATATAACATTGGTCCAATGCGTTATAGTGTCATTGATATGAATTCATTCAAAATAGAAATTGTAGAGGCCTTGCGCAAACATCTAAACTTTAAGCCATTTAGTAGGGACTAAATAAGTCACATACTGAAAGAGTCTCATAAACTAAGCTTTATACTTTTTATTAAAAAGTTTCTCTTGCTTTAGGTATTCAAACACTTGAACTTTTGCTTGTTGTATGCTTAGAGGTAGGAAATGGTTATTAAAGCTCTTTTGATAGGTTACCTAGGCCATAGGTGCCAAACTTAGATTTCTATTCTTTATGGCACTTGAGAACTTGTAATTTGACACATTATTTAACTGGTAACCTACAAGTTCTATCAATAATCAGTTAGGGCATTATAATATTTTTTTCACAATGCTTTATTTGGCCAAAGAACTAGTATTAATTTATTGTGGGATTAACACTTATATACCATAGAGTCTTTAAATTTAGAAACTCATGAATGATTCAAAACTTATTTTCAATAAGCTTTTTGTTAGGTTTCGGATCAACATATGTAGTAGAATTTTAAAATTTTGATCCGAATTCTACCTAGGTTATATACAAAAGGGCATAAATCGATAAGGGCATAAATCGATAGTTAAGGTTTTACCTTTTTATGTGCTCGTATTTTTTTTTTAACAAAACTAAAGAGTGTGGATGAATCAAATGCCGGCCAGTAAGTACAACATCTCTACAGTATCCACACGGAGTGAACAATGACTTTTCCCTTCCACGAAGTTGATAGGATTCGTTTCTCTCACTAAGATTAGGATTAGGCATTTTTTGAGTGATTTAGGATTTTATTGAAGCTAATGTACATTCTTTGAATGTACTGCCTTCAAGTCCCTTTTATAGAACTAAGACATATTATAATCTTAGTCTTACTAGGATAATGCTTCAAAAGAATCCTAATCACACTTAACAACTATCACCTTATCCTTATCATTGAGAGAGTGAGGAGAGATATGACTTATCTATTAATTATCTAATATTAGATAATAGCATTATCTTATAATATAATTATTTAATATTAAATTAAAATATAATTATCTTATATTAGATAATAATATTTTCTCATAATATAATTATTTAATATCTAATAATGTAATTATCTGATATTACTTTAATATAAAATAATATTACATAATATTATATATATATATATATATATTACATAAAAAATATATTATTATCTTAATAATAATATATATGCACAAAAATAAGTCTAATTAATTAGATTTTAATCTAATTAAAGTCTAATTAATTATTGTCTTATTCTAACTCCTTTTGTGTGACCCTGTAGGTTCTTACTACATTGACAATAACTCATTATTGGGCTATAGACAGTGAGCAGTATCTAGCAATACATTACTGTCACTTAAGTAGTAAGAATGTCTGTGATTCGATATCCACCTAATATGTGATCAACACTTTACATCATAATCTCTTTTGTAATAATATCTAAATCAAACTAGAGGTATGAAGTGTGTCATCCTCATCAATGTTCAATTTATATTTCTTGATACTGGGTAGATTTAAAATAAATGATCAATATCACATATTGATCCAATTGAATATGGCAATGCATTTCTAAGTCTCACTCAATCAAGGGGCTTAAGGATATCTCTCTTTTATACAAGAGCAATAAAATCTCATCTACATCACTCACTTCTCTCTGCATAATTCATGACACACTCAATCAATGCCCTACTTATCATCCTGATTAAAGGTGATATAGGACAACATCAAAGTGAGTAACTCCTCATGTAGGAAACCATAGTGACTTCAAGTCAAAGAACTATGAGCATTTGTGGTCATATGAGAATAACTAATGACACGTCTATCTATATAGTATTCTCATAGTAGGTCAGTCCAGTACTTTGTTCACTAACAATGTACTTATGTATTGACTTGATATCACATATCCATGATTCATAATTATCAGTCACTATACATGTTAGTCTTGATGTATTATTACTATCATTTTCGCAATAATACTTGAATAGGGGTATTTTTGGAATAGCAAAACTATTCCAAGGACAATTATTATATCTAAGTTATAATTGCACAGAGTAATAAAATTATGAAACAAAAATATAATAATTTGAATTGCCTAAAATAAAATATAATACATTATGCATTTATTATAATCATCACTATGATTGCCTCCTAGGACACACACTAACACTTTTCATAAGGGATACACTTTTTTTTTCACCTTCCTTTTAGATCACAATTCTTATTCTATTCACTTTGATTCTTATGTTAATCATGCCTTCGATTATGCTCAAGAGCCCTGGTAACTTGACTCATCACGTATTGCATGAAGTTTGCAATCCAAAGTGGGAACTCTTATTTGTTATCCTTTCTTTCCTTTTGTTTACTACTTTAAACTTGCAAGCCTTCAGATAACTTTTCACATTTGAGGTCACTAGCTTACACCTAACTTTTTGGATTAACCATTGCCTAATTTATAAAATTTTCAAAATAGCCAAACAATTAATTAAGATAATCATCAAATAATTCATCATAAACAAACCTTACGACTAATATCAGTAAGCATTATAGGATCCATCGAAATAGTATTAGTGGTATGTGATTCTAGGTGTACATATACTACTAGTATAGTTTTGATCACCACTTATTTAGGTAGTATATAAATAAAACATAAAAACCTCGCCCTACTAGGAAATTAGCCATGCTTTGATACACTTTTGTCTTAACTTATCCTTAATTGTGATTAGCATAAAACCCATTACTTGATTTTCACTAGCTTATTCTTCATTTCATGCATTAAGAGGAAAGGAAGGTAGTTTTAATTAGTAGAATATAATTCAATCACAAAAGGAATTAAGGCCTATTTATAATTTGCAAAGCTCAAAGATAAGCTAGCCTAATTAGCCTTGCCTTAACTTTTAGCTTATACATGATAAGGCTTAAAACAACTAATTACACCAAAATATCATATGTTGCTTAAGCCATATTTAGTGGTTTCTTAAGAGCTCAACTTTGAAGTGGTGGTGGAGATAATTTAATTTGAGAACCTATAAAAATGAACAGATAAAGGGGCAAGTACGAGACTTAGTAAGCAACACAAAGGGGTAAGTCCAAGACTTAGTGGGTAAATATTCTAGCATAATTAAACATAAACAAGTAAAACTTACCCATTAAATTTATCCTTTTGTAAACCTAAACACTTAAACCATACATGTCATAATGCAATTTCCATTAGTATCATCACATGCATTTATAATCATTCACACTCATCAGTGCCATTACTTAATCATACATATTCATCCATGCCACAATCTTATCATATAATACGTAAAATAATAAAGTAAGGAAAGTAGGTAAATCTCCTTATGACTTCTATCTAATTTTTTCCCTTACTAATCTATTCTTGTACCTCTTGAATGTAATACCTTAATAGAGAAAGAAAATTTAAGAAGAAATTTTGAATAGAAACCACCCTAATAGAATCCCGATAACATAATTGGGTAAAATTCGAGTAAACCGTAAAGATAGTTCGAGGCTATATCTATAGAGAATTTTTGCAGAATTTATATTAGGTATTAATATAAGTCAAAATATTATAAAAAATACTAACATTAATTTTGAAAAAGATTATATAAAATCCAAATAGGAAATTAATGGCTCAATTAGCACAAAAATTACTTGGGTAACCTAAAAATCTAGAAATTTTAGGTTAAAATTGAAATAAATCATTTTACTTGTTAAAGATGATTTAGCCCAACTTTTCTAGGCCAAATATGATTTTGGAACAAAAAAATGAGACCCAATAAAGTTGAATCTTCCAAGAGAAACTTATGACATTTTGGTGAAAAAGTGAAAAATTAAGGGCATTTGTTAGCAAACAATTCTAGTCATTTTATTTAGCTAAATTTTAGTGAATTTGAAAATAAAATCTTATAATTCTAGGCAAGGAAAAATTATGCCCCATGTATTGGATTTATTAGCAAAATTTTTATAAAAATTAATAATAAAAAGCTTATAATGGAAGCTTTAAAAATTAGGGTTTATATAAAGCCCTTTTGGAACCATAAAACTTTGCCCATTTCTTAGCCTAAAATCATGATTCCCTTCCTAAGGATTTTATATTAGGGTTTTCAAATTTTAAATAAAACCTAAGAGATTCTTTAGCTTATTTTATCGAATTATTGCAAGGTAACTTAGGTTTTCTTTCATCTTTTTCAAGTTTTCATGATGATTTTCTCTCTAAAATCTTTAAAAATTTGATTTATTATAGTAAGCTTATTCTTTGTTGCTCTAAAAGGTTTTTAAAATTTAAAGAGTTAAGAAGTTGAGGTGAGTGGTAATTATCCCTTGCTTTATTGAGTTTTCTCGTGAAAAATGAGGAATTTGATGATTTTGGTCATCATGGATGTGAAATAAGTTGTGATGCTATACGAATTGATTTTGATATTGAATAAATATTAATATGAATATTTAATATTTATAAAATAAAATTCATTAAGTTTTCATTAAGGGAAGGCAATAAGTTCAAGTTGAATTTCGAAGAAAAACTTTCAAAGTGTAATTAAAATTTTAGTATTTTAATGTTACAAATAATGTTAGGATATGTATAGAGAAAATTGAAAATTTTTATAAAATTTTATAGTTATGAAAAATGTAATTGAATAGACTTTTTCTATAATAGCTTAAAATAGAATCTTGAATTTTGTATATTGGTATTTGGTCCTATAATTTGATTGAAGAAAATCAAAATAAAAAAGATTTCTTTTCCACAATAACTCCAAAACTACCAAAAATTAGCAATTTTAAGTTTTTAGTTTTGTATGAATAATAACCATGTGAAATTTTTCTGGAATAATTAATTTTTTTATCATTTAATATGTTAGAAATATTGTATCAAAATTTAATGATGATTGGAAGTGGTTTGGATATTAAAAAGGGGGTTTTTTGTTGTGACTACTCTTGTGCTGTCTTGTTTGAATTTTGCCATTTTGGTACTAAGTGAACAATACTTGATAACTATAAAATTGCAAAAAATTAATATTTTATGCTTATTGATTTATTAATAACATTAGATAGAATTTTGGTAAAAATTTGAATTAGTTTGGCAACTTAAAAAGGCACTATACTATGAAGATCTTCTATATTACATGACAAGTTAAAATTTGAATATTTTTGTTAAGAAATGCTATAAGACTTTAGAATGTATGAAGTGATTTATAATGTTTAGATTATAATTTCTAGCTATTCAAAGGAGTTAGGTATTATCATTATCTTAAGTGGAAAGGTTATGTATCAATCTTACATACATTGTCATGTGAAGATGAGAATTAGATATGTTTGAGAATAACAAAAAATTTACAATATAATTAGTACTTTGACCATGCCTTATGAAATGAATGAAATGAGTAATTAATTTTACAGCTAACATTTTGATATTACTTATTTTGAATTTGATTTGTGGGAGAGATTTACATTTTTTATAGTGAAAAAGAGGTGTGATAAGGGTTGGAGAGATAAGGTTAGTGGCCTTATGCCTAGGGGAAGTGGGGGATAAGGTTAAATTGAAGATATAAGGAGAAACTTGTATACTAATTATTTCTATTCCTTTTAACAAACTTTGTAAACTATTTACATAAGAATTTTTAATTGTTCATTATTCTATTTTGCTATATTTATGTCCTTAATCTAAAATGGTGAATACTTCTTAGAAAAAGGAGAAAAGTAGCTATTCACTGAGTATTTTAATATTTACACCTTCTGTTGTTAATCTTTTATTTAAAAATTCTAAGCATGGATCATAGATAAATGACTGACATTTGTACAAGGACTTTCTTATTGCCTTAGGGAACCTTTTACGTTGATAGATTTCAAATGATAGTGATAGGCTTTGTATTGATTATATTATAAATTTTAGAAAGATAGATTCTAAGTAAAATCCTTTTGTTATGAATCCTATTTTATCACACCATTCACAAGAGGACATATTTAGTAGTTTTTGTTCTAATATGCCAGATTCTTCATTTTTCTCATCTATTGAATATGGTTCTAAAGAAGATCTTGAATGGAAATAAGATGGATAAAATTAGAAATTTCACTAGTAGTAGTCTCTGTATATATAAATCTTTTGATGCATGTAAATTATACTTTAATCTTTCAAGTGCATGTGCAATTAATTTTACTTTTTATATATATATTCTTACTTTCAGTAAAATTAAGCAGTAAAAGAGTTAGAAATGTCTTAAAGGTTTGTAAGGATAGATAGTTGTTATTTTAATACTAGTTAGGTGTCTTTATGCCGGTCATAGTACCTAAGAGTTGGGTTATGACACTAGGTTTGCCTTATCTCTTCATATATAATTACTGAATACAATGTTCAAATATTACATTTCCCTCATTATGAAAGTAAAGAGAACATATAGATGAAAATATTTCTCATATTAAACTGATTAGAGATACATAAATATATATATGTAGCAATGGGCTCTAGGCAACTATTCTAGAACTTACTACTATTCTAGAACCTTTTGGATATAATATGTACAAGTATTTACATTATTATCCAACATTGCCCTTCAAGTTAAAGTGTATAGATTATATGTATTAAGTTTGTAATAAATGGACTTATGTAAAGACCTTTAAGAGATTTAGTAAGAAGATTAATAAGTTGATCATTTGAGTTAACTTGGCTAGTGACAATGCAACTAGATAATGCTTTTAATTTAATGAAAGGACAATCAATCTCAATGTTCTTAGATCTCTCATGGAAAATTGGATTAAATGCAAGATGAAGCATGGTTTGATTGTCACATAATAACTACATTTAAGGCATTTCCATAAACTTTAGATTTTGAATTAATTATTTTATCCATATGAGCTTACATGTTTCCAGAGCATAGCATGATATTTGATTTCAACATTTAATATGGCTATGACCTTTCGCTTTTGAATTCCCCTATTTATAGTGTTCAGGAAGTGTGCTCTTTAAATCATGATGACATTATACTACATTATCATGCTTGCATAATCTTAGAATGATTTCTAAGAATATTCTTATTCTTGGAATATTTTATTATTCTCCCTTTAAGTTTTGCTTAAATGTCCTTCAATTATGTTGAAATTCCTTATTTTCCCTACTTTTGCTCAAATGCCTTTTAATTTAGCCAAATTCCTCCTTTTCTACTTATAAATAGCTATGTCCTTTAAAATGAGGGAAAATTTATATTTTGCCACCTTAGGATTATTTTAGAATGCTTTTAAGTAGGAGCACCAAGTTACTTCAAAATCCTATTAACCTTGAATCTTGATTACTCTTAATTTCTTAAGATTTCTATTAAATAACTTTTAGTAAATTTTCATCCATTAAAACTAATAAATGATTTTACTAACAATAATAAATATTTCCACTTGTTATCTACTAACTAACACTATCTAATTTAATTATGACTATATCTATTAGATTTCTTATTAGGTATTACAAGAAATTTATTAACTAACATATTATATTTAACTATTAACATTTTATTATCAAAAGTGATATTCCACTTCAATTTTAGTATACAACTAATGTGGAATATCTAAAGATATCATTTTACTTTTCAAATAATTCATGAAAATGAAGGTGAGAATTAAAATAGATGATAATCTTTGACTTAGTGCTAAAGAGTAAAGTATGGAGTTTTTCAATCTTCTTTTCAAGATTCAATGTGTCCTAAAGAGATATTCCAACCAAGTTCATTAAAGCTCACATTCAACTTCTTATTTGTCCCCTAGCTTGTTGAAGTCTTTTTCATTAAGTTAAGGAATGTTCATAATATGAGTAGTTTTACTAAATACAAAGAAGAACTATATAGTGTTATGATTATGTATCCTTATTTTTATTTGAATTTTGTGTGTTTAATTTCTTTTTCTAGGGTTTTAGGTACACTGACTATTAATATATATTTAACAATTTCATTAAAACCCTCATATTGTTCACATATTTATATATTATTTAATGCATGGATTCCTTATCTATTTATTGTATTTTCTCTTATATTGGATAGTTATGGACTGAGGATAAATGTCTGCTTATAATTTGACCTTTGAATGCTATAAACAAAGAAAAACAAGAGGAAATTAGTAATGATCTTTTTTAGTGTCCTTATGAGGAATGTCTTTGTGTTAGGATGCTCAATTTGATGGGTATAAAAGAGTATCTATTTTTCAAAGGCATTAGCTAAGGGTATGCATAATGGATATGATATAAGGAAAGTAAGTTATCTTATTTATATCAAACTTATGAAGGTAAAGAAGTTCATAAAAATGATGATATTAATGTAAGAGTAGATGATTAGTTAGAGGACTTAATTCATGATGTTGAATATAATTTCATTAAGTGCTTGTGTGTCTTTTATAACTTGTTCAGTGATATAGAGAAGCTTTTATATCTAAGTTACACTAAATTTATATGCTTATCTATTATGCTAAGATTATTTAACTTGAAAGCAAGGAATGATTGAAATGATAAGAGCTTTATGGCATTGATATAACTATTAAAAGAAATGTTTCTTGAAGAGAATGAGCTATTCGATCATGCTTATGAGGCTAAGAAAGTCTTGTGCCTAATAGGTATAGAGTATAAGAAGATACATATTTTTCCTAATGATTTCATATTGTATAAAAATAAGAGCACAACTTTAGAATAATGTCTAAAATATAGGGCACAATATTACAAATTGAGGAAAAATAATGATATCAATAGTAAAAAAGTTTTAGCTAAGGTGTTGTAGTAACTTCTAATAATACTAAGGTTTAAATAAATGCTTAGTAATATAAGGGATTCTAAAAACATGGCATGTAGATTGGACATTGGCTAATGGTAAGCTTTGGCATCTAATTGATTTTTTTCAATGGTAGATAGTTGATACATTATTCCCTATATTTGGTAGTGAACCAAGAAACCATAAGCTTGTACTTTACCTTAATGGAATGAACCTTCATCCTAACATGAGCAAAAAAAATAACATATGACTTATTATATTAGCGATCTATAATCTACCTCCCTAGCTATGCATAAAGCATAAATATCATGTTGTCTTTATAGATTTTGGGGCTAAAACAATCAAGAATTGACATAAATTTCTTGACACCACTTATTAAAGAGTTGGAGATTATATGGGAAGAAAGTATCTCGATCTTTGTTGCATATCATCATGTGTCTTTCATTTTGCATGCCATACTTTTTTGCATAATCAATTAATTTCGAACAAAAGATAACTTGTCTAGTTATAGTGTCAAAGGTCATCGAGCACACTTATTTGTGAAAATGGTACTTGTTTTCTTAATTGAAGTATAGCAAGAAGATAGTATGTCTTGATTACTAAATATTTTTGCATTATGGCCATCGATATTCTGGGCTAAGGAAAGCATTTAATGGGTTATTGGAAAAAGCATTAGCTTCAATTCATATCACTGGAGATTAAGTTTATAAATGGGTGTAATTGAATTTTTATAAGTATTTCTAATTTTATTACTAGTAACTAAATAATGTCTTTGATTTATTAATTATGTATGATTTTGTATTTTAGGATTATTAATAGGTTAAAAATGTCAATGTTATTCTTGGTAAATCCTACAAGCTTGTAGGTAGGATACTTTTTGGAAGAAAAGGTCCATATTCTTGAATCTTCCATATTAGAAAAAGCTATTTGTGAGACATAACATTAATATCATACATGTACAAAAAATATTTGTGATAGTCTTGTTGGAACACTATTAAACATACCAGGGAAGGCCAAGGATGAAGTTAAAATTAGGTTGGACATAATTTAATTATTAATTTGTTTCTTATGCCTATATTGTACATGTAATAGGTAACATTTTTTAATTATTAATTAGTTTTTAATATGAGTTTATGTTTTCTATTATTTTAATATAATGCAAGTTTTATATGTAAACCTAATTATCTTGGCATTTCATAGTGAGAATAGTGCTTTAGACTCAACAAATATCACATAATACCACTAAAGTTTAAAAGCATAAGCTTGGTAATAAATTTCTCTTCAAAAGAATTATATAATAATAATGTTTCCTACATCAATTTGACATGCTTGTACCATTCTTTTGTTAGAGTGGGTTTCATCGAGATTTCTATCAATGCTTATGTCATTGCAATATAATGTAAATTCCTTCTTCATTATTTATAACTCAGTTTTTGCAACATGTATATATTACATATATTCAATTATTTAGATCCAATTTAATATATGAAATTACTGCCTTGGGTTTTTATTGTATCTTGGATATTATGTTTTTTTACTATAGTGACATTGAGATAGGGCTTAAACACTATTATCTATAATAAGACTACTTGTATAATAATATAGCAACAAGATTTTATAATTAGGTTTAGATATTGCTCTAAGTATAGTGGGGATATTGTTATAGGTATAATGGGGTATAAGTGAATATTGCAAGAAAAAATCAATAAATAACATCAGTTATAACATATTACATCGGTTATTTAAATACATCTAATATAGTATGTGAAATTTATGTTATGAATTAATATTAATTTTTAATGGTGATTTTCAAATTGATGTTGTAATCTATATTCCATATTGGTTTATTATAATTTATTACATCTATTATAAAGTAATATCTAATGTGAATGGCTAGTCAATATGTAAGAACTAAACATGTCTATTTTCTTGTAAAATAACTGACTTCATTACCTATATTCCCTATTGGTTTCATAATTAATATTGAATATGTCAGATTTACAATCATGCTTGTATATATGTTAGGTAAGAACTTATTGGGATCAGGAGCCATATAAGCGCAGTGGAATAAATTGATCCCAACCAACAGATCCATGCAAAACGTTAAATCAGAAAAAGGATTCGTTCAATACCTTAATGAGGACTTTAGAATTTGGTTGTTGATAACCTCTTCAACTTCCTTTTTGGTTAAAGACTCTGAGGTATCCACACGAACTCGCGAATCACCGATGAACGTCCACACGAACACCGATTGGAATTATTCTCTTTTGTCTCGTAGTGCTAGCTACGCCTCTTTAAAGGTTTTCGTCAAGGAAAGGTGTTAGGATTTTTCTACGCTTGGGATGCGTGAATAATAATCACTATTATTAGCCAACAAGTCTAATTAAATAGGTGTATATAAAATCCTAACTATTTGGGCTTTGTTCCATGTATAATTATGGGCTTATTATTGAGCCTTATAATTATAACATGGAATTCCTAAATATTAGGCCCAAACAATTTAGTCCATTAATTCCAAATTCACTAGACTCTAAGTGTGCGATCCTACAGACTCTCATCACATTAATAATGATCATTAATTATATTAATGATCATAAACAATGAGTGGTGTCTAACAATAAATCATTGTTGCCCAAGTAATAAGACAGTCGATGATTTGACTAAACCTTTACACGTGATAGTCATCTATGTCCTTTTGTCTTGAACATCTAGATTGAGCACGAGACATAGACCGTGTCATTCTCGTATAGCTCAATCTTGAGGTTTCTTGGTCCCTAAGTAAGCTGACTGAAGCAAATATAATTGACATCCCATGTCAATTCATCTGAGCATGGTCATGCATTTCCTCAGCTTTACTTAATCAAGGGGCCCACAGATGTTGCTCCTGTTATATAGGAGGCACAAATTCCATCTTGATCATACAAATCCCTTCACATGATATGTGACATATCTAATAACTACCCTTGCATTCACTCAACCATGAGTGATATAGAATAGTATCAAAATATGAAACTCACATGTAGGGAACCTTGGTGATCTCAGGTCAAAGGACCATATTAATAATGATTACTAAGAATCACTCATGACACTCATATAACGATCCATGTAATGTTCTTAGGATAGGTTAGTCCAGTATACAAGTTCTCTAACTTGTACTCATGTGTAAACTTAATATCTCATATAAGTCATCACACATGCTAGTCTTAACATATTAAAGCAACTTAATCCATAATGATATATGACTAGGGACATTTAAGAATATAATTATTCTAAGGTTATTATCATAATTAAATATATTATGTAGACAATATATATAAATATAATAATTGAAATTGCCATTAAAATAACATGATTCAAAATTACAATCACCAATATGATTGATTTTAGGGCATATACACTAACAGAACTAATATTAAAAACCTAAAATAATTGATGTTAGAGGGCAAATTTATCATAGTGTCATGAAATATGGTGGTTATGTCCTTTTGATAAGTTCCCTTATGTTCTTGAGATTAAAAGGAATGACTATGTAATAGAAGTTACCTATCGGAGTTTTGATGGCTATTTTAATGGGGTCTAGTATGTGCATCAAAATCTAATTATATTGTTAAAGCAAATCTATGAAAGAGAATGTCTCATGACCCACTATGAAGTGAACTAAGGCATCAATGATAAGTTAGGGAAATTCATTGGGCAAGCTTTGTTAAAATCTTTCAAGTCTATGTTAACTCAAATCTACTTATTCTTTTTCTTAACTAGGACAATGTTAGATAGCTAAGTAAGGTGTTTAGTGTAATGTCCTGAATTTTTAATTCTATCATTTGAATCTCTAAATTCTAAGGTCGTAGAAACGAAAAGCACGTTTGAATTAGCTTGGTGGGTGAATCTTAAGTTGAAAGGATTTAAGTGTAAAGGTAAACAAAATTTTGAAGGAAAAAGGGATAGTAGGAAAAGAATTGATTTCCATAAGCAGTATAGATGATCAGAGGAGGTTAGAAAATCCTAAAAAAGGGAGTTATCTAAGTCTGACAGTGTAAGGAATTTTTTTAAACAGACAGAAACCCAATGGACTAAATTGCAAAAGTGCAAAATCGGGTGTGGTTAAAGTGAAATAACCAAGAATTTGGGATCTAATATGAATAATCAAGATTTTGGGGTGTGATATGTGATTTTCTTTTAGTAAGACCAATTGACACATGACAAGTGTCATTATAAAAAGAAAATGGCAAGAATAGCCTTATTAATTGGTGAAAAAGGACCAAAATACCCTTGAAAATTTTAAAAAGGACCAAAATACCCCTTGAAGCTTCATAAAAGCTCTTCTTCCTTCTCCTTTCTTCTCCAAGCTGCAAAACACCTCCATGAAAGCTCCAAAAACGTGCAAGAGAGAGAAGGAAGAGAGAGAAATCTTCTTTTGAGTTTTTCACCAAAAAATAGTGAGAATTAGGCTTAGGTGTAGAAGGGAAAGTTGCTCTTCTCATCAAGCTCTATCTATTGGTGTGTTTAGATTAAGGAAAGCTCAAGATTGCTCAAGTTTGAAAAGCTCTAAGTAAGGATTTTTAAGTTGCACCAAGAGGTAAAAATGTTCTTCTCTAAAAGCTCTTTATTATGCTCTTTTTAGTTTTCTTGAAATCTTGATGTTGGTGTGGTCAAAGGTAGTTGACCATGGAGTTTTGGATGATTTGAACATGTTTAATGGTGTTTTAGATGTTGTTATGTTGATCTATGGCTTTGATTTGGTATAAAAATAGCAAGAAACCATGATGTACACAGTCTAGGATTTTAGAGGCATAATGGTGCATGTGTGGATTTGGCATGATTTGTTTGGAATTTAGTTAAATTGATAAAATTAGGATGATTCTTATGAGTTATGAAGCCTATGGAAGATGAAATTTTGAATTATGAAAGTGTGTGTGTGTAACTTCCCTCTTGAGAAGCCAAAACCATGAATATGGAAAAGAAGGAAGGAAGGAAGGAAGGAGATTTAGCCATTCAATGTGTTTTTAGAAGATCAGTAATGTACATGGGGTAGAACACGGCCCATGTTGTACCCCATGTTCTGTACATGGGGTAAAACACGGCCTATGTTGTACCCCGTGTTCTTTAACGAAGGCAGATCAATAATGTACATGGGGTAGAACACGGCCCATGTTGTACCCCATGTTCTGTACACAGGGTAGAACACGGCCCATGTTGTACCCCATGTTCTTTGTCAAGTGAACATTTTGGCTTTGAATCTTCAGGATTTGCACGGTTTTGCCTCCGGATCCTTTTCTAATGCTCATATGTGTCATTTCAAGGTCTGAAATCAAGATATAGAGCATCTAAGTATGCATTTATTTAAGTGGAGGAAGTAAAGAATACATGAGGTTTAAGGAAAGTGATGATGTTCTAATAAGAACTATGATGTGTATTTATGTAGACTAAGAAGTAATAACTTGGAAAGGTAAGAGGAAGTGTAAAGAAGTTGTTAAGTAAGGGCAAAGGAAACATCACATTAGAAGCTTATAAAAGGTAGCTAGCTTTATCCTTAAGCTTTGTTTCCTATTTACATGATTTTTTGTATATTTTGCCATTGTATGGAATGTGTATGAAATAGCTGTGTGCGCAACCGGGAAGACAGTGAAATGCTGTATATGAGGCCTATGGCCTGAGTGTTCCCCGGGATGATAATGCAATTGTTGTGCGCGGTACCTATGGCCTTTAGAGTTTCCCGGGAAGACAGTGAAATGCTGTATATGAGGCTTAGGTACGATTATCTATGATGGCCATCTAGATATCTATATAAGTCCCTGAATGGGCTTGATGATTGCTATGTGTGATGCACATTTCTTACAACGGTATGGAATGAGATGATAAATAATTAATTGATTTTGAAATATATGTTTTATTTGCTTAAGGATATGGAATGGCTCAATATATATTTTTTTTTACAGTGATGGCTAGCTACTGGGAAACTCTGTTTCTTATATTTTCTGTGTTATACTAACCATTCAGGTGATGCTTCTAAAGGCCCTCTTGGCAAAGGAGAGTAAAGTTTTGAAGTTGTATATTAAAAATGATTGTATAGTTAGTAATATTGTAAGTGATGGATGTATATTTTTGTAAATTGAACTTTTGTTTAATTACATGACCCTTACCTATATTGTATGAGATACAGAAATTTGATGTATTGGGAGTTGGCCTAGAGTAGAAGGCAAATTAGTATGCAATAATTATCTGTTTAATGAGGATTAAGGTGTTGATAAGTAAGGGAGTTACATTTAGTGGGTTTTATAAAACTAATCTTAGAGTGCTTTTCCGCTTCTATTTTAATTTTAGCCTTCATATCAAGATTGAATTACCTTGGATGTTACTTTACTTGCTTCATCACAAGGTTTATTACTAGATGGTAAGATGCCAAGTTGGAGTTCAATAATGGCATTTTAAGATAATTTTAAGCAAAAACCATCACCAAATTCTTTTAGTAGTGCTATTAATAGTTCATTTTCCACGACTTGCCCTAATTAAATAGGTTTATCTTCTTTTTTGTTGCTTCGATCAATTATTTTAAACTCTTTATTCATTAATTTTGGCATGTGTTATAAGGTGGCTAGGGCTTCTTTCAATCTTTCCAATGTTAGGGGCTTTTCTCCTTTAATCTTACTAGGGCTTAGGGAACAATCAGTGCAGTATGTTTCTTTTGGACCCTTTTCCTCAATGTCTTTAAACCATTTTGCTTTCCGCATTTTTAGAATATAGTATAGTAGGGAATTGAATATCCTTGACATCTAGCTTAGTCTTTTTGATAGGTGACTAATGATTTATTTATTCTTTTTATTAATTTTTTTATATTTCTCCTATTTTCCTTTTATTTTTTGACTTTTTCATAATGAGAACTCTAAATGGTTGTCTAATAGCATTAGTTCCATTATATATCAATTCATTAAAATTAATAGCCCATTAAAGTGCACTTCATCCTTATTAAATGGCACTTTAGAAGCAAAATGTTCAATGCCTTTTCCTTGAAAATTAGCTTTGACACATTAGTAGAGAGTAGAGGTAATATAATTGTGTGCATGCAACTAAAGTTACCCTAGTAAAATGTAATAGCTTGGTGAACCTTTTATGACATAAAACTTATTTAAAGCCTCGATAGGACCAATTCCCAAATTAATCTACACATGCCCTATTATCCTAATAAGGAAACTTTCAAAGGTATTAAGTATTACTAGGGATCACTGATTTTGTTCCTTAGGAAAATTAATGGCTTTTAGCAAAGAAATGGGAATAATGTTAACTATCATTCATTATAAGGTAGAGTGTGACGAAATTTTCTACCTTTAATAGTCATTTTTAGACATAGGGGTTTGTTATGACCCGCATAAGAAACTTGTTTATCTAATTCTTTAAAGAAGATAGCTAAAGAATGAACTTTGGTAACCTCTTACATATTACTACCCATAATGCAATAGTTTTAACTTTTCTTTTAAGAGGTTTCCATAATGGCAAGAAATGCTTGATACTTTTCCTTCTCATCAAATTCAATCATATTAAAAATTATGAAAATTTAGTGGTTTAACCAATCTTTTCACTATTATCATTTTTGTCGCCTTAATAATTATCATCATGGTATGATCTTCTTCAGGTAGCTTAATTATTGGATTATCATGGCAAGAGGTGATGTTTACATCATGATCAGGAAGAGGTTAGGTGTTTATGGTCTCAGTTGAAGTTTAGAGTTATTCTAACTTGGCCCTTTCAACAAAGATCTTTCAAAGAATATAATAGTTCATAATGGTAAGGGTTGGAGTTGTTAGTGTATGTTCTAGTAACTAATTATTGAATAATTGTATTTGCATACAATGTATTCTATTTTTTTCTTTATAAATGTATTTCAATTATTGTGTTTAATGTTACATCTGTGTAATATATATGAATATAATAATTATCCCTATAATAATTCATATTATTCCTAAAATATCCTTAGTTAAGTATTATTATGAACTAGAATAACAATAATAAAATAAGATTAATATGTATGTTAGGTAATAACCATGGCTATGGATATATGGTATCAAGTTAACTTATAGGTAGATGTTGGAGAACAAATGTACTAGATTGACCTAACATGAGAATGTTATATGGATTGTTACATGAGTGTCATAAGCAATTTTTATAGTGATAATAATGTAGGAGGTCCTTTAACCTAAAATAACTACAATTCTTTACATGAAAAGTTATGTACTTTGATGCCGTCTAATGTCAGCTGCAATAGAATTGGCCTAAAAGGTGGTGATTGGGTATACCACAAATCATACATAGGGATATGAGTAACATAGATGGGATTTTGTCTCTTCTATGTAGGAGAATTGATATTTATAGGCTTCTTGATTTAGTAAGACTAAGAAATGTATGGTCATACTCATATGGATCAAAATATGATATTATTTCATTTATTTTAGTTAGTCTACTTAGGAATCAAGAAACATATAAATTGAATTATGAAAAGGGTGACATATTCCATGTCTCAAGTTCACTCTAGATATCTAGGATAAAAAAGACTAAATTACATAGGATATTGGTCATCGAAAGGTTATGTCAAATCACTGACATTTTCATTATTTGGGTGGCAGTGATGTATTAGTAGATATAACTTACTTTATGATACTAAAATAGGATTTTAGGACCATTACCACTATAATGAAAACTTATAGGGTCATATATAAAGAGCATGTTAAATATTGGGTCATGGTGTAATTAAAATTTTTTAATCAAACTAAGGCTCTTAATTAGGATAGGTTTAATATAATTAGGACTTACTAAGAAATAATTCAATATGCCTAAAATGATTCGGATTTACTAAGAAATAGCACAATATGATTAGGCTATACTTAGAGGATATTAAACATAGGTTGATTATTAACTAAAGTCATATTTAGGCCTAGTCAATAATTAAGGTCTAATTATCTCCTTTCTTAAGTTAGTTTTGGATAAAGATAAAAAAATAAAATTTATCTATAAGATAAAATATAATAGTCAAATAATAATTTTTTATTGATATTAGTTAAATCTTTTAAAGGGGAAATATCTAGCCAAGATATTGATCATATGGTTTGATACATGTCCATCCTAAATTAGAAAAATCAATAGTGATAATCTATGAGATAGAAAGAGTGTTGTGAAGTGATTAAGTAAGTGATCCAAAATTAGAAAAGTCCTGTAGCTAGCACTATGTTGAGAAAGAGAGAGAAAAAGCAATGCTATTCAATTAGATTAGAGTATTTGATCACTCTTGTAAATATCATAGAAACATTGCTTTTGAGGACAACATTTGTGATTCACCATTCTGGTTCATGCATTCGTGACTAGATCTAATCATGATTAGAGATGAGTTGAGTGTTCGAGAGTAAATCATTCATAAATTTATGATCGAATCATTCGTATGCTGGTGATTGGATTTTTCATTAAGCAGAAATAGATTTTTCTATAGCAGGTGTATTTCATTCAACAAAGGTATAAAACCTAACATTGGCTTGTGATCCTTTGCTTAGATCCTTATTGGGTTTTGAAATAAAATTTTTTAATTTTTTGTTGTGCTATTTAATTTGAAACCTAATAGGAGATTGATAGTATTAACAAAAATGTGTTGCTTTCTTTTAAGTTTTTGTTAGATTGCTTTTTAGGTATGATAACTTGATGACACCATGTTTAACCTAAGGAATAAGGATAACAAGGACTTTTTCCAAAGGATAAGGAAAAGGTTGAGAAAGTTTACCTTTCCATACAAATGGTATGGAATTTTGAATTCTAAGGTTTATAGTTTCGTAATGGTGGCATCTTACTATATCCTTTTTTTGTCACAAAACTAAAGCTAAAAGCAAGTTTCTTTTTATGTGGGTTTACAATGGCTATTTCAATGTTTTTATCTTTAGACATCCTTAACCTAGTTCGTATGATTACTTTTTGGAAGGTGTGAATATCTCTATAATATGAATTCAAAGTACTTGGGTTTTCCTTATTAGCGATGCAACTTTGTACTAATTCAGATTTTGAAATTTCCTTATGGCAATATTGAGCACGGTCACTGCACCACTTAACAAAACACATAACATCATCTCCCTTTGTTTAATTCTCCATCATTCTATCAGATGAATATTACGTTAAATGGTGAAGAATTTATTGAAGAATGTCACCACTATATCAATTTATGTTAGGATTGAGCTAGATTGTAACTTAGCATGCAAGGTATATCTTTACCAGAAAGAGATTTAGAAAATTCATATAGACAAAGATCATGAATATTACTATAAAGTTCTAGGTTATTAAAGAATTGATGGATAAGTTCTTTAGCATTGCCTTTGTTGTCAAAATTTCCAAAGAATGGTGGTTGGTATCCTTAAGGATAAGGTTGAATGGACAACTTTAGAGGAAATGATGGATGAAAGTCTATCTTAGCAATTGGTTTGCATTTGGCTTTCTGTAAAAAAATTACATAAATCCTCTTCTATCACTAAGGGATGAGCGATAATGTTAATAGAGACTTTAAGGTTGGCTATAATAGTTTGAGCTCCTCTTAGAAGATTAGGATGCTATTCTCTAAAAGAATCATGAAGGATAAGATGAGAACTGGGATTTGAGGTCAATGTTGGATGATTGTTTTTAAATCAATTTAGGAAGGAGAATCTTGAGATTGTTGAGGGATAATGCCTACTTGGGACAGGGGTTGTAAGATTTATGTCATATTTGACAACACTATACCTATATATTATTATTTGTGCATCAAATCATTTAACATAGTAGTTGAAACTATAGGCCATGATATTTATAACAATGGAAATGCATTGATAAAGGTGATTCTATGGGGCCATGAGTAGTTAGGGTTTTTTAGTAAAGGGGTGAGAATAATCTTTTAAAGGAGATTTTAGTGCTAGGCTTTTCCAACTTTTATAGGTTGAGCCATGTCCTTAGCCCTATAGGGATAAAATAGTTAATTTGATAAAAGGGTAAGAAGGTGATTATAAGAAATATTGAAGACATATGATGTATTTCGACCAATATACTAACCTTACCTTGAAGATGCTTAGCATGCACAAAGATAAATGACATTGCATGAGGTATGGAATAAGTTTAGAAAAAGAACATTGTCCATAGCCTTAGATTTTACTCATAAACATGTTAAATGTGTCTACAAACTTGTTTATATCATCATTATTGCAAAATTCCTTTCTTCTTACAGTGAACGGATAACTATAGAGCTTAATAAGATAACTAATAAAGTATTTTTTATGGCATTTGTATTTATATTTATGACAAACGAAATGTGGTCTTATTTTTTTATATTTGTATTATTTTATTCCACTTTAAAAATAATATATAAAAATGTAACAACATTTTGTGTGGTGTAAAAATAAAAAAAATATGCCCTTTTTATTTCCATAAATTTTGGAAAAGGTATTCAAGATTGAATCTAACTAGATAATTTACTTTGTTGTGCTTACATGTATTGTTTTTATCTTCCCTAACATTTATATATAAAACCATTAATCAATGGACTCCCATACATTAAAAAAATAAGATATACTTGATACATTGTTTTTGTTGGAGTGTATCATTCACTTTCTTTTAATTTATAATAGGCTCAATAGAATTGTAAATCCTATCATTTGTGAGATAAGAATGAGCATGCTGATTTTAAAAGAGTGAAAATCACATTACTTGTAAAATAATATACCAAAATGAGACCTAAATTCAAATTATTGCTAACTTATAATTATTTCATATTATGAGTCATCTTCCTACTTAAGTTAGGTTTTTGAGTTAAAGTAAAATTGAAATTCTTTGTCAAACAAGTATTTATGAGTTATAAATATTTGTAGGGCTAGAACTTGGTTAGGTTAGGTTGGTTATTGTAGTTAAGCATAACTAATTGAATAAAATCGAGTAGTAACAAATGTGGCCTCATATTAACTAAAGCCAATGCTAGAACTGATACTACTTGATATGGTTAAGTGTGATAAGGTTTGCATGGATTTAGTTGAATGGTTGTGTGGCCCATTCTTAGCCATGCCTAGAACACCCAAAAAAGGAGTTTAACTGTAATTTTGGCTTAAAACTTGCACAATTTGCAAGTAGAAAAGGTTTTCTCAAAACAATATGTAATTAATCAAGGCAAAACACAAAAAAATATAAAATTATTAAACATCAAAGCAATAAATTTAGGATGAAACTTATCAATTTTACAACCATCAAACAAAATGGAATTTTTATCCATTCAAATCCACTTCTTCACCATTCAACTTCATATTCACTAACCATTCCTCCATTTATAGAGTTTATATGAACAACATATACCTAAAAAGAGTAGCTATGCTATGCAGTTGGTTTGTCTAAGATCTTTAGTTATGTGCTGTATACCCCTAATTAAATCACCAGGATTTTGCCTTTTCTATACTAATGGTAAATTGGTGATGTATAGGTGCTATTATGGAGCAAGAACTAAGCCTTTAGTTCCTTAGCCTTATAAATCCACTTTGATGATAAGCTAATAAAGTTATCCCATCCCTCCCAAAATAAAATTCAAACTCCATTCCACATCCCCTGCATTTAATAATTGCCTCATTCATTCTATTAATATAATTCCAAATGGAAATTTCCACAAAGCATTGCCACCACAATTCCCATTCCCAGGTGTCTTTTTTTTATCCCTTAAGTTGGGCATCCATTGGATTAGATATTTAAACAACAAAATCAAGATTTGTTATCAAATAGGTTAAATCAATCAATTGAACATGACTCATTTATGTATAATAGATAACCTATATGCTTAGCTTTTTTTGGAAATGAATTTTATGGTATAGTTATACAATCATAAGCATAACTTTAACAATTTCATAACATAGAATACAAAGTCTAGAGGGCAAAAAGGCTATGTTGGACAAACAAAGCAAAAACAATCATGAAAATAATTACAAAAAAGAGCAATCACAATAGCAATGAAGTTATAATAATAAATATCATAATATCACTGCATTATGAAGTCAAGAAGTCATATTTATATTTTCAAGTTACTAAGTTAAATGCATATATGATGATTATTGAAACATATGAAATAGATGTTATGAAATTAATGCATATTTCCATTTTCTCATAATCATTTTTAATAACTAGATCCTTAGCAGGGAGGTAACACTTGAACATTTACATAATAATGTGGTTATTATATGTTAAAGAAACTAAAAATGATTTTAATCTTTGATGTATTTTTTAAAATTGTTGAATCATTTTCTCATATATATATATATATATATATATCATAACAAAACAATTTTAGCTTAGACTCAACTTAAATTAAGCAAATATCTTAGTTTATATACATTTAGTTTGGGATAAATTTAATAGTATTAACAAAAATATATAGTACTATAGATAGATAATTTCAAAAACTTGCACTTAATTTTAATAGACTTTACCTTTTTTTGAAGTCGTTAATATAATTGGCTATGATAATGTAATATTGACAATGCAATTATATAAACATATATGGTTAAGTTAATTGAAAAGATAAAAAATAAAACATTCATGTGGATTAATAAACAATTAAAAACTTCTCCAAAGGACTTCAAAGAAATTCACTAAACAAGAGTCTTTTGTATACATTTTTAATTAAATCAATGCAAAATTAGTATACCTATAACTAGCACATGCAATAAGCAATAGCCATATCTACATAGTACATTGAAGCTATGTATTTATGGACATATTTAGTGCACAATTAATGACTATCACTACTACAAAAATAGGATACCATATCGCTACATAGATGTCAGCCAAGTTAAAATTAATGTTTATATTGGTATGGTAATATTTTTGGAATTATTTGTAAAATTAAGATGATAAGTGGCATTTTTGAAATTGCTAGAAAATTTAAGACAATACTTTTTTATTTAACCTACGTCGTAATGTAGGGTATTAGAAAAATAAGAAAATTTAAGACATTGATTTTTAAATTAGCCAACATTTATCTGGATGCAGTGGTATATTTGAAATTACTAAAAAACTTAAGATATTGGCTTTTTACTTAACCAACATTAAAATACATAAAATTTAAAGGTTGCTAGGAAAATAGGGAAGTTAGAAAATGAGAAAGCTTAAGACATGAATTTTAGAATTAATTGATATTTATTTAGACACAATAATATTTTGAAATTATTTGGAAATTAAAGATGTCAATTTTTTTATACAACTAAGATCAAAATGTATAGAATTTAAAAATTGTTAGGAAAATGAGGAAACTTAATATGTCAGTTTTATAATTAATTGACATCTAAAAATATTGCAAAAGTCTAGTAAAAAAATATTAAATTTTAATATGTCAGTTTTGAATTAGATTAACATTTAAAGTGATGACATTTATGGGATTACTGGATCTAGAAAAACTTAAGACATCAATTTTGCATATAACCATCATTTAGAAATACTTCAAATGATTGGTTGGGAAATATAAAAGGTAAATATGTTGGTTTTGTACTTAACTAACGTCTAATGGTATGACAACTTCTAACTACTTGGACAATGATGATATATAGGACATTAATTTTGTGTTGATAAATGATGTCTAAAGTCAATAATATTTTTGCATTATAAATAAAAAAGCTATGTTTTCCTTATTATTACTCTAGTTTCTCTCTCTCTCTCTCTTGTTTTGTTTCTAGGCTCTATCTCTATCTCTCTTTAGCTTTCTTGACAAAACCTTAGATGTCACTTCATTCTCTGCCATACATATGTAAGCTATCAATACTTTTTTAAGTAACATCAAACATGAAGCAAATGTTTTGTTTTAGGCTACTAGTTCAAAATATAGAAAGTGCTTTTCTTACTTCTATTTCTTAGATCTTTGTCTCATCCATTTCTTCAATTTTTTGCATAATTAATTTAAGAGATTATGATTTGTATTTTCATTTGTATAATTTTTGAGGTTGCATCTATGTTTTGGGTACTTATTATGTATTTGACAAAATGTTACAATAGAATCCAAAGTTGCCTTAAAAACCTTTCTTGATTCTATCTCCTATATCTTTGCCTTTTCCATTTATCCAATCTTTTTGCAAAGATTTTTTAAGAAATTTTTACTAGTATATTTTTGTATAACCTTTAAGATTATATCTAAGTTTTAAATATCTATTATGTATTTATAAAATATTACAAAGAAGTTTGAAATCTGCCAACAATGACAAGAGATTTAGAAAAAGTGAAAAAATCAATGAAAATGACTATTTTTTATAATTTCAAGAGGGACAAAAATTTGTTGCAATTTTATAAATGGATAGGTCTTAAAAGTTACATAAAATCAATATAAAATTTGCTTTAAATGAAAAATCGAGTATAAAGTTATGACCTTTCAAAATTTTACACTTTAAATATACATTTTTAGTATGATGTTGAATTTATTCAATTTTTACTGTAAATATTTTGTTGACCTTCATTAAAAAAATATTCTTCAAACATTTCATGTCAATTACTTAGTAAAAACCAATGTCTTTAACTCTAGTGATGACTAGGTTGTACGATATGTGAAGAAATAATAATGTTTTAATAGATATAGGAATTGACGTTATTATATTTTTCCACATTGGATATATAACTGATCTCATAATTACTTAGAAGTTTACAATAAGATGTCGACTTTATTTCAACGTGTAATTTGCTAAATAGTTAATATCAATTAACTATCTTGTAATAATGTATTATATTGTCAATAAGTTCACATAGAAATAAATGACAAACTAACATCTGATGAAATAAGACGGATCTTGAATTGGATTTAAAACAATAAAAATGAAAAAAGATGGAGGATGGGTGCCACAATCACGGATTGATAAGCTGAAGGAAAGATCGCCACAAGATGAGGCCTCTTGATAAGATCAAGGATAATTGGCTCACTCAAGAACCTAAGAGTCACAAGCTCTCAATCTCAAATTGTATTCAAAACTGAATAAGAATATGTTTACAAGAGCTTATATATGACCAGTTCCCATAAGCAAACCCTAATGGGCCTTGTACACTAACAAGCCCAATTCTAAGTGACCTAAATAAAATAACAAGTCTTCATGTCAAAATAAATCTAAAACAAGTCTCAGCCCATAAGGCCCATTTATTATAAAAATGCTAAACTAACTAAATGCTAATGGATTCATTGGAGTCCAAGTCTTCCAAATACACGCAATTGAGCATCTTGGACTCTTCTAACTCCAAATTGGGCCTTCTTTCAAATATGGCAGCAACCATCTTCTCTAGATCTTCATTAATCCTCTTTGCCTTTACTCTTGTCATTGGTCCTTGAAGCTCTTCCAATGCCTTCAAGCCTTTATCTTCCATGGGCTTTCTTAGATTCTCATCAACCCCTCCTTCTTCAAGAGAATTTGCCCTCGAATTTGACTCTTCATCACCTACATCAAAGAGAGACAAATCAGAAACATTAAAAGTAGCACTTATACCATACTCACCTGGCAAGTCCACTTTGTATGCATTATCCCCAATTCTCTCTAAGACTTGGAATGGTCCATCTCCTCTTGGTTGAAGCTTTGACTTTCTTTTCATGGGAAACCTTTCCTTGCGCATATGTACCCAAACCTAATCTCCGGGTTCAAATACAAAGTAAGAGTCATCAATCTCATGCAAGCATATAAAATTACCAATAGTAACAAATTTGTCAAAGAAAAAACATAGAACATGATTCCTTATAAGCTTCCCATAAATGGTAATCAAATCATGAAAGCTCTCAAATTCAACAACAAATTGATGTGGATAACATTCTTCAATTTTCTTTCTTTCATTCATCTGTATTGCTTTGCCACACACAATATCATCCACAATTATAATACTTCTCATACAGCACGAGTCTTTCTCAAAATTAGCATACAACTTCCTATTCTTCAAAATTTGCAAGACACATTTCAAAGGTTCATCATGCTCAACTATTCTTTTACTATCCACAAGAATGTCATCAAGATGTAGTAACCAATCTTTCCAATTCATTAATTCCTCAAATAGCAACAAGATCCCACCTTTAAACACATGAAAAAGTTGGAAATAAACACAAGAAAATTTATCAATGAAAACATTTATAACATGATTCATTAAACTCAAAGAAGTACTTGGTGCATTAGACAAACCAAGCATCATAGCCAACCATTCATATAAACCATGCTTTATTTTGAAGATGTTTTTCCATGCATTCCTTATTCCAAAGCAAAGTGGATAAAATCCTCCCATCAAACCATGCTTGGAAAACACATAAGGATCCAACAACACATAAAGCATAATATCAAGAGCACCCTTAATATGAAAATGTTTTATCAATTTATATCCATAGGCTTCTTTACTAAACAGATTTCTTAGAAAACTCTTGGGCATATACATGTTGTTCTTTCCACACAAAAATCTATCATGAATAAAATTGTCTCCAAAAATCATTTTCTCACAAGCATCAACATTTGAAACACCTTCACTAGATAGAAGAGTAGCAAAATCAATTAAAGGAATAACAACATCAAGTGAAGAACTAGGAAAACCATAATCATTTGCATGCAAAATTCCAATGCTTTCAACACCCAATAAATTTTTGTGCAAAGGAGAGATAAGGGTGTACCTCCAAGACAACATATCAACCATCACAATAATGTTACCTTGTTCCAATTGGAGCATTTTCCTTCTCAAACATGGTAACTCTTTTGAAGATTCTCTTGGAAGCATTTCTTGAGATTCTTTCAAATAAACATCTCTAAATTCCTGCAAAAGAGAAGAAACACCACTAGGCAAAGCATTGTTAGTAAAATGATCAATCAATTCATCATGAGAACTTTCTTTGCACAAAAGTAGATATATAGGCCGAGAGGCCAAGAAAGCTTTCCTCACTTCTTTTTCTCTCATAACTAAATTTTCTCTCCTTTCACACCCACTTTTCTCTTCACTTTTCTTTTCACTTTCTTCTTTCTCACTTGCAAGTGTCCTCACTTTTTCCCTTTTCTTTTTAAGTTTGCCCTCAAACTCACTTTTTTTCTTTTCAATTTTTCTCTTATCTTTTCTCTCTTGCTCTCTTTTCAACCTCATAATTGTTTGATCCTCACAAACTTGCCTAGGAGTCATAGGTACTAAAGTAATTTTGCATCCTTTATGTACAAATGTGAACTTGTTGGAATGACCATCATGAATAGCTTTCTTGTCAAACTGCCATGGTCTTCCTAAGAGGATATGACTTGCTTCCATAGGCACTACATCACACAAGACTTCATCCTTATACTTGCCAATAGAAAAGGCAATCAAAACCTGCCTATCAACAACCAACTCCCCTTCATTACTTAACCATTATAGCTTATAGGGCTTGAGATGAGGAGTAGTAGTAAGACACAATTTTTCAACAAGCCTAACACTAGCCACATTTGTACAACTATCACCATCAACAATAAGAGAACAAACCTTCCCAAGTACCAAGCATCTTGAATGGAAGATATTTTCTCTTTGTGTAGTGTCATTCTCCTTGGCCAAACTACCCAAGAGATGCCTCACCACAAGTAAATCTCTCTCATGACAAAAAGTCTTACACTCACTATCTTCTTCACTTGTAGCATGTGATGATGGAGATGAACTCTCACTTGAGATCTCACCATTTTCTCTCAAAATCATGGTCTTCTTGTTCGGACATAAGGATGCAATGTGACCTTTTCCAAGGCATTTGAAGCATTTGATTTCTCTATGCCGAGAAGTAGAAGAAGCAGAAGCATTAGTAGAATTAAAAGAAGTTTTACATGAGGATTTACCACCTTGGATAGCTACATCCTTAGTTGAAGTTTCCTCCTTTTTCACTCCTTCCTTCCATCCTTTTGAGTTGTAGGAAGAGGTGTTTTTCTTCAAAGTCCCCTTTCTTTTGAGTTGTGCTTCTACTTTGATAGCTTGGTGAACCAAATCTTCAAGTTCTACATAGGGATGAAGTTCCACTATGTCACAGATATCATGGTTCAACCCATTCAAGAAACGGGCCATTGTTGCTTCTCTTTCTTCAACTTCATTGGCCTTTATCATTGCAACTTCCATTTCCTTGTAATAGTCATCAACACTTCTCACACCTTGCCTCAAATCTTGAAACTTTGTATGAAGCTCCCTATTGTAGTATGTAGGAACAAATCTGTTGCGCATTAGGTTCTTCATTTCATTCCATGTGACTACGGGTTCCTCATCATATCTCCTTTGCTCCTTTTGAATTTGATCCCATCACACTAAGGCATAGTCATGGAACTCTAAGGAAGCTACCTTCACTTTCTTTTCCCCACTATAGTCATGGCATGAGAATACTTGCTCTATCTTCAACTCCTACTCTAAGTATGCTTCAACATCATTCCTTCCAGGAAAACTAGGAATCTTTATTTTAACTCCACCAATTCTCTCATTTTCTCTCACTCTTCCATCTCCTTTTCTCTTCTTCCTATCATTCCTCCTCTCTCTATCATCTCTCTTATCTCTCCTTCTATCATATCTCCTCTCTTCATCATCCCTCCTATCATATCTCCTATCTCTCCTCCTCCTATCATATCTTCTCTCTTCATCATCTCTAGGAGAACTACTAGAATCTTCATGGGCATGTGGAGAATGATCACGTGCTTGCCTTCTTGCATTATTTGCCATGGTTTCTTGAATATTTCTTATGATTTCATTCTGCCTCTCAAACATTCTTTCAAATCTTTGTGCAAGCCCTTCAATTTGCCTTCTAACAGCTAAGGACTTAGGTGAGGGAGGAGTGCTTTCACTACTTGATCCACCTTCATGAGACATGTCTACAAAACAGAAATGTTAATGTAATAAAAGGTCCTCTCCACTCGCTAAGTGTTTCACTCAATAGATGTTCACTCGTGTTTCACTCAAAAGTGGCTTTTATGTAAGGATTTCTCTCTTGCCTTTTTCCTCTCAAGTGCTCTCAAAAGTTCTTAAGGAAGTCAACCTCCAATCCACACAATCAACTACAACCAAGTGACAATCAATCAACAAGACACAAGTGAAGCCAATAAAAGAAAACTCTAAGACAAAACTAAGAAAGCCAATAAAGACAATCAAGAAAAACTAAACAAGAAATAAGCACACTAAGGAAAACAGAATGCAAACAAGATAAGAATGGAGAAATTAGACAAGATTATGTAATTTAAATAATAGCTAAGTTGTTCCCAAAAATTTCTGGTATGGAATAAATCAAAAACTAAGCAAAAGCAAGTTGAAAATTATAAGAAAGTGGCATTCAAGAAGCACTTTTGTGTGCTGCAATTTTTTTTTTTGCCTCTTTTTTTTCATTTTTTTTGCTGCAGAGTTTTTCTTCTTCTTTCTTTTTTTTTTGCACAATAGTTGTATCCCTTTTCAAATTGAATCACACAATTTTCAATTAGCCACTACTGATGAACTTGCAAGAACAAGCAAAAATATGGAATGTTCATTTTTGAGACAGCAAAACTTCAATCTAATTGAACCAGAAATTTGGAAAGAAGCAGTAAACAAGGAATTAGAATTGATTGTATTCACAATTCCCTTCAAATTAAGCTATTATTTAACACCAAACACCAAATTGATAGAATTTTAAAAGATTGGACAGATTCAAATCAAGAATATGTGATGAACACGAAGAACACAAATGCAGAAACTTAACAATTGATTATGAATTTAGCTATTCTAATCATCAAGAAATAAGAATCCAACAATAAAAATAAGTGTTGCAACAAGATTTAGGAAAGATTGTACCAAGAAATGATGAAACCCTAACTGCATGAATAGTGACATCGTGAACAGTATTGCGTGTGAACAGTGCGAATTACAGAAAAAATAGAACCGTGTGAACAGTGCAGAACCCGCGTGAACAGTGACGATGAACAGTGTCGGATGAACAGTATTCTTTAAATCTAACTCTAACCAAAGCTCTGATACCAATTGATGAAATAAGACAGATCTTGAATTGGATTTGAAACAATAAAAAATGGAAAAAGATGGAGGATGGGCGCCACAATCACGGATTGATAAGCCGAAGGAAAGATCGCCACAAGATGAGGCCTCTTGATAAGATCAAGGATAATTGGCTTACTCAAGAACTTAAGAGTCACAAGCTCTCAATCTCAAATTGTTTTCAAAACTGAATAAGAATATGTTTACAAGAGCTTATATATGACCAGTTCCCATAAGCAAACCCTAATAGGCCTTGTACACTAACAAGCCTAATTCTAAGTGACCTAAATAAAATAACAAGTCTTCATATCAAAATAAATCTAAAATAAGTCTCGGCCCATAAGGTCCATTTATTACAAAAATGCTAAACTAACTAAATGTTAATAGATTCATTGGAGCTAAAGTCTTCCAAATACACACAATTGAGCATCTTGGATTCTTCTAACTCCAAATTGGGCCTTCTTTCAAATATGGTAGCAACCATCTTCTCTAGATCTTCATTAATCCTCTTTGCCTTTACTCTTGTCATTGGTCCTTGAAGCTCTTCCAATGCCTTCAAGCCTTTGTCTTCCATAGGCCTTCTTAGATTCTCATCAACATCATATTTATCTCCTATTATTATCTACCCATATTTATTACTATTTGATTTCACCCTTAACAATCACTAACAAGTTTCCCACATAATTATTACTGCTACTAGTTAGTAATGATAAATTAACACTAAATTTTAGCCATTTCAAAAATTATCCAAAATAAAACCACACAATCACAATTGTAATAAATAGAGCAAAAATACCTGAACTTGAAGCATATAAATTGAACAAAAATCACACTTAGGCAAAAAGGATGAAACATGGCTACAATACATTAAATTAATTGCAGCATAGAGGAGCTTTTCTCATTAGAAGTTTTCTTCTCCACTGTGGGAACTTCATGTTTTCAATGACACCTTGCATAGCTCGAGGAATAGAAATTTTTTAGAAATTCTACTTTGTACAGAGGGGACTTGTGCTAGCCAGTAAATGAAGTGGTTGATCATGGTATTTGGAGACAAAATTGGTGCATTGGTGAGCTAAAGCTTGGTTCTTTTAGGGAGAAAGGATGGAACAAAATTGCAATCTATTTGTGTCTCCACCTTTTGGATTTTATGTCTACATATTAAGCCCGTTTGAGCTATCCTCCTAAACGATGTTGTTTGACATCTTTTTTACTAAGGACTAGTTAGGTTTTGTCCTAAATGGTTAAGGTATATCACACTCGTAACTAATTGCCACCCAATTTTTTAGAATTTTCCATTTTGCTCTCACTTGAAAGCTTTGCGCAACTTGCACTTGACTGCTAAATTTCAGCTATTAATAGTTGGTAGGGTTAAATCTTCATTAAAATGCCACTTCTAAATATTTATATTGGTTATGGATTTGAGATATGAGATAAATATGATGTAAGTGCCTAAGTTACATCAGAACTCACATAAGGGTTTAATAGCAATGTAGGATTAGTGATTAGAAAGTTGTAAAGCTATATTTGAGATCCTTCTTAAACATTATTAGGAAATCTTTTATTGATATAGTGGATCTTTTATTATCCATGATTTTTTTTCTTTTGAGTTTGAAATTTTCCACATCATATTATTCATGTACTTTATTATGATATTTTGATTAACTTAATTTCCTAATACTTGTAAGTTTGGAGAAAGGATATTTTTTTTAACAACTACTATTAGAGTGGCTTGGTCCTGTAGAAGATTAGTAATTTAAGAGAATAAGAATTTAACTTGATTCCATGCGCAAGAGGAAGATGATTGATGAAGTTGATAGTGATAGTAATAATGATAATGATGGGATGACAATTTGTAGAGATTATAATGACTCATGAAAGTGTTTGCAATGTGAGAGATTTTTGCATATGAGGAGATTGCGTATAAACTCCGATGAAGTTTGTGATGCTTAATGGAGGTGGATTTGCTTGATAAAAAGATGGTTGCTATAGTTTGAAAAAATTACAATAATAGAGGACACTCATGGTTGGTGCCCCATGATTGATTTCATTTGACAATAAGATTGATAAAGATGATGAATTTTGTATTAAGGTGAAGATTATTGAGTTTGACATAAATTTAAATTGTTATTAATTTATAATTATCTCTTATTATAAGTTGTCTTCCTATTCAAGTGGGTTTTTGAGTTAAAGTAAAATTGAAATTCCTTGTTAAACAAACACTTTTGGAGTTGTAATATTTATATTGATTAAAGATTTAAGTTGTGAAAGGGATATGATATAAGTGCCTATAGAGTTATATAAAAACTCATGTAGAGGTTTGAAAGAAATGTAGGAATAGTGGATAAAAAGTTGTGAAGTTATGGTTAAGGATCTTATCATGCATTATCTTGTAATCTTTTGATAATATATTTGATCTTTTAACATTAATGATTTTTTCTTACAGAGTTTAGAGTTTTTTAACATCAAATTTCATATGCTTTATTACAATATATTGATTAATTTAATTATCTGATGCGTATATATTTGGAGAGGTAATAATTTTCCTAAAAGTACTTATATAACCATAAAACGATACAAACGCCTTCAGATATAGAGGTCCGCAACCTCTCGTAGGCACTGAGCAATGATGCTTAAATAGGACACCGAAAATGGAAAACCAAAAGGTAGTGCATACCAGCTACCACAACAAAGTTTACAGAAAATACTATTTGCCCGCAATTATTTAACACACTTTCACGTGCACAAATGGCGGGAACTTACCAAAAAAGGAAAAAAAAAAAAAGAAAAAAACTGTGATAAGTTTTAAAAATGATTAAAATCAATTTGATTTGAACAGTATCCTATGTGCAGGTGTAGATATGATGACAAAGATATTGCATGCAACTAACAAATACTCATGTGTTAAAGTTCACATATATTATTACCATGAAATGGTGGAGTCATTTCCTCCACAAAACACACCCTGAGAAGCACCCTGTCCCACATGAAGCCAACACAAAATGCTGGACTTGCCTCATGCGAGAGGAATTTTCGAGGAAAGTGTGTCCAACACCACTTTATCATCAGTGACCATCAGCGTGCTACCTTCTTCACCTTTTGCAATCTTGAGTGCCTCTATTTCCTCCTTAAACTTCGGCATTGCGGCTGAAGGAAGTGATGCAAAAACCCTAACTCCACCTTTCATTGCAGGATCTAACTTACTGGGAGGCAAGAAAAGGCACAAATCCACATAACCAAACATGTTCCAAGGAACTGGCACTATATTCACTGATGCATTCCATCCAAAATCTACTTCCTCCAACAAACCCAGCTGCCTCCAATCTGTCAACACCATTGATGCACCACCACTTCCTTCAACCCTAACATTCCCTTCTCTCATTTTCTCCAAAATGTTAATTGATTTTCTTATGTAATCATTATTAAAAGCAAGCTTTTTGCTCACTTTGATGAGTTTCACAACCTCTGAAAGGGGCCTTTCATGGAGTTCTTTCACTGTCAGCACCAAATTTGCAGCAACGAAAGCATTTCCATAGTACCCGTTTGGCAATGGCGGATCCAATAGGTGCCTTACCCCCACAGCCAAACTCAACAAAGTTTTCCCATCAGAATTCAACTGTAAAGCCCTAGTTCTCGATTTCCAAACATAGGCAGCAAGAACTTCTAGGGTTGTGAAATTTTCTCCCATAGCAGTTTTCCCAGAACTTCGGATTTCCTTCACCAGATTCATTTTCAATCTTTTCACACTCTCCCCGTCTACGTTAAAGCTTTCATGAGAAAGATCTTTAGTCGGCAAAAATGGCGAAACTGCACTCGAAGCCTTATCCATAGGAAACTGAAGCGGCTCTTTAGTAATTGAACCAACTAGACTTTCCCTCTCCCACACCGGTTTCACCAGTGGCTCGCCTCTTCCGGCGGCAAGTTCGGTCATGGCTCGGAAGAACTGAGCCGCACCGAACCCATCACAGACAGAGTGCGACAAGCCCATTCCAATGGTGAAACCCCCACATAAAAATTTAGTCACCTTTAAGACCAGGGGATATTGTTGGCCATTTTCATCTTCAGATGGCAGTTCAAACACGAAACGTGTCACCGTTTCGATGTCGATTCCATCTAGATAATTAAGAGATGAGAGCTCACAACTAGCACTTGCTTCTAGAAATGGAACGCCGTCAGAATTACAGATGATTCTGAATGTTCCGTCAGCATGTTCTTTTAATTTCCCTGCAAGAGGGTAATAGTAAACCAAGGCCTTTGAAAGGGCTTCTTTTAAGACAATGGATGGATCATTTTCTGCAATAGGACATTTGGGTTTTGCTCTGTAGACATACACGGTGTGGCATAGGATGTTGAGGTCGGGGTTGTTGTCAATGGTGGAAAGTGAAAGATTGGTGGATGGTGTGGGTTCTGAGGGTTTTATGAGGACGACGTCTTTGGTGTCAAGTAAGAAGAGTGACTTTTGGTTTGCCATAGAAGATGATTGGGTAGGAAACTAGGAAAGTGAGGTTCTGTGTTGAAGTCAGAAGAAGAGGATGGAGTTTATATGGGGAAATTCTTGTGTGCTCAGACATGCTTTTAGTCGTGCATAATAAATAAATGAATAATAATTATTAATTTTTATAATTTTAATATTTTAAAAATTAGATTTTTTATTAATATAAATGGACCCTATAAAATTAATAAATAATCATAAAATTGATAAGTATAAATGTACATGATATAATTGATATATACAAGAATTTAAATCAATTTAAATCCACATTTTGACGTACATGCT
Source organism: Sindora glabra (assembly GCA_020226215.1). Taxonomy (NCBI): domain Eukaryota; kingdom Viridiplantae; phylum Streptophyta; class Magnoliopsida; order Fabales; family Fabaceae; genus Sindora; species Sindora glabra. Next base: position 82,940,647 of record CM035227.1, read on the forward strand.
TAGTTTAACCTAGTTAATCATACAAAACTGTGTGTGATACCGTCAAAGCAAATTTACATGCATTGAAAATAAATAGATCAACAAAATCAAATCAGATAGAGAAAAAAATAATCTTAACATCATTGTGGTTTAATGAAATTATCTTAATTTTTTTTCTAATTTTGAAACTTATTCACATATCACCTAAAAAAATCCATATTTGAATTTAAATTTGAAATTTTCTTAGATAAAATAATAAAAAATATGATTATAGGTTCAAATAAATTATATAAAATAATTTAAATATTTTTATTAAAATTATACTTTGATTAAATTCAAACAATTGTAGACTGATTACTCTTACTTCAAAATTTGACTTTTTAATGGTCATTATATTTTAACCCTTTGAACTTAATTAAAGAATATATATTTCAGCACAAAGTATAATTAGAATATCTTAATAAATTTGAATGGTGTAATCATTTTTTTTCTTATTATTTCTTAATAAAGAATTTAAACTTAACTTTAGTGCAATATTTTTAATATTTGAAGATTTGAAGATTTGAAGATATATTTGAATAAATTTGAAATAAAATGAAAAATTTATATAATTTCGCCAAAACTGAGAGGGAAACGTATTCGTAATCAAATAATACTTCTCACTGAGGCTGAATTGCCATCATTCTTATATTTGTCCGAGGACAAAGAAATATATTTATTAGACAAAGACAATATTTTCGGAAGCCAGTATCTATACTATTGTTAATTCGTCACATTAATCACATCTTGTTTTTCGTTAGACGAAAATTTTATTTTGATTCAATTTAATTTAATCTAATATATATACATACACACAGAGATTAAATTAAAATGAGTTTAAAATAATACTTATCATCAAATTGAAGATCAAATGCCCCAGTTGAACCAGAGCTCCAAGCAGGTAATTATTGGAAGAAAAAGTAGTGAATCTCACCATTTTTACAATTAAAAAAAAAGTGCAATCACTAAACAATATACAAACAACAACTACACAGAAGATAAAATTTCGATTGTCTTTTAAATTTTTTAAAAAAAAATTCTAAAAAATCTATATAAACAACAAAAGTCATTTGTATAAGTTTTTTTATTTTTAAAAAAAATAAAAAACACTATACAAACAATGAAAAGTCGACTATATATAGTTTTTTAAATATAATTTTTTTTAAAAAATTACACGAATGATAAACTTTCATCTATATAGGTTTTGTAAATATTTTTTCAAAAAAGAAAAAAAGAAACTCTAGTTTTTAATTTAAAAAAATAAATTTCTCTACACAAACAACAAAAAATCATTTGTATAGAGTTAAAATTCTCAAAGCACAAAAAATTGGAGGTCAAAATTACAAAAGAAACACAAATGATTTCTTTGAACTATATAAATGACTTTTTATCATATCAATAGATGTGAGGGGCAAAATGATGCATGTACCCCTCATTTTTCACGAATATAGATGATCGAGTTAGGTTATATAGATGACTTTTTTTTATTTGTATATGTCCTACTTATATATTTCCACCATAAATCGCTTCTTCCATTTCATCCGTGTGCAGCAGAGCTTCCACTTCCTCTACTTCTTCCATTCAGGTATGTTCTCTTCTTTATTCTTTAAATTTTTATCATATTTTTTATATTTATTTATTAATTCTTGTATTTGTTTTGTTAAATAGTTAGACTATGTTATTGTTTTGTTGATTAAAATTTCTAATTATTGTTTTGCTATTTTATTGAGATATATTAAAAAAATTCATACACTAAATTTTTTAATAGTATTAATATAATACATGAAAAATAAATTTTAGTTCCATTAATCAGTTTGATATAATTATTATTTTGTATAATGACATGTATATTTATTATGTTAAATATATAATGAGTATGAATTATTATTTTACATATTTTAATATGATATTTATTTAAAAAAATAATTATTTGGTACACTTTAATATGATTATTACTTTAAACATCTAATAATATTGATATGATAATTAAATATGAATTTATTTTAATACTTTATTTTGTTGGTTAATAAAATTAATATTTTGTGAAAGTTGGTATATTTATTATGTAAACATGTAGTGAGTTTGATAGAAAATAAAATAATAAAATTTGTAATAATTTTGAAAATTACATTAATTAAATTATTAAATTATATAAAAAATAAAAGTGTATAAAAATGAATAAATATAAATTTTGAAAATTACATAAAAGAAAATATAAAATTTCTAATGATGTGAAACATTTAGTGATTTAAGTAATCATTCAAAATACTAAAAATAAATAATTTGGACATTTACAAAATTACTTAAATAAATCCTTATAAAAAATTACTAAATAAGAAGTACTCAACATTTAATAACAGTATATCATTAAATAACAACGGACAATAAAAATTTAATAATTTAATATTAGAAATAAAACATATAATTTTTATTAAATTGTTAAATTATATAAAAATAAAATTAATTAAAAATGGTAACAACTAATTTTAATAATTATAGTAATTGATATAAAAACCTTTTACAATGTGAATTATTTTATAATTTAAGTAATAATTTAAAGTACTAAAAATATAAGTAGTAATGAATAATAAAATATATAATAATTTAATATTATAAGTAAGTCATACAATGTTAATTAATTTATTTTATTATGTGAGAATGAATGTTATAATTTAAAGTACTAAAAATATAAAGAGCAATGAATAGTAAAATGCATCATAATTTAATATTATAAGTAAGTCATATAATAGTAATTAATTTATGATATTATATAAGGATGAAAGTAATAACTTAAAACCCTAAAAATATAAGTAGTAATGAATAATAAAATATATAATGGTTTATTTCATAAGTGAATCTTATAATAGTAATTAATTTATTATATTATGCCAAGATGAAAGTAATAATTTAAATTACTAAAAATAATAGTAATAATGGATAATAAAATATATAATAATTTAGCATTATAAATAACTCATATAATAGTAATTAAATTTTTATAATATATAAGAATGAAAGTAATAATTTAAAGTACTAAAAATATAAGTAGTAATGGATAATAAAATACATAATGATTTATTTCATAAGTGAGTCATATAATGGTGATTAATTTATTATATTATATAAGAATGAAATTAATAATAAATAATAGCACACTTATTTCACAACTACACTAATAAAGATAAAAAAAATTTTACCGACATCGAATATTTTATAATTTAAAATTTTAAAATACTAAAAATATAAGTAATAATAGATGATAAAATACATAATAATTTAATATTATAAGTCAGTTATATAACTTTTGTTTATTTGCTAAATTGTATAAGAATACAAGTAAATAAAAAATGGCTACACAATATTTTAACATTAATAGCAATTAATATAATTTTCTATAATACAAAATAATTTATAATTTAAAGTATAAAAAATATAAATAACAATGGATAATAAAAAATGTTGTCACTTAATATTAGAATTTAGTCATATAATGGTCATTAATTTATTATGTTATATAAGATTGAAAGTTATACTAAGATGATACTAATTTGTAATAAATTTTGACAATTAAATTAACTAAATATATGTAATTTGTAATAATGTGGAATATTTATATTATTAAGTAATCATTTAAAATAGTAAAAAAATAATAAATAATATTGAATGAATAATTAAATATTAGAATATATATCATTCAATTATTAACATAACAATATGTAGATTGATGAGGTTAGAATTTTGTTAAAATTATTGTAATAAAAAATTACAACATGTTAAATTTAAAATATATTTGCATTACAACTTTAAACTTGTTTAAGAATTGGTTAGTCTTCCTAAACAACCAACCTTTGAATTGTCCTAAAAATTTGAATAGCTTGGGATATGTTATGTAGTTATTATGCTTAACTTATTTGCTTATTATTTTACTTTATAAAAATTTCTTTTCTTTAAATTATTTTGCACTATGTAGGTTTATAGTATATATACTTGGAGAATTATGGGAAGATATTATAGAAATTTCTATATATATGAAATGTATCATGGGTAAGTCGAGATAATAATTATAGGAATATCTCGAATGGAATAAAGCTATACTTGTTAGAGTTGGAGTGATAAGGTAAATTTAGGGTACACAATAAATATGCACACATAATTGAATTATATGATGAGTTATGACATTAAAGGCTAGTTATAATATGTCTGTTAATAAAATCTAGATAATCTTGCGAGATTGATTATCTGATAAGTATTGGAATAGTGATATTGTATTTGTGGAAAAAATTAGAAACTTTATTGATAACATGGGGGTTAGTAAGATGCCCATATAAAAAGTGTTTAAATGTGTTGTATTAAACATTAAAGACTATGGAGGCACATTTAATAAATAATGGATTTGATCTGTTGTACACATATTAGAACTATCACATGAATAGTATGAATCCAGGACCCAAGTTATGTGTAGGGCACCCCTTAATGATGCTAACGAGATGATTGATATTGTAGATGACTTTATTGGCCCTTATGCCATTGATCAAGTATATGACAATGATAAAGATCAGAATGAGTACACCTTCGGGGACATATCTTATAGCTAAAGCTCTGATGACATGTTTGTAGAAGTTAAAACAGAATTATACCCCAATTGCATAACTTTTTATTTACTAAACTTCTTAGTTAAGCTTAGACATTTGAACGTAATACATAAGTGGACTAAGTCATTCAACTCTTTACTAAAGTTATTAAAGGAAACACTACTAAAGGATAACAAATTGATTGGATCGCATTTTAATGCAAGGAAATGTCTTAACAAGTTAGGATTAGGGCATGAATCAATTCATGTCTATAAGTATAATTGTGCATTCTTTTGGAAAGAGCATGCTAGAAATGAAACCTGTCTAATTTATGAGGAGAGTTGGTGGGTTAATAAAAACATAAAAAGAAAAAAAGCTCTTTAGAAATGAAACCTATCCAATCTATGCAACATTTGTTAATGGAAAAGCTTGGTAGGATTTTGACAAAAGCTAACTTGATTTCTTAACAAAATTGAGGAATGTAAAAATGAAAATAAACTCAATCCTTCTAGTGATATGAGTTTATCATATAACATGTGACTAGATGTGATTATCACTTATAATTTGCCACTATAACTTTGTATAAGAGAGCGATTTTTCATGCTAACACTATTGATCCTTGAACCACAACCTTAAAGAAAAGATATAGATGTCTTCTTAAGATTACTTATCAAAAAGTTGAAATAGTTATCAAAGATAAGGGTTAAAACTTAGGATGCTACTATGAATTAGCATATTTAAGATACGAATGGTATTGTTGTGGATTGTGAACAACTTTTTTACATGAAGTAGTCTTTTTGGGTGGAGTGGACAAGGGTATAAAACATGTCCAACTTGCAACAAAGATATACTATCAATGTAGATTAGAGGAAAAATAACTTATGTAGTCATTGTCCCTTCCTTTCAAGGAGCCATACTTGGCAAAAAAATAAAGATTTCAATAGAAAGAATAAAAGAAAACCCTTTCTAGGGTAGTTTATTAATGACATGATTATGAACCTATTACGCAAAGTATGTCAAAGACCTCTTAAAAAACACATGCAATGTGGTGGAGTTAAGTAAAAAAAAAGTGTAGATGAACTTAATTAGACTAAGAAGAGCATCTTTTTCAAACTTCCATGCTGGCCTACAATAATCTTAAGGCATAATATTAGTATGATACATGTTAAGAAAAATGCATGTGATAGTATTATCGGTATACTATTGGACATTGAACATGAATAAAAAAACATAAGCAATGCAAGATGTGTTCTAGCCAACATGAACATAAGAACAAAATTGCACTTATATGAGGAAAAAGGTAGGTGGATGAAACCTTATCCTAAATATATGCTTAATCAAGATAATTGACAATAGTTTTTTCAGTGTATTAAATATGTCAAGTTTCTTGATGGGTTTGCTAGAAATCTAAGGAAGAATGTGACTAATAATGATACCAAGATTAAGGGGTTGAAATCCTATAACTATTATATCATTATATAGTGATTGTTGGCATTTATAATGTGAACATTTTTGCCAAAAAAGTTAGCATATCTAATTGTTGAGTTATACAATTACTTTAACCAAAGCTGTACAAAAACTATAAACAAGGAAGATGTTAAGCAAGTTAAAAAAGATATTGTACTGACTCTTTACAAACTTGCTAGCATTTTTTGACATAATGGTCCATTTGGTGATGCACTTACTTAAAGAAATATTGCTAAAGGGTCCTATTCATTTTCAGTGAATGTATCCATAAGAAATACATATAAAGAAACTGAAGGACTATGTGAAGAATTGTGCTTAACCTAAAAATTTTATTACTAAAGGCTATGTTATAGATAAGGCATTAAAATTTTGTTCCATATACCTATAAGGGGTGGAAACAAAATTTAACTGCTTTCATCGAAACCAGGATGTAATCAATGTAAGAATAGAATAATGACTATCAATTTTTAAATCTCAATGTTGACTTATTAGCAAAAAACATGGATAGTAGTGATTGATATATTGCAATATTGTACATCCTAAACAACTATCATGAAATCCAACAATATCTAGAGTAAGTCTTTCAAATTATTTAGTATTTCATATGAGTCCTTCTAATTCTTAATGAATAACTCACATTTTATAATGAACATATAGGACAACTACAAGCACATAGTGGTGAAAACATTTACCATTTGCAGAGAACCTAGTTTCCTCCCTAGTTTTACTCCAAGGTAATTCTTTATTATATCTATTATAAATTAATTATTCATAATTTTATTTTTTTAGTTGTTTATATTATTATTGTCCATTTTAAAAATTTTTATAGATGTACCATATTCACAAGAGTAGATCCCCTAAGGTGACTAATGATTTATTGTCTTTAGCTTTTGGACTAAACTTCATAACTATCTTGTTTTTGTCATGTATGGTAAATGGAGTTTAATTTGTAACTTCTTCTCAAGATGCAAAGCAAAAGGCATAAAACATCGAGATTTTTATGCTAGGAAATGAATATAACATATTCTATAATATTTTGAAGGATGTCATAAAGTTAAGTTTTTTACATAATTACTTTGTGACTTTATTCAAATGTAAATGGTATGACACCAACTATAGAAAAAAGAAAATTATTGCAAATAAGAATATAACAAGCATTTCTACCAATGCTTAGTAGTATAGAGATGATTTATATATACTAACGTCTCAAGCATGGCAAGTTTTTTATATTGATGATCCTCTTAATGGATTGAACTAGAGAGTTATAAATAATGTGGTGCATCTAATGTATAGAATCTCCTTGAAAATGATAATGTCAGTGTTAATAGTGTGTTTTATTTACAGGATAATAACTTTGTAAACTTTACAGTCATAATTGATCTTAGAGATTTTGACTTAATTACCTTACAGGATCAAAACCACAATCCTTATCATGTTTTATCTTCTAAAAACATTCAACTTATAGTATAAATGCTTGATGATTTCATAAATGACTATGACAACTTAGAAGATGAAATAATTGGGAATTACATAAAGGAGGAGTTTTTAAAGTCTAATGATGATGATGAAACTGATGAAGAGGATGATGACCCTATAATATTCACGGACAATGAGTCTGACTAAGGTCAATACTTTTTGACTTTTCAAATAGTAATTAAGCTTTTATTTTAACAATATAATATTTTGTGGAAAGTATTATTTTTATCTTATTTTATTAGCTATTGCAAACAATTTATTTATAAGTGCAAATGTAATTTACCTTGGATGGAAAAAATATGACATTTTATCATAATGACTACTTACATCCTATTGTAATGACTATTGTTTATATGATTATATACCATTACATGATGCCATTCATATTCCTTCCTAGTGTGAGACAAGTAAAGCCAGTTATACTCAAATACTTTATTTTACATTTCTTTTTGCAAATATATGTTATTAACAATATGTCATATTTGAAAGTAGCATTAAGTCAATGGTATTGTAACAAATCAAGGTCCTTGACCCTCCACCAAAAAATATAAAAGAATAATAAGAGATTATTGCCTGTCTGTTTTGATAAGATAGGTACATGACAAGCAATTGATCTAAACTCAAAGGATTTTGCATGTGAGATAGGAGTGTTAGATAAGCAGCTTTATGAGCCCTTTCATAAAAGTTGGAAGTGAGTACCTGAGGAGAAAAAGAAACGTGTTGTTCAATAAATCTATATATATATTGTTGAATGTATCTTTGATATACCCCTCATGTTTGATATTAAAATTAATGGATATAATTATTGTAACATTTTTACATATTTTTCAATATAGTCCTATTTTGATTTTATGGATCTTAAACCTAAGGAGCAGGGATATGTGATTACTAGTATTTAGTGGATGATAATTGATCGACACAAAGATTGGAAATTTATTCCATTGGTGTATATACCTTAAAACCAATCATATAAATGATTCTAAATTTAAATCATGTTATTTTAAAGACTATTACAATTATCATATATATATATATATGTATACATATGTATACATATATATATATATATATATATATATATATTCTACGTAGTATATTTAATTATGATAATAATCTTAAAATAATTGTATTCTTAAATATCCCTAGTCATGCATTATTGTGGATTGGGTTGTATTGATATATTAAGACTAGCATGTGTGGTGATTTATATAAGATATTAAGTCTACATATGAGTACAAGTTAGAAAACTTATATACTGGATTAACCCACCTTAAGAACATTACATGGATTGTTATATGAGTGTCATAAGTGATTCTTAGTGATCATTATTGATATGGTCTTTTGACCTGAGATTGTTAAGGTTCTTTATATGTGAGTTTTACATTTTGATACTACTTTATGTCACTTATGGTTGAGTGAATGGAAGGGTAGTTATTAGATGTGTAACATATCATGCAAAGGGATTTATATGATTAAGATGGAATTTGTCTTTCCTATATAACAGAAGTGACATATGTGGGCCCCTTGATTAAGTAAGGTTGAGAAAAATGCATGACCATGCTCAAATAGATTGATATGAGATATCAATTACATTAGCTTTAGTCAATGTACTTAGGAATTAAGAAACTTTTGAATTGGGCTATTTAAGAATGACATGGTCTATGTCCCGTACTTAATTTAGATATAGGACAAAAAGTCATAAATGATGATCATATGTATAGGTTCAGTCTAATCACTAACTTTCTCATTACTTGAATAATAATGATGTGTTGCTAGACACCGCTTATTGTTTGTGATTATTAATATGATTTATGATCATTATCAATGTAATGAGAGCATATAGAGTCACACACTTAGAACTTAGAGAATTTAGAATTGATGAATCAAATTGTTTGGGCTTACTATGTAAGAATTTCATGTTATAATTATAAAGCTCAATTATAAGCTTATAATTATAAATAGAACAAAGCCTAATTAGTTAGGGTATTTTGTGCACCTATTTAAATAAGCATGTTAGGTGTTAATTTAATTATTATTCATGCATTCAATAACATAGAAAAACCCTAATAACTCTTATTGACCATAACCTTAAAGGGAGTGTAGCTAGCATTGTAGGGTAAAGGAAGAAAATTCTAATTAGTGGCCATAGGACGTTCATTGGTGATTCTTAGGTTTGTGTGGATACCCTAAAATTTTTAATCGAAAGTAAGTCAAAAAGTTGATCAATGATCAAGCTTTTAAATCATTTGTAGAAGGTAATAACTTAATACTTATTCTAATCTAATCGTTTCATATAGATCTTTGGTTGGGATCAGTTAAATTCTACTACAATTGTTTAGCTCCCGCTCCTAAAACTTTCTTTATAACCATTTCTTACAACATGGGAGTCATGATGACATTCGTAATTTACATAGCATAAGGTGAGCTTGTCCTGCTGATATCTTAACAGATTATTGGCACAGTTTATACACATACTTCAATAGTAACGAGCATAAGGAAGGTTGAAAAAAATTAGTAACTTTTCATTTCTATCTTTCAATTAGTTTATCTTGTAATTATAAATGTTTTGATTTGAATAGGTAGGAACTATCCAGAAGAAATTTAGACGACAAGTTGAAGAAGGTCTATAATGATCACATTCTATCAAAGTCTATTATAGTAGCGCAACATGACAAGGTATTTTAACTTAACATTCTCATATAGTGCTATTGTAAAAAATCTTACTATGTGTCAATACCATGTTTTAAAATTAGCATGGAAAAATAAGGACATAGGTAAATTGCAATTGATGAGGAAGAATTTTTGTGAGCATCATACATATCATACAACGGGGTGGGTGCATGAAACTCTATGGTTTTTGTCAAAAAAATCAAGGTTAAGATGTTAGAACTAGTCATTTATCAATTTTTGTAGTCTATTGCTTCCTTCAGTAACTTCCCAATAATTTCACTAGAGTTTAATGAGCCTGTTATTACTAATTAGGTCTAGAGCACTTGTCAAGGGTATAGGAAGGTGGTTGGTTATGTTTTTGCTAAGATATCACATGGCATCCCCAGCACTAACTCATCCATTATGGCATTTCCTTCGAGGCAATAGTAGAATGTAGAGTTTATAGAGGATGTGCAGACTTGCATTACCAAGTGTCAATAGGCCTTAACTATAGTAGAGTAACAGATTCTCTATCATGAGCAAGTGCAATAGTAGACTCGCATTGCCCTTGAGGTGATGCTTACTATGTAGTTCATGGGATTTTCTCTACCTTGTCCTATTACACCTCTTTCTCCTTCTCAGATGAACATCCTTTAGCTAAGAGTATTATCTAGATTTGCTTTTCAGTCACCTCTTATTCTATAGCATCCTTTAGCTTCCTAATTATAGTGAACCTCGCTCCCATCCTAACCACAACCACACCTACCTTAACCCTAGCCCCCACGTGTGCCTTTAGATGATGGTAAGGATGAGGATGTGGGCAACGATGATTATTATTTCATGTATATATATATATATATCATTTATTTAGTTTTTATTTGATACTTTATATTATATATGAATGTGGGGTTTTTTATTATATATTATTGGAGTTATTTTTGGTTTTATTTATTTTTACAATTAATATTATGATATTTCTAAATAATTATTAATAATTATAAAAAATATTTTAGTGAGAATTGAATTTTTTTATTGATTATTTACAAATAAATTCTTTAAATAAAAAATTAATATATTATAAAACTAATAAAAATAAACTCATTAAAATTATTAAAAAAAATTAGTGTGGATTAATTTTTTTTACATTGTTCATGTACAAATAAAAATATATATACTAACCACAACAATTCATACAAATAAAAATTGTTATTTGTATAGGTACCACCTATACAAATGATAACATTTGTATAGGCTATAACCTATCCAGATGATAAAGTCGTTTGTATAAGTATGCTAGTATTGACCATTTTCATACTTTATGCAAATGACTTTGTTATTTATATAGGTGGATCCTATATAAATGATATGAAAAGTCATTTGTATAGGTTGAAACACATATAAATCTATACAGACAACCTAATGTAGATGACAATGGAGGTCTACACAGATGACTTTTGTCATCTATATAATTGCTACCTTGAAATTATGTGTGTGTAATGCCTTAATAAAGTAAGAAAATTTAAGAATAAATTTTGGATAGAAAATTACTCTAATAGAAACCCGATAATGAAATTAGGTAAAATTTGGCTAAATTGTAAAGATAGATTTAGGATATATCTATCTATAATTTTTTTCAAACTTATATTAGGCATTAGTACGAGTCAAGATACTATAAAAAATCCAATATTAGGTTTGGGAAAATTTATTACAAATTTAATAGGAAATTAGGATCCTAGGTAACCGAAAATTTTTTCAGTTAATCAAAAAACCTAAAGATTGAGCCCAAATTTGAAATAGAATATCCTAAATTATTTGGGCTGAATTAATTTAATATTTTTAGGTCCAAACATGATCTTTGAATCAAAAAAATTTAGGCCTATAAAAGCAAGGCCAAGTGTGTAGAAAACCCTAGGTAATTTGGTAAATACTTGCAAAACGAAAGGCATTTGTTAGTATTTTTTTAAAGCAATCTATTTAGCTCATTTTAATTGGATTTTGGGCAAAAATCTTCTGAATTCCCAACTAAAGTCGTGATCCCCATGTGTTGCCATAATAAAGCATTTTTACAAAATTGTAAATTAGGAAACTTATCTTGGAAGCTTAGGGTTTTTAGTGTTATATATATATATATATATATATATATATATATATACATATATACATATACATACATACATACATACATACATACATACATAGGGTTTTAGGATAAAATTTTGCACATTTGCACTCTTCAGCCCCTTTTACAAGGATTTTCAATTTCCTCATATAACTCAAGAGGTTTTTCAACTTGGCTCTTCAATTCTAGCAAAGGTAACTTAGGGTTTTCTTCATCTTTCTTCATGTTTTCATGGCTAAGTCTTCTCCTAAACTTCTAAATTTTGAGGTTTTTCAACTTGGCTCTTCAATTCTAGCAAAGGTAACTTGGGGTTTTCTTCATCTTTCTTCATGTTTTCATGGCTAAGTCTTCTCCTAAACTTCTAAATTTTGATTTATTTCATTAAAGTTGTTCTTGTGTTGTTCAAAGGGGTTTTTACAAGTTTAAGAATTCAAGAAGTTGAGGTGAGTGACAACTATCCCTATTCTATTGGGTTTACTTAAAATAAATGAAGAAATTTGATGAAATTGTCATTGTAAATATAATATGTGCGATAATGTTGAATGGTTGGACTTTGGAGCTGTGCATATGTTATTATGATCATATTATATTAGTATTATATTATTAAAATGAGTTGGAGATGATTTGTGGAGCATGTTTTCAAGAAACGATCATAGGAGAATTATAGGATTAAAATGATGTTAGAAGGGTTCCTTGACATGGTTCTATTTCTCTTTATAAGTATAGATTAGGAATTATTAAAATTTGAATTCTGGACTCTTAAGATCATATTTAGTGTTACAATGATTGTAGATGAAATTAAGAATTTTTGGTAATTTTTAGATGCATGAAAAACTAAGTTAGAAGTGAAACATCCAAAACTGCCAGTTTTCAGAACCCTATTTTGTGCAGTGTCAGTTTTGAAAATTTGAGGCATCAAATGATTGATAAAAATTATAAAATTTTGCATGAATTCTATTTAGGATGTTATTAATCTCATGTCAAATTTTTGTGGCAATTGAATTTGATTTGCTTACCCAAATGGTTGATTATATTTTATAGCTCTAGTGTTGTCCGAATTTGGCAACCTTAGATTCATGCTCTTGGTGCATTCATAAATCTACAAAATTAATTGTACAACACCTAAGTTAATATTTATTTGATATGTTAAGAATGTTCTAGTAAATTTTGGAATAGTTTACTTCCATTTGGTAGATGAAAAGTGGCTTGAATTGTAAGTGTGCACATGCTGCCCTATTTCTGAAACTACCATTTGGGTTCTATGTGAACAGTATCCGTGGGAACTAATATTTCCAAGTAATTGATGTTTCATGTCTACTATGATGTTGGAATTGTTGGAACAAATCTTGGTAAAACTTTGAGTTGATTTGAAGGCTCCTAAGGATACTAAACCATGATATATATACACAAGCAATTAGAGTTGCAATTGTAAATATATCAGAATGAATTTGATTTTATAGAATAAATGATGATATTAGAATCATGTTGTTAATTATTTAAGTGTTTTATGTATTGTTATTAATGTAAATGAAAAATTTTTTTGTATTACCCTCAAATACAATAATATATGGTTAAAGAAATTGAATACATAAGGATTGGAAATTTATGAAAGGTTAGTAATAATTTATTTTTGAATATATTGTTGAGAATTGACAGAATACAAATAGGTTTAAAAATGGCTAGGTTTTATGGCAAAGTTAGTATTTTAACCATACTTCATGAATTTGAAATAAGTAACTGATGCTATGACTGGCATCTTATCATTACTCACTTTGTACACAATCTGTTGAGGGGATATTTAGATCCTTCGTAAAGAAGAAGAAGAGTGGTAAGGGTTGAAGGGATAAGGTTAGTGGCTAAATGCTTAGGATGGCAGGGGATAAAGTTAGACCAAAGATATAAGGAGGAACTTATATACCAACTATTATCATTTGTTAGAAAGATCTTTGTAAATATTATATAGAAAGATTATATTAGATACGATAGAGATAAATTAAATTAATACTTATTTTACATTTACATTTTACACTATTTATTATTATGTATTTGATTATTAAGATGGAAACTCCCTAGAAAAGGAATGATATAGTACTCATTGAGTATGATAATACTCACACACTTTGTTGTTAATATTTTATTTATAGATTCTGAAAATAATCTGCCCTTACATAACTAATATTTGCATCAAAACCCTTCACATGCCTCCATATTCCTTATTTACAGAGTCAAGTTGCAAGATAGTTTAAATTAGGAGTCTGTTTGTTTTACTTCAGTATCTATACATTGACTTTATATCTTTGTAAAATTTCAAAACTTTATTACAACTTTTTTTACATATATAAATTATATTTTGGTTTTCAAAGTGCACGAGCAGTAAATTTTATTTTCTATAAATGTCTATTATTATCAAAAGTAAAGTTAAGCAATCAGTGTCAAAAGTCTTTTAGAGGCTTGTAAAGACATTTTTGCTAGGAGAATTATACTAGTTAAATGTTTTTACGCTGATCATGATGCCAAAAATTGGGTCATGACAGTGTGTTAATTGTCAACTAAAATTTTCTATCTTACACTCAAAATAAGTTATTTTAAATTTGATTTGATGCAATATATATATATATATATATATATATATATATGAAAAATTAACATAAAATTTTTTATTTAAGTGACAAAATGTAGCTAATTTATTTACTAGGAAGATGAAAATTTTATTCAACCCTTGTATACATAAAGTAGATTGTTAAAAATGGAATTAGCCTTATCCATTTTTAGTTAAAAAGCAATGATTGCATTGCCATGATGAGGAATGGATGGGTGAAGATGTTGAATTGTGGCTATATAGCTTGATTATGAAGATAAGATATGGAGTAATTCTATGATTTTATAAACTTAATCCATACTTGTCAATTTCTATAGTAGAGTTTCACATAAAATATAATTTTTGAGTTTGTTGAATCATATAGAAAAGATATTTGATAATATACTAGTTAGTATGTAGCAGAGTTTAAGGCTCAATGAAAGTTGTGTTAATGAGTAACTCAAAAAATCTATAATACACCATGTTACATCTTTGATGAAGAAAATACTGGAACATCCAAGTTTAACTTTAAATGTGAGTAATTCTTTTCCAGTATTTGATATTCACTCACTTACAAAATTGATCCTTTATATTTATGGTCTTTCAAGTTGAATTGGCCTATAAAAGTCATATCTTCTGAATAAATTTCTATCCAGGTAGGCTTTTTAGTTTGAAAGTTACCTAATGTAAGTCAAACTAACCTATCATATGAAATGGGTGTCATAAGATTTTGCACACAGAAAGAGCCATTCTAGATATCAATAATCAAATCTTAACCTTTGTCAATTTCTGAATGAGTACACTTTGACTCAAAGTGATCTGCTTGACCATAACTAATACAAACCCTCTATTTTTTATCTTTCTTAAAAAGGGTAGGTATAATTTGATCTATATCAGAAAGAGAAAAAACTATAATTGTATTAACTACAACCACCTTTAAATGGTTGCTAAAAATATTGCGTTTAGTTTGTTGTTGAATATCTTCTAGTTAATTTTGAATTATTTCATTCTTGGAATGCAGAATTTTTGTATTATTATTCAATTCATTAATCTTGGAAGCTAACAAGTTGCTAAACCAATTTCTTATTATGTGCTTGTAATTTATGAATTTGCTATGCTTCCAAGCAAACAAACCTCTTACTTGCAGCTTGTCATTTTTCAAAATTAGTATCAGTTCAAAACCTTTTGTGATATCATTTATGAAAAGTAGTAGATTGACCTTAGAATCCCGCAAGTGCACAGGTTAAGTCGAGTTATAGTATAAAAGATTATCGTTCTCCACAGGGATTGTAGGTTGAGTACTAACTAAATCTCAAGTAAAACTATCTAGGCTGATCAATTGATTTTGAGAATCAAGAGTGAAATGTAAAACAGAGCTTAGTTATCAAAATAAGATTCGATTTCAATGGAATAAAAGCGTACTCAGCTTAAGGATCCCTTGTACACTTCATTATGGAATGAATTTACTTCTCTAACTTGGTTTACTGTTAATTAAGATTGCTGGATTACCAAAATTAAGCTATACCTCATTGCAAGGCTACTAGCTACTAACCAAGAGATTAAGTGCCCAGAATTACTCTAGTAATCACTCATCTAGGTTGCATTAACTTTGCTTAGAATCCATTATTGGATATTTCATCTTGTGCAAAAGAATCCAATTAGCTTAATTCCTAAGTCTAATTGATATTCCCAATGATCATGTAAGATCCGATTAATCAATTGGTCATTTCAACCTAGAATCAATTAATTCAAAACACAAATTCAATATTCCAGATATATTGGCTTGTTCCAGTCAAATCAGCATAATCAAATCATAAATCAACAGTAAATCAAGCTAGATTATATAAAATTCAAATCCATAATCCATGAACAAGTTCACCCAAGCTAAGCACAAAGGTTTAGTGTGAAAACATTACAAGATCAAAAGAAAACAAGAAAACAGAGAGGGAAGTCAAACAGTCCATGAAGATTTACAAATTTCTTGCTTGATTCTTCAATTTCTTGCTTGAATCCACGCTAGATGATGCCCTTGGTTGATTTGAATCTCCCCTAGGGTTTCTCCCAGCAGCTCTCCTTGTTAATTCTCAGTTTTTCCTCCTCTCCTTCGTCTCCCTTTTCAAAATTACGCGCAAAACTTATATTGGTGATGTACACGGGGGTCAACACGGCCTGTGTTGTACCCCGTGTTTCTCAGCGAAAGTTGAGCAGCACAAAACACGTTGTGCGACACGCTCCGTGTTCTTCAGCGAAGTGCCAAGCAGTAATGTACACGGGGTAGTACACGGCCCATGTTGTACCCCGTGTTCTTCAACGAAGACTGATCAGCAAGTTGCACGGGGTGTGACACTCCCCGTGTTTACCTTAGAAGCGAATGGCAGTAAGATACACGGGGTAGTACACGCCCGTGTTCAACCCCGTATTCTTCTCTGGGTAGCTCAGTAAAGTCTCGAAGCAGTCCAGAATGAAACACGGCCATGAACACGGGGTTCACATACCCCGTGTTCTTTTCTGAGTGAACAAATTTTGCTTCAATTCTTCACAATTTGAATGGTTTTGCTTCTGGATCCTTTTCTAATGCTCATATGTGTCATTTCAAGACCTGAAAACAAAATATAGAGCATCTAAGTATCCTTTTCAATCAATTTGCACAAAATACTAAGTAAATAAGTGATGAAACACATAGAATTTAGGTGTATTTGTGCACTTATCATAGATAAGATGTCCAAAACAAATGGTTCACTACTTTGCACCTTTATCAAATTATTTGAACTTGGAGCAAATATTTCCAGACAATTATTTTAAATTTGTTCCAATTCTGAAAGTAAGAAAAGATTGCATTTTTCGATTCATAAAAATTTGAATATCCAGCCTTTGAATTTGCAAAATGTTTCACCTTCTTTTTATTTTTCAAGTACTCTTTTCTAGCATTCTTTGAATATACTGGCTTGGACCAAAATTCTTTCTTGAATTCATCACATTAGTCACATTTTGTTTTCTTTGAACATAAAATTTTATTTTGATTAATTTATAAATTAAATTAGTTTAAAATAATATTTTTCATCATATTAAAGATAAAATGCCCCTATTGAACCATAGCTCCAAGCAAGTAATTATTGGAAGAAAAATTAGTGAATGTCACCTTTTCTACAATAAAAAATTATGCAATTCATACCCATTCAAGATAAAACATCTAGCTGTCTAATATCATGTATGACTCACTAATTTTTCATCTAATGATTACTAGCTTGAAACTATGTGTGTTAATTAAAATTTTCTATCTTAAACTCGAAATATGTCAAAAACTCAAAATTGATTTGATGCAATTTATGTAAGAATTTTCAATTTTTAAGATCTCATGTATGATAATTAGAATACCATAAATATAAAATTTATATTTGCTTACCTGATGGATTTATAGCCCTAATTGAATTTAGCAGAAGCTAATGAATTCTCTTTAACTACATTTTTCTCTTTACTTTTCTCTTTGACGGTGGCTCTCAATGGAAAAATTTATGTATATGAGAAGTGAAGAGGAGACCTAGCCATAATCCTTATTTATAAAACTCTAGTAATCCTCACCATAAAAAGTTTATTGGACTTTTGACCTATATAACCACCAAACCACACTAATCTTTATGGATGTGCTAAGCCCAATCTTTAAGATCATAATTTAAAAATGGGCTCCATGCATATCTCATAATTGGGCTAAATTTTAATAAGTCAATTTTATTAAATTAAAAATTACTAATTAATAGCAGCTCACTTTATGAAAAATTTCAACATTCTCCCACCTAAGCAATATTAATTGGGTTTTATAAAAGTTTTAACAAAATACATTTTGAAAATAAGATTCTAGACTAATTGATTAAAAAATTTTATGTAGGCATAATTAAAAATAATTTAGCCCTCTGAATTAACATCATAACAATCCTGTCTAATACAGCCAATTAACACTAAATCATAGCGGCCTTTATGCCCCTAGTTGACATAGCACCAATCCATGGTTATAAGTGCTAGTGACTTTATTAACAATGGATTTTAATGTGGCTGTGTAGTAAGAAAATAGCACTAAATGTGATCAAACATGCTATTTTCATTATCAGTCCTCCATGATTTCTCTAAACTTGATGAGAAATCTATATGTTGTATGTATGTCTCATCCATAATCTCGAGATTATTCAATAGTGTCATTCTATGACACATACTTTCTTGATCCTAAAGTCATACTTAAGATAGATACTAGTTTTAAGAAATAAAATTTCAATACTTATAAGTACATATACAAGTAAAAGTATATAATAACATAGAATAACCACTTTACAATGATCATCAATGAAATTAAATTTCTCATATAAAAAAGGGTCTAACATAACAAATTATAACATAAGTATCAAATATAGGAAACCTTCCCACTAATTAAATATATTAAAAGACCCTAAGAAACCCATACTCTCAATATGTTTGCCAAAAACTAAAAGTTTTAGCCCTTTAATAAGAGGATCGACAATCATGTTGTTTGTATCAATATACTTTATAGTAATGTCACCATTTTTCATAAAATCTCTAACCTTAAGATACTTTATTTCTAAATGCTTAGACTCACATGTAATTTTATTGTTTTTGGAAAATAACATAGTGGATTTGTGATCACAATAAATCCTTAGTGGATTAGAGATGAAGTCAATAATGCAAAGATCAGAGATAAAATTCTTCAGCCAAATGGCTTGCATAATTTCTCCATAACATGCAACAAACTTAGCTTGCATAGTGGAAGAAGCCAAGAGTGTTTGTTTCATACTCTTCTAAGATATAGGTCCTCTAACTAACATAAAAATGTATTCTGCAGTGGATTTCATATCATCCTGATAGCTAACAAAGTCAAAATCTGTGTATCCAATAATCTTAAGATTGTTAACTTTTATATAAACCAGCATATAATCTTTCATTCTTTATAAGTATCTCAGCACTTTCTTAATAATAACCTAATGATCCCTACCAATGTTAGAAAGATACCTACTAAGAACTCTCACTACAAATATAATGTCTAGCCTAGTGCATCTATAAGACTTCCCACTACACTAGAATAAGGTATATTTTTTCATTGATTCTCTTTCTAAATCATTCTTAGGACATTGATTGAGGTTGCATTTATCACCATTTATAATAGGTGCATCCCTATCCTTACAAATTTGCATATTAAATATAGTAAGTATGTGATTAATGTAAGACCTTTCTGAAAGTCCTAACAAGCCCCTAGATTGATCTCCATTGCTTTCTATTCCAAGAATAAATGAAACATTTCCAAGATCTTTCATGTTAAAAATCTTGGATAATGATCGTTTAATCTCATGTAGCAATCCCTTATCATTATTAGCTAATAAAATTCATCCATATTGAGGACAAAAAAAATGTACTTACTCCCACTGATTTTAAGGTACATACACTAATCAACTTTATTTTCCTCAAAATCTATGGAAGTGATCACCTCATCAAATTTAAAATACTATTGTCTGGAAGCTTGTTTAAGCCCATAAAAGATTTTTTAAGCTGACACACTAAGTGTTCTTTTTCAGGTTGTTAAAAAACCTTCTAGCTATACCATACAAACTTCTTCTTTCAAATTCTTATTCATAAAAAAATTGTCTTTACATCTATTTGATGAAGCTCTAGGACATAGTGTGCTACTAAGGCCATGATAATTCTAAAAGAATCTTTAGATGACATTGGTAAAAATGTCTTATTGTAGTCTACTCCTTCTTTTTTGAGTAAATCTTTTTGGAATAGTCTAATATCTTATGAAGTACAAATGAGTAAATTGAGGTTTAGTTTTTTTTCCAAAAGGATTATAAAATTTGACTTTTGTAGGAAATTCCTAAACTTAAAAGTGGTTCAAGCTAGGTTTCCTACCAGTCCATAATTTAAAAAGTGTTTTTTTTTTTGTATAGATTTGCTAGGTATTCAACTCAATATATAATGCACATTTCATAATTTTACCTTAAAGAGATTTAGGAAGATTGGTTTTACTCATCATATCCTTAAGAATGCAATTCTATCTTTCAGTCATACCATTTTGTTCAGGAATACCAAGCATAGTATATTGGGCAATTATTCGATTCTCTTGTAAGTATTTAGCAAACAGTTCCATATATTATCCAGTTGTACTATGTCTACCATAATACTCACCACCTCAATTAGACCTAACAATTTTAATGACCTTTCTTAATTGTTTCTCTACCTTTATTTTAAATTTTTTTTGAAAGCATAAGACTTCTATATATATATATATATATATATATATATATATATATATATATATATATATATATATATATATATATATATATATATATATAGTTTATTGTATATTTTTTTATATTTATTCCTTTTAATTACACCTCAAATATTAGTACAAATATAGTATAATATATTTTATTTTATTATAAAAATATTTTAAATAAGTTAAAGATTTAATTTAATTAAATTTATTTCCATACTTTTATTACTTTCAAATTATCACATAGTTTCCATTTATTTGCTTTATTACCCCTTAAATTATATACATATTATTTTTTATCTAATTTATTGTAT
Source organism: Sindora glabra (assembly GCA_020226215.1). Taxonomy (NCBI): domain Eukaryota; kingdom Viridiplantae; phylum Streptophyta; class Magnoliopsida; order Fabales; family Fabaceae; genus Sindora; species Sindora glabra. Next base: position 82,962,113 of record CM035227.1, read on the forward strand.
TTTTTCATATTTATTCATGTTACTTGCAACTCAAATGCCAATATTATTTAATAATATAAATATAATATGATATATTTTATTTTTATTATAAAATATTTTTAATTTAATTTAATTATTTAAATTCATATTCTATTTCTTCGTATTCTATTTTTAACTTTAATATTACTTCATAACATATCAACTATATTTGTTCTTTTCATTTACTTCATAAAATATTTTTATTATTTTTTACGTGAACTCTTGTTATTTACAATTTAGATGCTAATATCACTAAAAAGATATTTTATTTTTTATAAAAATAATTTAAATAAGTTAAATTTTTTGTTTTAATTAAATTATCTAACTATATTGTATTTTTTTCCTTTCTCATGTTATTATTATTATTATTTATAATTTAGATATTAACATTAAAAAATATTATACATAATATATTTAATTTTATTATAAATATATTATAAATAATTTAAATTTTCAATATTGAAAGAATTAATCAAAATAATCAATTTTATATTTTATTATTTAACAACAAATACGAAAATTAAAATTGAATTTATTTATTTAAATTCATCAATATTTTTTCCTTTTAATTTTTAAGTGTTATGTTTTATTTAAAGACTACTTTTTAAATATATATCTTTTTATCTGACTTATTACATTTTTTTATATTCAATCATATTATTTACAACTCAAGTGTCAATATCATTGAATAGAAATATAATACAATATATCTTATTTTAAATATAAAAATATTTTTTAAATTTTAATTATTAATTTATCAAATTATACCCAAATATATATATTTTTTTAACTCTTATAATTTTTCATGTTCACTAATATTATTTATAATTCATATTTCAATATAATATGATATATTATATTTTAATAAAAAATATTTAAAATAATTTAAAGATTAATTTAATTTATTATATTTAATTATATATTTTATTTTTGACTCTTATACTGCTTTATAACTTACCTATTATTTCTCTTCTTATATTAATTGAAATATTTAACCACTATACTATTATTTAATGAAAATATATAAAAATTAAAATCAAAGCTGCTTATTTAAGTTTTTTTATATATTTTCTTGATAACAATTTTTAAATGCTACATTTCAAATTAAATTACATTAATTGGTATTCTATCAAGGTTTCATAACTCATGCATTGTTTCATTTTTTTTATCTATATTATTATATATTCTTTTTGCTCAATTTTATTATTTTTACCTTAGATACTGATATTACTAAATAGTATAAATATAATATGAAATATTTTATTTTTATTATAAAATATTTTAAATAAATTATAAATATTTAATTTAATTAAAATATTTAATTTTATTCTTTATTTTTTTCAATTATATTATTTTACAACATACCCATTGTTCCTTTTTTATTTATTTTATTATATATTTTTATTCTTTTCTTTTTTTATGTTTACTTTCATTATTTATAGCTCATACACTAGTATCATTAAAACATATATGTATAACATCATATATTTTAAAATTTTAAATATATGTTAAACAAATTTTAAGATTTGATTTAATTTAACTACTTGATTGATTATTTAATTGAATTACTTGATTTAATTTAAAATATACATTGATATAAACTATTTAATTCAATTTGATTGCTTAATTTAACTTTAGAGTATAAGACAATATATTTTTAAATTTTTATATATTTTTATCTTGCTCATCATTTTTCTTATTTTTATTTGCTCAATTGCTATTTTCCTTTTTCATGATCATTATTATTCATAACTTAAATACTTATATTATAAATTAGGTAAATAAAGCATGATATGTTTAATTTTATTATAAAAATATTTCAATTAATTTAAAATTTTAATATAGATAAAATTAATTGAAAAAATTTAGTTATATATTCTATTATTTAGCAAAAATATTTGAAAATAAAAATTAAATTTATGTTTATTTTAAATTTTTTATATTTTCTCAATATCAATTTTTAAATACTATATTACAAAAATATTTTAAATAAGTGAAATATTTATTTTAATTAATTACTTAATTTAAAATTTTATTTTTAACTCTTATATTATTTAATGCAGGAGTCACATACTATTCTTTTTGTTTACCTTTTTGTATATTTTGCTTCTTTTCATTTTGCATTTTAACTCTTATTAGTTCTGGTTCAAATAATAATATTATTAAGAGTTGTACATACAACATAACATAATTTATTTTTATTTTAAATAAATTAAATTTTTTATTTAATTGAACTATTTAACTATATTTTCTATTTTCAATTCTTATATTATGTAGAGCTCGTTGATTATTTTTCTTTTTTTATTTTATTTCATTTTTTTATTTATATTTATTACTACTATTTATCAGTTAGTTGGATGTTAATATTATAATGTAATATAAATATCGAATGAAAGTTTTAAATTTTTAATAAAAATATTTTATATAATTTTAAAATTTAATATAAAAATATTTCTTGAAATAATTAATTGCATATTCTATTATCTAAAAAATATTTAAAAATTAAAATTAAATTGGTTACTTAATTTTCATCATTTAGATATTATAATTTAAGCATTATATTTTAAATTATATAAAAATTAATTAGGATTTTATTAAGACTTTACAACTTATGTATTATATCATTTCATGTTATCATTTTTTTTCATATTTACTAATTATGTTATTTACAACCTATATAATCAGATTTAAATCTAATCTAATATCATTGTAAATTAGCTTAACATTAATACGACTCATATTATTTGTAGTTATATGTTAATATTATTAGAAAGTTAAGACGTATGAATACAATATGAAACATTTTGTTCTTTTATTAATATTTTTAAATATATTGAATATTAATTTAATTTATTTAATTAATTATTTATTCTATTTTTAATTCTTATAACACTGTACAGCTTGTCCATTGTTTCTCTTTTTCTTTTATTTATTATATTACATTTCTTTTTCCTTTTTATGTTTATTTCCATTATCTATAACTTAGACACTAACATATATATATATAAATATATATATATATATTTAATTATAAAATTTTTTAAATAACTTAAAATTTTAATATAAGAAGTACTAATTGAATTATATAATTAAATATTTTAATTTCTAATAAAAATATTATTAAATTTAAATTAAATTTATTTTTTAAATTTTATTGATATTTTCTTTATATAAACTTTCAAATGCTATACTTCAAAATAATTATGATTTTTTATGGTTTAATGCTATTTCTATTGCTTTTATCTATTTTATTCAATGATTTAAATTATGATTGTGTGGTCACCAACATGATCGCATTACATTTTTTGTGGTTGCAGATATTATGGATGTTATGATGCACATTGTGGCCATTATGGCTGTGAATTTTTTAAAATTTATCACATGTATATAAAAAATTGATATAATCCTTATAAGTACTATATTTTACTATATTTTCATCCAATTTAATGTATTAAAATAATTTTTAAAATTAAAAATTATATAATAGTATTATTAATGGTCGGAGAAAATGTATTCAACAATTAATGACTATATAACTAAATTACTAAAATGAATATGTAGCCTTACATTATTAGAACCTGTCATTCATGCAAAAAAATTGTTCAACATTTTCAAGATGATTTAGGTTATGAAAAATTTAAACTTTTAATATATTGATTTGTTTCAAAATATTAAGTTATCTATTTTCAAATTTTAAAATAAATAATTTAAACAAAATAAAAATTTTACAATAAATATAATATTTTAATAGTAAAAACATTTTAGCCTGTAAAGATGTGAACTCTTGTAAAATTATTTTGAATAATTTAATGTATAACTATTTGGATTTCATAGAAAAAAATTATAATATATTATTTATAAGTGATATATTAATATATTAATAAGTTTAATTATTAACATATTATTATATAATATGTAAAATTTAACTATAATAAAAAATAAATTTAACATTTAATCAAATAGTATGCTAAAATTCTTTCCGTAATAATTTTTAATATATATATATATGTATTTCTTTCATTTGTCTATGGACATTTCTAAATTATCTACATGTATCGCAATAGTTAACTTTCTTTACTTCCTTTTTAATTTTTTATTGTTGTCTCTCCTTTTGTTTTTGTCCAAAGATTCTGATATCCGGTAGCCACATTAGGCTCTAATTAATCCGGGTCGAGTCGAGTGGACCCAATATAGGGCAAAGCTCTGTCAGCAGTAATTTTTTCTATTAACAAGGCTTGAATTCGAGACCTTGCTTAAGGGAATTGAACTCCTTGCCACTCGAATCAACTATCGTTGGTGTCTCTCCCTCTTTTAGACTTGACATACTCTACCATTTCAAGGTGTCTTTTCATTCTTTCCTTCTATAATTTCATTCTGTACTTTTATTTTTCTTTGTTTTCTTTTTCATCTTCTTCCTTGATCTCTTCAACTTCAAAACAATCAAACTAAAATCATCATTAAACAAATTGAAGAAAGAAAATCATCAAGGCATGTGTAACAGTTGGCGGACAGGAAAAAAATCTTTATAGTATATTTGCCATGGAAATGGCTTATTGCGAAAAGATGTGGTGAAAACGTCCCAAAACATGCCACAACAACTGCATTAGAACTTTGTTGTGTCCGTAATGCACTGTTACAACTGTGATTTCCATTCACACTGCAATTGCATCCTGATGCGAATATAAAGACTTTCGCAATTGCAAAAAATGCAGCTGCAAAAGCCAATGCAGTCCATTTTTTGAATCTCTAATTTTATTATATTTTTTTGTATTTTCCCATTTACTATTATTCATTACAACTAAAACATCAATATTAGTAAAATAATATGAATGTAACACAAACTTTTTTATTATATAATTATTTTAAGTAAATTAATTAAAAATTTAATTTAATCAAATTACTTAACTACATATCATATTTTTAGTTCATATACTACATTTCAAGAATTTATTATTTATAAATTTGAATATATAATTATAAAATAAATATAATTTTAAAATTTTTATAATTTTTCATTATATGCTTATTATTCTTATTCTTATATTAAAAAATAATAATAGACTCTCCCATGCATCGTATAGGTTTGAGAGCTAATTAAGACAATGAAGGACCTTCAAATCCCTATAAATGAATTGTCTCATAACCAACTAATAATTCAAGGTTTCAACCAAGGTGAATAATGAGCAATAAAAAATATATTAATTAGCCTTCAAATGAATGAAATAGAGTCAAGCGCTTTGTGTAATGTCATCGATGCTAAAATATCTTGTTTCTTAGATGACCATGGCTATATAAATTTGGAGTTATTCCTTCTACATATCACTAATGCTTCAAGTATTATCACAACAAAAAGGTAACGAAAGTAATTGCTAATGATAAACATTTTACTAAATTTAAGTCCTACTTTGGTGATGCCAAGTTCTACTAAGGGAATAGTGTAGTAGATGAAAACCATCCTCCCACACCCTAAACTTCTTTTCTTATAAAAATTGGCAAGAAAGATTTGATAAATAAATCACCAATTAGTAAAAAGAAAGAAGTTGCAAATCTTCATAAAAATTTTGAAAAGAAGATAAGATGTGCTACAATACTTCATTATATCTTGCTCTTAAGAAGAAAGGAGGGTAAATATGCTTTCATAGGAAATGTAAATGCTCAGCTGGAGGAATTAAAAGATTTGACTAATCTAGTTCAAAAGTTTGAAACTCTCCATGCAACTAAGCCTCTACTTAAAAGACTCCTATGACCAAAACAAGGATCTATTATGCTATATTGCCATGAAAGCAAACTAAATAAAGGTTTGATTCAAATGATTACAAATTGATGACTAAGGTAGGCAATGATAGTCGAGAATTAAATGTCCTGAGAAAACTTCCTTTGGAAATGATGGAAGATAAAGCCTTACCAACACTCATAAATGCTTTGTGAAAAAAGGAAAAATTATAAAAATACTCGAGAGTTGGATAGGTTTCAAGCAACTAAGTCCATTACATATTTTAACAAAGAAAATTGGAAAGTTAGCATATCTCTATTTTAGACAATGAAAATTGCCTAGATGAAATCCTAAGGGCAAAAGGTAAGGAATGTTTTAAAGGGCCAAAATCATTGTTAATTTTTTCATATAGTGTGAAAGTATGATTATAAATGACTTAAGTCAAACTAAATATCTACTTGATCAAGCTCAAGCTCAAGGAAAATAATGAGCTTGAGCTCAAACTCATTAAACTTACAAATTCAAACTCAATCTTAGCATTACATGAGCTTAAATGAAATGAAATCTATTATATTTAATGATTATTTTTATAAGTAAAAATAAAAAATGATAGTATACTCCATTTTCACTTTACATATCTCTTCTCTATTATTTTAGTTGATGTTTTCCCCTTTTTCTCTTCTCTTCGAAAAGAAGAAAATATAGTGATACTAATTAGGATGTCTTAGGTAATATTAAAGTATTTAGTATTGAATTTTAAGTGTTAAATTTATAATGTTTCAATAGTTTCTTATTTTCAATATTGAATTTAGTTAATAATTTAAAAATTTATTGCAAGATATTAAATCTTATAAAATTTGAAAATTATTATTAATTATGAATTTAAAAATTTTATACACATAATGCTTAAATGATATAAATGTATTTTATTTTCAACCATTATCCCAAAAATAGAGATAATGATGGATATATTTATCCAATAAAATCTCATCAAAACAAAAGTATATATTGAATATTTCAATTAATAAATAGATTCACTAAAAGTTTACCTAATTTAATAATCAGTCTCAACAAAGTAAACAAATACAATATAATTTTAAGTTTAAATCTATTCAATCAAGTATTAAATTAATATTTTAAACTCATTTTTGTTTATTATATTATCTTTCACATTTAATTTATTTTTAGAAGGGACTAAAATAATAATTTTTATTCTTATAAAAACTTACATATATTAAGGGGCTATAGCCCCTCTTAAATAGAACAAGGCTCTACTCTTGTGAAACTCCATCTCAATCTATAATATTTAGCCATCTTGGTGAGCAAACTTCTTAAATATTAGCCTTTGATAGACTCAAAGAGCCCAGAGTTGAATAAGTCACCTTGGAAAAGAATGCTTTTTTTAGATTAAGCTTTCATTCATCTTCTTTTAAAATGAAGAATGAAATCACTTGTTTACGAAAACAAGCATCAAAGTCTTCTACCTTCATAAATAAAGCATTATACAGAAAAGGTTGTCACTATTGATAAAGTATTGAAATGAAGAAAATGAATTATAGTGACCATAAGTGAAATATTTGATGGTGTTTAAAGTAATTCAATTAATCATATAATAATAGTTGGTACAAGTGATCAAAAAAATCCAATTGAAAAAAACCTACCCTACCATCATTGGAGGAAGGTGTTTAAGCCACCATCAATAAATTAAAGAAAGTCAACATTGGCATTGAAGATGATCTCTATCCAATTTTCTTAAATGTAAGTCTTACACTAGAAAAGAAGGGAAAGTATATAAGTTTGTTACAAGAATTCAATGATGTCTTCATCTCGTCATATAAAGAAATGCTTGGGTTAGACCTAAAAATTATAGTTTATCACTTATTTGTGAGGCATGGTGTCCAACCTATAAAGCAATCACAACATCACTTTCATCTTAAACTCATCCTTGAAATTTTAAATGAAGTCAACAAGTAAATTAATGATGACTTCATTTGAGAGATTACGTATCTAACTTGAATCTCTAACATTATTTCTCTAAGATAAAAAAATAAATAGATGTGCATTTGTGTTAACTTCTAAGATTTTAACAAGGTGGACTCTAAAATGATTTTCATTTTTCTATTATAAAGCTCCCTATAATGCTACTGTTGCCCATGAGACTCTCTCATTCATAGATGGATTATTTAGTTACAATCAGACCTATGTAGTATTAATAGATTATAAGCTTATAGCTTTTTACATACTAAAAGAAATATACTACTATAAAATTATGCTCTTTAGATTAAATAATATAAGATTCACTTATCAAAAAGCACAAAGGACTTTTAATGGTAATTCCATAAGAATGTTGAATACTATGTTGATGAATTAGTAATGAAATAAAAAAAAATTCTCAACACTTAGAAAATATTAAAATGGTATTTAAGCACTTTTATCGACAATAGTTAAAAATGAATTCACTGAAATGTGCATTTGCTATCTCGTATAGAATGTTCATAGGCTTTATTATGTGACATTATGGAATTGATATTGATAAATTAAAGATTAACAATATCATGAAGATGTTAGAACCAAGAAATATCCACGAGCTAAAAATCCTTCAAAGGAAAGTTATTTACAGACACAAGCTTATCTTAAATCTAGTAGGAAAATGTCAACCCTTCAACTAACTCATGAAAAAGAACGTTCCATTTGAATAGGACAAGGCTTACCAAAATGCATTAGAAAGCATTAAAGTTTATCTAATCAAACCATTAGTCCTACATCCACTTATGCTTGGTTAACTGCTTATCCTTTACATTGTTGGATAGGAATGCTCCTTTGGAGTCTTACTTACTTAAAAAAGTGAACAAGGAAAGGCAAATGCCTTGTATTATCTTAATAGGTCTTTAATTAAAGTTGATTTGAATTATATGTCAGTAGAGAAGACATGTTTAGCTTTGATGTTTACAATCCAAAAGCTTAAATATTATCTACAAGCTCACATAATTAGGTTGGTTTCTTAAGTTAATCCTTTAAAGTATAATATGTCTCAACCTATGCTATCTAGAAGATTAGCCAAGTGGGCATTACTTTTTTAAGAATTTGATATCATATATATTCCTTAAAAAATAATAAAAGACCACACACTGGCACACTTTTTGGCCATTCATCTCATCCTTGATGATTAAGAATTATTTGAACTCCTAGATAAAGATGTAATGCTTATTGAGCTGTCACCTTTATGAAAAATATTCTTCGATGGCATCACAAGAATTGAAGAAGCTAATGTCAAGGTTTTTTTCATAAGGCTAAATGGAAATGTTCTTCTATATACCTTGATCAAATGCTACTCAAATAATGTGGTTGAATATTAGTCTTTAATTTTAGGACTTGAAATGACCTTAAAGATAAAGATTTCAAAACTAAAATTATTTGGATATTTGAAATTGATGATTAATCAACTTTTATATACTTATAATGTAAAAAAGCTTAATTTGTTACCCCATTGGAAATATATCATGCAATAAGTTAGACAATTCAATCACAATGAAGTAATTCATATACCCAAAAGGAAAATAAGTAGGTTAATGTCTTAGCTTATTTATCCTTGAGATTAATACAGATGAATATTGATGCAAAAGTTTTTATATGCCAAAGATAGGTGGTCACTCCTACTTTTGAAAATGAGATTAAAATTATTTGAAAAATGTGAACTGTATCTTAATCTTTGAAATTGAGAAGAAAAACAAGTGCGAGACTTTGATCAATTACCTTAAACATGACAAGTTATTAAATGATCCTTAACATAAAACTAAAATTCATTGTTAAACCTATTAATTCATATGCTATAAAAATATTCCCTGCAAGCAATCATTTGAAGTGTATTCCTATGATGTCTTGGAATAAATGAAGTGAAAAATGGCTTGGAAAAAGCTCATTCTAAGGTTTATAATGCCTATCCTTCTAGGCCAAAGTTGTACTTTCAAATAAAATGAATAGGTTATTATTGGCCTACCATGTTTAAATATTACATTAACTTCACCAAGAAAGTTAAAGATTGTCAAGTCTACATGAATTTCGCCAATCAATTACCTGAATTGTTATGCCTCACAATCACTTTATAGCCCTTTGATATATTAGGTCCTAATGTAGTTAGTTTAGTAACACTAAAGTATTCTAATGGTCTCATATATTCTAGTTGCAACTAATTATTTCTTAAAAGGGACTAAGGTAAAAGCTTTTAAAGAAGTAAAGAAATAAATAGTTATAAACTTTATCTACAAGAATATTATATTCTGATATAGTTTGCTAAGGTATATCATCATTAATAATGGGAAAGAGTTATACAATAAAACTATGGATAAAATTTTTTAAAAGTTTAGCTTTAAGCAATATAATTCAACAATGAATAGTGCACCCACTAAAGGTTTAGTTAAAGCTTTTAATAAAACTCTTTGCAGTCTATTGAGGAAAGTTGTCAATAGATTGAAGAGAGATTAGCATGAAAGAATTGGAGAAACATTATAAGCATATCAAAAAACTACCATGCAACACTATATTCATTTATCTATGGTGTTTAAATAATTTTGCTGCTTCATAGGCCAATCTTGTCACTAAAAATAGCAATTCAAGAAGGACTTTCAAGTAAAGAGAATACATATTAAAGGCTTGAAGAGTTAAAATCACTTCATGAGAAAAAACTTAAAGGATTATAACACTTAAAGTGTTGTTAAGCTTATCTCTCTAAGACATTCAATAAAAAGGTAAGACGACACTTATTTAAAATTAGTTATTTGGTGTTAGCTATTAAAAGACTCATTATCATTGCTCTTAGAATTGGTAACAAATTTCTGTTAAAGTAGGATAACCTATATGTCATTCAAGACACCAATGGCGCATATAAGTAAGTTAATCAAGATGGATTAAGGATTAGTCTAGTCAATGGAAAATTCTTGAAGTGTTTTTATACATAAAAACAACTACATTGCCTTCCTTATCGCACAAAGTTAAATTGCATATTACTTCTAGTTTGCATGAGTTGAAACTACAATAACTAATCAAATTAAAAGAAGTTTAAACATCCTTTTAATTGCATAAGGTTAAAGTGCATGTTGCTCTTGGTTCACATAAGTTAAAATTGTGATAGAAAATCAAATTAATAAAAATTTTAAATTCTTTTAATTGTATAAGGCTAAATTGCATGTTACTCTTAGTTCACATAAGTCAAAATTATGACAACAAATTAAATTGAAAAAAAATTATCCTTCTAATCATGCAAGGCTAAAATACATGTTACTCATGCTTCACATAAGTTAAAATTATGATGACAAATTAAATTAACAAAATCTTGCATTTAGAATGCCATCATACATGCACAGCGAAATAAAAATTTTGCACGATTTCCACCAAGAATCCATGCGAATTTAGGACGCCATAGATTAGGGATTAGGGTTTATACCTTTCAGCAAAAATCTTTTGTCCGCTACACAGCAAATCTGATATGCTTCTGTCAGTTTTCCAATCCAATCTGCTCTCCAAATCACGAATCGAAATAGAAACTAAAAGATCATATCACCAGTGCAGCGTTTAATGTGGCTGCACCTCTATGGTATCCACACGAAGCCATGAATCACCGATGAATGTCCACACAAACACCGATTGGAATTGATCTCCTTTCACCTCGTAGTGCTAGCTACGCCTCTTCAGGGGTTTTGGTCAAGGAGAGGTGCTAGGGGTTTTCTGTGCCTTTTGGGGTGCGTGAATAATGATAATGATCCTATTATTACCTAACAAGCCTATTTAAATATGTGCAATGAAAAACTTAACCTATTTGGGCTTTATTCCATGTACAATTATAGGCTTACTATTGGGCCTTATAATTATAATATGAATTCGTAAATATTAGGCCCAAACAATTTGGTCCATTAATTCCAAATTCACTAAGCTCTAAGTGTGCGACCCTACAGGCTCTCATTACGTTAGCAATGACCATTGATCATATTAATGATCATAAACAATGATTGGTGTCTAGCAACACATCATTGTTACCTAAGTAATGAGAAAGTTAGTGATTTGACTAAACCTTTACACGTGATCATCACCTATGTCCTTTTGTCCTATACATCTAGATTGAGCACGAGATATGGACCGTGTCATTCCTGTATAGCCCAATCTTAAGGTTTCTTGATTCCTAAGTAAGTTAACTGAAACAAATATAATCGACATCTCATGTCAATTCATCTGAGCATGGCCATGCATTTTCTCAGTTTTACTTAATCAAGGGGCCTATAGATGTTACTCTTGTTATATAGGAGGGACAAATCCCATCTTAATCACACAAACCCCTCCGTATGATATGTGACATATCCAATATCTACCCTTGCATTCACTCAACCATTAGTGACATAGAATAGTATCAAAATATGAAACTCACGTGTAGGGAACCTTGGTGATCTCAGGCTAAAGGACCATATTAATAATGATCACTAAGAACCACTCATGACACTCATATAACGATCCATGTAGTGTTCTTAATATGGGTCGGTCCAGTATATAAGTTCTCTAACTTGTACTCATGTATAAACTTAATATCCCATATAAGTCTTCACACATGCTAGTTTTAACATATCAAAGCAACCTAATCCACAATGATATATGACTAGGGATATTTAAGAATACAATTATTCTAAGGTTATTATCATAATTGAATATATTACGTAGATAATATATATAAATATAATAATTAAAATTACCATTAAAATAATATGATTCAAAATTACAATCACCAATATGACTGGTTTCAGGGCATATACACTAACAAAAATTATGATGACAAATTAAATTAACAAAATCTCTAACACCCTCTTAATCACATAAGGATAAACTACATAATGCTCTTTGCTTATACAAATATAAACTACATACTATTCAAAAGGATTTCATGTACTACTCTTAGTCCACATAAGTATAAATTATGAACGGTCAAATTAAAGTTAAAATATATGTATTATCTTGGTCTATATGAGTATAAATTATAGACAGCTAAATCAAATCAAAACAAAAAATGAACTATGCCTAACTTAATCCTTTATTAGGTTTGTAGGCAACCTAATAAATTACTCAGTATGGTCATATAAATAAATAAAAAAATATAAATGTCCTTGTACATTGATAATCGAATATGACATTACAAACAAGATTTCATATTTAAAGTTTAATATATTCACAAGCTTGTTAAGTTAGATTGCTAAGATCTGATAAGCTCATTTATCATAAAGTTTACCCCATATCTTTAATATAGATGCATGTTCAAGAATGAAAACCTCCAACTTGATATCACGAATGATGGCATTCTTACTCATGCTTAATAAAGAATATAGATCTCTTACCAAAAGATACGACTCGTAATAAATCTAATGATTTTTTAAATATGCAAGAAATGCAGATAGATTTGTGAGTCACTAAGAATGGGAACTTTAATTAGATAGATTCCTTCAAATGTGAAGCATTCTCGGCACATGGATGAATGCCTCTAAATGTGAGGTCCTGAACATTTTTAAGTGCATGGTTTTGAATGTCTTCAAAGGTGATACCATGAATATCTTCAAATATGAGGTGTTAAACATCTCCAAAAGTTCATGAATGTCTTTAGATGTAAGATGTTAAATGATTTCATAGATGAGGTTTTAAATGTTTTCAAAGGCTAAGTCTTGAATGTATTCATACAAGGGGTCTTGAAAGTTTTTGGATGTAAGGTCTTAGATGCCTTTAAGTGCAAAGTTCTAAGTATAATGCAAGGTTCTAAATGTCTTCATATGCAGAGTCATGGGTGTTTTCAGGTGTGAGGTTCTAAATATCTTCATATGGAATATCCTAAATGTCTTCAGAAGCAAGATTATTAACATCTTCTTATACTTATACAAGATCTTAGACATCTTTAGATGCTGTTGAACATCTTTAAATGTAAATTCTTGAGAATCTTCAAATGTGAGGTTCTGAATGTTTTCATATGTAAGATCTTAAATGTCTTTAAAGATAAGATCTTGAACATCTTCATACATAGGATCCTAAATGTTTGCATAGTTAAGATCCTAAACATCTTCATAAGCAAAGTTATGAGAACAATATAAGATTATGAATGTTTTCAAAAGTAGGAACATGAATGTTTTCATATATAGGATTCTAAACATCTTTAAAGGCAAGATCTTGAATATCTTCAAATGTAAGGTCATCAATGGCACATAGACAAATTCTTGCTTACACTAAGTATAAAATACTTATGTCTTGTAAAAATTAGGATCCTTAAATTAATCAAATGCTTTCAAAAGTCATGCTTAGCACAGGATCACAAAAGTTTGTCATAGTTGACATAATGAAGAAAGTAATTCTCAGTCAGGCAAAGCAATGGAATTCAATATTGATAAGCACAATTATAGAAGTTTTTCACAATTGACATATTAATAAAAGTGAATCTTAATACATGGAGTGATGAAGTTGGCTTTAATGAGTACAATCATAAAAGTTTGTTATGATCGACATAGTAATGAAAGTACATCTTAATAAGGCAAAATAGTTAAGTTGATCTCCATTTGTATAACAACAAAAGTTATGATTGACATAGTGATGAAAGGAAATTTTAATGCAGAAAATGATGAAAGTTAATCTTGATAAGCATAATGATAGAAATATATCATGATCGGCATAGTAACAAAAGTCATTATCAATAAGGCAAAGTGACAAAAGTGAATCTTCAGTAATGGTTGATTTAGATTGTGATGATTAATAGGTCTATTATAGGCATTATATTTGATATAGTTGTCTCTATTATCTTAATGAATTCTGATGGCACTAACTCTCAAGCTAACAAACATGTCGTAATTCTCATGAAGCCTACAAGTTGTCCTCTTCTATTAAGTTCATACTTTCATTTCTTGATTCTACATTGCTACTTAAAGAGCTTTAATTCCATAATCATTGTTAATAGGAAGGTTATTGCCATCTTTGCCATTATTATTTATTGTCATTTCAAAACTTTAATCTTAAATTTCAAACTATCAACTAAACTCTAATACCACCTAATACAAGATGGCAAGTGGAAAATGATGGAGTTAGTCTCTATTGTTATCATCATTGATGTTGCCATTTATATTATTGCTACCAGTTATCATCTTTAACCTTTAATCTTAAAACTTGGATCATTGATTGAGCTCTAATACCACCTACCATAGGATAGAAATCAATTTCTATTCTTATTTCCACTAGTAATGCCACCATTTTTGCTATTGCCACCACTTTTCATCTCAAACCTTTGATCTTGAATCTCATATTATTGATCAAGCTTTGATACCACTTGATGTATGATAGTAAATGGAAAGTAATGGAAGTTAATCTCTATCATTGCCATCAATTGTTTCCATCTTTATTGTTGTAGTTAGTTATTATCTCAAGCATTTGATTTGGAGTTTTGATGAGCATAATCATAGCAATTAGTTAGGAGCAGCAAAATGAAAGTTAATCTTGATGAGTAAAGTGACTAAAATCAATCTTGATAGTCATAGTCATGAAGGCGTCAATCTCTTGTAAATAAAAATGCAATATGATTGCCCCCAAGAACATAAATGCAAATAGGGTTGAAGTCTTCATAAACTTATGTGATCCTTGCAAATTGCACATTTCAACAACATTCAAGTTTTTTAATTTTATTAAATGCAAAGCCTCTGTAAAGATTCAACTTTTAATTGGAGAAAAGCTTTTTCATATCCCTTACTTAAGATCAAGATTCAACCTTAGATTAGAGAATAAGCTTCATTGGCGACCTCATTTGAGGCCAAAATTCATCATTTGATCCAAGAGTAAGTTTCATTGAAGCTCTTAATCGAAATAAAGCACTTACCATCTAATCCAAGATCAAACTTTTGAAACTCTTGATCTAAGTTAACTTAAGGAAAAAAATTAGTGGATTTGTTTATTCTTTTTCAAGAATACAAAAATTAGAGATTGTATGTGCAACATACACAATTAATAAAATTCATTTGTTTCAGTTTTTTATCAACCCATATATTATCTATTGAGAAGTTTTGTGTGTAGAAAAATGTAAACAAAATGAAAATTTTTGTAAAAATTAAAGAATGAAAATGAATTTTTGCCATACAAAAAATTTGGATTTTAAAAATAGTGCATCAATTCCATCTTTATGCTCAACACAATCATACAAAATCACATTTTTATAGTTTTGCTATGCTACATATTTGTGGTTGTTATTAGTTGTTGATTAAAATTTTATACAATCTCAATATTTTTACATTTTTATTTATTTATCAACTATCATATCATTAAAAAATTATTATAAGTCTTTTACTTTCAGTAAAAAAAAATTTAAATGTTATCTCTTTATTGATTATGTAAAATATTTTACTTTAAACTAAATTTAAACTCTTTTTTTAATATTTCAAAGAAAATTGTAAGTTTATATATATATATATATATATATTGTAAAATTTTTATAAAGTTTTCATACTCCCCACAATAAATTAATGTTTCAAAGGTTATTTTTGTATATATGCTCCAGAGCACTAAAAATTCAAACGATTCCTACAAATTATTGTGCCCCATCAATGAGTGATAATGAAAAATGAAAGTTTCAATTTCCAAATTACATTATCTATGTTTTGAAATTTTTGGGTAAGAAACGTACTCCAATAGCATTGTGAGTGCGATCGCAGAGTTATCTACCAAGGGTCATATGCGTCAAATTTCCACTCAAACGATCTCTTCTTTTGTAGCTGTTCTCCACCCCTTAAGTATAATAGTATCTGCTAGTGCTAACGTGCAGAAGGGTCCCTTGCTAGCTTTCACACGGTGCCATTGAAATTTCTCAATAAGAATATTGAAAGCAACACAAAATATTAAAAATATATATAAAAAAAGACAAGTAGTTTGGATAATAAGAAAATAACGGGATGTTATGACATAATAATTTAAAGTAATTTATAAATTTTTTATTTTAAATTTTTTTATGATTAATACCTCAAAATATATGTAAGCTTTTATTGATAATGGTGTAGTGATACATGATAAAACTTTAGAGGTGTTTTTGAAAGTGTTTCCTAGGAGTGATTCAATTATCTTTGGCGCTAGACACACCCGAAAAACATTCCTTTTTACGTGCAGTGAATTTTACATTTTTGCCAGAATCCACTCCATATAAATAAAAATATCTCTAAAAATGTTTTTTTAAAGAGTGATTCCGTGCTTTTGACAATGAGTTTAGGCCTGAAACTCTCCCCTGCGAAGAGCTCCACGAAAATGATGGAATCATCTTTTGGAAATACTTTTATGGTTGGTTTGTCATACAACTTTACTAGAATTAATTTTATTTCATTTCATTTTAATAAAAATTATTTTAATTCATTTACATATGAGTTTTATTATTTGAAAATATTAAAAAAATAATTATTTAATTCATTTGCAAATGAATAATTTTGTTTGCAATGTATTGAAAAAATACATGAAATTTAATTAAAAGGTATATTTTAATAGTATTATTGTAAATATAATATTAGAAAGTAGGTAAATCTTTCATATAATACATTTTTTAAGCCAAATAAAATGAATTTCAATAAAATCCTTATTAAATTTGATGAATTTCATAATAATATAAATATCCTTTTTTAAAAATGATATCTCTTTTTACTTAAAATTAAGCACTATTTTAGAAATAAATTTATTTAAAAATAAAATGAAATCTTCTTAATTATACCAAACAAAGACTTAAAAATACACTCAGTCACATGAAGTGTCTCCTAATAAAATACAATACTCACTCCATACACGAAAAAATGTTTTCAAACTGTCGTCTAGAGGTGTCTTAAGCACCCCTCAACCTACCTGTTAATGGTTCCTATTTATTACTCTATTTTGGTCTTCAATCTTCACCCACAAGTTTATAAAAATAGCAAAACACCATGTATATATATATAAATAACAGTTATATAAGAAAAATATTAGAACTAAACTATTTCATACATTAATAGTTTAAATCAATCTCAATCCATATTCCTCCTAATTATAAGTAGCTTATCAAAGCTTTCAACCATGGCAATCAATATCTCCAATATCGAATCATTTCAAACTCATCAAAAATTAATTTTTCAAACATACATAAAGCTTCAATACATTATCACTTCATCCACAACAACATTTCAAAGAGCATTACAAGATAAATTTTAACAATACACCATTTCAAATAAATCAATTTTCTTATCATAGAATCATTTTAATATCATTTTTAATCATTACAGCTCAAGAAAATTTTAAAGTGGATATCCTAAAAGTACCTAGAGTTTTACACATATATGGAATTAAAATGCATAGAAAATAATGACAATTAATAAATTAGTAAAATTAATATTTCAAAGTATAGAGAAGTTTGAAAAGTATATAAAAATGTGGAAATACACATTATCTACTTAAAAAATGGCTAAAATACTCAAGTTGATTTCCTTCTACTTTACGAACCACCAATGCCACTAGGAAGTATTTCTTGACCTTGTGCAAGTAATCAAATAACAATTCAAACACAAATCAACACCCAATTACATTATCAAGCTTCCTATTACAAAACTCTTAAATTTTCACACTATATGCATAACCTAAAAATAAACTAATTTTTACTTTCTACTAACTAATTTAAGTTAATCTAACTCCTAATTAAGAGAATGAAACTTAGGAATTACCTTATTAAGCAAATGAGAAGAATTGTCATAGCTTGTTGCCCCAAAACCCCAAATTTTGAACTAACCCAAAACTACAGTAAAAATAGGGAGAAATAGGGAAAAAAAAAAGGAAGACACATTAAAATGTGAAGAAAAGGAGTTGTTTGTGTGATTAGAAGTGGAAGAGGAAGAAGAAGAAGAGAGGAGCTAAAAGGAGGGCGTACTGTGTTCTATTCTATGTTGCTGCATTCTGTTCAATTGCTCAGTTCCGTTTCATTTTAGAGTTTTCTGTTTTAGGTTGATTTCAAGCTTCCCAAGTCTGTGGGTTCAAGGTTTTAGCATATTGGGTCATGGATTTAGGGTTTAGCACACCGGATCACGGGTTCAGCAACTTATTTATATTTCTGCTATTTAAATGAGGACATTTATTTAAACGAAAGAAATGTAAATAAGGAAATAACCCTCATTTGGATTCAAAAAAAAATATAAAAAAATTAAAACTCTAAAGAATAAAAATCTAGATTTTGGATTCTAGTTCAAAATATCGAATTTTTAAAAATTTTTAAAATAGCATCTTCTTAAAATGGTTATTTTAGATCTCTAAAAATTCATTAAAAATCACTTTTTAATGAAAAATTACAAGAAGAATAATTACCGAAATTTTTTATTTTCAAATGATACATATTTCATATAACCCTCTAACGAAGATACTCAAAATTTTTTTTTTGAATTTTAACATACTCAACTTTATTTATGAAATTAAGCTAAACAAGAGTACAAATCAAATTAAATCCTTTCAACAAGTTGGAAAAGAAATAGTTTAAGGCTATTTAAGGTAATTCCAAGTTCATATCAAAGCTATCTAGTCATATTCTTATGCTATAACTATTCTATATTACTTGATAATAGTAGGGTTGTTACATTCTTCCCCCTTAAAGGAATTTGTCCTTGAATTTCTTAAGATAACTACTAACCTTAAATGCTGAAAAGATGTAGATATCTAGCACGCATGACATCTTTGAATTCTTATGTTGCTTCCTCACTTGAATAGTTTTGTCAAATCACCTTTACTGATGCCATCTCCTTTGAATAAAGTTTCTTGACTTATCTATCCATGATGGCCACTAGTTTCTCTTCATAAGACAAATTTTTATCTATCTGAACTGATTGAGGTTGCAACACATTTGAAGGATCAAGCAAGTATTTTCGTAGCATGGAAACATGGAATACTGAATGGAAACTAGCAAGCTCTAATGGAAGTGCTAATTGGTATGCAATCGCACCCACTCACTCAAGAACCTCAAAAAGGTCTATGTACCTCAGGCTAAGTTTCCCTTTCTTCCTAAATCTCATTACACCTTTCATAGGAGAGACTCGAAGGAACACATGATCACCAATAGCAAACTCTAAGTCCTTTCTTTGATGATCGACATAGGCTTTTTATCTACTTTGGGCTGCTAACAATCTTTCTCTTATTAAACGAGTCTTCTATATAGAGTCTTGCACCAAGTCCAGTCCTAAGAATTTAGCTTCAACAACCTCAAACCATTCGATTGGTGACCTACAATGCCTTCCATATAAAGCCTTAAAAGGAGCCATCTAAATGCTAGCTCGGTAGCTATTATTATAGGCAAACTCAATTAAAGGTAAGTAGCGATCCTAATTCCTTCCAAAGTCTAGAACACAAGCTCTCAGCATATACTCCAATGTTTCAATAGTTCTTTTTAATTGTCCATCTATTTGAGGATGAAATGCGGTACTAAGGCCTACTCTAATTCCTAAGGCTTCTTGAAAAGCTTTCCAAAAATAAGCTGTGAATTGTGATCCATGATCAGATATAATGGATATTGGCACTCCATGAAGTTTAATAATTTCATCAATATAAATCTGAGCATATTGAGTAAAGCCATAAGTGGTTTTCACAGGGATAAAATGTGCCGATTTAGTCAACCTATCCACAATCACCCAAATGGAATCAAATCCCTTAGTGGTACAAGGGAACCCTGTCACAAAATCCATTGTGATTCTTTCCCACTTCCATTCAAGAATTTCAATGTTCTAGTGCAACCTTGTAGGCCATTAGTATTCATCTTTCACTTGTTGGCAAACTAAGCATTGAGATACAAAATTTATTATATCTCTTTTCATGCCATCCTACCAATACAATTGTTTCAAGTCTTGGTACATCTTAGTTGATCCAGGATGAATGGTATATGTAGAATGATGAGCTTCCTCTAGCACAAGTCTTTTTAATTCCTCCACCCCAGGTACACACAATCAATTTCCATACTAAAGAACTCCATTATCTTTAGCTATAAACTCACTATCCTTTCTATTTACAACCTCTTCCTTTATCTTGCAAAATTGTGGATCATCACCTTGAGCTATTTTAATTTGTTCTATTAATGAAGAACAAACTTGTACATATGCTAACAATACTTTTGGGCCTTTAACTTTCATTTACACTTAGTTTCTCTCTAACTCATGGATTTCACCGATCAATGACCTTCTCACTTTAGTTATGTGAGCTAAACTACCCATGGACTTTCTACTCAAAGTATCTGCAACCAGATTGGTCTTTCCTGGATGATATAAGATTATGTAATCATAATCTTTAAGCAATTCCATCCACTTCCTTTGTCTAAGGTTAAGATCTCTTTGTTCAAATATGTATTTGAGACTTTTATGGTCAGTGTAAATCTCATAAGTGTTACTATAAAGATAATGCCTCCAAATCTTAAGTGCAAACACCACTATTGCCATTTCTAAATCATGGGTGGGGTAGTTTTGTTCATGCTTCTTAAGTTACCTGGAAGCATAAGCTATAACTCATCCATATTGCATTAAAACACAACCAAGTCTAATTTTTGAAGCATCACAATACATAGTGTAACCACCCAATCCTAATGGTAGAGCTAACACTAGAGCTGTAGTTAAACAAGATTTGAGCTTTTGAAAGCTCTCTTCACAAGCATCTAACCATTATAATTTTATATTCTTTTATGTTAAGTTGGTTAGCGCAGCTGCTATCTTAGAAAAATTCTTGACAAATCGACGATAGTAACCTGCTAAACCTTAGAAGCTACGAATCTCTGTCACAGAAGTTAGCCTTGGCCAATGCTGCACTGCCTTAACTTTCTTCAGGTCCACTTGAATGCCATCCTTTGAAACAACATGTCCTAGGAAGGCCACACTATTCAACTAAAACTCACATTTTAAGAACTTTGCATATAATTGTTGATTCTTTAAAGTCTGTAAAATAATTGTCAAGTGTTGCTCATGCTCCTCCTTACTCTTGGAACACATCAAAATATCATCTATGAACACAATAACAAACTGATTAAGAAAAGGCTTGAACACCTTATTCATCAAATCCATGAATGCGATTGGAGCATTTGTTAAACTAAAATACATCACTAAGAACTCATAATGTCCATAACGAGTTCTAAATGCTCTCTTAGAAATATCCTCCTTTCTAATCTTTAACTGATGGTACCCCGAACGGAGATTTATCTTTGAAAAGTATTAAGCACCTTGGAGTTGATCAAATAAATTATCTATGCAGGGTAAAGGGTATTTGTTACATACAGTCACCTTGTTCAATTATTGATAATCAATATATAACCATAATAAACCATCTTTCTTCTTAACAAAAAGTACGAGAGCACCCCATAGAGATGTACTTGGAAGAATGAAACCCTTTTCTAGTAAATCCTTAAGTTGATCCTTTAATTCCTTGAATTTTACAGGAGCCATACAGTATAGAGGTATAGAGATAGGTTATGTGTCCGAAACCAAATCAATGCAAAATTCAATTTCTCTTTTTGAGGGTAAGCTGGGTAACTCATCAAGAAAAGCATCATCAAATTCCTTCACTATAGGAACTTCTTCAAGTTTCCCTCCTTATGGTTCAATGTCTCTTACCATTGCCAAGAATCTTTCCTAACCTTTTCTTAACAATCTCTTTGCACCTAATGTAGAAATGATATTGTAAGGTGTCAAACTTTGATCACCTTGGATTAGGAAGGATGGCTCTCCTAGAGGATCAAACTTAATAACTTTCAAGTAACAATCAAGAGTGACATGATAAGTAGCTAACCAATCTATGTCTAAAATCATATCAAAGTTAATTATATCAAGCATAATCAAATCAACTAATATGTGCTTAGTAGCCATAATTACTTCACAAGACCTATACACATGTTCAACAAATATAGACTCTCCGATAAGTATAACAATAGAGAAAGATTGATCTAACAACATCGAATCTCTACCAAATTGAGAGGTAAAGAAAGGAGATACATATGAATGTGTAGATCCAAGATCAAACAACATATGTGCATTATGAGAACAAACTAAAAGAGTACCTATTACAACAGCATTAAATGCCTGGGCATCCTGAGATGTCAATGTAAAAACATGTGCTTGGCCTCTACCTAGTTGGCCTTGGGTTCTATCCCTTGATCCTCTACCTTTACTACTTCTATTTGTTTGAGTTGAAATTTGTCTCACAAGTTAAGCCATGATAGATATGGATGGTAGAGCAGTATATGTTAATCCTTGGCTAGAGCTTTTATGCAATTGAGGACAATCCCTGCTCAAATGTCTAACTTGGCCACATTGGAAGCAAGAACCTATCTTTTGGTGACATTGTCCTAAATAAAACTTCCCATAAGTTTGACATGGAGCTCTTATTCCTTGGGACTGTTTTATATGTTGTGAACCTATTTGCCCTTGTCCTCTCATATCATGCCTCGACCCTTATATACTCACCAAAGATTGCCAATGGATCTTGAGCCTAATTGTAATATATTTTACTGCATTTGAGGTTGCAGCCCTTTACTTGTATTGCCTTGCCCACTAAAATTTCCTTCATTCCTTGCCCTATTTGGCTTTTCTTAAGTTACATGTCCTTCTAATTCTTTTATTTCTAACATTCTTGCATAATCCACTGCAATTGCATAAGAAAGAAAAGTCTTCATTTAGGGTGCCACTGCTTGATACAATGGTTTCACTAACCTATCAATAAACCTCTCTATCCCCATTCTTTTCATAGGAATCAAGTATGGAGCATAACAGGAGAGCTATGTGAATCGAATGTCATACTCTATCACTGTCATATTAAGAGTCTACTTCAACATCTGAAACTCCCTAACCTTTGCTCTTCTTACACTTTTTGAAAGAAATATTTCCATAAAAGAGTTATTGAATTCCTCTTAAGTTAGAGATGGCGATCTTTAAGGTCTTCCTTTTAACCAACCATCAAACCATGTCTGGGCCACATCTTATAGTTTAAACTTTGGATTGATCTTTCTAATAAACAACCAAGTGCATGGTAAATCCTACCAACATCATCTAGGAATCATTGTGGATCTTCAGAAACATCAAATCCTATAAATATAGGAGGTTACAGCTTAATAAACTCATAATAAGATACATGAATTATTTTACCATTAGGTGGTGGCTGCTGCTCAATTTGGGCCTCATTCCCTTGAAGGCCTCTTTCAACATGAATCTCGCCTTCCTATCTACTCTGGCTAGCTATAAATCCCACCAAGGTCCCTATTGTTCTTTGAAGTTCTTGTATTCTAGCCATTAACTCAGCTATGTTAGGTGTTGACGCTGCATCACTTTCAAGGCTTTCATTTCTATTCATTCTAATAGGTCCCCTACATAAAGGAGGTTTACCTTAGCTACCACGACTACCATGGCTACCACCTATATGAACTGGAGAGAGAGGCCTAGCAGATGCCTCATCAGATGCATGACTTGCATTAGTTTGTCTACCTCTGACACGAGTCTTAGGTGGCATCTCCACCTATATAAGAGTAACAAACTTTATTAAAACATAATAAAAAATTATGACATATAAGTAACTCAATTAGAAAAACTTTAAGAATGAAAGGATGATTAACAACCTATCATGCCTTTAGTAGCGTTATGATTATGAGAATGATAAAAAATATTTTCACAATTATGACCTTACTAAAGAACACTTGCTCCATTAACCATAAGGAAACCTAAAGCTCTGTTACTAATTTTATCACAATTGAAAACTAGAGGCCATAATTGGTGCATGACCTAAAAGAAAAACATAACCATATAGGCCATGCTAGCCTAACACATTAAAAGATAACATGTAACCTATTTCAAACTCAAGTAGGCATATATCCATCACACAAACACTAACTTTTCCTATACATATAGTCCCACACAGACTTTCTTATTTTTCAATACTCACTTGTTAAAACATATATATTAACATAACATCTGTATCATTTAGTAACTACATAATCCGTCCTCAATTATAACAAAATACATACATATAAATCAATAGAAGCATGCCCTGCTTATGGGTTTAATGGAACACATCTAAGAGTATTCAAAATTTATAATTTTAAAAAAAATACATAAAAGTTCTACATCAAGGCCCATATAAACAAAGTGTGGCTCACCACAATAGAATACTTCTCTCCCTTTAAGGAACTACAGAGGACGGACCTGAAGTCGAGTCTTTATCTAAAAAATATTACAATAAAAAGAGTGAGTCGTAGACTTGGTGAATAGATAATATGAACTTCCAATGGAAATAAGACAAGTCATGACACGAGTTTTTCCTTATAAAGAATCAAATAGCTCTTCAATACAAAGGATATCACAAGAGTTATACAATCATATTTAATAAAATGACAATTGAAATGTTCATTAGAAGTAGAATACGAAAACATAAGTTTCAAGCCAAGAAGTAAATAATAGGTCTTTAATCATAAGAAATCATCATGAATATAGAATTATGGTAAAAATTTCAGTATAATATATTCATAATAAATAAGTAATCATAATTAAAATTCATAAGTTTAAAAAAATATATAAACTATCAAAATTACACTTTGGGTGGGAGATTTCCAGTTATAATTAACAATATGAGCATTCCACTCATGAATTAACAATTTTAAAAGAGCTTTTAACTCTAAGGCAACGTACCAGGTTACCATAAATTAATCCACATGTGTTGGCCGACACATAGGATTAGCAACAACCTACTAATTGGGGTTTGAACCAAGGTGCACCAAGGCTAACGTCATCATTGTTATTAGCTACAGTTTTCAACTAGTCTTATACTAAAATAAGTTTACAAAAATAGCAAAACACCATGTATATATATATAAATAATAGTTATATAAGAAAATTATTAGAAATAAATAATTTCATACATTAATAGTTTAAATCAATTTTAATCCATAGTCCTTTCTGTTAGGAATTCAAATTATCATATGCAACGAAAATTCAAAATTTGATCCGAATTCTACCTAGGATCCATGCAAAAAAACATAAATCAATGATTAGGGTTTTACCTATTAGGCACTTGTGTTTCTACTGATCAAAACTTGAGAGCGGATGAATTAAATGCCGGTCGGAAGGTACAATGTCTCTACGGTATCCACATGGAGTGAACAACGATCTCTCACCCTCCACGAATCTGCTAGGATGCATTTTTCTCTCTAGGAATTAGGATTGGATGTTTTCTGAGTGATTTAGGATTTGTATGGAAGCTTTGAGCGTGTTGTTAAAGTGCTGCCCTCAAGTTCCTTTTTATAGAACTTAGGCAAGCCATAATCCTAGTCCAACTAGGATAATGCTTCCAAAATCCTAATCACACTTAACAACTCATCTTATCCTTATCCTAGAGATAATGGGGAGAGATAAGACTTATCTATTAATTATCTAATATTAGATAATAATATTATCTCATAATATAAATATCTTAATATTAGATAATTGCATATAGTTATTAAATATCAAAATAATATTATCTCATAATATATTTATCTAATATCTGATAAGATAATTATTTGATATTATTTTAATATCAAATAATATCACATAATATATATATATATATTACGTGAATTTATTATTCTTAATAATATATATATGCACGAAAATAAGTCTAATTAATTGGATATTAATATAATTAAAGTCCAATTAATTATTGTCTTATTTCTACTCCTTTTGTGTGACCCTGTAGGTTCTTATTATGTTGACAATGACTTATTATTGAGTCATAGACAGTAAGCGGTATCTCGCAATATATCACTGCTACTCAAGTAGTAAGAATGTCTGTGATTCGACATCCACCTAATACATGATCAATGTTTTGCATCATAACCCTTTTGTAATAATATCCAAATTGAACTAGAGGCATGGAATGTGTCATCCTCGTCAATGTTCAATTTATATTTCTTGATACTGAGTAGACTTAAAATAAATGATTAATATCACATATTAATTCAATTGAGCATGGCCTTGCATTTCTAAGTCTCACTCAATCAAGGGACCCAACGATATTTCTCTTTTATATAAGAGTAACAAAATTCTATCTACATTACTCACTTTCCTCTACACGATTTATGACACACTCAATCAATACACTACTTGTCATCTTGATTAAAGGTGACATAGGATAATATTAAAGTGAGTAATTCCTCATATAGGGAACCGTAGTGACTTCAGGTCAAAGGTTTATGTGTATTTGTGATCATATGAGAATAACTTATGATACGTCTATCCATGCAATATTCTTATAGCGGGTCAGTCCAGTACATTGTTCACTAGCAATATACTCATGTATTGACTTGATATCACATATCCATGATTCGTAATCATCAGTCACTATACATGCTAGTCTCGATGTATTATTACTATCCTTTTCGTAATAATACTTGACTAGGAGCATTTTAGGAATAGTGAAGCTATTCTAAGGATAATTATTATATTAAGTTATAAATTATGCATAATAATAAAATTATAAAAATAAAATATAATAATTAAATTACCTAAAATAAAATATAATACATTGTGTATAACTTCAATCATCTACATGATTGATTCTAGGACACACACCAACACTTCCAATTATAAGTAGCTCATCAAAGCTTTCAACCATGGCAATTAACATCTCCAATATCAAATCATTCCAAACTTATCAAAAATTAAAATTTCAAACATACATGAAACTTTAATACATTATCACTTTATCTACAATAACTTTTTAAAAAGTATTACAAGATAAATTCTAATAATACACCATTTCAAATAAATCAATTTTCTCATCATAGAATCATTTTAGTATCATTCTTAGTCATTACAGATCAAGAAAATTTTAAAGTGCTTATCCCAAGAGTGCCTAGAGCTCTACATATATATGGAATTAAAATGCATAGAAAATAATGATAATTAATAAATTAATATTTCAAAGTATAGAGAAGTTTGAAAAGTATATAAAAATGTGGCAATACACATTATCTACTCATAAAATGGCTAAAATGCTTAAGTTAATTTCCTCCCACTTCACGCACCACCAATGCTACTAGGAAATATTTCTTGACCTTGTGTAAGCAATCAAATAACAATTCAAACACAAATCAACACCCAATTACATTATCAAGCTTCCTATTACAAAATTCCCAAATTTTCACACTATATGTATAACCTAAAAATAAACTAATCTTTACTATCTACTAACTAATTTAAGTTAATCTAACTCTTAATTAAGATAATGAAGCTTAGAAATTACCTTATTAAGAAAATGAGAAGAAATTTCATAGCTTGTTACCCCAAAACCCCATATTTTGAACTAATCTAAAACGACAGCAAAAATAATGAGAAAATGGAAGAAGACACGCTGAAATATGAAGAGAAAGATTTGTTTATGTGATTAAAAGTGGAAAAGAAAGAAGAAGAAGAAGAGAGGAGCTGAAGAGAGGGTGTGCTGTGTTTTGTTCTATGTTGCTACATTCTGTTCAGCTGCTCAGTTCTATTTTGTTTTAGGGTTTCTATTTCGAGTCAGTTTCAGGCTTCCTGGGTTTATGGGTTCAAGGTTTCAATACACTAGGTCATGGATTCAGCAACTTATTTACATTTTTGCTATTTAAATGAGGACATTTACTTAAATGGCAAAAATGTAAATAAGGAAATACCCCCCATTTGGATTAAAAAAATTAAAAAATTAAAATTTCAAAGAATAAAAATTTAGATTTTGAATTCTAGGTCAAAATATCAAATTTTGAAAAATTTTAAAAATAATGTCTTCTCCTAATGGTCATTTTAGGTCTCTAAAAATTCATTAAAAATCACTCTTTGATGTAAAATTACAAGTGGAACAATTACTAGAATTTTTTATTTTTAAATAATGCATATTTCATATAGCCCTCCAAGGGAGGTACTCAAACTATGAAAAAAAATTTTGAATTCTAATAGACTCAGCTTTATTTGTGAAATTAAGCTAAACAAGAGTATAAATCAAATTAAATCCTTTTAACAAGTTGGAAAAGAAATAGTTGAAAGCCATTTAAGGTAATCCCAAATTCATATCAAAGCTAACTAGTCGTATTCTTACACTATAACTATTCTATGTTACCAAATAACGACAGGGGCATTACAATTAGTTAAAACATATGAAGGCTAATTCAATAAACTAGTCCCTTCTCAATATAGTCACCTTATCAATGTAAAGCAATCTAAGAACATTTCATCTAAAAAGAAAAGAACTCAAAAGATTGAGAAAACTCCATTAAGTGTTGTTAAGATTTATGAAGAGACTAATCAACATGATGAGGCAAGGGTAGTGGAAGAAATAATAGCACCACCTCCTCAGAATCTTACCACTCTAAGAAAATCTTAACTAGGAGGAGAAGATTCTTTAGAAGGTGAATGTTAATCTTTCCCCTTTTTCATGGTCTCTAACCTATTTATTTATTCAACTAACTTGTTTTTTATTCTTAGCATAGTGGTAAGAGAAGCTTGTGAGAATACTTGGAATACTAATGTTGCTTTATAGGGGGAAGACTATCCAACAAAAAGTAAGTTTTGTTTTATATTATTACTTTTATCCTTTTAGAATTTTCTTGATTGACTTTTATTCATAATCATCCCTTTTTTCTTTTAATAAGATGATAGAGCTTTGTCTTCTACTTTAGGAAATCCTTTAACTTAGCTTCCAGCTATAAGAAATAGTTCAAAACTTGCCTTTAAAAGACCTCCTACAACACCACATCCTCTTATTTTAATTGATGCTAGCCTTGAAATTATTACTAATCATCCTTTTGGTATTTCATCATAGAAGGAAAAGATTGCTAATGCACATCTAAAAGTATTGGTAACAACTATACTTTCTACCTTTTTTATTTTAATTTTTGATGTCGTGTTGAAGGCTCTAAAGAGATATTATGTCAACATCTTGAGTTATTTCTACTTAACTTTAGTGATAGCAACTTGATAACATCTACAACATATGTCAATTTAACTTTATTTTTGCAAAACTTAGGAAAAAGATACATAATTAAATTATCACGAGAAGGAATCTAGTTTGTGCTAATAGACCAAAAACCTTATTCATTATTTTCAAAGGCCATACATATCAGGTGTTGTAGAATAGTTACTTTCTCATATACAAAATGCAAAATCTAGAAAAATTTCAAAGTCCTAATGTAACTATGATTCTAGTATTGAACAAGCTAAACACTATATCACAGATCCCAATAATACTACTAAGAAAGCTAACCATACCATTGAGGAGGACAAGTGTGCTATTAAGGAAGCTAAAAGTTAAATTGAAAAGGCTAGGAATCACGCCAAAAAGGCCCAACATTGTGTTAAAGAGAAGAAAAGAATCATAGCTGAAAACTAGGAAGGCTAAACTTTAATTATAGTAAAGGTAGCTTAATAGGAAAATATTGGAGTTATTTTAAAGTACCTCTTATACTTAAATTTATCAATATATTAATGAAATGAACATTTTGGTGTTCATGTACCATGTTTTACTTTTCTTTGTTGTCATTTTTTAAAAGGTTTCAATAGTCATCTCTCTTTACTACAATGTCACATCATTTTTTTATACTTCATTTAATATATCTTGGTATTGTAATGGATGAACTTTTACTTGGATGGCACATTTTCTTTAAAAAGGTTATCCATTTTGTCTTGTTGTATTCATAAGTTTATGTGTGGTCTATCATCATAATGTCTTTTTTCCCTACTCATTTAAACTTACAAATTTTCCTTTTACATTCTTTGTTTTTAACATTTTAATTATCCAATCTTTTGTTCATGAAATCTTAAATCAAATCAAACAAGCTAGGATAATGCTTGCATAGAAAAAAACAAGTATAGATGAGATTGAAATCAAAAATAGAAATTAACATTGGTAGGTTAAGAAATCAAGCTCTTCTGGGATATAACACATAAGGATTTTAATCAAACCCTTCTTGAATAAAGTGCTTGAAAATTTGACTTGAGTCTTAATTTATAAACAAAAAAAATTAAATATATGGAATGTTTTGAAGTGAAGAAAAAAGGTGTGGTCCTCTAAAATATAAATTAAGCAATTTTGGCTCTTCAATTTAAAATAATCTATTTTGATCCTCTAAATATTTAATTAGTACAATTTTGGTTCTCTTTTTAGATTTCTATGAATTTCCACTAACTTCCCTCATCTTCTATTTAATCTTTAAGCATTTACTGCATTATTTTTCTAATTAAATCATATATTTTTAGAATTTTTATGTATAGTGAACTCTAAAAAATATTTAAACTTACATATGTAATTGATTGATTTTGTGCAAATTTTTCTATATAAAAATAAATATTTCCTTTAATGGTTATAAAAAAGTTATTTTAGGTTGATATGAAAGAAGCAATTGGTGGAAGTGGTCTTATTGAGTCAAGAAATTAAGAAAAATCAAGTAAAATGACTAAAATTGTACCAACTAAATTTCTTGGGGACTAAAACAAATTATTTTAAATTAAGAAGACCAAAATCTAACAATTTATACATTAGGATGACCAAAATAAGATTTAAACAGAAATATTATATTAAAATGTGGACTTTTTAGTGATACGACTTTTTAAAAAAAAATTATTACCTATGTTAGTTCATCTTTTACCAATCTAATTGATATTGTGATTATTCTCTTTCAAGACTAAGAAAAGGACTACATTATTCCAAGTAGGATGCATGCCTTTTTTTGTGACAACTATATAAATTTTATTTCTTTTAAGTGAGTTTTATAAATTTTATTTCATTCTTCCTCGTATTGTTAGAAATTTACAATCCTTCTTAAATATGTTAGGTAGATCGTCTAGCACAAAATATAATAAGAGAATTTTTTATATGTGTATGTTTTTATGTGTAGGGGATTATTAGCCTTCATATCCATAGTAGAGATTAATGACCTTCACTTTCTTATTTGATAAAAAAAAATTATGTTAGTAATTTAATGATAACAAAATAATAAAGTGAATTATAGTCAAAATTTACAATTTCCATTTATTTTTGAATTTAATGAATGCATTTATTATAAAGATGAGAAAAGATGAGTAAAGTTGACTTACATATTTTAAATTAATATTTTTCTATTAATATTACTTAAATTTTCTTTATTATTTATTATTATTAAGTTAATAGTATTACTTTTTATCTAAATGAAAAAGTAATCTCCACATATAGATGTACAAGTTAGTAATCCTTTATAAAATGTCAATTGCACTTCTACTATTATCAAAAAAAGAATTTAAAGATTATTCTTAGTTTTCACTTTCTTTTAATTTATGCAAAGATTTGATATAAATTTCCTTCTTTTTCTTTTCCTTTCTCTTCATATTGATGATTTGGTGCAAAAATTATGTTAAGTGCACTTCAATTTCAAATGTTTAATTTATGATAAATTTTTTTAGTATTTCAATTAAATTCTTCCATAAAATTATATGTGACTATATTATTATTCAAAAAAGGCATATGGATAATTATGTATTTTCAATTTTATATAAAAGATTAAAAACTTATCAACTATCACTTATTGGAAATAATACAAACATATTGATTATTACATATAATTCCCTTCTCTTTCCTTTTTGCTTAAAAGATAACCCTCCATGTCTTAGCACCTATCTTGTACTAAAATTTCAAAAATTTTAATTTTATTTTTGTCAAAATACTAGTTTTGGATGAAAATATATAGAGATAAATCATATAAAACCAATGTGATGAATGCTTTCATAGTAAAATATGAACATTAACAATTTAATGATTCATATGTATGATGTATAATTAGGATTTAATATTTTAATCATTTTTCTCTTATGTATAAAATAAAAACAAATAAGTAATAAAATCCAAGTCTATATTCATATGACTTAGCCTTGAATAAAGATGACATGGGGTAACCAAAATAAGATTGAGAAGGTATTACCAAAGAAAAAATTAAAAAAAAATGTCTTTCACTAATACAGAAAAGTTGATCAACATTGATTATTTGATGGATTTGATATCGATTTCAAGTCATCATTTTATCAAGTATCATTATAAATATTTTATGATGTTGGTTACAAAATCATTATGAAAAATAAAAATAATATTATTTCCCATAACAAATAAACTGTCATCGTTTCTCTTAAGACACATAACTTGGTAAACAACCACACTTTAATAGGTCAATTTTTGTTAAGTAACCATCACTAAAAAAATCAAATTTAACATTAGCATATTTTGTTAATTGATGTGGAATGTATTATAGACTATATTGGTGATTTACATAACTTACATTGTATTACCCTCCCCTTTAAAAAATAAAAATAAAAATCCATTCCTTATACTCTTTCTATTTTGTATAGCATTTTAAAACACTTCCTACTACACTTCTTTTAACTTGAAATATATCTAGAACTATAAAAAATACAATACTCTAACATTACATTACAATTTGGATATAGGATTAGAGAATACCTAATGATTTGCTTTGTTGAATGGCATATGTCCAAAGCATGTTTAAACTACATGGAAACAAAGTAAGCAAATAAAAATTTGAATATTGTAATAATTACAAAGAAAAAATTTATCATAGCGAAAGAAAAATTACCTTCCAATTTATCGTGGATATCCCTACTCTATGTATTTCCTACACTCTAACTAAACTAACATCTCCATCTTGATTTCAATAATTTTAAGTAAAAAAAGTTTGAAAACAATGAAAGGTTACCTCAATCAGAAATTAGTGTTTTAATGCAAGTATCCATTACCTAATGAGTTTAAAGCTCCCTAGAAAAGCACTCTTGAATCCAATAATTGCAAATATAGTGAGCATTATTTATTAAAATTTCATATATGATATTACACTGAATGCCAAAAAAGATAAATAAAATCAAATTTCTTATTTGTACAAACTTATACAAGTTGCATCAAAATGAGAGGTAATAAAATATGATCAATTATGAAACCAAAAACTAAATTGCAAGAACAAACACAAGATGCAAAATAAATCCTACATTTATATTTTGCATTTTTTTAGTGAATGTTAAACCCTACATATTTACCCATATGCTAACGAAGCTTTAGTCTTATAAAATAACTAGTGAACACAAAAACAAAACTAAAGAGAATCATCTTAAGAAAAGTATACCTCATTAGAGAGAGAATCATTTTAGCCTTTATGATGAAATTTGCACATGAAGCCATAGCTTCACTCTTTTAATTTTCATCCCATGCCTTGCTTTTTACACTTTTTAAAGTTTAAACGTTAGTTATTAAGAAACAACCAATGTGTATGATAAAATGACATCATTTAACTATAGAATTTTAAACATCAATTATTAAATAAAAATTAACATCTTAAACTAATAGCTTTTGTTTTTCCATTTTATTTCAAGTAAAAATTTTATAATTTTATAAATCAGTAGCATTAAAATTTTTTTGGGTATTACAACATTTTTCATATATAATTAAATTGATACAAATAGTAATAAAGTTAGAGGATGTGTGGAAATTGATGATAAATTATAGTGAGAAGAAGTAATATTATCATTTTTGCAATAAAATCACTAAGCCTTCCAATGCAAAAATAGCCATATTATTTCTTCTTATTACAATTTTGAAATAGTTTTCTCATCTTTGTATTTTCTCCCTAATTGTGCTTGTTAAGATGGAACATGAATAATAAAGATAACTTTACAAAGTGTGATGGTTGTAAATTGATGATAAATTATAGTGAGAAGAAGTTATAAAACTAGTCTTCTAATGACTTAAAAAGTTAAACCTTCCAATGTAAAAATGCTCATATTACTTCTCCCCATTATAATTTCTCATTAGTTTGCACATCATTGATAAGACATCACTTAAATGTTTCAAATAGAAAATGGAAACAAAATTTATAAGCAGCATAGATAGATTTAGACATTAATCATTAACTAAAACTAATATATTACATATGTTTTATTTATAAAGCTTAATTATTGATATAATTTGAAACATCATAATTTTTTGCAATTTTTTTATACATGTTACTTTATAAAGTATAGTATTTATGATCCATATTTTTATCTCTAATATGACACACCTCATATATGCCGTGATTGGTATGTTAGTAAATATTTATTATAAATTGGTGAATATTTATTACATGTTAGTTGGCCTTTAGACATTAATTATTTTAAGAAAAAACCAATGTGGTATTCATTTATAAATATAATTTTGCCAAACCACATCAATTTTAATAAATGATCCATGTTATTTAGATTTTTTTTAAATACAACTTTTTCATCCTGACATTTTTCTAACAATAACTTTTGAAGAAAAGTGATGATTAATCAAATTTTGTTCATTGGTAATGATTGTCTTCATGATGATTGTCTATCGATGAACAAAATATAGGAAATTTTCTCCTAAAAAAGTTATAGGGAATGTCTTCATGGTATCTTTGAAGCAATTGCTTGCTTTTGTATCCATTACAACTAGTTTAATCCTTAAAGCCATTATCAACAAACCTTCATAAAAATACTTACTCTTTCTTGTTATCAATACTCTTACATTCACTCCATTAAGTTACTAATACAAAAAAGAAACAAGGTTATCTTTGTCTAATTTTGAAATGATAGTTTGACACAGATTGTAGCTAAAGAGGATGATAGATTAGGAATAATGATTTGCATCTCAGCAGTTAAGGATCAAGCAAGATTGATCATGTATTATTCTCATATGCTACCACTATATAAAATGGAGTAAAAATCTGAATAAAATATAAAGTGAAAGAGAACCTAGATAACAAATGGAGTGAAAGAGGCAATTTATAGGCATGGTGAAAAAAATAGACATCTATTATTTAATAATAACATACATATAAATATTTAATATCTCCTACCATGATGTTTCAAATACCTTTTGGATGTTAATTAAAGGAAACTAACATCCTAACTTATTGATATGATAAGTTACTCATGTTTACCAAAATATCACTGCATCATTATATACATTGATTTTCTTTGTAATCGACATTGATAGGCCATTATAAAAAGGCAAATTTGTAATATCAGATCAATTATAATAAAGAAATTGGTATTATATATTTCTAGGGCTTAGTTATCTTTATATAACTAATGTCCTTTTATAAGTGCCTCTACCTATATATTTTAAAGTAACTTAAATAACATATTGAATTTTAGAAAATTATAATAGATAGTTGAAAACAAATTGATCATTTGGTAAATTGCCCAAGATAGATCAAATGTGAGAAAACTTGAAATTTGTATAAATAAGAGGATAAGTTTACTATGTTTTAAGATATTAATTTTTATAAGTTTGAAGAAAGAATGACAATTTAGGAATTAATAAAGAATATTAATATAATTTTATTAAATGTTATAAATTTGTGATAAGTTATATGTTTTTTTACATATTTTAATTAAATGATAAAAATATCAACACATTGAATGTGAATATACAAAAATATAAGAAAAAAGATATTTATATAAGAATAATTATTTTACAATTTTATTCATTCTATATATTATTATTGTAAGGGAAAAAAAGAGTTTGATTTTTCATTCACGTAGCCATTATTAAAAACTACTTGCGATGTTTATTAAATTTCAATATTGGTAAATTATATATCTAGATAATACTTTTACCTCCATTATTAATATTAAACCATGATTAAGGAGGAGGAAAATAGCTCTCCTACGATCTCAGTTGACACATTTAGATGGTATTAAGCAATAATTATATTCTATAATGTCCCTAAAGATATTAAATGGAATGGTTAGGGGAACTACTTTCCTTCTCCTAAAACAAATGCTAGAATTAAATAATGAAAATTGAGACATCACTAAGATATTTTCAAATATAGAGTAAATGTGAAATATATAAGCAATAAACAAAATTATAGATGTTAGTTATTAACTTAAAACCATGTCTTAGTCATGCATGTTTATCAAATAAATGGTAGTTACATTGCCTAATAAGAGTTTTGAAATGCCTTTAGACATCAATTAATAATAAAATTAATGTGTAAATATCTTTCATCTCCTTAAATGACCATTGAAATGATTTTTAGATAAGGGTTTGTTAAATAATAAATATCTTATTTTGATGAGAAATTTTACCTTGTTAAATATAACAATTTTAGACATTAGTTACATATAGAATTGACATCTTATATTTCCTTTTAAATATGCCATAGTATAATTATAGATAGTAATTTGCTATACAACAATTATCTTTTAAAAATGTCATTGTGTTTATATAGATGATGTGCAAAATATTGACCATATTATTTCCTCCTATTTTATACATCTTAGTGTGTTGTATATGTTTAATTTTATGAAATTAGCCTTGTTATGTGATTTAGTGTTAGTTTTCTAATATTTTGAAATTGTTCAATTAATGTTAGATTTTTATACTATATTCATATTTCTAGCTATAACATGAGTAATATCTAAATTAAATGATCTTTATATCATTGGAAAGATTAGAGGAAGCCCTAAAATTTTCATGTTTTGGTTAAAGCCTAGTTCGAATGTTTGGAAGGTCAAAAATAGCCATAAAATTATGCTTTATTCTTATCCAAGCTAACCATCCTAGGTTTTTAAGCTATAAATAAAGCTCTAGAAGTCCAGTCAAGGTAAAACTAGTTCCCAAAGTTGCTTAAGATCCACCCTAACAACTTTCATGTTGGAGTTTAGCGAAACTACATAGTTTTGAGGGTTTTACAATGGTTAAAAGTTAAACCCACAAGATTTTATTACAATAACTCTTGTAGTATATTATTTTACCAACTAGGTTCTACACTTCTAACATTAGCAAGACCCTATTCTTTATAACCTTGAAAGGCATGGTAAATTGCCATATTAGGTTTAATTGCATAAAAAATCAAATTATAGGGTTTGTGCCTCTAAAAGTAAGAATAAAATTCTAGGTAGCTTTCTTTTCTTCTCTAAGTTTCTTTTTCTTCATCAATGGAAGGCTAATTTTTTAATTGATTCAAAGAATTTAAGGCTATCTCAATTTGAATTGTGAGATCTTTAGCTATAATGTTAACTTTTGCTGATTAATTCTCCTCTTTCTCTATTTCCCTTATTTGATTTTCATGAATTACATGAATTAGATACTGATTTGATATAATCTGTGTTCATTTATGTGATTTATGATATCTATCTAGTTTTATGTTGAATTTTGGTTAGTTAATCATTATTCTTTTTATGAGAATAGAGGATTAAATGATTAAATAAGAGGTTTTTAGTTTAATCCCTTAATTCAATTGAATTCTATATTTAAATCAATTTAAATCTAGCTTTATGGATTATAGTGGCTGCTTATTCTCCTAATCTAATTTGATTAAATGTTAAATAGTTATCTAGTATAGAATTCATAAATCATTGTAAAGATTCTAGATGATTTTTACCTAAAAAATTAACTAGAATTGTCAAATATATTATAATTTAGGATTAATTCATCAAAGAGTTCTTAAATTTCCTTGGATTAGTTGCATTTTTGTATTGTTTTTATATGTTAATTTTATATTTAGTTTCTAATCTTGAATCTTGTTTAATTTTGATTTAAACCCCCTAATTTAATTTTATTTATATTTTTGCATATTGTTTTACATACTATTTATTTAATTGCTTAATTCTATTTCCATTTACTTGTTCTATTTTTTTACTTAATTATATAATCATAATTGGTAATTAAATGTGAAAAGATGTCTTAAGTGGATCACTAGGGATTCAACCTAATTTATTATCTTATACTATAAAAATTTTATCAAACTAATATTTTTTAATTTTGATTAGGCTTGATAGTTGTCAAAATTTTGGTATTATTACTAAGGATCCACTTCAATTTATCCTTTCTCATCTTTTACTAGCTATGATTTGCATGATTAGCTAACATTCCATTGAAGCTTTTATATTTATTAATGTGTCGTTATATTTTTTTTGTATCTATCATTTTTCTATATTTTCTTGCATTCTCTTCATTCTTTAGCTATTACATATTATTTTACTTCAATTCACCCTTTTTTCATCATATATCATTTCATTTTACACTTTATTGGCAGTTTTTGGCTCATTTGTATAAGCTGCAGATATACTACCTACCCTTCTAAAACTACTCTTGGGTTGACTAGTTTCAACTAAGCTAAAAAAATTTATGGAGGTAGAAAATAGTTTGGTAATTATAAGGTCCCCTTTTTAGCCAAATTCCATCATTTAGACCATTTTTAAAATTTTTTTAATATTTTTTATTGTATTTTTTTGGTTTCACATGGTTTAGCTTCCATTTTGCAGTGGTCTCATAATTTTCAAAAATGTCTAACTAGGTTAATTAAATGTGTTTTGAGTGATTTTTCATACTAGATTAGTATTATAGTGTTTTTGTGTTCCTATAGTATTATATAGTGTACTATAGTGCATGACTAGAAAAATTACTGGTAAATTGTTAGATTTTGATCCTAAGAAGGATAAAAAAAAATTATTTGCTTTGTAAGATTAGAAATACATGTATTTGTAGCATCCCTAATCTCTATTCTAGTGTTCTTGATAACTGTAATAATATGATTCATAATAGAACACTTAAGGAATTTTCTACTTTTAATTTCACTTACCAACTTTAGGCATCCAATATTCTTGATGCTAATTTTAAGCTTAAATATGGACTAATCCATTTACTTCCTAGATTTCATGGCCTTATAGGTGATGCATGTCATAAAATACCAAAATTAGATATTACTACTTAATAAAAAATATAGGGTGACAATCAGGTCAAACTCCTATTAATCTACTTGATATTATCCTTTCTTAATAATTTACTAACAAACAAAATGCAAATAAAATGCAAATAGAATGTAAAAATAAAATAAAATAATATATATACAAAAGTGAAATAAGATAGGATGCAAGAAAGTAAATAAGATGCAATTAATAGAAACAAAATGCAATTAAGGAGGGTTTTAATTGAAATTAAATAGAACTAATAGAAATAGAATACAAAAGTAATATAGAAAGATAAAAATATCAATATAGTAAAACAATCGATCCAAGGATTTAAGAACTCTTAGTGTAGATTAATCATAAATTAAACATATTTAACAATTTCAATTGATTTTTCAACCTTAAATTATTTCGAACCTTTACAATAATTGATGAATCCTATGCTAGATGATCATTTAGAATTTGATCAATTAATATTATCAAAATTAAGCAATTTCTATAATCTATAAAGCTAAATCAAAATTGATTTGAAAATAGAATTTAGTTGAATTAAAGCATTAAATTAGAAACCTCTAATTTAATCTCTTAACCCTCTATTCTTATGTGAAAAATCATGATTAACATATCACAATTCAACATAAAAATATATAAGTATTAGAAATCACAAGGTTGAATACAAATTATACCTAATTAACATTCAACTTATGCATTTTAAGCAATTAACACAAAGAATGAAGGAAAGAGGAAAATTAATTAGAAAGAATTAACATTGCAGCTTAAGATTTCATAATCTAAATAGAGATGAGCCTTAAAATTATTTAATCAATTAGAAATTTAGTCTTCTATGGTAAAATAGAAGAAACTTGAGAAAAAGAGAAAAGTTATCTAGAATTCTATGTAATTATTGTCTTGCTTTGGGAGGTATAAACCTTATATCTAATTTTTTTTCCTCTAAAAACCTAATGGATGAAGATCATGTACCTGCTAAGGCTATAAAGAATTAGGCTTTGACTAATTTTAGAAGCCCAAAACCTAATTTACAAAATAATGTACTATAAGAGTTACTGTAGTGAAATCTCATAAGTTTAACTTTTGCCTAATGTAAGACCACCAAAACTATATAATTTCACTAAACTCCAAACATGAATGTTGTTAGTGTAGGTCTTAGGAAACTCTGGCAATGGTTTACCTTAATTGGATCTCTAGAGCTCCAAATATAACCTAAAAACAAAAACTAGTTTAGCTTGGATAAAAATAAAATATCAGCTTCATAACTAAATTCAACCTTTTAAATGTCCGAATTAGGTTTTAACCAAAATATAAAAGTTATAAAACTTCCTTTAAGATTTGTAATGATATGAAGACAACCTAAATTTGGTATTTAAAGGTCAAAATATAGCTAAAAACCTAAGATAGTATAAAAATTTAGCATTAATTGAACAATTTCAAAATATGAAAAAAGAAAAACTAACCTCTAATTACATAACAAGGCTAATTTAATAAAATTAATTATATGTAACACACTAAGAGATATGAAATAGGAGAAAATAATATAAATAGGATCTGACACATTAGTAGGTGAGGACCCTTATAAGCATTTAAAGAAGTTTTATATGGTTTACTTAACCATGAAACCTCATGGAATTTTAGAAAACCATATCAAATTAAGGACATTTCCATTCTCACTTACTGATACAACAAATGATTAGATATATTATCTTTAACTAAGTTCTATCACTAGCTGGAATGATATAAAAAGGTTATTTTTTCTTCCCTACTTTAAAAGTTCCTACAATAAAAAATGATATATATAGTATAAGGCAGATAGCTCATGAAACATTGTATAAGTACTAGGAAACATTCAAGTTGTGCTCAAGTTATCCATACCATCTAATTAGTGAGCAACTTCTAATTCAATATTTTTATGAAAGTTAGAGATTTAATAGCCAAGGTGGTAGCAAATTCCCAATAGTTTGGCACTAAAATGATTATTGCTACTAGAAGTGCATATAAAATGAACTTCTCTCTATAAATTAACAAAGAATAGAGCATAAATTGGATGAATAAACTTCTTTAGCTAGACAAATGTCCATGCACAATAGTGAATCCAAGCCTTTTTCTTGCCAGACTTTGTGGTATATAATTAAGTCTAACTCATCTTACTAATTCTTGCTTTACATTATAAGATGATGAATGTCAACCTTAAGCCTATGCAATAGTAATTTTCCTCAGTAAACCTTAATACCAATAATAGCAATAACAACTTAATAAGTACCCTAGTTGGAAAGATAATCAAAACATTAAATATGGCATAAATTCTAGCTAAGTTCAATATTCTTCTACTTATAATAGAATTCCATCCAATCCTACTCATAAATCATATTCAACTCTAACATCTTCTTAGCCATACTTTAAAGACTTGATTAAGCAAATGTCTACTAATAAATTATAATTTTAATAAAGAATAGAAGCCATAATCACTAATTTATAAACTCATTAGATAATTATCTTCTACCCTGAGTGAGCTCAAAGCACAAGGTTAAAACAAATTTCTTTTAAAAATATAAAGGGTAAAGAAATTATGAATACAATAATGCTTAGGAGTGGTAAGCAAGTTGACATTCCTTCATCTTCCTAACTAAAAGCAAATCATTAACTAAAATAGAACAAAAAGAAATAACTAGAAAAAGAGAAAATAGATTATGAAAGTAAGGTACATTTTTTCTTAAATCCCCATCTCCTATTGATTTTTCTAGTCCTCTTCCTTTTCCAAGAATAGTTATTTCACCAAAAAAGATTAAGGATAAAAAATAGATTTTTGATACCCATAAGAAAGTAAGAGTTAACATACCTTTGCTAAATTTGATAAAACAAATTCTAATTTATACTAACTTTCTAAAAAAATTATGCATGAATAAGAAAAAAAATTAATAGATAATAAGAAAGTAAGCATAAGAGCAAATGTGTTTGCCATTAT
The DNA here is from genome assembly GCA_020226215.1 of Sindora glabra. Lineage (NCBI taxonomy): Eukaryota > Viridiplantae > Streptophyta > Magnoliopsida > Fabales > Fabaceae > Sindora > Sindora glabra. The sequence continues at coordinate 83,004,549 of CM035227.1, forward strand.
TTAAAGAAAATTACTAAGAAAACAAGCACATTTACCATTTCATATGTTATATGGAAAACCAAAATCGAGCATGCTATACTAGACTTAGGAGCTCTAGTTAATGTCATGCCTTTTTCTCCTTATGATGCTTTGAATATGGTTCCTTGAAACAAACAAAGGTGATTGCATAATTAACAAATAAATATAACATTTACTTTTGGGTGTCCTTGAGGATATTTTAGTGCAGGTGGATGGGCAAATTTTTCTAACAAACTTTTACATCTTCAAAATAAAAAATGAGACATTTGAAGCTCCTTCCTTAATCATTCTTGGTAAGAATTTTCTAAAAGTAGCAAAAATTATGTTTAATGTTTGAGATGGAACATTAACCATGGAGTTTAATGATATAATAGCCAAGTTTCAAATTTTTAAAGCTATACATGACAATTCTGTGTTATTTCTTGACACTTTTAAGCCTTTATTTTATGATGTTAGTCATTGTCATTTTTTTATTCTATTTTTAATGTTACTAGTTCTAAATTTGTTATTTTTTATATACTTACAAACATAATTATGATGACATGCTTGTTAAATTTCTTAAGATTTATAAGTTTATAGATTACGTTGACTATTATAAGTGCACTTATTATGAGAGTTATAATAGGTGTGCCATATGTGCTGAGATTTATGCATTCATAAGTGATGATAATAATGTTTTAAAAATTACAAAAAATGACAATCATGTAGAGATTTGACTTTTAGAGGCCAACCAATGCATTCTTATTGATCATTTTAATCATTTTAATCATTTTATTACTTATGTTAAACTTATTATGTAGGATGATTTTAAACTTTTAAGAAAGAGTTATTTGAGGACAATATTTAGAAAATTGTGCTAAATGATCCCAATTTACAAATGACCTCTTTGCTAAATGATATAAAGGTTGGCAATTTAGAGGCAAATGAGATAATTAATCTCCATTTGGATCCTAATTGAAGAAGTTAAAGCCACATCAAGCCAAAAATTTTAAACAAAGGCACTTCTTGAGAGGTAATTCAAGATTTTTAAATTTGCTTTCTCTTTCACTTCTCTTTTAATTTACTTGTTCTTTATATTTTTAAATGTTTTTATATTTTACATTAAGCACAATGTAAAATTTAAGTATGGAGAAAGACTTTTAGGATTTATTTATATTTTATGTCTTCCTTTAATGCATTTGAATTTGAAAAAAGAACCAAAAAATGTAAAATTAAAAAAAGTATATTTTTCACTTATTTTTAAGTCTTTTTGAGTCATTTTAGTTACTTTTTATTACTAGAAATTTTGCATTTTTCATGAGCAAGATTTAATTGAAATTAGATAATATTTATAACATGATTAAATAAATGATTTTATTTCTTAAAATTGATTAGCGTAATGATAGATTTTGAATTGATGGATTGAATTTGGTAGCATGACTTTCTTAATGAGTTTTTCAGCCTTATGTTAAGTATATATGCTATTCTCTTTCCTTTTTATGTGATGTTCCTCCATTATATTGTTTCTTTAAAACTTACTATGATTCTTTTTAAGATTACATTTGTACATGCATGTACAAAAGTGATAGAGGCATTCTTTCTTTATTTGAGCAAGAGCCAAATATCCAACATTAAATTTTTATCTTTATTAAATCCCCTTGAACCTAATTACCTTTTCTTTATTAGTTAACTTATGAACATTTTTCTAATGAAAAAAAATGTTTTTACTTGACTTTAAAGATTAGTAAAGAATTTACATTTTTGTAAGATGGGTTATCGAATAAGTGTAAGGATATGTGTGTGCATGTTATGAAATGATAGAAAGGTAAAAAAGGAGAAATAAATAAGAAAAAATAGTGGAAAAAGTGAAAAAAAAGAGAAAGAAAATAAGAAATGAAAAAAATGAAAAAGAATAATGAAGAAAAAAGTAAAAACTTAACAAGTGTTTGAATTTAAATTTGGGTCATTGTGTTGAGTATGGTTTAAGTGCTTTATTGATTTATTTGATTTTTATCCTTTATATCTTCAATCTTCCTTCCTTCTTCCTTAACTCTATTACAACCTTGATTAAGTTCTTTTAATTTATGTCATGCATGTGATTTGAATAATGGAGATTAGATGATGAGCAAACTTCTAATAGAAAAATTTTATAAAATAAGCTTGAATGAAACACTTGCCCTAAAAACCTAAGAATTTAAAAGTGAATTTTATGAGAATCTACTAGGTTAATCTACTATTTTTAAATGAAGTTATTATGTTAGTTGATTTCAAGTTTATCAAGATTTTTGTTCATGAAGTGTTATGTCTATTAATATCTTTGATTATTTTTTACTTGTGGATTTGTGATTTTGAACTCTTTGAAAAGTAATCTTTTATTCTTCAGTTTCAAATAAAATTGCATTTGTCTAAGGACGTGCAAAGGCTAAGAGTAAAGGAATTTGATATGAAAAATATTGACTATTCCATTTCCTCTTATTTTATACCTTTTAGTGTATTAGATGTGTAAAATATTAACTACATTATTTTCTCTTATTTTATACCTTTTAGTATGTTATATATGCTTAATTTTATGGAATTAGCCTTGTCATGTGATTTGATGTTATTTTTCATATGCTTTGAAATTGTTTGGTTAACACTTAATTTTTATACTATTTTTAGTTTTTGGCTACAACTTGATTTCTGGATATCAAAATTGGTTCATCTTTATATAATTGGAAAGCTTAGAGGAAGCTTTAAAACTTTTTTGTTTTGATTGAACCTTAGTTTGAATGTTTGGAAAGTCAAAATGGTTGTAAAGTTAATACTCTATTATATCTAAGCTAAAATAGTCTTAGTTTTTAGACTATGTTTGGAGTTTCAAAGGTCTAATCAAGGTAAAACCAATGCCTAAGTTGCTTAAGACCTGGCCCAATAGCTTTTATATTTAGAGTTTAGTGAAACTATATATTTTTAAGAAGTCTTACAATGTTTAGAAATCAAATCTACGAGATTTTATTGCAATAACTTTTGTATTATCTTATTTTGTAAATTAGATTTTGGGCTTTTAAAATTAGCAATACTATAATTTTTCTAACCCTAAGAGGCATATTAACTTGGGTTATTATTTTTAGTAGCATAGGAAATAAAATTAAAAGGTTTATGCCTCCAAAGGCAAAAAATACAATTCTAGATAGTTTTATTTTCTTCTCTAAGTTTCTTCTTTTTCATTAATGGAAGGTAAATTTTCATATTGATTCAAGGAATTTGAGGCTGATCTCGACTTGAATTACTAGATCTTAAGCTACAATGTTAACTTTTGTTAATTACTTTTCCTTTTTCTCTAATTTTTTTATCTAATTTTCTAGAATTACTAGAATTAGATACTGATTTGATATAATCTATATTCATTTATGTAATTTATGATATTCATATGGTTTTATCTTGAATGTTAGTTCATTAATTATCATTCTTCTTATAAGAATAGTGAATTGAATGATTAAATCATAGGTTTCTAGTTTAATGATTTAATTCAGCTAAATTATATATTCAAATTGATTTAAATATAGGTTTATGAATTATAACAGTTGTTTAATTATGCTAATATAATTTTATCAAATCCTAGATATTATCTAATATAGAATTTATAAATCATTGTAGGGGTTTTAGATAATTCTAAGCTAAACAATTAATTGGAATTGTCAAATATGTTTTGACCTATGATTAATCCATCAAAGAGTTCTTAAATTTTCTTAGATCAATTGTGTTTTTATATTGTTCCTTTATGTTAATTTTGCATTCTATTTTTAATCTTGAATTTTATTTAATTTTGAATCAAACCCTCCTAATTTAATTCTATTTACATTTCTACATCTTGTTTGCATATTGTTTGTTTAATTATTTCATTCTATTTCCATTTACTTGTTCCATTTTTTTTAATTTAATTTCCTAATCATAGTAAGTAATTGAATGTAAAAGAATATTCTAAATTGATCACTAGGAGGTTTAACCTAGTTTGTTATTTTATATTACAAAATTTTTATCAAGCTAATAATTTTTAATTTCAATTAGGTTCAATAGCTATTAATAGATGTTGGTTTAATCTATAATTAATGTCTATTGACCAATTTAGAATTGTAATTTTGTTTTATGATCTAAAAGACCCCATTTATATGGTACTAGACTAAATAATATTTCATTTAAATTAAAGATTTATTATATAAATAAATTTTAAGTGAATTTTATATTATAAAAAATGCTAGAATATAATTTATTGTAGATATTTTATAACTATATGTTTGGATTTGTAAATTATAAATTTTCAACATAGAAATTACTTTCTGCTAAATAAAGGTAAAAAGTTTAAATTAATTTTTATTACGAAGAATAAATTTTTCAAAATTTGAAACTTCACTAAATAAAAAATATTCAACATAAAAATGAAATATAACCAATAGTAAATAGAAATTGAATAAATTAAAACTCTACACTCTTTTTGCTCCTCACTTGTTATTTATGAACTACATTTGAATAGCAATTTAATTTGAAGTGGATAATATATAATAATGATATATATGCTTTTAGTGAATTAATTTTTATATGTATATATATATGTATGATTAATTATTACTATAATTTTAAACTACCTAATTTACATTTAATTGTAGAAATATTTTCTTTTACAAAAAAACAACTTTTCTTATAAAGATCGAACTAGGAAATCAAATTCAAACTTGACTCTATTTGTTTCATGAAAAAGTATTTATCATAAGAAAATATCATTTATATATATTGACAAAAAAATGATATGTTACTTTTATTTGTAGTTAACAAAGTGATACCTAAAGTTATAATAATTGAGAAAAACAAACTCCTCTTAAAAAAAGAAAAATTTATTTTTCCTAAACTTTTTTAAAATTAAATAAATAAAATAATTTTCTTTATCTAAACATTTTATAATTATATTTTACAAAAAATCTTTTTTTAAAAAAAAATAGAGAATTAATAAATTTTCAAAATCCTTTTTTTTGTATGTTCTAAAAATTGATTAATTCAAAATTTTAATTATAGTGTTTGCTCATAAAATTATGCTTTTCTTAGAAAAAGAAGAATTTGTTTTTCCCAAACCTTTTACATTTAACATTAAATAAGTAAAATAATTTTCTTTATCTAAACATTTTATAAATATATTTTATGAAAAATATTTTTTTTTCAAAACAAATAAAGACTTAATAAATTTTCAAAGTGCTTTTTTTGTATGTTGTTAAAATTGATTAATTCAAAATTCTAATTATAGTATTTGCTCATAAAATTATTTGGTCATAATTATGGTATAATTGACTATGACTTATTTATATTCAAATATAAAATATTGTAGGCATGACAAGTTATATAATAAAAACTTAAGAATGAAGTTACAATCATAAATATAGGCATACTAATCACACATATTTGTTTTTAAAACAAAAAAATCTTCCTCGTTGTAATATTAATAAAAAATTAAAAAAGAGTACATGTTAGTCATCTTACAAAAAGTCACAAAGAAAATAATGGCAATAGAATATTTAATAGATTAATTTAATTAAATTAGATCATTAACTTATTAAAAATATTTGTATAATAAAAAGAAAATATATTGTATTATATCAATACTACTTAAAGATATTGGCATATAAGTTGTTTATAATTGGGCATACAAGTGGAAAAAATAAGAAAACATGCAATGAAATATATAAAAGAAGAGAAATATTTTAAAGAGTTAAAATTTGATTTATTATCAATATAAAATAGTTTGCATTATCAATGAACAAAAAAAAAGATGTATCATTAAAAATAAATACTAATTAAGAATTTTCAACCACAATAAAGGTGTTTTAATGAGTTCTTTCTTGATATGATAACATAGGAATAGGTGATATTATAAAGGTGATTTACATTGACTATAGATCAAATTTAAATCTTGTTTTTAAATAAACTATAAAGCCTTGATAAAATGTCAATTGATCTATATTTAATTTAAAATATAACATTTAAAAATTGGTATCAATAAAATATCAATGAAATTAAAATAAACAAATTTGATTTTAATTTTTAAATTTTTTTACCAAAAATTGAATATGTAATTAATTAATTCAATTAATAATTTTTACATAAAATTAACAATATCATTCCTAAATTATAAAGATTGACAAAATTATCTTTGAATTATATAAAGTAACAATTTTGTTCCTAAATAATAGTTTATACATACAATTTTGCTCCTTTGAATAATAATTTAAAAATAAAATTGTCTATATAAATCTATATAGAAGGATCAAATTGTTTATTAGATCAATATTTAAAGATGATATTGAAATTTTATATAATTCATGGACTATTTTGCAAATGATTTATAATTTAATGAATAAAATTGTTAATTTTATCTAGTTTTTATAATAATGTTTCAACATGTTTAAAATATTTAATAATAAAAATAGATTTTGATGTTAAAAGGTATATAAAATAGGAGTATTATTTTTATGTGAGAATGATAATTGTGAATCTTAGCCATCAAATCTAGTATCAAGGCAC